>JBANSL010000016.1:40727985-41927985 GCA_037127255.1 Persicaria tinctoria
ATGGGTGGTTATGTAAAAACTAACCTAATTTATGGGTAGTTATGTGTAATTTACCCAAAATAATAAAATAATATTATAAAATATTTAAATTATAGGGTCATTTTGGACAAAAAAACCATAATTTTAGCCTAAATTAGCAAAATAGCTACGATTCTCTCAAAATTTTGATGATGTTTACGACGTTTTTATACTTTTTTTTTATTTGGTAAGAATTCGGGTGGGGACTCTATCCGATGGCGTCCTTTCGGGTGAGGTCCTGCAAGGCATGATCCTGAAAGTTCTCAATTCCCCGAGCACCGTGGCAAATGTGTGCAACCTTATCAGCCACGGAATTGTCCGCACGGGGAACATGAGAGAACGAAAATTGCCCCACTCAATGGAGGAGAACTTTAATCTCGAATAAGATGAGTTCAATTTCTCAATGGCACCTGGTATTGTCTCGGAAGTGCTTGATAATTATCATCGAATCTCCTTCAATGACTAACTTTTTAATTCCCAATTACACCGCATTTTGTACCCCTAATAATAAAGCACGAGCTTCTGCCATTAACGGCGATTGCTGTCCTAGGTATTTGTATCCAATTTTAATTGGATTACCGTGCCAGTCACGGATAATGTAACCTCCTGAACTAGAATGTCCTGTGAATGAGGAACCATCAAAATTAAGCTTAAACGTTCCCAACGCATGCTTTTTTCAACAACCTCTTTTTATCTGCATTTTCTTACAACTCTTTTTACCCTTGCTGGTGTTGCAGTGAAGCCTCTCTAAGTCGTTAAACTCGAAAGCCTTTTTCCAATTGTCAGAGATCGTATTTGCCATCTGAATGATATTATTGGTTGGCGGATTGTTGTTATCAAAGACTAGTTGGTTTCTGTAAAACCATAAACTCCGCCATCTGTTAGCAATGATAGTTCTTGAACTTTTGTTCACATTTTCCCCTATATATTGTAATATTGGTTTGAATTCCCTGGATGTTGTGATAATTTCCTGAATCTTGTCTTTCTTGGCCCCTGAAAGGACCTTGGATACAATCTGGGGTTGACATTCCATAAAGAGATGCCTGTCATATTCCACGAAATCTCCACATATTGAGCACATACTAGGAATCTCCCTACCACGTTGGGTAAGTCTGGCTTTCGTTGGAAGTCCATTTTGACAAATTTTCCACATGAAGTTTTACACTTTAGGCAATGTATTCAGTTTCCAAATCCAATTATTGCAATCATTCTCGATTGCCCATTCGCGAGACAGGAGATTGTATGCACTCTGTGTTGTGAACCATCCATGCCGGTCAGGCCACCAGTACAGTCTGTCTTCAAAGGGTATACTTGGAATATGGATTGCGCATATGTCTTTTATAATTGCAGGGGGTAGAGTCCGTTCTAGCTTTTCCACCCACCATCGACCATTTATTATATAATCACTTACCCGCTCCTTCAACCTGACTGCCGTCGGGCACTCTGGGTGGGACGAGATGGGCTTAGGCCATACCCAACAGTCGTTCCAGAACTTGATAGAACGACCATTACCCACAGTCCAAATCAGACCATTTTTAAACTTAGGGATTAATGGAGAAAGTTTAGCCCATTGCCATGAGCATACGCCCTTCTTTTGGTAATTCAATAAATTTTGTGACCGAAGGTGTTTGTATGTAATCAGTTGAACCCATGCATTTGACGGTTCAACCAATATTTTCCACAGAATTTTTAACTGAAGTGCTTCATTCATTTCACAAGCCTTTCTAATCCCCATCCCACCCTTGCTATATGTTCGACACACCTTGTCCCATCCAATCAGTGGCCGATACTGCAGGTCTTTATTCCAGAAAAAAGTCCTGTTGATTTGGTCAAGCTCCTTATGGATTGAAGTTGGGAGCATAAAACTCTGCATCGCAAAGAGTGGTTTTGCTGATAGGTTTGACTTGATAAGTACTGCCCGACCCTGTTGAGACAACGAATTAGCTCGCCATTTTGAGAGTTGGTCTTTTGACTTGCAGATGAGCTCTTGGAATGTGTCCTTGTTAACCCTACCATTAATAATAAGGCAACCCAGATACTTTTCAAGGTTCCGTTCATTGGATATTTCTAGGTAACTCTCAATTTCAACTTTTCTGGAGTTGGGAATACCTTTCGATGCATGGAAGGCAGATTTGTGAAAGTTAACCTTTTGGCCAGAAATTTTACAATAATTAGATACACCATTTTTAAATTCTTGACAAGCTGCGATGGGCTTCTTTTTTACGCAGAAGATTCCTCTCTCTTTGGACTAAGCCATTAGGTGGAAGAGTTTTACCTTGTTTGAATGGCTAATAGTTGGTTTTCGACTTTGTGGAGTTGCCTAAAAATGTTACCAAAATTGGTCTTATTCCATATTTTGGCTCTCTTTTTTAAAATTTTTGTCTTATACGTCAACCAAAACATAGCCGAGCCAGAACACGATGTTTTCCAAGCTTGTTTAACCACATTTCCAAACTTCTTTTTGTACATCCAGGAGTTTTCAAATTATAAAGGAGGCGCTTTCCAAGGGCAAGCAGACAAGAGATCAATGGTAATAGGACAATGATCTGATGAAGATAAGGCCCCATTAAAGGTACTCAGCGCGGGGAATTTCTGGATAATTTAATGATGGACAAGCACCCAGTCCAATTTCTCCTTGATATTATTTGGACCTGAAAGGGTTTTCCTCCACGTAAAGTGATTGCCGGAGGTTGGAATGTCAACTAGAGTACATTGGTTCTTGAAGGAATCAGGAGTGTTAAACCGAGTCGGGTGAGTACGGGCACCACCCACTTTATCATCAAAACAACTAATCTCATTAAGGTCGCTGATTACAATGCTTGGCAGAGAACTAGAAAGAATTAATTCAGTAAATTGTTCCCAAAATGATTCTTTTTGCCTAGGGTCCGGCGGAGCATAGACAAACCATAGTCTACACGAGAAATCATCCTTAGGAATCGTGTAATCTAACACAATTATTTGCGGAAGATGAATACTAAAAGAGATATGCTCCGAATGCATTTGGAAGGATTTCCATAGACCCCCCAGTCCCCCAGCCTTACCACATGCCGGAGACCAGACTACGCAGTCAAACCCCGCACTTTTCCAAGTCTCTTCATCCGGGATTTTTTCCGTTTTGGTTTCAGCTAGCGTGAGGATTTGAATTGAGTCATTGATACATCGAGTGTGAATGTTTGTCCAAAATGAATTTTTACCGATCCCCCGACAATTCAAGAATGAGATTTTCGAACCCTTAGCCCGGACCATGGTTTCCAATTAACTTTGTTCTTACCTATGAGGAGGAATGTTTGATAATCAGTTGTTAGCATGCAGAAGGAAAACCCCAACTCCCATAAGACACTAGAAGTCCGGTTTTGTTTCTGCCAATTTAAGGCAGAATTTAATTCAAGTGAGAAATTGACACACTCTCCCCTGCACACAGTGTACAGAGAGGTCTTTGAGTCTGGGCTCAAGTCAATTGAGAAGCCCACCGTTACCCAGCAGTCACCCGAGACTGACAACAGATACCGAAGCAAGGCAAGGAGACAAGAAACAAGAGCGAAACTTGAGCTCCCAGGACTGAGGTTTAGCAAAAAACAAACTTGAATTGTAAAATGTGAGAACCACCGTGTCAACTTTAGTCATCACCATGTCTTATTTAATATTCTTCCATTTGAATGGGATTTGTTCCTACAAAAGCTAAAGTCAATGCTAAGAGCAGCCGATAGGAGCCTAGTGCACCAACAACGCAACAAAGAAAGTGCATTCTTGCCATTCCACCTCCAGAAACCAAGTTGAATTTGGAAGCTATTATAACACCTAACTAACGTTATCCAGTTTAGCAGTTGTCGAGATGACAAAAAATTGCCAATTTTTTCCAGGCAGTTTTGTGCATCTTGCTAGGTAGATTTGTGTTATCATTTGACGCCAAAAGCATCGGAAGAAAATACATATAACAATTTGTAACTAATAAAGAATCCATCTGCCAACCAAAAGGTTTGCAATACATATAACAAGTTGTATATGAATTGAAAGCATAGCCTCCGGTATAGTGTAATGGCTATACGGACCCCTTGAGCTTTTTTTTTGACACTAGAAAGACACTGCACATCCCTAATATAATGCCAACACCAAGCTATGCTCACAAACAGGTTATACAATTTCATTAACTTCCCCTCTTCATCAAAGACGAAGATGAGCTTGGGTGGGTTGAGACACATGAATCCACCATAGATTGTAACAACTACCGATCCATGAGTCCAAAACCATGTGCTCAAACCCACCTGAATACTTAAAGAAGCAAGTTTCCTTGAATTACTTATGACATCAACATAACAGTATGAACAGAATGGGAATTCAGCATTAATTCCACGGCTTGAGGCAGCAGGGATGAGTTGGTGGTTAATGTGAAAGAGACGTCCCTCCCACACACGCCCCCTGGCTTCCTCAAGGTCAAATGTGGAGTTAGCTGATGCTTGGTTAATGAGTACCATGGATCCCAACAAACCTTCTGCAGCTAAGAAGGGGTTACCATAATTGTTAGCCTCATCACAGTGGTTACTCCAATCAAGCAACCAGAATGATGACCTAAGTTGTATCTATAGAAAATGGTGATCTAACTCAGTCAATGCATTTGAGCGTTGAATTTCTTTGTTAGATTGAATGCCTTCATATGCAAAGTATGAATGGCAATCCCAACAGATGTACGCAATAGAGAATTGATTATTAGCCAAACCAAACCAAAGATGCTTCCATTCATAGTATTTACATAACCAAACACAATTCTTCCACCAAGGGATTAGCATCCATACTCTACTACCAGAACATGTTACTAGGGGGCACAAAAGGTTGTAAGCCTCTGAGATCTCCTAATTGAGACAATATTCTCCCACAAGTTACATATCTTACACCAAAAGTGTGGGTAGATCATTGAAGGACACAATATGGGTGGCTTAAGACTTACCACTGAAACATTGACATCGCCACCCACCATGATGCCAATGTAGTCGGACAGTTTGGGTTTACACGTCATGCTTCACCCTTTTGGCACCACCTCCCATCATTGAGGAAGATGCGGTGTCAAAGGTTCCATCATCGGTTCTCCTCTTGATTGACCCTGAGTTAGCAGAAACCTCAAGCTCCATCGTAGCTGGCGAGATCTCATCAATGAACACGGGACTGGCCGAGGGGATAGTGATAGTACCCTGCATAGCCAATCCCGGAATCTCATACTCCTCCGAGGGTCGGATGGCCTTAAGCATATCTTCCATTTGCTCCTGGCCAAGCAAACTCAATAGGCGAGCAAAGCTGGCCTTCTCATGCTCATCATTGTAATCCACCTGCGGCATATCCTCCTCGACAAAAGGGAAAGCAAGCGAGGAGAGGGTTTCCTCTTCCATTTCAGGAGTTGGCTGAAGGGGTTTCTCTACCACCAGGGGGGCTTTCGGGAGATCGATTGGAGCTTTTATGTTATCTATTTTGCTCACCGGCCTGGCCAGAATAGCTCCTGATGATTCAACATCCTTATCCTCTACAAGCGCCTCCATGACCACATCATTGGTCGAGAATTCAGAGGAGGATTCGGATGTGATGCAAACACTGTCTTCAAAGAATTTGAAAATTTCTTCCTTGGAGTGGCCAAATTTAATCGGGCCTTCCATCTTCTTCTTGGACATAGCTACTTTCACCCAGTCTCCTGAAGAGCAAATGCCAGCATCATGGGGTTGTTCTGAATCAGCCGGGTGAGTGTAGTCCTTGGTGCTTGGCGAGTAGCCTCTTAGCACCATCGCCCTTGTTGGGCATTCCTTGAAGTCATGATCTGGCTCCCCACAAGCTCCACAACCCTTGGAGAAGTCGTCAAACCACACCGAGAAGTGCAAGACCTTATCCTTCTCATCAATCACCAAGACCTTCTTCGTGTGGTTTTTCCGGACGTCAATGTTGACACATACCCTTGGATAGCAACGACGTACACCCTTGTTGTTGATTGCATCAACTTTAAGGACCTTTCCCAGACTATTAGCCTCGGCAATGGAGGCCAGCAGCTCATTCCTGACAAATTTGGATGGAAGCCCCGGGAAGTGGATCCATGTATCAAGCACAAAGATGGACTCTTGCATCGGATCAAAATCTACACTCTATGGCTTGAGAAGCATCAGCTGGTGTTCGATATAGTAGGGATGACCCTCCCAAACTCGTTCCTTATCCGCCTCTAAATCGAACTTGATTTCGATCTAACTATTAGCCGCAGGGATTAGTTGGAAGCCACCCTCCACAAATCGCCAATCGCACTTGATTTTCTTCATATTATTTTGAGCTCCACTGGGTTCACAATCACTGTGGCATACAGTGATGAGTTGCATAGCCTGGATATGTTTCCTTGGATACCTTAGAGCTTGGCTTTGAGAAGACGCAAGTCAGGTGTGGATTTCTTCTTGCTCCCCTTGACAACAGGAGACTGGGTGTGTGTATCCTCCGAGGAGGGGTTGTTACCCTTGCGGGATTTTGCCTGCCCAAAGGCAGTTGTTTCCTCAGAGAGGGGTTGCTTCTCTTTGGAGTTATCGGCCATGGAAATTTCAAAACACTGATGAGGATTGATGAAGACTGAGGAATGAAGCAGGTGAGGAAAAAAGGCCACCCTGAAGTGGTTTAAATAGGCGATTTGGTTGAGGGGGCACAAGAGATGAGGACCTCTCCCGCCGTGTGTATTGTTAGGTCTCGTGATTCTCTTTGACCAGCCGCCGATTTCAGTCTGAGATAGCAGAGAGCTCCCTGTTCGGACCAGCAAAACAGGGCAGCCCACCACGCTAAAACCTTCAAGCCACCACCAAAACAGGTACCAAAAGCGCCTAGCCCCTTCCCAGCCCGCAGAACCCCTATTCAGAGCCCGTTTGTTTTTATCTCTTTCTGCACACTATAATCCCCGAAAAAACTCCCATCCCTTGATAGCCTTCCATCCTTTCTCCCCTAGGGCACAGAAGACCCAGAAATACAATTGTATTTTGGTTTGAAAAATTGAGTCTCCGTACCGATTTTCGATTGTGCAGTACGAGGAGGGAGATTTGTTTGTCTTTGGCTTTCTTGAATTCGGTGAAGGGGGGCTTTGGGCTGTAGATTTCTTCTTGTGTGGGGATGAGCATGGGTGATTTTGTGTGTTCTCCTTGTTTGGGGATGAGCAGGGAAGGGTTTGTGTTTTACCTTTGTTAATGAGAACAATATTTCTTTTTATTTCTTCAACCACAAAGCCTCATCCCAAATGCAAAGTTGGATAGTTAATATGGAGTGCAGTGCATCAAATGCATCCTTCCAAGGCCCGGTACCGAATGGAATCTATGCTATTTTTTGGGACGGTTATTCGCATGGCCAAAGTTTTGTATGATGCATGGTGTCAGTGTCGGCTCCCTAAGTGGGCGAGATGGATGGCGACACAGGCTCACTGAGATGAAGAACCAACAACCGTTGCCGGCTAGTGGAGGAAAAAAATGATTTTACTGTATATATCACAACCAGTGGGCCGAATCCAATATAAAGAAGACCCAAATATATCACAACCAGTGGGTCAAACCCAATACAAATGAACCCCAAATAATACCAACAGAACAAACTATTTAATTAATAGCACAAAACTAAAAGTCGACGAGAACTTGGCACCCAGAATGCATGTCGACCTAGGATGTCGGCACCTGCATCTATTCCATCGGCATAGGAAGTTGACACTTGCATAAATCTTACCAACCCAGGAATCCGACAAGGGTACCGTGCGAATGACGAGATGGAACCGTACCGATAGAAGGTCCGTATTTTTTTTTTCAAAAGTTTTTCAAAAGTTTTTTTCAAAAGTTTTGGGAATGCAGATTTGGGGGCAATAAGTGAGACTGTCATAACGTTGATTCCCAAGGTGGCGGAACCAGAAGGCATTTGAGTTTAGGCCGATAAGTCTATGTAATGTTTATATATCAGATCATCTCCAAGATGACGGCGAACCGTCTAAAGCCGATGCTTCCAACTATTATATCTCTAGAGCAGAGCGCTTTTGTGTCAAGAAGGAATATCTTAGACAATGCGATCATTGCACTCTAAAATCTTTCATTATTCAAAGGGAAGAATGGGGAGGAAAGGATGGTTTCACTTAAGACAGATATGGGTAAGGCTTATGACCACGTCGAATGGCCATTCCTATAAAGTCTCATAAATTGAAGAAGATGGGGTTTTCAGATGCTTGGTGTGTGAGAATTATGAGTTACGTCTTAAGCATCTCCTTCTCCTTCAAGTTTAACGGACAAGTTCGAGGATGTGTGGAGGCCAACCTAGGGTCTAGGCCACGGTGACCCGATATCGCCATACTTATTTATTTTAAGAAGCTATTTTATATATTTGGAATAAAAAAATTATTTAATATGTGAAAGTTGTTAATAATCTTTTTTTAAATTTATTTCATTAATATTCGCATACTTTAGTCACTTTAAAATATAAAAAAAATATTTTTCTAATTAAAAATGAATATAAAATATAATCTTCTAATGAAAATAATTATTAGAGAGTGATATATATTTGTAAATTAAATTGGTTGTAAAAGATGGGCTTTGAAATGATAGGGCTGGATACGACTCATAAAATGGAAAAAGTAAGAATCAGATGTGAATAGACCTGTCAATCGGATCAAATGGGTCGGGTTCGGGTCGGGTCGTAATGGGTTTGGGATAAAACGAGTTTTGGATAAACGGGTCTCGGGTAAACTCGGGTCAATCCTAACTTGGGTTGACCCGGTTTTTCGGTCATTTCGGATCGATTTTGGCTCAATTTTCAGATTGTCAATTTTTTTATTTTCTCAATCAAAATTGACACTTCGACGCCCCATAAAAAGTGTAAAACGCTAAAATAAAAGTGCCTAACTTATCCAAAATGACAAAAAGACAAACATAACCAAATATTACAATAACCAACAAGTTAAGATGACCAAATACTAAAAATATCCAAAATATTTGATCAATCTAAGATTCCAAATACCAGTCTAAAAATCTGCAAATTCAAACACAATAGATAAGGTTAAATAAAAATTAGTTAGGATAACACCCTTTACAATAGAAATAAAACCCAATACAAGATTCAAAATATGAGATTAGATGAGCCACAAAACACAACTGGCGTACTTCTTCAATCGTCAGATCCCTATTTCGTTCATTTGATACTCAATTCCTCGAATATCTTGGTGTTCATTTTTATCTGTATTGTAATAAGTATTCAATCAATACTCTAAATCTCCAATCAATTATACAAGATAGCGTATCAATGCCATTCAAAGTAAACGTACCTCCATCAATATGAAATCCAAACAACCAAGTGCGAGTAGTCAATAGTGCATCTGCTGTATACGGATGAAGAGAGGATCTCTATTTCGTGAGAACTCTAGCTCCCATACTAAAGGAAGATTCGGATGCCACAGTAGTAATGAAAATCGCTAAGATGTCTCTTGCCAAAAGAGCGAGTATGAGATATTTGGAAGAATTTTCCTTCCACCACACGAGAATATCTAAATCGGTAGTGTGACTTAACCTCGACTCATCTAGGTACGACTATATCTCAGTTTTTCCTTCAGAAAAATCACCATAATTAGCAAATGCCTAAATATGGAAACAGTTAAACATAGAATTTAGATTAGCAACAAGCTAAAAGATCAACGTAAATAATGACGAAAGAGCAATAAGTAATAACTAGATAAGTAATAAATGTAGATTAGCAATAACTAGAAAATTAATAAATAAAAAATTGTATAAACAATTAAACATAGAAATTTAAAGTAGTAATTTAGATTAGTTTACCTCCATCTCATCTTCATCACGATGTTGGTTCTCTTGTATGCCTCCTACACTTGTTTGAGTAACATTATGGTTTGCCTACTCATTAAATAACTTATTGAATTGTTCCATCACATGTTCACCCTTTGATGCAGCAGTTGTAGTATTCAACACTTTATCCAATTCTCGGAAACAGAAAAGGACAAATTAAAACTTATAGTGAGGATCCAATATTGCAGCAAAAGAGAAAACAACACTATATGTTTCCCAAATCCCAATACTTATCAAACTTCTCCTTCATCCAGATTGCCATGTCTTTCAAGATTGGGTAATCACAAGAAGCATATCTAAGTAACAGAAGCTCAATCTTCCACACTGTTTTCAAATACAGATTGGATGTCGGATATTTCTTTCCCGGCATAAGAGTTGTAAGTTCATCAAAAGGCTTCAAAGGGCACAAATCTTTTCTATTCTGTACCATTCCTCTTCACTTGGAATTTCAGGATAGTCCCGATCAGATCTCCTTGAGAAAGGGACGCGATATACCAATGCTCTTTCAAGCATTTTATATGTAGAGTTCCATCTAGTAGGGCAATCCAAGCTCAAATTCCTAGAAAGATCAACGTGGGCAGCAGAAGCAACTTCCATAAACTTCAATACTCTAAGCTCTGAATTAAGCAACATTGTAGGTCACCAACTTTCTAACCTTCTTCACCTCATCAATAATTACTTTCAACCCATCTTGAAGAATTAGATTCAAACATGGGCACTACAACGCAGATGGAAATAGTCACCCCCACAAGGCAAAGGACAATGCAACGAGAGACTTTCAGATAACAAGTCTTGCATGTTGTCATTGCACCTAGCATTATCTAGTGTCACAGAAAACACTTTCTTATGAATTTCTTATTCCTTTTAAAGAGCCAACACAATACCATGCAACACAACTGCAGTGTGAGGTGGTTCGACATGACAGAAATTCAAAAGTTTAGCATGCAAATTCCATTCACCATCACTATAATGTGCAGTTAATGAAAGGTATCCTTGACCAACAACAAAAGTCCACATATCAGAAGTCAAGCAAATATTCCCAGAAATATTCATCATGAAATTTCTCAACTTCTGTTTCTCTCTAATATGAATTTTCATGACATGACTTCTGGCCGTATTTCTGGATATGGGTTTCCAATTTGCATTTAGAAGCTCATGAATATCCCTATTTAACTCATGCTCCACATAGGTAAAAGGGTATCTATGTCTAACGATAGCATGTGAAACCATTTCCTTCTGGACATTTTGATCAAATTTAGCAATTACCTTCCCATCCTTAATTGCTAGCCCTTCCTTATCAAGTGAAGCTAAAAGTTCTTTGCAAGTGTTGCTACGGCGTGAAAAATTTGAGGTGCCATAATCAGACCCTGCCAAGATTGGTTCTTTATGGCAAAACTTGCAAATAGCCCTATCCACGCCATCTTCAAACTTATCTCCATAATATAAGTCATATTCAGTCCAAGCATCAACAATTCATCTCCTTTTCTTTGTTTTGTCAGAAGTTTCAGAATGCTCAGAAGTTTCGGAGATCACAATCCTACTTTCTGTATCTTCCATTGGAGTTGGAAAAGGCATAAGAGTGGTAGGAGAGGCACAATTGATAAGGCATATTCCAATAGGCATTATAGATTAGTTTAGGTGAATTTAATTGTCATATATTCATGTTTTAGTGTTAATTAGATTAGCGCTCGTTTTGTGGAAAAGTTCGGAATCTACGCTATTTCGATAGTTTTATGTAGATTCGTAGATCCGAGGCAAAGAACACGAGGAATGGAGCTAAGAGAGGATAAGGCGAGACTTGAGAGAGCTTAAAGAAGAAGTCTCAAAAAGCATGAAACAACCTAAGGAGCAACGGAGCACGAAATCGAGGTCTAAGAGCGAAAACGAGGGCGAGTCGCGAAAGCTGTCCGTTCGGCGAGCTGAACTTGTAACGCACTTTCCGGAGGCCTCGGATGTCCGATTGATGCATATGAGAATGTGTTGGAAAGCTCTTTCAAAGATCTACATGATGGTATTCTTCTGGATTTTCGCTGACAGAGAATGGCTTTCCGCTGCAGCGAATCAAGTCAACAGCATCATGTGCGAGAAGTTGTCCTGAGCAGAACTCGCTGCCAGCGAACGGGATCTCGCTGCCAGCGAGTGGAGTCACCGGGAGCATGTCCAGGAGCCAGTACGTCTCGCTTCCAACGAATAGGAACTCGTTGCCAGCGAGTCGAGTCAGCAGGAACCTGTCTAGGAGCCAACACGTCTCTGATATTTCTTTCCCGGCATAAGAGTTGCAAGTTCATCAAAAGGCTTCAAAAGGGCACAAATCTTTTCTATGCCTTTGAATATTTTCAAGCTTCGTCGGCTCCCTTGTTTTCGCTTCCGCGAATCCGCCTAGCCACTGCAGCGAGAGCAACCTTCCGCTGGAGCGAGTTGCCGAGCCTTCGTTCTTGTGCACCCCGCTGGCAGCAAAGCCTTTCCGCGACAGCGAGTGGCTCGCTGCAGCGAGCCCAATTCGATGGCAGCGGACACTACCTGGTTGCTTGCTCCAGGGCTAACTCGACTCGCTGGAAGCGAGTTCCCATTCGCTGGCAGCGAGACATGCTGGTTCCAGGACATCCTCCCGCTGACTCCAGTCGCTAGCATAGAGATTCCATTCGCTGTCAGCGAGACATGCTGGTTCCAGGACATCCTCCCGCTGACTCTAGTCGCTGGCAGCGAGATTCCATTCGCTGGCAGCGAGTTCTGCTCAGGACACCTTCTCGCACATGATGTTGTTGATTTGATTCGCTGCAACGGAAAGCCATTCGCTGTCAGCGAAAATCCAGCAGAACACCATCTTGTAGATCTTCGAAGGAGCTTTCAAACACATGCTCATATGCATCGATCGGACATCCGAGGCCTCCGGAAAGTGGGTTACAAGTTCATCTCGTCGGGCGGACAACTTTTGCGACTCGCCCTCGTTTTCGCTCTTAGACCTCGATTTTGTTCTCCGTTGCTCCTTAGGTTGTTAAATGCTCTTTCGGACTTCTTCCTTAAGCTCTCCCGGATCTCGCCTTAGCCTTCCTTAGCTCCATTCCTCGTGTTCTTTGCCTCGGATATACGAATCTACATAAAACTATCGAAATAGCGTAGATTCTGAACTTTTCCACAAAACGAGCACCAATCTAATTAACACTAAAACATGAATATATGACAGTGAAATGAACCTAAACTAACCTATAATGCCTATTGGAATATGCCTTATCAAACTCCCCCACACTTAACCTTTTGCTTGTCCTCAAGCAATGCAAAAACAAGAGCAAAATCATCATACCACAAATATTATATTCAAGCACTAACCTTGTCAAAAGCAACATCAAAGTAGAGGAGTCATGAACATGAAAGTTAACATCCTAGCAAGTATAGGAGCGATTCAAAGTGAAGGCACATCTAGTCCAACCTCACCGAGATAATGTGTTTGCTCTTACTCTCATGTGTTTAGGATTTATGATGCATCTCTCAACTCAATCCAAAATACAAAAAGCTACATAGAAATTGACACATATATCACATATTCTCCACCGTGGATGTCATCCCTTATAAGAAACATCAAGAGGTCTTTTATCAAGGTTGTAATGGGGCTTGGTAAGAAATTAAGGTAGGAAAATATTTAGGCTTGTGGTGCTAAAAATCCGGGAAAAAGGAATCCCTAAAAACAACCGGAAGAACACTAAAAACTAAATACTTTCAAAACCAAAATAACTCAAACTTTCATTCTTAAAATACTCAAGTAAAGAACTTTCTCTTAACCATACATTTTTTTCCAACTCCCATCTACATAATAAAGATAAAAGGCTCTTATTCATTTTTTTTTCTTTTCTTTTCTTTTTTATTTCTTTTTATTTATTTATTTTTCAGTTTTTCTAGAGCCGAAAATACAATAATGCACAATGTGAGAAATAAAACCAAAAATTACATAATCAACAATCTTCCAGATTTGTAGTAGCCGGAGTAAGTGAGTGACTCGAAGTTGATAAAGAAGTTCCTACAAAATAGAATAAGTACAATAAGCACACAACTTAATAATATTGATAATACACTTTCAAATTTCAAAGAAATAATTAATTTGTATAGAAATTTAACTACCTTGATTCGGAACCTGTAGTGACAGCGAGGACGGGGATGATAGGACAGTAGAATGGATTCCAAATCCAGGCTGAGATGGTTGTGCTAACAAAGGTCCACTTGGTCTTTTTGTTGCACATTTTTTTGGTGGATGTCGTGGGGGCATGTTTCCTATACAAGCAATGTAAGATAGTTGTGAGTCAAAACACCAAATTGAACAGTTTAAACTGAACAACTCATATCTTAATTGAAGAGTGAATTGAACAGCTAATTGGTTCAATGACACAACATGACAAACCGAATCAAACAACCCAAATCAGAAACCAAATCGAAACACCTAATTGAACAACTCATATCAGCTTAATTGAAGAATGAATCGAAACACCTAATCTAATTGAACAATCCAAACTGAATCTAAACACCTAATTGAACAATAGGCGAGTTGGGTGAAGACTGAATCGAAAATCAGCCCATACCTTAATTGAAGATCAGTATAATATACACAATCCGAATTGAAAATAAGCATATATAATATACATACATACCTAAATTGAAGAGGAGGCCACCGAGCAGCAGGAGGAGCAAGCGAGAGAAGTAGGCGGAAGAGCGGCTCGAGTGCAACCAGGTCGAGACGACGAGACTCGATAGCAGCAGGAGCAGGCAGCGCAACTAGATCGAGAGCAGCAGCAACAGGAGAAGGTGAGCGCAATAGGAGAAAAGCGGCTGGTTGAAGACGATGGTTAGGGTTGAGTGGAGCGGAGACGACAAACTGAAGATTGAAGACGTACCCCAAACCCTTCTTCCCCCCCCCCCCCCTTTTTTAATCATTGACCCGACCGGGTTTTTGGGTTCGGGTCGAAAAAAAATGCCGGGTCTAAATTTTTGGGTTTTGACCCAAAAATTCCCGGGCGGTCGAATTGAGTTTTTGAATCGGGTTTCATTTTGACAGGTCTAGATGCGAAGAATAAAAAAATTAGCATTTATGGTATGATTGGTATCCTTAAAATCCCTTGATAAACATATGACTAATTAATTAGTCCATGGATGTGCTTTTAAACTTCACTTTTTCAATTTTAGTTACACAAGTAATTTTGATATATACATACGTAAATTTGGATACAAATTGAAAAGAAAATTTTGATACAAAGAGCTCAATCGTGGTTGCGGAATTAATTAAAAAACTAGCATTGCTAATGTATCCTTATATTAGGTAAAAGTAAAACTCTATAACAAGTGACCCAACCCGAGCTGTAGCGCTCACAATACCTGCGTACATGACCAAAAAAAAAAACTATTAAGTTGGTTACTAATAGCCCATACATTTTGAGATCAAGGCACAGGTCTAGTGAATCAACTCAAAGATATATGCATCCAAAACGGCTAACATATATCAGTAGTTGTCGTTACGTACATGCATGCAGTACTCCGTATAAAATTAGTGTTGTAGAACAAGTGTACATTAGAGATTAGGCTGGATTGTACTCCCTCTGTTCCCTCTTATTTGTAATTTATTATTCACGCACGATTTTTATAATGTTAAAAACTATATAAACATTAATTTTTAAATTAATATCATACTTTATTGGTAATAAGTATGATATTATTAAAAAATATATATTTTATATAGTTTTTATTACTTTACAAAACGTGCGTGAATATATAGTAAAAAGCCAATTACAAGTGAAAGGAGGGTACGTAACAAATTACTTTATTTTTCCCTCTCTCTCTATCCCTTTCCTTTCTTTATACAATGTGTTGAAAAGATGCGGCAAAGTAATAAGTATGTATGATATTATTAATGACTATATATGTCTTTGTTTCCTCCTTCCAACCCGTAATTGATGGAGTTCATGCTCACAATACTAAAATCACCTTTGAAGAGCTTCATGTAAAGCTTATCACTAGAAAGCTCCACGTACAACTAATTAACTCTCTCGTCTCAGTGTTCTCTTCTCCGGCCTTGGCAATGTCTTTAAGCTCGGTCACAAAGCTTCAGGTACAATAATTTGATGCTTCGATTGACTATCGCATGCATGGTAATAAGAATATTATTTCTCGGAACTCCAAGAAGTACACCTATCTTGATCGATCAGGAGCTCCAAGAACCAGATAGGATTGTTAATTTCCCAGTCATCAGCCGAGACAAAGTACGGGGATCTGTCAAACACATCCATTGAGCTTCTTTTGGGTCATTTCACTCCTTACTGAATTAATTATATTAGTGTTTCAGTCTCGCATGAACCACATTGCGCTTGAGTTTCACTTTGTTCGATCATTAACATGTTCATCTTTGTGCTCTCCATGTGTCCTATATATATTTCTCAACCAAATTAGCTTGTAGATGTCCTCACCAACCCCATATATGCTTCGCAGTTGGTTCTAGCTTCTAGTTGGCAAGCTTGTATTCTCGCATTCCAGCTTGTGGGAGCATGTAAAGATCCATATAATTTATCTTCTATGCTAAACATTATCTAGTCTTGTTTGATTTAACCTGGTTATGTAAAGCTCTATCTATTCGTAAAGATCGATATTCCAGCTTAGGCTATCTTATCATTGTTACTCTATTTAATGACGTACGTTGTCTACCTCCATTCAATAGTAAGAATATTCATATTCTCTACACCATTTTATCTACTCCTAAATCTCATTAGAGATTTAAAGATATATAGATTAATTAACCGAGTATAAACTTTCAATATTACGTAATCCATTTATCCCTTAAATTCTAATACCTTTTATCTATGTTTTCATAATTCTCTATTTCACAAGAGAATTAATTCATAGAAGCAACTTTTTTTTTATGAGAATCAATCTCAGTAGTTCAGTACGACCTTAATGGCACCTTTAAGTTTCGGTCAAAGGTGTTTCAATTTAATTTTACACTAGGCCAAGGCACACGTTAGGCCACGGACATATTTCAGTTCGTTACTAGAAAAAAGTTCAGGTGATGGAGAATGGGACCTTCGTCACTCCAACGGGCCCAAGTCAACCGTTGCCCGTGTACTATCATGTTTTGGTAAACTTTCAATATTTGTTCATGTGACAACTTCTAGTATGTTTGTTCAGGCTACGATTTTTCCAATCTATACAAAAAATAAAGAATTTAGCCACGCTACCTAGCTTCGGCAAGGGTTTACCGTGGAAATTGCTACTCTTTTGCAGTAGCTAAACTAAAAAAAAAAACAATATTTCCACGGGTAATAGAAACGGCATGGATTGCCGTGGCAATTGGGTCGGGTTTTGCCGCGGTACAGCGATAGCAAACCGCTGCCAATGCTAAGTTTGCCACGGCTAAGCTCCGCCGTCGCAAAATTATTTATTTATCTAAAAAAAGGTGGATTTTTAAGTTTAAACCCTAGTCTGTTCTCATTCCACTAGTGCGCGCTCCCTTTTCTTCCCTCATCACTCCCTGAATCCACCATTCTCCACCAGATCGATAGCTCCAATCTCTTTGCCTTCGTGTTCATCCCTTCTCCTCCCACTCTCGCTTTCCCATCATTTTGGTTTGCTCCATTTTTCACTTCGGAGTCGCCTCAACTGCATCTCTATCTCTCCATCGATCTCACTCTCGCTTGTCTCTCTTTCTCGACCACCGACCTGGCGGGCGCAGACGGAGGACCAGTGCTATCGCGCAGTGGCTCCGTCTCCACCATTCTCTCAACAAGATCTATTATGGCCACCTGTGAGCCTTAACTCGTACTCTCCTCATCCATATTAAGAGTGTTAAGGCTCGGATCTGGGACACTGCTGGCCAAGAGAGGTAATTCGACTTTACCTTTTGCGTAATTCAAACCCTAGCTTGCTTTAGAGTTCCTGATTTTACTTTCATTGTCAATATAAATCTGATGTGCATACGCGAGCTACATAGAGAGAAACACCATGCTTATGCGAGCTACATAGAGAGATACACACAGAGAGGGGAAAGACAGAGAGGGAAATCATGTAGCTAAACAAAGTGATATGCAAATCGAATCAGGACAAAACGAAAACGAGGCTTCTTGTTTGTGGTATGTATTTCATTTTCTTCAATTTTTTCCCCACCGATATGTATCTTTCTAGATTTGTTCATTTTCTCTCTCGCTTCATTCGAGTGTGTGGTTGTTGATTTCCATCGACTCTTTGATTTATAGCAATGATTTGGTTTTTTCTATAGTAAATTTTAGTTTTTGTGAACTAAATTTATGTTTTGGGAGAACTGTTCTACTCTAGATTTTTGTGACCTAAATTTATGTTTTGGGAGAACTGTTCTACTTTGAGAATCATAGAGCACAAATTCAATAATGATGAGATTTGTGAAGGATCAAGGTCTTCAATATCCTGATATTAATTTCTATCTTTTAGTTGTCATAGACCATTTCTATCTTTTAGGGTCCTTGGAGAATGTCGGAGCCTTCCAAGGTTATTCATGTGCGTAATGTGGGGCAAGAAATAGCTGAGGTAATTATTGATCAGTTCCTCTTTTGACCGACAATCATTCATAAAGGTTGATATCCTAATTTCTAAACTAGTTTGTTGTTTTTCCAGAATGATTTGTTTCAGTTATTCCAGCCTTTTGGCTAGATCAATTACCAAACTCGTTATGTTGCTTGCTAAGAATTAGGTTTTGTTCCCATTGTTATGTTGCATAATTACTTCTATAGCAAAGACTTATTTTTACCTTTGGCAAAATTTCAAGCTTTAGTTCAAATGCAAGATATTCCTCAAGCTGTCAGTGTATTGCAGACTTGCAGTTCTTCTCAAGTGTTTAGCCAAGCATAAGGTATATGAATAATTGAATTCTCTATTAATTACTAAATTTAGCTTGTACCAACTCACTGAATACTTTTTGGAGAGAAAGACTAAAAGTGGAGTTTCCTTTTCTGGACCCTGTATGCCAACTCACTGTCTCACTGTTCTTCTGATTGATTGTTTGATGATGTTTTGGTTTGAGGTTGTAGGAACGTGTGTCTATGAATACTTTTTGTTTTCATTCGGTTAGTGAAATGATATGGTCTATTTTATTCATATATTTCCATATTATATTAGACTATTTTTATGCATATTTTACATATTTTATAGCTTAATTTGTATTATTTGATTTTCGGAGTCTACACTAGTGCTTTGACATATTTCAGGTATTTTCAAGTAAACTTGGAGATAATTTGGAGCGTAATGGATAAAAGGGCTACCAAGTTGGAATTGGTTCAAGCTAAATTAATCAAGAGGATCTGAATGGACATTTTGGAAGAAAGTCGGCCCAGACTATTGCCCAGTTGGATAATCAAGGAAAGACTGTGTAGATGTATTAGGAGGAGTTTCATTATTTTTGGCAATCCACTTTTAGATAGAATTAGTTAGATAGAATATGAGATTATATTATATATTATATATATTAGATAGATTAGGCTTAGTTTCTAGGGAGTATATACTATATATACAATTCATTCTTACGACAAATAAGGGGGAGGCCGAATGTGATAACCGGCCGACTAGTTAGTATTACTCTAAACCCTAATTATGTTTTGTCTTATTTTTATGGAGACCTAAACTCTCCCGTTCTATCTACGATTTGAAGCTTTGTTTGGATTGAGTTGTGGGTTTCTAATTCTTGTTCTTTATTTCCTATATTAAATGTTTCGACTTCTTTGTGCTTGAATGTTTGATTGTTTTATTCTATCTCGACTGATCAACTTGGTAGAATCAATTCAATTGCTAGGGTTCTGTAGATTCCTGATTGTGAACCTTAACCCAAGTGGCAAACTTATCCCTTTAGGGCTGATTGAACTAATTGGATGGGTAGGAAGTTGAATGTGTTGTTAAATATTTCTTTAGGGACTGCAAATACCTTGGTTAATCTCTGGTCTTAAAGCTATCAATTGGGTTAAATCCTAAACTGTTCGATTGATAAGGGTTTCTATGACTAATTGGACTAGTAACTATATTAGGTCGGCACAAGGGCATTCATAGGAATCATAAAAGGACAAGAGGAAGTTACAATATCAATTCAACCAAATAAAGTGGGTAGTTGTAGGTAGAACGAATTTCTCTAAATTGCTTTGCATTAATTTGTTTATAGTTTATTTTATTTTCTTTCTTATTTTCACCACTCAAAACCCCCGTTTCATACTAATTGGTAAATAAACTTAACTTAGGAATAACTTGATTCCCTGTGGGATCGACTCGTGCTTACCACACTACATTAGTTAGGTAGGTTTGAATTTATATTGATACGGTTTACGCGACTAAAAACCGTCCATCAAATTGGCGCCGTTGCCGGGGAACGAACCCGGGTCACCCGCGTGACAGGCGGGAATACTTACCACTATACTACAACGACCGCTGCTCGTCTCGACACCCTCTCTTTCCTTTCTCCCCTCCGGCTTTCCTCTCCTTCCCTCGCCCTTCGCTTCTGTTCACCAGACTTCCAGATCTCCGCCGGTTTCCACCTCCCTCATCACCTCTTCGCTGCTATTCACCGGCGCCGCACCAGTAGCCCACCGTCTTGCTTCCTCACCGCACCACCTCCTCCCGCACTCCCTCCTGAAGCCCAGCGATCGCCGGACCGCTGCATCGCTTTTCTGCGCCACCCTCGTCGCCTGCGTCGTGCCAACAGCCGCCCATCACTCCACCAGCGTAGCACCACGGTGACGGTAACCAGGGCAGTACCACCGCTCCCTCCCGGATCTACTGCCGCCAGCAACATTCAACTCCACCCTTGTCCAATTCGCCATGGTTTTTGTTGCTCCGTGTGGCCGTAATTCCTCTTGGCGCGACTCCGATTTCGGTTTGTGAATTGGACAACCAGGAATTCGATTTTCTTGATGATTCATTATCACCGCCGGACCACAGGAGACATCGGCTTCGATTTCAATCGGGTCAGCACAGGTTAGTCTTTCTCTGTTTCCATCTGCAGTGTTGAATTTAACGTCTACTAGTGCTGAATTTGTGAGTTGTTGAGTCTTGGATGAACAATTGATGTTTGTTGTTGGAGATTCTTGATTGGGATAGTGCTGTTGGGGATTTTTCTTGCATGAGTAATGATGGTGGTGTTGCTCTATTGTCCTATTTTGAGCATATTATTTCGAGAAGGATTGCGCTACTCTGATTTGTTGTTGGGTATAAATTTGGTGTTTTGTTTTCTTTGAACTTCCCATGATAAAGCATTGGCTGAATTGTGCTATTTCAAACTCTCGAGCTAAGATAGCCCGCCACTAGTGGTTAAAGTTTATATTGGTGATTTGCGCAGATTATGTGAATTCTAGTGTGGCTATACCTCTAATTCTTGTGTGTTTTATGCTCCATGCGTCCATCAATTTTTCATGATTATAGTTGCAAAATATGGATGAGCATGAGTTAATTTTGGTATGGGGGTCTTTGCTCTTCTTTATTCTTGGATGATATTATTATGCTTGGTTGGTTGAATTATTTTTCTTGTGTGTTTCTTTGTCTTTTGTTTTGGCAAGGACAAATTGCAAAGGAGATTGCCTATATTTTTTCGATTCCAAGATGATTCACAAGGTCAGTTGCATCCAAGAGTTGTTGGAAGTTTCTGTTGAACACTCAGGGCGGGGTTGTTCAGAGACTACACCACTACTTTCTCTTGAGTTAAATGCTTGTTCCCGAATGCCTGTTTATTTTGTGAGTTTCCTCAACCTCTTCCATTCTATTTTATTTACTTTGAGGACAAAGTAATATTTTAAGCATGGGGTGAAGAATTCAAGTGTAGCTCTATCTTTTTATATACGTTAGTTTTCTGTTTTTATATATGTTACTTTTCCATTTTTTTTTTCAATTTTGTTATGCATTTCATTGCATTTAAGTGTTATTAACGATACCCATCTTGGTTTAGTCTATCCTCTAATTCATTTTTAAGATCTTATTGCATAAATCCCATGATTTGATTGAATTGCTTGAAAATGATTTTGGAGCATGATTTGAGAATATAATTGAGCAAGTATGATTCATAGTTGAGGCTTAATTGAAATCTAAAAAAATATAACCCTTGTGAGTTTGTTTTGGCCTTATAGGGACTATTCATAATTATTTCTCTTTTGCTTTTATTGTGTGATTATACTCTCCATATGCTTGTTTTTCATGATCGTATTGCACATGTTTGTTGCATGTGAATTGCAAATGATTGAGGCATGTTTTCTTTAGCCATATTACACCTTATATATCCTTTGCATTATCCTTTGCTTGAAGCCTATCTGAGCCTTAAAACCTATTCTTTTTTATAGCTCCACAAAAATATATCATAGCCTATGATTAGCCTGACCCTATCCGGGAATTAGGAAGAGAAATGGTGAAAAATCTTTATGTTAGAGTTGCTTTGAGTGGAGATGATGTATGTATGATTGTGCATTGCGAGAGGCATAGCCAAAATAAGGTAACCCTTCTTGCATAATAGAGATGACTCATTACTAGGGGCCTAAGGAGGATAAAATTCACTTAGGAGTAAAAGTCTAGTAAGCTTGGACCTAGGGAGGATAAAATTCACATAGGGGCAAAAGTAAGCATAAAAGAAAAGAAAAGAAGTCATCATAATAATAATAAAAAATTGCATGAGTTGTATGGTTATTGAAATCGAAAAGTGCTTATTGATGTTTATTGGAGTTTATGTTATTGAAATGGTTTGCGAAGTATGAAAGTTTTGGTGTTGTTCTGGTTGGTTGTTGTTCCTTTTTCCTGGATTTTTAGCACCACAAGTCCTAAATATTTCCCATGCCTTATGTTCCTACCAAAGCCCCATTACAACCCTATAAAAGTCCTCATGATGTTGTTTGCAAGTGATGACTTTCACGGTGTATAGAGCATATTGGATTGAGTTGAGAGTTGAACTTTAAAGCCTAAACACATGAGAGCTTGAGTGAAACACATTATCCTGGTCAGGTTGGATTAAATTTGCCTTTACTATTGGATCGCTCATATATTTGCTAGGATATTTGTTCTCTTATTCATGGCTCCTATTGCTTGATGTTGTTTTTCTAAAACTACAGCATGAAGATCTTATTTGTGGGATGATTAATTATATATTTCTTTTTATTGCTTGAGGACAAGCAAACGTCTAAGCATGGGGTAGTTTGATATGGTCTATTTTAGTCATATATTTCCATATTATATTAGACTATTTTTATGCATATTTTACATATTTTATAGCTTAATTTGTATTATTTGATTTTCGGAGTCTACACTAGTGCTGTGACTTATTTTAGGTATTTTCGAGTAAACTTGGAGATAATTTGGAGCGTAATGGATAAAAGGGATTCCAAGTTGGAATTGGTTCAAGCTAAATTGATCAAGAGGATCTGAATGGACATTTTGGAAGAAAGTCGGCCCAGACTATTGCCCAGTTGGATAATCAAGGAAAGACTGTGTCGATGTATTAGGAGGAGTTTCATTATTTTTGGCAATCCACTTTTAGATAGAATTAGTTAGATAGAATATGAGATTATATTATATATTATATATATTAGATAGATTAGGCTTAGTTTCTAGGGAGTATATACTATATATACAATTCATTCTTACGACAAATAAGGGGGAGGCCGAATGTGATAACCGGCCGACTAGTTAGTATTACTCTAAACCCTAATTATGTTTTGTCTTATTTTTATGGAGACCTAAACTCTCCCGTTCTATCTACGATTTGAAGCTTTGTTTGGATTGAGTTGTGAGTTTCTAATTCTTGTTCTTTATTTCCTATATTAAATGTTTCGACTTCTTTGTGCTTGAATGTTTGATTGTTTTATTCTATCTCGACTGATCAACTTGGTAGAATCAATTCAATTGCTAGGGTTCTGTAGATTCCTGATTGTGAACCTTAACCCAAGTGGCAAACTTATCATTTTAGGGCTGATTGAACTAATTGGATGGGTAGGAAGTTGAATGTGTTGTTAAATATTTCTTTAGAGACTGCAAATACCTTGGTTAATCTCTGGTCTTAAAGCTATCAATTAGGTTAAATCCTAAATTGTTCGATTGATAAGGGTTTCTAGGACTGATTCGACTAGTAACTATATTAGGTCGGCACAAGGGCGTTCATAGGAATCATAAAAGGACAAGAGGAAGTTACAATATCAATTCAACCAAATAAAGTGGGTAGTTGTAGGTAGAACGATTTTCTCTAAATTGCTTTGCATTAATTTGTTTATAGTTTATTTTATTTTCTTTCTTATTTTCACCACTCAAAACCCCCCGTTTCATACTAATTGGTAAATAAACTTAACTTAGGAATAACTTGATTCCCTGTGGGATCGACTCGTGCTTACCACACTGCATTAGTTAGGTAGGTTCGAATTTATTTTGATACGGTTTACGCGACTAAAAACCGTCCATCATGAAACTATTCAGTTTCTAGATTAGAACAAAGGACGTATGATGGAACAAAAAGAGATACTTTTCTATATGAGGTTATGGAAACAATTGAAAGAGCTAATGAGCTCATCACAATATATGTAGTTATGTATTATTTGTTGTGTTATGACTGAAGCTAATCTCCCATAGATTTTTATTATGTTCTTGGATGCATCAAATTATGTATCTTTCGTTTGAAATATATTGTAAATCCTATTGAGGATAAAGTATCCTCAAGTCTTGGTTGATTCTAAGTGGTTGCATGTCACTTTTTCTATATCCGATCTTTGAGACTTTAAGTCATATGATTGGTTTTTAGTCGATGTTCGAATTGTAATGACAAAATGAAAAGAAAAAAATATTCCACCTAAGACCCTTTTAATAGCAAAAATGCCTTTTTTAATAGCAAAAATGTCGTATCTACTTGTTTGGAGTTATGCAATTGTCCTGCACTTCTTTTTTCTAATGAATTTCCATTGTATCAGTCATTAATCGACGGTCTTTTCCCGTGTATAATTTGAAAATCATGTAAATTAGGTGAAAACTCTTTTACACACACACATATGTGTGTGTGTGTGTGTACATATATAAATATAAATAGATTTTGAATGTGAATGTGAAAATCAGATTTGGTAGAACAGCATGCAGAGATTGAATACTCATCACAAAATGCATCGATTCGAACATTTGAAAGAGCAGATCTCACATACTTTACAAAGACTTCATGTATGGAGTGAATACTGATAATTTGTTAGCAGACATGGCCCTTGAGTCTAGTCCCTTGGACATATTATTAAAGCCATTAAAGTAGTTCTCTGACTATTCTCCATCCTATGCATGTTGCTGTTCTGTATGTATGTGTCTTACTGGTATAGGATTTTGGTTCATGTGTCATAAACTATGTGTATGATGATAATGGTGCATTGATGGATGCTATTGATGGCTATGTTGGAAAGGTTCCTAAAGTTCCACCCCTTGTTTTGAAAAGGACAAGTGTGGGGGATCTTGGTGGAATAACTTGATCAAGAATGCATCACGTCGAGCGAAAGACGTGAAACAAAGACGCTTATTGGGAGGCAATCCAAGGTAGTTAGGTAGTATTTCTATTTTTGCATTTAGTTTTTCAATTCAATAAAGTAGGATCGATCGTGTCACTGGATTTCGAAAGTTACGGTAAGTGAAACCGATGTTGGGATTAAGTTTGATTTGGTTTAAATGACAGAGTCACAATCTGTGGACACGGCGCCCGCCGCCACAGCCACGGCGCCCGCTGCCTGTCTGTCCGCTTGACGAATTCGAATTTTGGTAAACTTGGAATGGAAGTTTCTATCTTTTTATTTTTGGTTATTTTCCGAGTTTAGGTTAGTTTATTTTTATATTTTATAGGATTAGATTGTTTTCTTTTATTTGGTTCTAGGATTAGATTAATTTCTATCTATTTTAGGTGAGATTATTTTCTATCTATCTTAGGTTAGTATTTTATGTTTTATTTATTTTCTATTTTATTTTAGGATTAGTTTTCTTATTTCCTAGGATTAGATTTCTATCTTTTCTATTTCTATTTTATCTAGTATAATATTTTCCTTTTTCTTTTTGTGATAGATATTCCTTCCAACTCACCAATATATTGCTAATCCTTATTTTTGGATCAATCAAGCTTGCTCAAGGAATCTACAAGACAATCAAAAGCCTACTTGAATCCAATCCAATTGCCTAAAACCTTGCGTTTCAATCGATTCAATCCACCAAAACACTTTCCGCCATCACCCTACATCCATAAAATTCAACCTTTACCATATTCCATTCCCTCACCTATTACAAAAGAACCCTTTTGAAACCAAGTTGTTCGAGAAAGTTTACAGTTTGGAGGAGTGGACGTCAGTTTTCCAACGTTTTCACTCGGATTCGTGTTTCTGCGTACACGGTGCCCACCGTCGCTACATCAAGCCCCATCTTTTGTTCGTTTTTGTGGTTTTTCTTTGGTTTTTTTTCTTCGAGTTGAATCATGTCGTCTGCTCCTATCAGAACGGATATGCCGACTTATTTCGATAACAAGGATATGCTATACTGGAATTCACTTGGGAAGCGCACCTACACGTCCACGATGTTCTTTGATGAAATCACATTGAGACGATTGGGTCTGTTTGATTCGGTGCTCGCTTTGATGGCACATGGAGGGCTACGTGATTTTATTTGCAGAAGGGTTCCTACCTACCCTTGCTTGGTTAAGGAGTTCCTTACTACTTTAGAAGAGATATCGCCCAAGGATGCTTGATTTCGATTGCAGGGTAGAGCCTGTAATTCTTCATATGCGGTGATAGGAGTTTCTTTTGGTGTTATGAAGAAGTTCTCTAGGAAGCGGAATAATGCCATGCGTGTTCTTGATTCTGCAGAGATTTGGAGGAATCTGACGGGAACGCCTGAGAACTTCAAAGATTTCAGACATGATGATATGGTTACCCATCCTGCTCTTCGTCTCTGTCTGTGAGTTTTGGGTTCTACTTTCTATGATTATGAGAGCACTACTATTGTTGATCCTGGTGTGATTGATTTCTTATATTGCCTGATTACTGAGTCTACCATAGTATCGGATTGGGTACTCTTATTTTTGAAGATGTGTGATAGAGTTCGTGGCCAGGACATCGAGAATTATCTGGACCTCTGCAGTCTCATCATCAGTATCAGCCTACTATTTTACATGTGGGGTTGAAGTTAGTTGATTTTCGCCGGAGCCATGACCTTGTGACCCCCGCGAGCAATGTTGAAGATATATAGATCGAGATGACACTGCCTACGGTTCAACATGCCTCGCGCATTGCCAGCTGCCTGGAGAAGAAATTTGATGAATTTGACAAGCGACATGCAGATGAGTTGAGTTGATTCTTGTATATGGAATTGAGGTGAGTGTGTGCTTAAAGCCTAAAAACATGAGAGTGAGAGATACACAATTTATCCTTGGTAAGGTTGATTTTTTAGCATGCAAGCAACTTGATCCCATATATACATGTTATGACGTTTATATGTTTGGTTATGTTTTCACTTTTGACGATGTTGATTTTGATGAGTAAAGTTATGAAAGATATCCTGTGGGATGCGTAGATGATGTTTTTCCTTATGGTTGCTTGATGACAAGCAAGAGTTAAGTGTGGGGGGATTTGATAATGCATATTTTGTATATGCATTTTAGGTGTTTCTTATTGCTATTAGGTAATGGTTTTGTTATGTTTTGAGTCTAGTTTCATATATTGCTTTTCAAGTATTTGAGTTTGGAATCTATGCGTTTTTAGTGTTTATTCTACATAATTACATTCCGACCTTGGATGGACTTTGGGAAGAGCTTAAGAAGCATGTTTTGGAGCATATGGAGGCTAAGGAGGAGCAAAGGAAGAGCAAGAAGGCACGCCATTAGAATCCGTTAAAGGAAATTGAAGATTGTCGGACACTGTAGATTGTCGAACACTGTAGATTAAGAAGCATGTTTTGCATGTGATTCGAAGACATGGTTGTTTGTATTGTGAGGACTTGAGTTTATTTTATTATTCATGTTCTTAGTTATCATCTTGTGCTTAATTGATATTTTTGTTTCTTTCTATGCTTGATCACCATGTTAGGAATTGCATCTCTAGCTATGAATTCGTTGTTGTTTTCTTGATAGCAAACAAAGGTATTGATGATAGTGATGTCTCTTTGTCTTTATAGTGGATGATTTCAATTGATCTATGTTGAGGATATTTGATTAGGATTAAGTTCGGTATGCTCCTATTAGTCTTGATTGAGTAGAGTCAATGTGCCAATTGGTCTTGATTACTTGAGTTCTTAATGATATTCTTTACTGATATTGAATAAGATGAGTGAATCTCTGTAGATCTCTCAACTTTAGTCAAGTAGACCTAAGAATATGAATAATTGATAAGATCAATCCGAGGACCATGAATTTCAATCATTGCCAGAGAATTACAGGTGAAATGTTCTTTCTACTTTGATATCAATTTGCTTTGTGATTTGCGATCTGATTACTTTTACATATTTTCTATTTGTCAAGATCATTGCTTTGCTTAAAGAGTGTTTGTCTAGAGTTATTGAATAGGAAATCGCTTCTCCATGTGGGTTCGACATCGGACTTCATCGCTATACTAGTAGTTATTTGGTTTATCAAGGGATTGGTTGCCTAATCTATTCGTTGTGTGTTTATGTTTGGATTTTATTACTATTTGGCAAAGAGCGAAAGTATCAACGACGTTCATCCCGCACCAGTCTCCCTGGTTGATATCGACTCACTTTTGCAGAGCTGCTAGAAATCGACTGACAAGGTCAATATCGACTGCCCTAGGTCGATATCGAGTAAGTCTACTGAATCAAAATCCGACGTTAAAGTGAGCTATCCAGGATCCGCTGACTCGCTTCCTCATGGATCAAACCTGATTCCCTTCCACTACAACGGGAGGAAGTCTTGAATTTATTTGGGCAGGCTAGAACTCGGTTTGAATTTATCTATTGTATTTTCAATTCGATTTCCTCCTACAACAAGGAAGTAAGTATTTCTTCCTTATTATTGATGATTTTAGCCAGATGAGTTGGGTCTACTTTTTGAGATTCAAGTCAAAAGCATTTGAATGCTTTAAGAAATTCAAAGCTCTCACAGAAAACTAGTCAGGGAAGAGAGTGAAGGCACTGAAATGACAGAGGAGGCGAATTTATGTCATTTGAGTTTATGAAATTTTCTGATCAGAATGGCATAAGAAGATAGTTGATTGCACCCTATACTCCTGAGCAAAATGGAGTAGTACAGAGGAAGAAAAGAACTGCAGTGGAGATGACAAGGAGTATGTTGAAAGCAAGGAAGGTGCAAAATCAATTTTGGTGTGAAGTAGTTGCCACTTCAGTGTATGTGCTGAACACCTCTCCTACAAAAGCAGTCATGAACAAGGTTCTTTTTGAAGTTTGGAGAGAAAAGAATACTTTTGTGAGCCACTTGAGAGTCTTTGGATGTGTGGCTTATGCATTGGTGAATTTGAGATCCAAATTGGACGACAAAGCTGAAAAGTGTGTCTTCATCGGTTATGTAGCTCAATCCAAGGCTTACAAGTTGTACAACCCTATGAGTAGGAAGACTATTGTGAGTAGAAATATGGTGTTTAATCGGAGTGGGAGAACAAGTGCAACAATCAAGTGACAGGGAGTGGTGTCTTTGTTGACAGTTCAATTGAAGAAGTTGGAGATGACACAAATGATGATGATGATCAAAAAGTGAATTCTCCTGGAACACCAGTGCCTCAATATAGCTCCTCAAGCAGTACGTTAGAGTTTATCTCCTTCAAGTTCATCAAATGACTCTCCCCCAAGGAAGTTCAAATCATTTGCTGACATTTATGAAAGATGTGGGTTTGCTTTAGTGGCTTCTGATCCAGAGAAGTTTGATGATGCCAAGGATGAAGTCAAATGGTAAGTAGCTATGAAAGAGAAGATGAAGGCTATTCAGAGGAATGACACATGGAGTTTGATTGAGCTTCCTAAAGATAAGGATGTGATAGGGTTGAAATGTGTGTTCAAGACCAAATTCAACACAAGTTGGAGTGTATAAAAGCATAAGGCAAGGCTTGTGGCCAAGGGTTTTGCTCAATAAGAGGGTATTGATTTCGAGGAAACCTTCTCACTAGTTGTGAGACTTGAAACTGCGTGAGTGGTCCTAGCTCTTGTTGCACAATGGAAACTGAAAGTTTATCAGCTTGATGTTTAATCGGCTTTTCTGAATGGAGAATTGGAAGAGGAGTTGTATGTTGAACAACCTCAAGACTTTGTCAGAAAAGGAGAATAACAGAAAGGGTATAAGTTGAAGAAAGCTCTCTATGGCTTGAAACAATTGAAACAAGCTCCAAGAGCATGGTATAGCAGAATTGATTCTTTCTTCCTAAGGAAAGGCTTTGACAAGAGTGAAAATCATTTCCATGACAAAGAATTCTGCATTTCATGCTCGAACAAAGAATATTGATGTTCAACATCATTTCATCCGAGAACTTGTTGCAAGAGAAGAAGTTATATTAAATTCTGTGGCACGAATTAGTAGGATGCAAACTTGTTCACCAAGGCCTTGAGTGCAGCAAAGCATCATTTCTTTATGGAGAAGATTGGTATGAGAAAGTTTGAATAAAGGGGAGGTGTTAAATATGTAATGTGATTCGAACTTCTACCAGTCAAGTGTGTTAGCTTTAAGTTAGTTAAGTTCGTTAGGTGCATTGTTCATGACAGAGGTTATGACAACAGTTTAAAAGTTATGTTTCTTGTTCAGTCAATCCACTACCTAGGAGGCGTGTTAAGGGGTAAGTGGAGGTCAGTTGAGTCGAGCAGTTGCTCAAGTTTATGGGGTATGCAATCAACTTACAATCAGTGAATGAAGTGGGGACATTTTTTTTATTGAGTTTTGATTGTTCTAGATTCGGTTCTATATTGACAGAAGAACAATTTTTCTTCCTCAAATTGTTGTTGATCTTTCAAGTGAGTTGTGGGTTGATCCACCATTGTTTAGCTAACACAACCTTGCTACTACCTTTTGGCTTCAGTTTATAAGGTGTTTCATAAAATATTGATCAACCACAGAAAAGTATACGTACCTGGACAAAACGTAGGGGACAAGTTGCCTTGAGACAGAGGTGGTGGTGGTGGATCATGTAAACTGCTATTAGTAGTACCATTACTGCTGTCGTAAAATGCATACAAACTATACATCAATGAACAGCGAACTCCCAAGGCCGTCGCTCCAAGTGTGACGTTACAATAATCCATAAGATTGTACGCTTTATTCCTCAAGCAAGTCCGACAATCGGAAGGCACAATGTCTGGTGCGCATTGCACAATACCATGCACTTTCTGGTACACCATGTAACTCTCTTCCCCGGTTGCAACATAGTACCCGCCTTCATGAAATGTATTGTTCCTCTCAGAAGATGTCACATTGTCAATAAGTCCTGAGATGGTTCTCTCCACCGTTGTCTTGAAGAGAGTATTGTCCCCAAACCTAAGGTAAGAAACATTCTTGAAATAGGATAACCCATTCTTAACACCCAAAAAATACATACGGTATGTTTTATCGGATGGGATATGTATAAACAGCTACCAACATACTCTATATATGATATTGTTAAGATGTGAAGGGATAAAAAAGAGGTCTACCTTAAAAGTATAAAGTAAAACAAGCCTAATAGTATATATATATAAAAGTTAAAGAATTATTCCTTCTACAAGCAATTGATTTTATAGGATTGAACGCGTTTAAGTACGTGTTGGACTACTAGCGCACTTGGACACAGCCGCCGGTTACAAATCCCAACGGATTTTAATTAGTATGTTATGAACGCGGTTAAGTCACACTTCCCGACACTAGTTGTTCACCTATCAACCAGACGAAACAATCTTGGTTGAAAGTATGAAAACTAAAACAAGTGGCTACTTTCCTATAGCTAATTGGCTTTAGCTCACGGACTATTAGCGCACGTACGCCGGTACATACGACCCTTACGAATCAACATCGGAAGTCCTGAGATGGTTCTCTCCACCGTTGTCTTGAAGAGAGTATTGTCCCCAAACCTAAGGTAAGAAACATTCTTGAAATAGGATAACCCATTCTTAACACCCAAAAAATACATACGGTATGTTTTATCGGATGGGATATGTATAAACAACTACCAACATACTCTATATATGATATTGTTAAGATGTGAAGGGATAAAAAAGAGGTCTACCTTAAAAGTATAAAGTAAAACAAGCCTAATAGTATATATATATATATATATATATATATATATAAGTTAAAGAATTATTCCTTCTACAAGCAATTGATTTTATAGGATTGAACGCGTTTAAGTACGTGTTGGACTACTAGCGCACTTGGACACAGCCGCCGGTTACAAATCCCAACGGATTTTAATTAGTATGTTATGAACGTGGTTAAGTCACACTTCCCGACACTAGTTGTTCACCTATCAACCAGACGAAACAATCTTGGTTGAAAGTATGAAAACTAAAACAAGTGGCTACTTTCCTATAGCTAATTGGCTTTAGCTCACGGACTATTAGCGCACGTACGCCGGTACATACGACCCTTACGAATCAACATCGGAAGTCCTGAGATGGTTCTCTCCACCGTTGTCTTGAAGAGAGTATTGTCCCCAAACCTAAGGTAAGAAACATTCTTGAAATAGGATAACCCATTCTTAACACCCAAAAAATACATACGGTATGTTTTATCGGATGGGATATGTATAAACAGCTACCAACATACTCTATATATGATATTGTTAAGATGTGAAGGGATAAAAAAGAGGTCTACCTTAAAAGTATAAAGTAAAACAAGCCTAATAGTATATATATATATATATATATATATATATATATATATATATATATATATATATATATATATATATATATATATATATATATATATATATATATATATAAGTTAAAGAATTATTCCTTCTACAAGCAATTGATTTTATAGGATTGAACGCGTTTAAGTACGTGTTGGACTACTAGCGCACTTGGACACAGCCGCCGGTTACAAATCCCAACGGATTTTAATTAGTATGTTATGAACGCGGTTAAGTCACACTTCCCGACACTAGTTGTTCACCTATCAACCAGACGAAACAATCTTGGTTGAAAGTATGAAAACTAAAACAAGTGGCTACTTTCCTATAGCTAATTGGCTTTAGCTCACGGACTATTAGCGCACGTACGCCGGTACATACGACCCTTACGAATCAACATCGGACTTCAATATAATTGTATATATACCGTTATAATACTGTAATATTACTATAATTACCAGTTACTGTCGCACCACCTGCCGTAGTCGGTCAAGTTAAGGTTGGAGAACAGCGATTGGTTGGAATATTGGACGGTGCAGAGCGGGTACAAGGCCGACGCATGCCAGTAGCCTGGGCAGTTGGCAAGGAGTTGGGCAGTGGCAGTTGCGACACAGTCTTGGCAGGTAGGGAAGGGGAGGTTGTAGCGGCATGTGAAGGCGGCATAGACCTTGTCTGGGGCAGACCCGGCGGTGACACTCCGGAAGTAGGCCGCCGAGGAGGTGGAGTTGAGGAGGGAGAAGACAGAAACCAGGTTGGTCTGGAAGGGTGTCTTTTGTCGGGTGTAGTTGGTGCCTTCGTGACACCACGTATCATAGATGGTGGCTGTGCTCGGATTTATGAGTGGAAAGAGGAACAAGAGACTGCGAATCACAAACACTAATTTTGGGATGTACTGTTCCATGGCGGAATGGAAGGGTTTTCTTCCAAGGCCTTAAGTTTGATATATTATGACCATAAATATGCCAACATTCAGGCCGCTATAGTTTTGTCTGAAATCAACCAATGTCGTCGAATTTAAAATTGTATCTCCAAGTGAAAAATACGGAGTAATTCTATTTGTATTTTCAAAGTCGAACAAGTCCCGTCAAACTGAGAATTTTTTTTGGGATAATTTAGCTACGTACGTCTCTGAACTTGATGTTAAATTAAAAATACAGTACATTTATTTGATTGATTCATACCAAGCCTGTAGTTTTGTACGTCAATCAATTAAAAATTGATTCTCCGTTGCGCAACAAGTAATTGGAATTCAAGGAATGATTCCATCGTAAGTTTACCTCATTTGGCTGTGATAAATAATCAATACCAGAGTTCTAAAAATAGCACATAGGGTGCCGCCTAGGCGGGCTTCTGTTTCGCCTAGACACTCCCTTGCTTCGTCTAGCCACCACCTAGAGCCCGCCTAGTCCCACCTAGACCCCGCCTAATCCAACCTAGCCCGACAATTATTCAATTTTAACTTATAAATATGTGATTAGTCGACTTATGGTTTTTTTATTCCATAAATCGGGATGTGTTTGCTATTGAGTCGAATCTATGGTTTTGGATTTTAGGAGCCTTAGAGACGCAATTCAGACACATATTTTTGCGTTTATTTACATTAGTGTTAGTTAAACACCACAAATTTGGGTTTATAAGTGATATTATAGATTATTATTACATTATATGAATTATTGATATGGGTTATATGTTAAAATATAAAGAAATAATCACGTTTATTATAAGTCCGCCTAGGCGCTAGGCGGCCACCCACCGCCTAGCGCCTTTTAGAACATTGAACAATACGCCCTTCATTCTTTTACAAATGACTTTTTATAATTTAGACACGCTTTTTAAGGTGATAAAAACTATATAAATTATTTATTTATTTAATAATTTTTTAATAATCACATACTTATTGGTAATAAGTACTCCATCCGTCTCAAAATACTTGTCATTTTACTTTTAACACGTTTTTTAAGAATGGTAAAAACTATATAAAATATCAATGATTTTATTAATTTAAAATATTATTTCATACTTAATACAATTGTTTATAAAAATATTTAAAAAAATTATTTAAAAAATTAATATTTTATAGAGTTTTTACCTTCTTAAAAAACGTGCTAAAAAGTAAAACGACAAGTATTTGGAGATGGAGGTAGTATATTATTATTAAAAAAAATTGAATAAAAAATTAATATTTTACTTAGTTTCTACATTTCTAAAAAAATGTGCAGAATTTAAAATGTCAAATATAAGGGAACGAAGGGAGTATAAAATATTAATTTTTTTAATAATTTTTTTTATAAACTCATTAAAATTTTAATATTTATAATTTATTATTAATAAGTATAATATTCTTAAAAAAATTCATTAAAATTTAATATTTATATAGTTTTTAATCTCCTAGATATACGTATTTGACTTAAAAAAATCATTTATCGGCGAGCCCCGTTTCGGGCTCTTAACTTATATATATTTTTATCTATTTTCCTTTTTCCTTCAAATATACAAAACTATTATTATTATTATTATTATTATTTTTATTATTATGATTATTATTATTATTATTATTATTATTATTATTATTATTATTATTATTATTATTATTATTATTATTATTATTATTATTATTATTATTATTATACAGATATGGCTGCTTTGCTGAAGCAGATTAAGAAATTTTCGATATCTCAGGATGCTGGGGCTCGTGCTGCCATTTATATTTTTACTATACATAACTTTGTTATCGCTAAGAGAGTGGGTTCCCAGATAGTATCTCGGCTACCCACTAATTTCTTGTAATCTTCATGTATGCAATCGATTATAATAATAATAATAATAATAAGTAGTAGTAGTAGTAGTAGTAGTAATAATAATAATAATAATAATAATAATAATAATAATAATAATAATAATAATAATAATAATAATAATAGTAATAATAATAATAATAGTAGTAGTAATAATAATAATAATAATAATAATAATAATAATAATAATAATAATAATAATAATAATAATAATAAGCTTCTCCGACATACTGATGTCACAGCACCTGACTATGCTTTCGATGACGCCGTGCGTGTCTTCAATACAAAGGTAGGGACTGATATTCTGAGTAATCCAAGTGAGATCGTTGCCCCCAAACTCTTGAAGAAATTGACAGACATATATTTCACACAGATTACGAAAGATGCAGAGACTAACTTTTCCTTATCACCGCGTCAGATGGCTTTGTGGAGTTCTCAGCGTCGAGACCATGCTACTGATTGGCTTAGGGCTTTCCCCATCTCAGGGCTGGGTCAGTATATGAATGGTAAGACGTATCGTTGTGTGCTTTGCTATCGATTAGACATCCCTTTGTTTTCCATTTCGGAGCCTCGTTCTGCTTGCTCCAGGGTATTTGAGGGAGACATTTCTGGAGATCATGTTGTGTCGTGTGCTGGTATTGTGGGGATTAAACATAGCCATAATACTGTTCGTGACACTTTGGTGAATATCTGTTATCACTCTGGGATCTTAGCTGGTAAAGAGGTTGATATTGGCCTGTGTAGGGTGGATGAGAAACCCCTCCGTCCTGCAGACATGCTTCTTTATGCATGGGATGAAGGGCTGGATGTTTGTGTTGACTTGACAGGGTCATCCCTTTTGACGCAATTTGAGATGATTGATTTTGTTCCAGGGCATGTGGTAGTCGAGGCGGCTCGTCGAAAGCGGGTCAAGTATCAAGATAAGTGTAAGGCCATTGGTTATGGGTTCTTACACTTTTCTTTTTCTACATTGGGGGAACTTGAGGCAGACGCCATAGCCCTTCTAAAGAGGATCCAGAAATTGCTCAAGCTCACGATATAGGGGCTCATAATACATCTCATATTTTCACTGAGGTGGGGTTTTCTATTGCTAAAGGAGTGGGGGCCCAGATTGCCTCTCGACTCCCCACTAATTCTTTGTAAACTACTAGATTTCGCATTGCTCCTTCGAAATTCTTCTTTCACCATTGCAAATCCTCACGATTTGCTTTGGCAAATTGAGAATTGACATCCTCACGAGCCTTTCTCTAATTGGTGGTTGGTTTTTTATGGAAATTGGATCGGATTTCTTGTGGAATTCGATTACAATTTTTGCAAAAAGTCAACGTTTTTGGATTGCGGGGCTGTTGTGTGTTGTTTGCCATCGTTAATTGATCGGGCTACTGATTGCCGCTAATTGTTATTGTTGTTGCGGCTCTTGTCTGCATTGTTGCTGTTGGTGCTTCTATTTGATGCTAATCGCATGTTGATGTTTGATGATTGCCACTAATTATGAGTATTTGATGTTAATTATGCTATTTGATTGTTGTTTGCTGGTGTTTGAAGTGGAGGCGGCCGAATGTCTTTTATTCCAAACTGTGTTGACGTACATTCGTTATTGCCGGCTTTGACTTGCTTAATTTCGTTTTTCACTCTGTCATGCCTGACCTTGTTCGGTACGATTGTCCTTTTGTGGGTCTTTGTGGGTGCCTTGATGGTGGTGGTAGAGGCCTTGTTAAAACCTCCATGCTCAGGCACCTTCGTGATCGACACTTACTCGTCAAACTCTTTCTGAAAGTTTGCCTATTTATTCTGATGTTGAGATAACTTTCAAGCGTATGGGGGTTTGGCTATGTGGAGTTTGTCTTAAAACTCATACCTTTCGTGCTCGGTGTCGTCATAGTCATGACGATTCTGTGGCACCTCGAGACTGTGGTGATGGCATTGTTCGCTTTATTATTTCTGGTATTCCCAGACCTCCAGCTCTGTCTCCGTCGGTTCCTTTGTTTGATGTGGGGGTTGTGCCTGTTGGTTTGTCTATATCTTCGCTTGACAGTTTGTTTTCTTATAGGGTTACGCACTGTGAGATCTATCCCTCCTAAGTGTCGCTTAGGTTTTTCTCGGGTTTTAAAAGAGGCATTAGATGTTGTGGCTAACTCTCCGGGTGACCTCTCTTGCTGGATTCGCTTTCTTGTGATGCCTCTTTGTATACTTAAGACTTTTTCCCCGCGGAGTAATCTTGAGTGTAGGGCTGCTGTCAAGCGTCAACGTCAGGAGGAGAGTATTGCTAAGGAGGAGAGTATTGCTAGTGCTATTCGTGTTTGGGATGTGCCTTGTGGCAGTTTACAGCTTATACAGGAGACATTAGCTGAAGCCTCCCCCTTTTTTGATGTCGAGGAGGAGCCTGATTTGAGTGAGCTTAACCTTCGACAATGTCGGAGGAGGATTTGTGATGGTCATTACACTGCCGTTGTTCGGGTGCTTTCTTCATCAGGTATTGCTCCTTATTCTGAATCCACTCTAGCGGCTTTGTGGGAGAAGTACCCCATTGCCCCGTCTTCCAACTTGCCGCATTTGCCTGTTGATCACCATCCTCTCGTTGCCTCTTCGACCGTTGTTTTGGATATGATTCGGAGCTTTCCGCGTGGCACGTCATGTGGGAGGGATGGGTTCCGTGCTCAGCATCTTCTGGATTGTTTGAGTTGAGCAGTTGTCGCTGTTTCAAATGATTTGATCGCCTCTATTACTCGGGTTGTCAATCTTTTCCTTGAGGGTCGGTGTCCGCATGCTCTGGTTGAGTATATTGCTAGTGCTCCGCTCACCCCGCTTGTTAAACCAGGTGGAGGTATACGTCCTATTGCCGTTAGCACTATTTGGAGATGCCTTGTCTCTAAGGTTGGCGCTTGTTTGGTCGGTCCTTCTTTGTCTGGTTATTTTTCAGGCCTCCAGTTTGGGGTCGGCGTATCCGGTGGAGGAGAGGCTATTCTGCATGCTTTGAATCGATTCGTTGAGGCTCGTGGTGGTGAGGAGGGTCTCTCGATGTTGTTGGTCGACTTCTAGAATGCGTTCAACCACTAGTATAAAAAACACTTTTTAGCCTGGGCGTTTTTGGGAATATAGCCCGGATATAGGCACAATGAGGTCCGGGCATCAGGTCTTTGTGATATTAGGTATATAGCCCAGACCAAAAAAAAAACACGCCCGGGCTATTTGGTCCAACCAAGACCCATGGAAATAGATTATACAGCCCGGATATTTTGGGATCCGGGCTATTTGACCCATCATTAAACCCATAGAAACAGGTCATATAACCCCTAGTTTATTAGGTCCGGGCTATTTGGTCCACATCATGATTCACAAAAAAAAATACTAATAACCCAGCCAATTTTGATCCGGGCTATTTGGTGTATTTTTTTTAAATGGCAATTTTATTTTCTTAATAATCCACCTGTTTTTACAAACCACAAGCATAAATTCCACACATTATCAACCCAAAAACTTTGAAAACCACAAGCATAAACCAAATGCAATGATTTCGAGATAAGGTATTCTGCTAATTACACCAGTTTCCTTGAACACTAAAAATTATGATAAAGTATTCCACTACAATAGTAATATAAAGAACCCCACATTTCCAAAAATTCAGTTACACATTCAAGGTCGTGACTGACTTGCTTCCATACATTTTATCTTTTAACAAATGAAGTTTCGAAAGGCCAGGAATTCAGATATGTATGAAAGACCTTTAGATAGATGGCTGAATTCATAAGAGCGTCCAAATGATCCTTGCTATCCACATCTTCAATGATCAGCTTACGCATGCTTTCAAGCTTGAAGAAAAAACCAACAAAGGTATTAATAATCAATTCATAAGAGCTGTGTTCATTTTTAAAATCCGTAAAAATAGCAAGTTGTAGACTTATAAATTCAGTTTTAAAATCAGTATTAGGTACGGTTCTTATACCCCAAAACCAAATAATGTGGTGTATTAGGATTATAAACGGATGAAGTCAAAATAAAAATCATAAATTAGCTGTGTGTACTTTGGATTATAAACTTATCAAGTTAAAATAAAAAATCAGAAACTAAATCATTTTAGAAACTTGAGGCTTAAGGCTAAAAAATAGGCATGCTCACAATAAAGAGACTATAAATATGCAATTGGACTGTCCACGGTCTAAGGCAAAAGAATCTAAAGTGAGGGTTAGCAACATGCTGAAAAGTGTGATGCTGGTGCAGTGATGCGTATGACATCTAGTGCACTATGAAAATTGAAAATCACAAAGGAAAGGATAATGCAAAAAAAAGGACTATGGATGTGCGAGTGTGATGTTTAACCTGTCCACTAGCTAAGCCAACAACGAGATCAGCAATAAAGTTGTCCTCTGTCTCACCACTGCGGTGGCTAACCATAGCACCCCATCCAGCGGCTTTAGAGTCCAAAGCTGCTTGAATTGATTTAGTAATTGTTCCAATTTTGTTTACCTGCAATGCAATGGCTAAGCGCAATGAGTAAGTAGTAGTCGAAATAAAAATAAACTAAACATTTCCGGAGGGATATTATATTAGCATGGTTGTAGCTTTTCCCTTGATTTGCCACTTAAGTCTATACCTATTCATCAAAACCACAAGCTAGCCAGCTGTGAATCGATTCATTCATAGCAAAACAAGATATTAATAGCGTCTAAAAGGGCCAGAATGGGATAAAACCTTCAACAGCAAAGCATTGCAAGCCTGCTCACCAAAAGGCAAATATTTTATTGGGTTCTGCACAAGCAGCCCAGCAACAACTCCCTGCAAGACACAAGATAAATGTAAGTTTCTAACAGTAGCAGAACCAAAACAACACAATAGAACTACTGTGATATACTCCGTATTGATATTTACCTCAAATCACTCAAGTCTAGTGTAAGATCACTTATTTCCATACTTGATAGTCTGACAGTAGCGATTGTACTAGGGAGCTCTTCACATGTGACATCTGCTAGCTTTATAAGGGATGTAGCAGCTCTTCTCATTGCCTGTATAATGTACATGAAAGTTCACATTAGTTTAGAATATATAATCGCCCCCGTAGAGGCTTCGCTTTCAGCACATCACAATCTCAACATAAGCAGAAGGAAACTATGTCAAAAAAAATTGAACAGAAGAAATCAACAACAATCATTCAAGTTATATCGAAAGGACAAATCATATACATAGGGGAAAAAAACTCCATGTAAGATAACTTACGAATAGTGTTGGCACAATCGCTATAACAAGTCCGGTGAATGCTGCAGAGGTCTTCATTTATGCCTATATATGAGTGACCATAGCTAACCAGTTCGTGGTTCAAAGATGAAGCTGAAATTGTAGAAACAAAATTTAAAGGGAAAGGATAAATGCAATCAATTCATGCAAATCCTATGTATGAGTGACCATAGCTGACTTGAGTTCAGTGTAGTTTAAGATATCACTAAAAATAATTTACAATAAAGGGAAAGGATAAATCAACATGCAAATAACCATTTAGAGTCCTATATATTTGTGGTTTTCTGTCAAGAAACTCACTTATGGGAGCAAAAATTTCAAGCAACCGAACAAGTTTCCAAAAAGCCAAATATCGAGGTCAAAACTCAAAAATCAGTGTCTAGTCCTGATGGAAATTAATGGCTAGCAAATCTAACCTCAATAATAACAAAAGGTTGTTTTTAAGTTATAAAAATAATTTACAGGTTTGTAAATGTGAAACATTATTCCATGTCAAATGTAGGCATGCTTGAATTGCCTAAAAAAAATGAGAAGCATATCCAAAACCTTCCATTTTTTAATGGCACTTCTATCAGTATTGTGTTTCCGAAGCTTGAAAAAGCATTGTGCCTAGGTTTCAAAACATTATCATGACTTCATGTTAGCTCAAAGGGAAAAAGCATATAATAAATACAATCACTCTTCAACTTGTCCGTGCAGTTATAGTATGACAAATATGACTAATTGGTAAAGATCAAAACGAGACAAAATCCTTACTTTACCAAACTGACAAGGACACTAGATTTATGGGGTTCTATTTCCATTTTATCTAAAACTGTGCTCAAATATCAAAGAACACCTAGCAGAAGTAAATTTAAGGAGTTCTATTTATGTTTGATCTAAAATCGCAAGAAAGAGGCCTAAAACCAGATTTTTAAACCAACATACACAATTATTCATAACTATCAAATTGATCTAATCTCTCTATTTACTACTCAGATCAGAAAATCGGGACAATACAGACTCGTCAAACAAAACAAGAGCCAAACACCATTCATCTTCAATTGAAAATTTTCAAACTAGAGTATCAAACTAGAGATGGCTGTAAACTCCAGTCATCTTCAATTGAGGATTTTCAATATGTAACTTTTCAACCACAAACAAGGATAGAAAAGCATAGATGAGATTAGAAGCAAATGAATCAAAATTGAACTCCAGGAACAATTCAACAAAAAAATTGCAGGAACTCGGAACCAAAATTGACCTGTTGGAACCACCAAACAGACAGCAACCAGAAATCACCACCAAAGAGACAAAAAATAGGAAGAGAGAAGGCGAAAGAAGAAGACAGAGTTAGGGCAAGCTTACCTCAGTGAGACAGCCAGGCGAAGATGGCGACGTGTCTAGAAGGTGAACGGAGAAGACGACGAGATGTGACGGAGAGACGAAGGGAGATGGTGAGAGGCGTAAACTCCCTTCTCTGAGCAAGCGAGCTCGGCGGCAGGCGAGGATGGACCTGGTCGGCGAAGATGGTGAAGACGGTGAATCTACCTTCGGGATTTCGTTTCAAATTGGGCAATCTCTGGACGGGAATCTGTGGACGGAGCTTGGATTTCATTTGGGAATTGCTCGAACCCTAATACGTACCACCTTCAATTTTAGATTTTGCGTTTTTCTTTACACGCCCCACCTTTATGTCCCGGATGCTACTACGAGCTTTTATTCAAGAATGGGGGAGTAGGTACAATTTAGGCCGGACCTGGCGGATTGTTAACACGCCCGAGTCATTAGAGCGGCATATTAACCCGGATATTTTAGATCCGGGTTATTTGATTTAGGTTATGGTGAAATTCCCATGACATTTTAACCCGGACGTGCCATATATCCGGGTTATATACTCTATAATTTTTTTTTAAAAAAAAACTTAAAAGCTTTGAAGCATATTAGACCCCGGATTTTTCACATCCGGCCTCTTTTGTAGCAGGCTATATTCACATTTTTCTACTAGTGAACTTAGTTGATCGTGTGACCATGTTAGAGGAAGTTCGCTGTCACTGCCCTGTTCTATCCCGATGGGTGGAGTTTTGTTACTCTAGTCCTGCCCGGCTGTATTATGGGGAGCATAGCTTATGGTCTTGTCAGGGCAGCAAGGAGATCCGTTGGGCCCTCTGCTCTTTGCTTTGGTGTTGCATCCTTTAATGTGCAATATTATAGACTCTTTTGACCTGAGTCTGCAGGCTTGGTACATAGATGACAGCACTATTGTTGGACATACTTTGGTTGTGGGGAAGGTTTTGGATCTGATTATGGAAGATGGTCCCCGCCGTGGTCTTCATCTTAATGTGGATAAGACCGAGGTTTTTCTGCCTACAGAAGACCCTAGGAGTCGGCTTCCTGGTGTTTTCCCTCCCTCTATTGCTCGGCCATTGCGCGATGTCAAGGTTTTGGGGGGGCCTGTCAATGTATGCTCTGTTTTCAGCAACGAACTTGTGGTAAGGAGACTGACTAGGACCATAGAGCTTATGGATTCTGTTGCGAGGATTGATGACCCTCAGTGTGAGTTGCTTCTGCTTCGAGCTTGTACGGGTATTTCTAAGCTTTACTTTTCCTTGCGTACTTGTTCTCCGCGTGTATTTGGGTCGGCCCAAATTTCTTTTGACGAGGCACTTCGTTCTAGTTTGGAACGTATTGTCACTGCGTCTGGGCCTGGGTTTGGAGATTGGCAGTGGAGGCTCGCCACATTCCCTTTTCATTTTGGTGGGCTTGGAGTGTATGCTGCTAGTGATGTCATACATTATGCTTTTTTGGCGTCCCGTTTGCAGTCTGCTGAGTTGCAGGCTAAGATCTTACGTTCTTCTAGTATCATTCCTGTTGGGCCTACTTTTGATGATGCTTGTCGCTCTTTTAATGAGGTCACGGGTTCTGATCTTCTACGCGATCGTAGTGAAATCGCTGCCCCCAAACTTATGAAGAAACTGGCAGATATATATTTCGCGAAGTTTGCTGCTACATCAGACTCTGTTTTCTCATTGACTCAGCGACATGTGGTATTATGGAAGTCTCAGCAGAGTGCTCACTCATCTGATTGGTTGCGTGCAGTTCCTATTTCTGGATTGGGGCAGACTATGAATGGAAGGACCTGTCGTAGTGTGCTTAGCTATCGATTAGGAGTTCCATTGTTCGTGGTGTCCAGACCATGTTCCGCTTGTTCTCGGGTATTTGATGGTGATGTCTACGGTGACCATGGTGTGTCTTGCGCTGGATCCGTGGGAATTAAGCATCGACACCTTATTTGATATCTGCTGCAGGTCTGGGATTTCTGCCGGTAAGAAGGTTGATATCGGTTTGATTGATAGACATGATAATCATCTTCGTCCAACGGATTTGCTACTTTATTCTTGGGATAGAGGGCGGGATGTTTGTGTCGATCTGACGGGATCCTCCCCTTTGACTCAGTCTGGGATGTCTGACTTTGTGCCTGGTCGTGCTGTTGTTGATGCTGCTCGGCGTTAGTGTGCCAAGTATCGAGATTTGTGCACGACGGCTGGTTATGGTTTCATACCCTTCTCCTTCTCTTCGTTGGGGGAGTTAGATACGGATGCGGTTGCCTTGCTGAAGCGGATTCAGAAATTCTCCGTATCTCAGGATGCCGGGGCTCGTGCTGCCGCTTATATTTTTACTAGACTCAGTTTTATTATCGCTAAGGGAGTGGGGGCCCAGTTAGTATCTCGGCTACCCACTAATTTCTTGTAAATAGTAATTGGTCAATAATAATAATAATAATAATAATAATAATAATAATAATAATAATAATAATAAATAATAATAATTATTATTATTATTATAATAAAAATAATAAATAGTAATTATTATTATTATTATAAAAATAATTAGAATGTACAAAGAATTAGTGGGGAGTTGAGAAACAATCTGGGTCCCCACTCCCTTAGCAATAGAAAACCCCACTCTAGTGAAAACAGGAGTGGCATTTCGAGCCCCAATATCTTGAGCTTGAGAGAATTTCTGAATCCTTTTTAGAAGGGCTATGGCGTCTGACTCAAGTTCCCCCATCGCGGAGAAAGAGAAGGGCCAGAAACCATAACCAATGGCTTTACACTTGGTTAGATACTTGACCCGCTTACGACAGGCCGCCTCGATCACAACATGCCCTAGAATAAAATCAGCCATCCCAGATTGTGTCAAAGGGGATGATCCTGTCAGGTCAACACAAACATCCATCCCTTCATCCCACACGTATAGAAGCATGTCCGCAGGTCGAAGGGCTTCCCGTCTCCCCCACACAAGCCAATATCAACCTCTTTCCCCACTGAGATCCCAGAACGACAACAGACATTTATCAAAGTGTCATGAACAACATTATGACGATGTTTAATTCCCACAATGCCTGCACATGAAACAACATGATCTCCAAAAATGTCTCCCTCAAAAACCCTTGAGCAAGCAGAATAGGGCTCTGAAATGGAAAACATAGGGATGCCCAATCGATAGCACAAGACACAACGATATGTCTTACTATTCATAGTTTGGCCCAACCCTAAGCTCGGGACAGCCCTAAGCCAATCAGTAGCATGATCTCCACGCTGAGAACTCCACAAAGCCATCTGACGCGGTGACAAGGAAAAGGTATTCTCTGCATCTTTCGTAATCCATGTGAAATATATGTCTCTCAGTTTCTTCATGAGTTTGGGGGTAGCGATCTCACTTAGATTACTCAGAATATCAGAGTCTATCTTTGTGTTGAAGACACGCACAACATCATCAAAAGCATATCCAGATGTTCTGACATTCGTATGTTGGAGAAACTTAATCTGCAGGCCACCAGACTGTAAACGCGAAGCCAGAAAAGCATAAAAGAGAGCGCCACCTGCTGAATAAACCCTGAGGCCCCCAAACCTGAAGGGAAATGTGGTGAGCCTCTATTGCCAATTGCCAAAACCTGGGCCAGAAGCAGTGACAATACGTTACAGGGAACGTCGAAGAGCTAGATCAAACATAAGCTGAGCAGACTCGAAGGAACAAGGTGGGCATGTACGTAGAGCAAAATAAAGTTTGGAGACCCCGGTACAAGCACGTAACAACAATAACTCACATTACGGGTCACCAATCTTAGCAACTGCATCCATAAGTGCGATTGTCTTGTCCACTCTCTTCATCACAAGCTCGCTACTGACCACCGAATTAACACTGACAGGTCCACCAAGAAGCTTAACCCCCTGCAGCGGCCTAGCAATGTTAGGTGGAAAAACACCAGCCAACCTACTCCTCGGGTCCTCTCTCGGCCAAAAGACCTCTGTTTTGTCTACATTAAGGTGCAGACCATAGCTGGGTCCATGCATCCTCAATAATCATCTGCAGAACCTTCCCCATGACCAAGGTATCTCCAACAATAGTGCCGTCATCCAAATACCAAGCCTGAAAACACAATTGGAAAGTGTCCCAGATTTTGCGCACTAACGGATGTAAAACTAAGGAAAATAGTAGAGGGCCGAAAGGATCTCCTTGCTGCACCCGCTGAGATGACCGTAGGGTATGGTCCCCATAGTACAACCTAGATGGATTAGAATAGAAAAATTCAACCCAACGAGAGATTGCAGGACAATGGACCCGAACTTCACGAATCATAACCTCCCGCTCAACCAAATTGAAAGCATTTTTAAAGTCCACCAATAACATAGTAAGACCCTCATCATTACCACGCTACTCAACCAAGCGATTCACAACATGAAGAATGGTCTCACCCCCACCTGACACTCCCACCCCAAACTGAAAATTATCCAAATAACCACTCGAGGAATGACCGATCAAAGAAGCACTAAAACACCGGTCGAAGAGGCAGAGAGAGGATGGTGAAACACGTGCAAAGACGTTAATTGGGAGATGGGGCAATAGGGTGCTTATCCCGCAAAGCCGCAAGAGTAGCATCAGAATGAAGAGCAATACCTGATGAAGAAAGCACCCGAACAATGGCAGTGTAGTGACCATCACAAATTCCTTCGACATTTTCGCAGGATATGCTCACTCAAATCAAGGTCCTCCTCCACGCTAAAAGAAAGAGGAACCTCAGCTAAGGTCTCCTATAGAAGCTTTAAAATGTCGTTGGGCGCACACCAAACACGAATAAAATTGCCAATACTCTCCTCCTGACGCTGCCGCTTAACGGCAGTCCTACACTCAAGATTACTCCGCGGGGAAAAGGTCTTAAATATACAAAGAGGCATCACAAGCAAGCGAGTCCAGCAGGAAAGGTTGCCCGAAGAGTCATCCATAACATCTATAGCCTCTTTTAAAACCCGTGAAAAAACAAAGAGACACTTAGGAGGGATAGATCTCACAATGCATGTTAGTTTATCTATATCTTTGCGCCGGGCACACCCCAATCACGAATAGTATTGGCAATACTCTCCTCTTGACGCTTCCGCTTGACGGCAGTCCTACACTCAAGATTACTCCGCGGGGAAAAGGTCTTAAGTATACAAAGAGGCATCACAAGCAAGCGAAGCCATCATGAGAGGTCGACCGGAGAGTCAGCCATTACATCTAATGCCTCTTTTAAAACCCGAGAAAAAGTAAACCGACACTTAGGAGGAATAGATCTCATAGTGCCTATTGGTTTATCTATATCTTTGCGTCGGGCACACCCCAAGCACAAATAGCATTGGCAATATTATCCTCTTGATGCTGCCGCTTGACGACAGTCCTACATTCAAGATTACTCCGTGGGGAAAAGGTCTTAAGTATAAAAAGAGGCATCACAAGCAAGCGAATCCATCAGGAGAGGTCACCCGGAGTGTCAACCACAACATCTAATGCCTCTTTTAAAACCTGAGAAAAACCAAAGCGACACTAAGGAGGGATAGATCTCACAGTGCATACATAACCCCATGGAAAACAAACGATAAAGCAAAGATATAGATAAACCCATAGGCACAACCCCCACATCCGACAAGGGAACCGATGGAGACGGAGCTGGAGGTTTGGGAATGTCATAAATAATAAAGCGAACAAAGTCATCACCACAGTCTGGAGGCACCACATAATCGTCATAACTATGACGACACCGAGCAAGAAAGGTATGAGTTTTAAGACAAACTCCACAAGCCAAACTCTACCGAGCACGAAAGGTATGGTTCTTGTTGTGGTAAACCCAGGCTTTGGAAAACTTTCAATATATTGTCGTTCATTGGGTCCTCGAAAAACTTAACACCCCTTGTTGTTTCTGACCATCTTTCTTTACCAAACATTTATTCTTCGGCCATCTTTGCTGACGCCCACGGTTACTGTTGTTTCACTCGATATTGAATGTATCTCAGTCAACGTCGAGTTTATTGGATTGACTGACAGCTTTTTGAGCCAGTCGACATCGGCTGTTGACACTCAACATCGATTCTTCCACTCAATATCGATTGACGCTTTTGTCTTGCAAGTTATTACCCGATATCGACTGACCCTAGTCGACGTCGAGTGCCTTCTGATTTGATGCAGAATGTGGATTTCTTACTGCTTAGGATTCCACTGACACGGTTCCTTGTGGATCGAACCTGATTCCTCTACTACTATAGCGGGGGAGTCTTGAATTCATTTGATAAGCTAGGAGTTGCAATTTGATTATACTCTTCTATTTTCATATTCAATTCTTCCCTACATCAGTTAATAAGATGGCTATGTAATTGAATTAATCACAATAACCTAGACCCTGCTGAGTCTGCGGAGATCCAAGTCATCCTAATGATAAGTGCCCGATGATTCAAGAAGAAGTTTTTGATCTCAATGCAATGGATTATGGACCTCGCCGAAACTTTGGTAACAACTTCTACAATTCGAGCTGCAACTCAAACTATCAAAGTGGATTCAACGGTAAGGACAAGCAGCAACATGTACCATATCAAAGAAGGAGTCAATACGAGAATCGTTCAAAAAATCCTCAACAGGAGGATAAAGTAGAAATTTTAAGGCTACTGTTGGACAAGATGAGTGTTCAAGAGAAGTTATTGAGTTAAATGGCTAAGAAAATGGGAGAATTGAAACCTAAGGATTCAGGCAAGCTACCGTCGCAAGTGGTAGTTAATCTGAAGGAAAATGTAAGCCTCATGATCCTTAGAGGAAGTAAAGAAGTTACAATGCCCACAAAAAGTTTAGAGGAAATGCTTAAGGAGGTGATTGAAGGGGAAGAAGAACGAGAAGAGAACTCGGAATCCACCAAACCGTCAAACGACGCTCGCCGCCCTAAAAATTGGCGCCCGCCGCCTCTTTCAGTAGGTGATCTGAATTTTCACTTTGATCCATCCATAAGAAATCGTCGAAGGAGTGGTCTGCTGAGGTTCTTAGGCCTGGATCACCCTTTCCTCATGCCTTAAGAGCCGATCGTAAGTGGGAAGATGAACAAATTCTATATGATACCTTTGCTCATTATGAGGTAAACATTCCGCTTTCAAATTTAATTAAAACCATACATCGTTATGCTATGTTTTTTAAAGAATTATGAACTATGAAAAGAAAGCAAAAGATGGAAAGGAAGGAAAAGGTGAGTTTGAATGAGAATCTTTCCTCTATGTTACAGAAAAGATTGCCTGAAAAGTGTGGTGACCCGGGTATGTTTACTATTCCATGTGCAATTGGTAATACTAAATATATTAACAAAAATTGAATTCCATGAGTTGATAACCTTTACACAGCTACGTATTATTTCAATTTTGTCAAAACCTTTTATCTTTTAAAATATATTCGTATTGATAAAATTATTTAATTAGTATGCCCATGCAATATATTGATGATGCTATTATCTTCCAAAAATATGTTCATATAAAGAAAAATTAGGTAAAATCTTATCTTCTATAATAGCATTTAAAACTAGTTAATATCTTCTAAATTTTTTTATCTTATGCATATATTGATTATTTAAAAATTATGTGATACGTTCATATGATTAATCTCCATATCTAATGACATTTGGTCAATATCTTCTAAAACTACATCCATATCTAATCAAATTGGCTTGAGTTTTATCTTATGCATATATAGATATCTTGATTAAATAGAAAATTTAATCTTATGCATATATTGATTATTTCAAAATTTTATGTTTGATTCATACGACTAATATGCATATCTAATGAAATTGGGTCAAAATTTATGTTATGCATATATAGGTATATTGATTAAATAGAGTTAGAATAAATTTTATCTTATACATATATTGATTATTTAAAAAACAAATTGTGATTGGTTCATACGACTAATATTAAGGAGAAATCGTCATGTGTCTCATCCGACTTTTCCTTTATTATATATAATATACTAGAAAGATATGTAATTTTTGACATTAAATATGTAACTTTTTTTTAAAAAAATACCACGAATCTAGATTTATTTTTCTCTACACATTTTTTTACCAAGTAAGAATTCAGGTAAAGAAAACTCTATCTGAGAGTATCCATGGGGTCAAAGATGTGCAACCTTATCAGCCATTATGTTGCCATCACATGGAACATGAGAGAAAGAAATTTCTCTCATGTTTGACATTTAAATTTTGATATCGGAGATGAGCAGATCAATTTCCCATGGGAATTTACTTTTATTGTTTAGCTGGTTTATGATTATAAAAAAGTTTCCTTCGACGATGAGGTTCGTGATCCGGAGTCTCAGTGCTTCTATTAATAGGCCTTGTTTTACCGTCAGGGCTTCGACCATGAGTGATGTTTTTTTTGCCTAACTGTTTATATCCAATCGTGATTGATTGTCCCTCACAGTCGTGAAAGATGAAGCCACACCATCATTATTCAACATTGTAGATCAATCAAAGTTCATCTTGAAAGTTCGGCATCTTGAAATTTCGTCGTCTTGAAAGTTCGACATAGAAGGTCTTCTCCATTTTGTGTTAGTTTTTTTTCCTATCCTAATTTCGTCATTTTATTTTATAATCTATTTGTCTATTGTCGTTTGACACATTCTCTTCAAACGTACATTCTTTTTTTCAATTCTCTTTATGTGTTCTTATCATCTAATCCATTGTTGTGGTGGATGGTGCTGCTTCATTTCTGCACTTGATTTCATTTCTGATATACCATATTGTCTACCAAGAGAACGCTAAAAAGTTTGTTTGTCCTCATTGTTCAAATGCTTTCCTAGTAGGGCCAAGATTGATCTATATCTCTATATTGATTTGTTTGTGGGCAACTGCAAATATGGATTGAGAGGGATAAATATCAAGAGGGGAATGGATGCAACATAGAGGAATAACTGATGGGGTACAAGTGGAGTGAAATGGACGGCTATGATTTTCATGGGTGATCTAATTATAATGTCAAAAAATATAAATTTTGACATTAAAAATGAAAAAAATAGAAAAAAAGTTTATTGTGATACTAGAGTTATTTCTCTCTACACATAGATATCAATTTTGAATATGTTTGACAATATTTTGAAAAAATTATTTTCTTTAAATACAATTATAGACAATAATAACCAAAAAAATTGTTTTTAAGAAGTGGGAGTTAAAATTTTAAGAAGTTATTTTATATTTTTGGAATAAAAAATTATTTAATTTGTGAAAGTTGCTAGTGCACTCCTCACATCGCTTGCCAAGCCAGGTGGAGGTATTTGCCTTATTGCTGTGGGTACGATCTAGAGGTGTTTGGTTTCAAAGGTTAATGCTTCCTTGATTGGTCATTCCTTGAGTGTTTATTTGGATGATTTTCAGTTTGGGGTATGAGTGTCTGGCGGGGGTGGGGCCATTCTTCATTTTGTGAATCGCTTAGTTGAGGAGCGTGGTAATGATGAGGGTCTTACTATGTTATTGGTGGGCTTTAAAAATGCTTTCAATTTGGTTGAGCAGAAAGTTATGATCCATGAAGTCCGGACCCATTGTCCCACAATCTCTCGTTGGGTTGAATTTTTCTATTCTAATCCAGCTAGGTGGTACTATGGGGACCATACCTTATGGTCATGTCAGGGGGTGCAGCAAGGGGATCCTCTCGGTCCTCTACTATTTTTCTTAGTTTTGCATTTGTAAGTGCGCAAAATTTGGGACCTTAATGTTGATAAAACTGAGGTCTTTTGGCCGAGAGAGGACCCGAGGAGTAGACTGGCTGGTGTTTTTCCACCTAACAATGTTAGGCCGTTGTAGGGGGTTAAGCTTCTTGGTGGTCCTGTCAGTGTTAATTATGTGTTCAGTAGCGAGCTTTTGATGAAGAGAGTGGACAAGACGATCGCACTTATGGATGCGGTTGCTAAGATTGGTGACCCGCAATGTGAGTTATTGTTGTTGCGTGCTTGTACCGGGGTCTTAAAACTTTATTTTGCTCTGCGTACATGCCCACCTTGTGTCGTTGAGTCTGCTCAGCTTAAGTTTGATCTAGCTCTTCGACATTCCCTGGAATGTATTATCACTGCTTATGAACCAGGTTTTGGTAATTGGCAATGGAGGCTCGCCACATTGCCCTTCAAGTTTGGGGGCCTTGGGGTTTATTCAGCAGGTGACACTCTCTTCTATGCTTTTCTTGCTTCGCGTTTGCAGTCTTGTGGCCTGCAGATTAGCTTCTCCAACATATTAATGTCACAACATCTGGATATGCCTTTGATGATGTCGTGTGTGTCTTCAACACAAAAGTAGGCTCTGATATTCTAAGTAATCGAAGTGAGATCGTGTTGTGAGCCTAAATTGCCACGTTTTATATCTACTTTTATAACGATTTCTGCATGCATTTGATTCATTTGGGTTAGAATAGTACATAATTTATGTAGTTTATGTTTATTTGCAATATATGAAGGTCTACACAAGTTTTTGTTATATTTCGCAGAAATCAGACACACTTTGGATCTTAAAAGAAAGTCATGAAGAAGCTAGCTAAGGATGGTACAGCTGGAGGGAAACCCACTTTTCGCCATTCATAATTCCTAGTCAAGCTTTGATGTCTTCATGAGAGTTGTAGCCCTTAAAAAGAGCTTTCCAACGCATGGTCATATGCGTCAATCGGACGAACGAGGACTCCACAAAGTGCGTTTCAAAAACGGAGCAGAATGCCGAAAGCGACAGAGTTACTCGAAGTCGACCAAACTGGTCGAAGTCGACCAAATTTGACTCGACAACTGCTCAAGAGGACGAGATCAAGCACGAGCTGAGCAAAGGACCGTTAGAGAGAAAGTACCCTACTCGATGTCGAGGAACTTGCTCGATGTCGAGGAAAAGTCGACGAGTCCAGGAGTTGCCGAGCTCGAGTACGATCCAAGAGTGAAGACCTTATTGGATATCGAGGAATTTCGTCAATGTCGAGTAGCCCCGTCGAGCAGTCCGAGTCCGAGAAGATAGAATTGCTTGCAAGAGAACATATGTGGAATTCTATCCATCCACATCAAGATCTATCAAGAGAAGGAAGATTTATCCACATTAGATATTTTCCTTATTTAATTATTAGATTTATTTCCTTTATTTATCAAGTTTTATCTTAGGATTTAGATAGATAGAATTAAATAGAAGATATAGTTGTTCCTTTCCTAGAATAGCTAGATGGAACACTATAAATAAGACCCCAGGGGGCTGATTTTCATTCATGGAAGAAAAGTTGTCTTCAGGCGCAAGGAGAGAGGAGAGAGAGAGAGAGAGAGAGAGAGAGAGAGAGAGAGGCGAGAGAGGAGGAGGAGGCGAGAGAGAAGGAGGGGGAAAGATTGAAAGGTTTTGTAAGTTTTAGTTTGTTTTATGTTAAAGTTAATTTCTTTCATCATGTTTTCTTTCTAATTACCCTTCTTCTATGGTTGGGGTGATCCCAACATAGATATGTTTGTTTGATATATGAATTCATGATTTTGTATGTCTTTATTATCATCTACCTTTGTGCTTAATCCTTTGCGACAGTCGAGGACAATTCCTTATTTGCAATTATGAAGCGAAATCGAATTAATTATGAATTTGGATAGTAATTAGGCTTTGCTTGTGAAAGTTGGTTGATCCTAATTAAGAAAAGGTAGTAACACTTAGGGTTTATGCAAAAGCCTCTATATTCCCATTTGTTATTAACGAAAGTTATTTGATATAAAGCATACATCTTTATGTGATTTATGATCTACACATATGTTTATTGTTGCGGTGATCCCTAACCTTGAAAGTTTGCATCTTTATTTATTTTATTTCATTATTTTTATCCTGCATAGTTACACGACACCGACCACCTCTTCTCCTACCATTACCTCGACATCGACCAAGTCTTAGTCGACGTTGACAGCACCCTCATCACCTCTTTCCGCTATCCCTGAACCCCAAAACACACTAAACCTAGAACCGCTGACTTCTCTCCTGAGGACGAACCTGACTCCGCTATTCTATAGCGGGGTCTTGACTATGAATTTATTTAGTCGAGAAACCCTCTCGTCAAATTGGCGACGTTGCCGGGGATACTGCTCTCGCCGCTGAGAGAGCACGCACTACACAGGAAGCTGAGCGAAGGAGGCAGGTGAATTGCAAGTCTCGACGATGCAAAGTTGGATTCATTAGAGATATAACATGAAATTGCCTAGTAAAGAGAAGTCACAATGAAGTGCATATTTTATTGAAAACCATGAAAGGGGGTAAAATTTGATGTTGCTTTTGATATGTTGCATGATAAAAGAATGGAGGATTTTATATTTCCATATATGCTCATATTGTTATATCCTAGCTTTACCTATGCTTATGCATTACAAAAGCCATATTGAGCCTTATTTCATATATATGCTTCACATGATGTAAATATTACCCATTTTCTACCTTATTTCCATCCGGGGATTATGTTCAGAATGGAAGTTACATTATGGAGATTATCATATGGTATTTGTGTCGTTATTATTATTGGATTTTGGCGGGAAAGTTTGAAAAATATTTGGAAAATTTAATGAGTGAAAGAAAATCCGGTCACCTAAGGAGATAAAGGTAGATCGACCCTGCTCGCTGAGATAATAGTTTGACGAGATGGGACATACAAATGAGGAGTCCGAAGCACTAAGTATCCGGGGCCATTCATGACACCCATGTTTGCGACTCGCGAGAAGGCATTGCTGAGGTTAGAGAGGTAAAAGCATAATATCGAAAAAAAGCAATGAGCAATAAGCAAAAGGTGAGAAATCAAAGGAAGAAGGAATGTGGTATGAAGGTTTGGAAAGTACTCCATTTCTCCGGATCATTAACACCACATTTCCAAAAAAATAGCCCACCTTTAGCCTTTTACCAATCTACTCCTTATTGAGCTTAAATTAAAGTCCTCTTGATTATTAATGCTTTGTCACTTATGAATCGTTTTGCATAACCCTCCTTTTGTGAGTAGGTGTTGCTTTTTAATTGCACATGCATGGATTTGTGACACTAGTACCTTTTCGAGGATGTTAATTGATTGCAGGGTTATATGAGAATGAATCTAATATGTTGAGAGTTTTTATTTCTTCCCTTGTATGACAATTAAAAGTATTGCTTGAGGACAAGCAAGCTTAAGTATGGGGTGTTTGTTGTGATCCTAATTCGCCATGTTTTACATCTAATTTTATATCTATTTCTGTATACATTTCATACATTTGGGTTAGAATAATACATAATTTGTGTAGTTTAGGTTTATTTGCAATATATGGAGGTCTACACAAGTTTTTGTTATATTTCGCAGAAATCAGACGCACTTTGGAGCTTAAAGGAAAGTCATGAAGGAACTAAGGATGGTGCAGCTGGAGAAAAGGCCATTTTTTGCCATTCATCATTCTGAGTCAAGTTCTGGTGTCTTCATGACAGTTGTAGCCCTCGAGAAGATCTTTTCAACGCATGGTCATATGCATCAATCCGACGAACGAGGACTCGGGAAAGTGCATTTCAAGAACAGAGCAGAAAGCTGAGAGCTGTCACATTTGCTCGACATCGACCAAATTGGTCGAAGTCGACCAAGCCCAAATCGAGCTGGAGTCCCAGAAATCGACAAGGAAGCTAGAGCTAAGAGAAACAAGTCGATATTGAGAAAACTACTTGATATCGAGTAAACATCAAGTCGATTTTCATTTCTTGGAACCGAGATCGAGTCAAGAAGCTGAAGACGGAGAAGACATTGGTCGATAGCGAGGAAACTACTCGATATCGAGTAATCCGGGTCTTGTTAAGTTTCTATCCCGAATCAAATGGAGATATTTTCGAGAGCAAATTCCATCAAGATCTATCAAGTGCTATCAAGTCAAGATAAGATAATTTACCTACATTAGATATACTTTCTAGTTGATTTATTTCCTTTATCATAAGTTTTATAATCTTTATAAATTAGATAAATAGTTTTAGATATAGATAGAGTTTCTTTCCTAGAATAGCTAGGGAATGAAGCCTATAAATAAGGCCTTAGGAGCTGAGTTTTATTCATTCAATTCTAGAGAAGGAGAAGAGGTAGTAAGTAGAGAGAGAGAGAGAGAGAGAGAGAGAGAGAGAGAGAGAGAGCTTGTAGCCGAGAAGAGTCGGAGTTCGTGAAAGCGGTTTTGACTTCGATTGGTTGTAAGTTTTGGTTATTTTTTAATGCAAAGTTATTTCCTTTTATCTTTTATGAGTTTATTCATGATGAAGAGCGAGTAGTCATCCAACTTCTAGGGTCGGGGTGAGCCCGACGGTAGCCATGTGAGGTGATGCGGTAAAGGTACAAGATTTTTATGCAATTCGTCTTCTATCCCTATGAGCATGATTCTTTTGCGAAAGTTGAAGGTGATCCTTGTTAGTGTTATTGAAACGAAAGTGATCTTAATACAACTTGGGTTAATTATGTGAGAAGGGTAATTAGTAACACTTAGGGTTTATGCGAAAGCCTCTATATTCGTACTTGTTAATAACGAAAGTTATTTGATGAAAAGCATGATCTTTTATGCCTTTGTGCGTTATTTTGCATGGTTATCGTTGTGGTGTTGAAACCCTGATCTTGGAAGTCTTTAGTCTATTGAGTTAATTTTGTGTTTACATTCGTTTTCGTTCGAAATGCTTCCCACTGCTGCATCCGGAGGAAGTCTTGTAATCATTTGCAAGGGACGGAATCTGGTTTGCTTTACTTTATTTATATTTTGAATTGCAAGTATCAATTTCCTCTCTTACAACAAATTGGCGTCGTTATCGGGGAGCCATTTGTTGCAGGAGTAAATCGAGTTCAAAATATAAGAATATAAATCAAACCGGATTATGCCCACACAAATGATTACAAAACTCCCTCCCGATGCAGCAGATGGAAGTCGGGATCGATCCTTGAGGAAGCGCGTCAATGGATCTCAAGTAGCGGAGAAATCTCACAGGCAGAAAATCAAGCAGACAGATAGAAACAACAGAGAAAAAATAAAAAAGAAAGCAAAGCAGTAAACTTTGGTCGATATCGAGTAGGAAAGTCGACCAACAGTGCATGAAATTGATGTCCATGTTTTATGCCATGTTTTATATCTACTTTTATATCGATTTCTGCATGCATTTCATGCATTTGGGTTAGAATAATATAGAATCAATGTAGTTTACAATTATTTGCCAAATTATGGAGTCTACACAAGTTTTTGTTATATTTCGCAGAAATCGGACGCACTTTGGAGCTTAAAGGAGACTCATGGAGAAGCTAAGGATGGTGCATCTGGAGAAAAGGCCATTTTTCGCCATTCATCATTCTGATTCAAGTTCTGGTGTGTTCGTGAGAGTTGTAGCACTTGAAAAGATCTTTCCAACGCATGCTCATATGCATCAATCCGACAAACGGGTACTCGGGAAAGTGCGTTTCAAGAACAGCGCAAAATGCTAAGAGCTGACAGATCTGCTCGATATCGACCAAATTGGTCGATATCGACCAAACCAGAAACTCGATCTGAGTTCATCGAGGAGAGGAGAACTAGAGATGACAAGGAGAAGAAGAGCTCGAGCACCTTTTAAGATAAATGTTTCTTTTATTAAAGTTTTATCTTTAGCTTTTTAGGTATATTTCCCTTTTAAGATAAATGTTTCTTTTATTAAAGTTTTATCTTTAGCTTTTTAGATAAATTTCCCTTTTAAGATAAATGTTTCTTTTATTAAAGTTTTATCTTTAGAACTTAGATAGAGATTTCTTTCTTTGATTAGAAAGGATTAGAAGCCTATAAATAAAGCCTTAGGGGCTGATTTCTATTAATTCAATTCAAGACACAATTAGTTACATAGAGGAAGAGAGAGAGTGAGTGGCCAAGAGGAGTTCGTGAAGCGAGAGCGGAATTGGCTTCCTTTGGTTGTAAGCTCTGTTTGGTTTAATGCAAGTAGTTTATTTGTTTTCAATGATGTATGCGAATGCAATGAAGCGCAAGTAGTCCACCCACTTCTAAGGTTGGGGTGAGCCCAGCGATAGCCATGCAGGTTTGAGGTAAAGATCCGACTTTTATCATGTCTTGAGCATTTACTACCTTTTATATGTTTTTTACCCATCTAATGGAGATTCATGCTAACAACTTGGATCATAAGCATAAAATCGGTAGATACAATTAGGGTTTCTTGAAAGAGTTGTCTAATTGTTGGAAAAGGCGAGAGCTTGGTCCTTCGATGCGATTTGCATGATTATCTGTTTTATTCTTGTCTTATGCATGTTTGGTTATCGTTGCCGCAAACCCCTATCTTGGATGTTTTCTTTCATTCATAGTTTATTCTGCAAGCCTTGTTCTTATTTTCTTTTGTTTTTTTTTAGTTTTCTGTTTTACTCGATCTCGACCAATTTTGGTCGATATCGAGCACTGATCCTCGATCTCAGATCGCCATAGCTTCCCCTGTGCAGGTACTCGACAAAGCCTTCCTCGACATCGACTTCTTTACTCGATATCGAGTAGAGCCTGGTCGATATCGACAACCATCCTGCGACCGCTGTTGCGTGAATCGACTTGTCCGATCTTCTCTTGACTAACCCTAGTCGAGATCGAGCACTGTGGTCGACTTCTCTTACTACACCGGGAGGGAGTCTTGTAATTATTTGCACGGGACGAAATCCGGTTTGCTTTACTTTACTTATATTTTATTGCAAGTCTCGATACTTCTCCTACCAACAAATTGGCGCCGTTGCCGGGGAACCAATCATTCGCGCCTTAGGTAGTTAGATCTCACGTTTTTTTTAAAGGTTTTAATTTTGCAGTGTATGCGTCGTTCTGGTCAAAAACCTGAGTTTGACGCCTTAGACGATCCAGAACGCCTTATAAACGTCCACGCTAAACTAAAATGAGTCATGGCGGCCGCAGAAACACAGGAGCAACTGATACAGAGGCTTAGGGCGGAGATAGAAGTTAAAGATACTGCTCTCGCCGCTGAGAGAGTAGGAAGGGAACATGAAGCTGAGCGTGCGAGGCAAACAGAAGATGTGCTTGCCCAACACCCTACCACTGCAGAGGATTACATGCACCCGACTCTCGTCGTGCATGAATCGGCCATTCTAATCCATGAGAATAATTTTAAAATTCGCACTCCCTTCCTTATTGAACTTAAAAATAATGTCTTCTATGGAAAATTTAATGAATGCCCTCTTGAACATATAACCAATTTTCATTACATGTGCCGTACTCTTGCTGAAGGTACCACTCTGGAATATGTCAAGATGAAGGCTTTTCGATGGTCTCTCGCTGGCCCAGCATTGAAATGGCTTGAATGGCTGAAACCGCGATCCCTCACAACATGGGCTCAAGTAGAGCAGGAGTTTCTCGACAAATTCTTTCCTCCTGCCAAAGCAGCACTCCTCCGCCAGAAGATCACAGCTTTCAAACAGAAGCCTGGGGAGCCGCTAGCAAAAGATTGGGAGCGATACAAGGATTTACTACGACCTTATGTGATTCAAGAGATCTTCTTCAATTCTCTTGACCAGATCACTAAGGATAGGATCAACTAGTATACTCGCTATGAGTTTCTGACGATGCCACCAACTGACGCATGAGGTGTACTCGACAAGCTCACCAACTACGATAATAAGTATGGGGCTCCCACCAGCTATGATGAGAATGCCTACGCCAGGCCAGCCCCATCCATGCCCCTCTATGATCCTTCCAAGGAGATCGACCCAGACGTCAGGGAGCAGTACTACAGAGATCAAAATCGCAAGCTCCTCAAGCAAGTCAAGTATCTCTCTATCAACCAGCCATGCATCGAATGCGGATCACAGAGGCACACCACTACTGAGTGCTCACACACAGAGCAAGTCAGAATGGCAGAGACCCAGGAAGAGGTAGCTTACGCAGGGGGTCCCAGTCGCTATATGGGGGATCAAAGATTCTATCAACCACAATGGAACCAAGGTCCTCCTAGGAACCCCCCACCATACAGAGCTCCAAGACATCCAGAAAGGGACCAAAAGAAGGAGGATTTATAGCTCATCCTTGAGGAGATGCGTCGGAATCAATGCACCATCAACAACCAGTTCCAGAACATCAATGCAAAATTTGGAGAGCTGGATATCTGGAAGAAAAGCATAGAGACCCAGATGGGTCGATTCGCGGCGCAGATTCCACGACCATCCGGACAACTCCCTGGGCAAACAGAACCAAATCCTAAGGGGAAGACCGAACACGTCGCAGCTATCAAACTCAGGAGTGGGCACCAATTACACGAGCCAGAGGTCGAAAAGCACCAAGACAAAGAAGAGCAGCAACTCGAAAACAAACAGCAGCAACTCGATATCGAGGAGCCCTTGGTCGATATCGACAAAAATCTCCTCGACACTGAGGAGAAGCCAAGCTCGGACTCCACTGCACAGCCCAGCAACTCGAGATCGACAACTGACAGGCCTAAGGTCGTTATGCCAAATCAAAGTAAATTCCTAAGATGCAAACTATAACAAGTATAGTAGGTAAGTTAGGGTCGAACCCACAGGGAAACAGAATCAATTGTAAGAGCAAGTATTATTACCCAAAAGTAACCGATTCAACGGGAGTTTTGTGTGTAAGCAAATGGTGACAGAACAAGTTGCAATAAGAGGTTGCGAATATATGATGGAAAAGTATCACACCAGGTAATTATCCGCACAACAATTGAGATGGTTCATCATCGCATTCTATGAATCTCAAGTTCTAATGTCCAGTAATTGTTCTCAATTCAGATCGTGTAATAGCTTTTAGTCCTACCAGTCCTAAAAGCACTTATCACCAAATTACAAGGGAAAACCTTCACCGAATAATAAAGCGATAGCATTCAAACATGAATTATAATGAGATACAAGCGATTCTAACAACCCGTTAAAATAGCCTGTAATCGAATCTCCTTCACAATCTACCACAAGCAACCCGCGTATGGTGATTGTGTTTGCTACAGTGAATCTACAACCCCAAACCTGGAATTGGAAACCCTAGCAATATGACTAGTATCAATAAACCTAGGTGATCAATCCAGATTAACCAATAATAAGCAATCAAGCCATAAACTCAGGAGATCGAAACAATTAACAAAGGACAAACAAGAGTAGAATACTCACAACCAAATCAATTGAAGGCTTCAAAGAACCAAGTGTAACAACGGAGAGTTAGTTCTCCATAGGGTTTGTGAGATGAAGAAAAAGGAAACTAAAATAACCTCCTCCCCTCTCCTGCCTTCTCGGCCATAATATATAACCTAATAAAATCGGGTTTAACATCCCGTAAAAATATAAAATATAATATTAAAACTAATAAGATAGGGAAAATCGGATAAGAATCCGTCTTCAGGGACCGACGCGGGCGCGCCATGTAGCAGCGCGGGCGCGCCAGCCTTTGACTTGCTTCTTCTGTCTGGTGAATCGACGCGGCCACTTCCTCCTAGCAGCGTGGGTGCGCCAGGCAGAAGAAGCAAGTCAAAGGCTGGCGCGCCCGCGCTGCTACATGGCGCGCCCGCGTCGGTCCCTGAAGACGGATTCTTATCCGATTTTCCCTATCTTATTAGTTTTAATATTATATTTTATATTTTTACGGGATGTTAAACCCGATTTTATTAGGTTATATATTATGGCCGAGAAGGCAGGAGAGGGGAGGAGGTTATTTTAGTTTCCTTTTTCTTCATCTCACAAACCCTATGGAGAACTAACTCTCCGTTGTTACACTTGGTTCTTTGAAGCCTTCAATTGATTTGGTTGTGAGTATTCTACTCTTGTTTGTCCTTTGTTAATTGTTTCGATCTCCTGAGTTTATGGCTTGATTGCTTATTATTGGTTAATCTGGATTGATCACCTAGGTTTATTGATACTAGTCATATTGCTAGGGTTTCCAATTCCAGGTTTGGGGTTGTAGATTCACTGTAGCAAACACAATCACCATACGCGGGTTGCTTGTGGTAGATTGTGAAGGAGATTCGATTACAGGCTATTTTAACGGGTTGTTAGAATCGCTTGTATCTCATTATAATTCATGTTTGAATGCTATCGCTTTATTATTCGGTGAAGGTTTTCCCTTGTAATTTGGTGATAAGTGCTTTTAGGACTGGTAGGACTAAAAGCTATTACACGATCTGAATTGAGAACAATTACTGGACATTAGAACTTGAGATTCATAGAATGCGATGATGAACCATCTCAATTGTTGTGCGGATAATTACCTGGTGTGATACTTTTCCATCATATATTCGCAACCTCTTATTGCAACTTGTTCTGTCACCATTTGCTTACACACAAAACTCCCGTTGAATCGGTTACTTTTGGGTAATAATACTTGCTCTTACAATTGATTCTGTTTCCCTGTGGGTTCGACCCTAACTTACCTACTATACTTGTTATAGTTTGCATCTTAGGAATTTACTTTGATTTGGCATAACGACCTTAGGCCTGTCAAATTTGGCGCCGTTGCCGGGGAGACATCGGCGGGCTCCACATCGACAAGCTGCTTTCGACGATTCCCGGACTTCTTCACTTCAGCTCTTCTGTAACTTGCCTGATTTCTTCAACTTCTTCAACAGGTTCCGAATCACCAAGTTCACACAAATACCTCTCACAATGACATGTAAATGATGACAAAAACTACTAAATGCGCTATAGAATATATCGCCTATCAACAACCCTTGCCGATATCGAGGAACCCCTGGTCGATATCGAGGAGAAGTTGGCCTGTATATGTCAAATTCCTAAAGGAAATCCTGAGCAAGAAGCGACCCATCTCAGAGATCGCCGGCGAATGCAAAGTGCTCCACTTCCCTGAGAAGAGACCTGACCCTGGTAAGTTTTCTGTTACTGTGGGATTTGGACATTATAAATATGAGTCCTTGTGTGCTTTAGGAGCAAGTGTAAGCATCATGCCCTTATCAATCTGGTGGAAGGTAAAGATAGGATGCATAGAACCTGTGGATGCCAAGCTATACGCGGCAAACAATACAGTAGTCATCCCTATAGGTATGGTTGAGAATGTCCCTGTCCAGGTTGGTAAATTCTTTATTCCAGCAGATTTCCTTATTATAGACTGTGCTGAAGATCCTAGTAGTTCTATTATTCTTCGTAGACCATTCTTAGCTACTGCAGATGCCAAGATTAGTGTCAAACAGCGATTTCTCACCTTCACCATATGAGATGAGGTCTTAGATTTCTCCTTTGGCCCTGCAAAGGAGGAAATTTCATGGCTGGAGGTGAAAAGCATCAGCAACCACGGGATCAAGAAAACAACGGAGGAAGGAACTAGAACTCTACTCGATATCGACAAGCCTTCCTCGATATCAACCAAAGCTGTCCTCGATGTCGACCAAGCTTCATCAACATTGACTTCCTCTATCGAGCACGAGACTTGCCAAGAGCCTAAGTATGGTGTCCCTGTACTCGATATCGACCAATCTTGCTCGATATCGACTAACCCTAAGCCCGAAGATTTCTGTTTTGGGCCCGAACAGGTAAGTTCAGGTATGAGCTATACTCCTCCTCAGTCCATTAAGAAATTTATAAATAATTTAAGGGGAGGTAAGGCCCCGTGGGGAGAGAATCTGTGGAAACTGAGAGCTGGAAAGAGAAAGAAGGGAGAAAAGAAGGATTATGCAAACAACCACCTGTCAGCTGAGCTTGCATACTACAATCAGAGCCTAGATGATCCAAGAGAAGGGCCAAGCACAAGTGGGCCTCACATTAACGGTCCTTGAGCACAAACGGAGAAGTCGGCCTAGCGACTCTAAAATCTAGAGCATGTATATAAAACTTTTGAATTTTGGGACTTTGGAACTTTTGGTTTTGGTTTTTGTTTTGTTTTTGTTTTTTTAGTTTTAAATATTTCATGTGGAAAGTCTTGTCTTCGTGTGCAATCTAACAATTTTAGGTCGGCAAGCATAAAAGGATCGCGAAAGGTGGAATAAAGAAGTCCTTGAAAGATAGTCGAAATCGACTAGGCCAGTCGAGAACGACCAAGAGGAGCAGCCCATAGTTACTCGATATCGAGTAGGCCAAATATTAATGCTTTGTCCACCTTTAGCCTTTAGCCTTTTACCAAATTCCCAAATATTGCCCACCTTTAGCTTTTTACCAATCTACTCCTTATTGAGCTTAAATGAAAGTCCTCTTGATTATTAATGCTTTGTCACATGAATTGTTTTTGCATAACCCTTCTTTTGAGAGTAGATGTTGCTTTTATGCACATGCATGAATTTATGGCACAAGTATCTTTACGATGATGGTAATTGGCTGCAGGGTTATATGAGAATGAATCTATGATGTTGAGAGTTTTAAATTCTTCCTCTGAATGACCATCCAAGTTATTGCTTGGGGAAAAGCAAGCTTAAGTATGGGGTGATTTGATGTCCATGTTTTATGCCATGTTTTATATCTACTTTTATATCGATTTCTGCATGCATTTCATGCATTTGGGTTAGAATAATACAGAATCTATCTAGTTTACACTTATTTGCCAAATTATGGAGTCTACAAAAGTTTTTGTTATATTTCGCAGAAATCGGACGCACTTTGGAGCTTAAAGGAAACTCATGGAGAAGCTAAGGATGGTGCAGCCGGAGAAAAGGCCATTTTCGCCATTCATCATTCCTAGTCAAGTTCTGGTGTCTTCATGAGAGTTGTAGCCCTCGAAAAGAGATTTCCAACGCAATCTCATATGAGGCAATCCGACAAACGAGTACTCGGGAAAGTGCGTTTCAAGAACAGCGCAAAATGCTGAGAGCTGACAGATGTGCTCGATATCGACAAAATTGGTTGATATCGACCAAACCAGAAACTCGATCTGAGTTCGTCAAGGAGAGGAGAACTAGAGATGACAAGGAGAAGAAGAGCTCGAGCACCCTTTACTTGATATCGAGTAAGTTCCTCGATATCGACCAAACCGAGAGCACATGTCCGAGCCGAGTCGAGGAGCAGCTACTCGAACAAGCCAGTGAAGCCAAGTCGACGACGCACAGTCACTCGATATCGAGGAGATCTTTTCAAGGCCACGTTACGCGGGTGGGCTGTCCGACACGGTTTGGGCTTGCTTGGGGCCGAAGATGTCCGATTCTATCAAGATCTATCAACATCTATCCATGGAGAAGAAGATTTGTCCACATATGAAGTTATTTAGCTTTTTAGATATATTTCCCTTTTAAGATAAATGTTTCTTTTATTAAAGTTTTATCTTTAGAACTTAGATAGATATTTCTTTCCTTGATTAGCAAGGATTAGAAGTCTATAAATAAAGCCTTAGGGGCTGATTTCTATTCATTCAGTTCAAGACACAATTAGTTACATAGAGGTAGAGAGAGGGAGACTGAGTGGCCAAGAGGATTTCGTGAAGCGAGAGCGGAATTGGCTTCCTTTGGCTGTAAGCTCTGTTTGGTTTAATACAAGTAGTCTATTTCTTTTCAATGATGTCGGTGAATGCAATGAAGCGCGAGTAGTCCACCACTTCTAGGGTTGGGGTGAGCCCAACGATAGCCATGCAGGTTTGAGGTAAAGATCCGACTTTTATCATGTCTTGAGCATTTACTACCTTTTATATGTTTTTTACCCATATAATGGAGATCCATGCTAACAACTTGGATTATAAGCATAAAATCGGTAGATACAATTAGGGTTTCTTGAAAGAGTTGTCTAATTGTTGGAAAAGGCGAGAGGTTGGTCCTTCGATGCGATTTGCATGATTATCTGTTTTATTCTTGCCTTATGCATGTTTGGTTATCGTTGTCGCAATTCCTCGATCCCAGATCACCGTAGCTTCCCCTGTGCAGGTGCTCGACAAAGCCTTCCTCGACGTCGACTTCTTTACTCGATATGGAGTAGAGTCTGGTCGATATCGACAACCATCCTGCGACTGCTGTTGCGTGAATCGACTTGTCAGATCTTCTATCGACTAACCCTAGTCGAGATCGAGCACTGTGGTCGACTTCTGTTCGTGAGATTTGCTGCTGCCTAGGATCCGCTGACACGCTTCCTCGTGGATCGATCCTGACTTTCTCTTACTACATCGGGAGGGAGTCTTGTAATTATTTGCACGGGACGGAATCCGGTTTGCTTTACTTTACTTATATTTTATTGCAAGTCTTGATACTCCTCCTACCAACAGAAATTGACTGACAGAAACCAAAACCAGACAAAGTAACTCGATTTCAACCAAATCAACTCGACGTCGACCAGATTGCTCAATGTCGACCAAATCTTCTCGAAATCGAGTAACGGTAGAAACTTAAATTTGCAACTTTTCGAACAAAAACGAATGTAAACACGAAATTAACTCAATAAACTAAAGACTTCCAAGATCAGGGTTTCAACACCACAAAGATAACCATGCGAAATAACACATAAAGGCATAAAAGATCATTCTTTTCATCAAATAACTTTCGTTATTAACAAATAGGAATATAGAGGCTTTTCGCATAAACCCTAATTGTTACTAACCCTTTTCATATAATTAACCCAAGTTGTATTAAGATCACTTTCGTTTCAATAACACAAACAAGGATCACCTTCAACTTTCGCAAAAGAATCATGCTCATAGGGATAAAAGACGAATTGCATAAAAAGCTTGTACCTTTACCGCATCACCTCACATGGCTATCGTTGGGCTCACCCCGACCCTAGAAGTTGGGTGACTACTCGCTCTTCATCATCAATAATAAAAAGAAATAACTTTGCATTAAAATAAAACTAAAAAGAAAGCTTACAATCGAACAAGCCAAATCTGCTCTCGTCTTTCCACCTTGCTCTCGCCACAAGCCCTCTCTCTCTCTCTCTCTCTCTACTTAATATCTCTTCTCATTCTCTAGAATTGAATGAATAAAACTCAGCCCCTAAGCCTTTATTTATAGGCTTCCTTCCAAGCTAATCTAGGAAAGAAACTCTATCTATATTCATATCTATCTATCTACTTACTTAAAGATTAAAATTGAAAATAAAATAATTATATCTTAAAAAGAAATAGGACTAATGTGGATAAATCCTTCTTGGGCTTGAGAGATCTTGATTTAATTGGATGGAATATCTCGAATCTTCACTTGCAAGCAATTCTATCTTCTCGGCAAACTCGATCTCAGACTCGGACTGCTCGATGGGGCTACTCGACATCGACGAAATTCCTCGATATCGAGTAAGGTCTTCACTCTTGGATCGTACTCGAGCTCGGCAACTCCTGGACTCGTCGACATCTCCTCGACATCGAGCAAGTTTCTCGACATCGAGTAGGGTGCTTTCTCTCGAGTTGTCCTATGCTCAGCTCGTGCTCGATCTCATCCTTTGGAGTAGTTGTCGAGCAAAATTTGGTCGATGTCGACCAGTTTGGTCGACTTCGAGTAACTCTGTTGGCTTTCAGCGTTCTGCTCCGTTCTTGAAATGCATTTTCCCGAGTCCTCGTTCATCGGATGGACGCATATGAACATGCGTTGGAAAGATCTTTTCGAGGGATACAATTCTCATGAAGACATCAAAGCTTGATTCGGAATGATTAATTGCGAAAAGTGGGTTTTCCTCTAGCTGCACCATCCTTAGCTTCTTCATGAATTTCTTTTAAGCTCAAAAGTGCGTCCGATTTCTGCGAAATATAACAAAAACTTGTGTAGACCTCCATATATTGCAAATAAACATAAACTACACAAGTTCTGTATTATTCTAACCCAAATGTATGAAATGCATGCGGAAATCTATATAAAAGTAAAGTTAAAACATGGCGAATTAGGCTCACAACAAACACATCATACTTAAGCTTTCTTGTCCTCAAGCAATACTTTTAATTATCATACAGGGGAAGAAATCAAAACTCTCAACATCTTAGATTCATTGACATATAATCCTGTAATCAATTACCATCCCCGCAAAGGTACTGGTGTCACAAATCCATGCATGTGCAATAAAAAGCAACATCTACTCACAAAAGGAGGGTTATGCAAAAAAATTCACGTGACAAAGCATTAATAATCAAGAGGATTTTAATTTAAGCTCAATAAGGAGTAGATTGGTAAAAGGCTAAAGGTGGGCAATATTTGGCCATGTGGTGGTTTTACCTCTCTAACCTCAGCACTGCCTTCTCGCGAGTCGCAAACATGGGTGTCATGAATGGCGCCGGATACTTAGTGCTTTGGACTCGATCTCGAGTAAGCTTGGTCGACATCGACTAAGCTCCTCGAAATCAACCAAGGTGAGGAGTCCAAGCTGAGGAGTCCAAAGCACTAAGTATCCGGGGCCATTCATGACACCTATGTTTGCGACTCGCGAGAAGGCAGTGCTGAGGTTAGAGAGGTAAAAGCACCACATGGCCAAATATTGCCCACCTTTAGCCTTTTACCAATCTACTCCTTATTGAGCTTAAATTAAAATCCTCTTGATTATTAATGCTTTGTCACATGACTTGTTTTGCATAACCCTCCTTTTGTGAGTAGATGTTGCTTTTTATTGCACATGCATTGATTTGTGACACCAGTACCTTTGCGAAGATGGTAATTGATTGCAAGGTTATATGGCAATGAATCTAAGATGTTGAGAGTTTTGATTTCTCCTCCTTAATGACAATTAAAAGTATTTCTTGAGGACAAGCAAGCTTAAGTATGGGGAGCTTAAGTATGGGGAGTTTCTTGTGAGCCTAAATTGTCATGTTTTACATCTACTTTTATAACGATTTCTGCATGCATTTCATACATTTGGGTTAGAATAGTACATAGTTTGTGAAGTTTATGTTTATTTTCAATATATGGAGGTCTACACAAGTTATTGTTATATTTCGCAGAAATCCGACGCACTTTGGAGCTTAAAGGAAAGTCATGAAAAAGCTAAGGATGGTGCAGCTGGATAGAAACCCACTTTAAGCCATTCATAATTCCTAATCAAGCTTTGATGTCTTCATGAGAGTTGTAGCCCTCTAAAAGAGCTTTCCAACTCATGGTCATATGCGTTAATCGGACGAACGAGGGCTTGGGAAACTGCGTTTCAAGAATGGAGCAGAATGCTGAAAGCGACAGAGTTACTCGAAGTCGACCAAACTGGTCGAAGTCGACCAAATTTTACTCGACAACTGCTCCAGAGGACGAGATCGAGCACAAGCTGAGCATAGGACCACTCGAGAGGAAGTACCCTAATCGATGTCGAGAAACTTGCTCGATGTCGAGGAGAAGTCGACGAGTCCAGAAGTTGTCGAGCTCGAGTACGATCCAAGAGTGAAGACCTAACTCGATATCGAGGAATTTTGTCATTGTTGAGTAGCCCCGTCGAGCAGTCCGAGTCCGAGTTCGAGTTGGCCAAGAAGATAGAATTGCTTGTAAGTGAAGATATGTGGAATTCTATCCATCCACATCAAGATCTATCAAGAGAAGGAAGATTTATCCACATTAGATATTTTCCTTATTTAATTTTTAGATTTATTTCCTTTATTTATCAATTTTTATCTTAGGATTTAGATAGATAGAATTAGATAGAAGATATACTTGTTCCTTTCCTAGAATAGCTAGATGGAACACTATAAATAAGGCCCTAGGGGGCTGATTTTCATTCATGGAAGAAAAGCCGTCTTCGGGCGCAAGGAGAGAGGGGAGAGAGAGAGAGGAGGCGAGAGAAGAGGAGGAGGCGAGAGAGAAGGAGGAGGAAAGATTGGAAGGTTTTGTAAGTTTTAGTTTATTTTATGTTAAAGTTAATTTCTTTCATCATGTTTTCTTTCTATGTGCTTAATCCTTTGTTGGGGTGATCCCAACATAGATATGTTTGTTTGATTTATGAATTCATGATTTTGTATGTCATTATTATCATCTACCTATGTGCTTAATCCTTTGCAACAGTCGAGGGCAATTTCTTATTTGCAATTATGAAGCGAAAGTGAATTAATTATGAATTTGGATAGTAATTAGGCTTTGCCTGCGAAAGTTGGTTGATCCTAATTAAGAAAAGGTAGTAACACTTAGGGTTTATGCAAAAGCCTTTATATTCCTATTTGTTAATAACGAAAGTTATTTGATATAAAGCATGCATCTTTATGTGATTTATGATCTACAGATATGTGATTTGCATCTTTATTTATTTTATTTCATTATTTTTATCCTGCATAGTTACCCGACACCGATCACCTCTTCTCCTACCATTCCCTCGACATCGACCAAGTCTTAGACGATGTCGACAACACCCTTATCACCTCTTCCCGCTACCCCTGAACCCATAAACACACTAAACCTAGAACCGCTGACTTCTCTTCTGAGGACGAACTTGACTCCACTATCCTATAGCGGGGTCTTGACTATAAATTTATTTGGTTGAGAAACCCTCTCGTCAGATCGTTGCCCCCAAACTCATGAAGAAATTGGTAGACATATATTTCATATGGATTACGAAAGATGCAAAGAATAGTTCTCAGCGTGGAGATCATACTACTGATTGGCTTAGGGATGTCCCGCTCTCCGGTTTGGGCCAAACTATGAATGGTAAGACATATCATTGTGTCTTGTGTCATCGATTGCATTTCGTTGTTTCCCATTTCAGAGACCTGTTCTGCTTGCTCTAGGGTTTTTGAGGGAGAAATTTTTGGAGATCATGTTTTTTCATGTGCAGGCATTGTGGGGATTAAACATCATCATAATGCTATCCGCGACTATTGTAGCAGAAAATCGATTTTAAAATATAATAAAATAGATCAAACCAGATTCTTGCCCACACAAATAATTACAAGACTTCCTCTTGATGTAGCAGCGGGAAGTCAGGATCGATCCTTGACAGGCCTTGTGTCGTTATGCCTAATCAAAGTAAATTCCTAAGGTGCAAACTATAACAAGTATAGTAGGTAAGTTAGGGTCGAACCCACAGGGAAACAGAATCAATTGTAAGAGCAAGTATTATTACCGAAAAGTAACCAATTCAAGGGGGAGTTTTGTGTGTAAGCAATAGTGACAGAACAAGTTGCAAATAGAGGTTGCGAATATATAATGGAAAAGTATTACACCAGGTAATTATCCGCACAACAATTGAGATGGTTTATCATCGAATTCTATAAATCTCAAGTTCTAATGTCCAGTAATTGTTCTCAATTCAGATCGTGTAATGGCTTTTAGTCCTACCAGTCCTAAAAGCGCTTATCACCAAATTACAAGGGGAAACCTTCACCGAATAATAAAGCAATAGCATTCAAACATGAATTATAATGAGATACAAGCGATTATAACAACCCGTTAAAATAGCCTGTAATCGAATCTCCTTCAGAATCTAACATAAGCAACCTACTTATGATGATTGTGTTTGCTACAATGGATCTACAACCCCAAACCTGGAATTGGAAACCCTAGCAATATGACTAGTATCGATAAACATAGGTGATCAATCCAGATTAACCAATAATAAGCAATCAAGCAATAAGCTCAAGAGATCGAAACAATTAACAAAGGACGAACTAGAGTAGAATACTCACAACCAATTCAATCGAGGGCTTCAAAGAACCAAGTGTAACAAAGGAGAGTTAGTTCTCCATAGGGTTTGTGAGATGAAAAAGGGAAAATACGTCTCTGGAAGAATGACCTAATGAAAACTAAAACTGCCCCCTTCGGAAATAATATAAACTAATTAAAGGGTTTTAAAATCCCGTAAAAATATAAATTAACAACTAATCCGATAGGGGAAAATCGGATAAGAATCCGTCTCCAGGGACTGACGCGGGCGCGCCATGTAGCAGCGCGGGTACGTCAGTGAATGTCTTGCTACTTCTCTCTGAGGCAACGACGCAGGTACTCCCTCCTAGCAGCGCGGGCGCGTCAGTAGCAGCGCGGCCGCGCCAAGCTCGCCTGATTCCAGCTGCTTCCGAATTTCTTCACTTCAACTCTTCTATAACTTGCATGATCCTATGATTTCTTTAACTTCTTCAACAAGTTCCGAATCACCAAGTTCATACAAATATCCCTCACAATGACATGTAAATGATGACAAAAACTACTAAATGCGCTATAGAATATATCGCATATCAAATTCCCCCATACTTAAACCTTTACTCGTCCCGAGTAAGCATAGAAGCTAAGCCTACTCTCACCATAAATCTCAAAGGTTCACAGACAGTACAAGGAAAATGAACAATAAGTACTAGTAGTTTCCACCATCTCAACAATCAGCACAAAAGACAATCAAAATAGGTAATGAGACTTACAATTATATCTCAACCATCTACACCTTATAGCTCCTAGTGGCCTACCCGAAAACCTCCTTATCACTCCACTTCTTATGTCGCCTTCGCCAAGAGATCAATCCTAAACACTCAAAGTAAACGCTCATCTTACCAAGGCGCCCTTTTGGGGTTTTCACCAAGCCACTCATTTTTTTTTCAAAGATGGTACTCACATAAACATTCTCACTTCCCTCAAGTTTCATATTGCCAAAGCCTAAGGCTCGCCAGACTACCTGCTTTTTGCCTGAGTCGCCCTTTCGGGTTTTCAACTCATCCCAGGATTTTGATTGCCTCTTTTCGTTTTATTTTTTTTATTTTTTTTAACATTAACAAGTGTAGAATCTGTACAGAAATAATGCGGAAGTGAATATGTACAAGATATTTAAATCCTTTCCCTCCCCCATACTTGAATGAAGCATTGTCCTCAATGTGAAAGAAGACAGAAATAAGTAGGGAGAAAGGAAATAGAAGGACTCACTGAGGGGGTGGATAGTGGCGAGAGTAATCCTCTCGCATGCGGCGAAGCTCTTCCCTCATACCTCTGAACTCGCCAAAGCCTTCTAGGATGTCGGCCTGCTGGTGGAGAATCTGGTTCTGCACTCTATCTTGGTTTTGAACCATCGTCGTCAAACTCCCTACGTCTTGGCGCAGAAGGCCAATCATGTCAAGCAGGTAACCCCACTATTGAGGCTGTTGATGAGCATCCTGAAAAGCTTGTGGGGGCCAAGGGGCCCACTGATGTGAATCCTGCTGGCTCTGATATGTCGGGTGAGAATCCTAACCGTGCGAAGGGGTATAATAAGCAGGTACCTTCTGCTGTGGGTTCTGTGCGAAACCCTGAGTATCTGTCTGAACAAAAGCCTGCGGAGCCACAGGCGCATCCTCAATCGTGGCAGCTCCAGCTGTGCCACTACTGCTACCCACTTCTAGGCGATGCCGTCTACCCAGAACTGATGTCGGAAAATAATCAGCCTCAATATACCAATCAGTCCAAGTCTCAGACCAAGGAAGGGGCTTAGGGAGCCTGAACTGATGCTCTTTCTTCTTGCCTGTACACCAAATGGTTCCCCCATCCGGCGCAGTGTCAAGCATCAAACACCTCCGCAGATACTCCTCTGTGTAGGTCCTTGCTATGACCTTCTCCTCCAGCTTTTGCAAACCACCTGGCTCAACGCCTGCAGCAATGGCTACCCGAGTAATAAGTCCGCCTTGGACCATTTCTGGTCCAGCGACACTGCGATCCCTTCTGACCTTGTCGAGCCCATTGAAGAAAAGCCTAACCCAGTCAGGAGTATAATTTGCAGTAGGCACAGCGCTGTAAGCAAACCTCAGGTGTGTCATGGAGAGTTTGGTATCTGTGGTCAGCCCATAATATGTCCCAGCGACGATCTTGCACAACATACGGAAGACAGGATGGGTAATCCTGCTGTTGTACTCGTTACTGGTTAAGAATTCCTCTCCAGACACTGCTCTAAAAAATGCAACTAGGTCTGGGTCGGTCGCGGCTGTCACCCATCCATCAGTTGGGGCTTTAGTGATCCCCAAAGCAGCTCGCATCCTTGCTGTAGAAATCTTGTAGGTAGTGCCATTGAACCTGAAAGAAACCCCTCTAATTCTGTTATCCCCAAGGTTCAACTGATATGTCGCAAGGAACTGCTTGCAAAGTTCTGGGTATCCTACAGCTCTCAACTCCAAAAAATCACCAATACCAGCATGAGCTAGACACTTCTGCATACAATCTAGCATCTGAAGTCTCTGAAGGGTCTCTCTATGCAAATATTTTGTAGAACTGACATAGTTTACCTTATTGTAAATAGCCCACTCCTCATCAGACAAATCTAACTCATCATCAGATTGACTCACCTCTTCCTCAGATGAACTCATATTCGACAGATAATAAGACTAGATCCGAATCGAAATAAGGACAGGTGAAATAACTCACAACGAACAGCGGAGGCTCGGCTCAGGGGGCCGACGCGGGCGCGTCAGGAACACAGCGCGGGCGCGTCGGCGAGTTCTCCCTCGTTTCGTAACTCTGACAGCGCGGGCGCGCTGACATGTGGGCGCGGCCGCGTCGGCGGTTTCTGCAGATTCGGAAATCGCCCAAAACGGTTGTCGACGCGGAGCTTTTCCCCGGTGCCGATGACGATAGGAAAGGAGAGAGAGGGAACGAAGACTGGGTCTTCAGTGCTCCGGGACTCACCGGGAGGGCCACTGGTCGACGGGAGGCTCGCGCCGACGGCTGATGGTGAGGTCGGACGGCTGATGGTGATGGGTGGAGGGTTGGTGTGAGTGTGAGTGTGGCACAGGGGAGTGAGAGGAGAGGATGTGGGGTAGGCTAGGGTTGTGTTTGGATTTGAGGAGTGATGATGGGCTTGAAGATGGCGGGCTGGCCCGAAGTGGGTTTTCCAGCCCGTGGTCATTCAAATATTTTTTTTTTCTTTTTTTTTAGACAGAAAATTAACACTGCGGAAGCAGTGGGTCCGAAATGCGGATGCAATTCGTCACCAGAAACTCCTTCTTTATTACCTACAAGTTAGAATAAAATCGAGTTAAGGGAAAGAATGCAATACCTTGGGTTGCCTCCTAAGCAGCGCCTTTGTTTCATGTCGCTGGCTCGACTAAGCCTTTTTGATTATTCTAACTCTGCATTTGGCTCCTCCAAAACTAACTCATCCATAGGCTCCTTTGGGAACCCTTCATAGTATGTCTTAAGCCTTTGACCATTTACCTTAAACTTCTTGTGGCTATTTGAGTCATATAACTCTACAGCTCCATGTGGGAAAACTTCAGCAACAATGTATGGTCCCCCCCACTTTGACCTAAGCTTCCCAGCGAAGAGTTTCAAGCGAGACTGAAAAAATAGGACTTTTTCACCAGCTTTAAAGTCCTTCCTATGGATGTGCTTGTCATGCCATGCCTTGGTCTTCGCGTTGTAAATTGCAGCATTAACATAGGCGTCCAAACGTAACTCCTCGAGCTCGCCTAACTGTAGCTTCCTGTGTTCTCCAGCCCCGTCACTCTGCATATTGCATTGTTTCACTGCCCACCAAGCCTTCTGCTCCATCTCAACAGGAAGATGACATGCCTTACCATAGACAAGTCTGAAAGGAGACATCCCAATTGGAGTTTTGTAAGCAGTGCGATAAGCCCACAATGCCTCATCAAGTCTCAAACTCCAATCCTTCCTGTTAGGATTTACAGTCTTCTCGAGAATGGCTTTGATCTCTCTATTGGACACCTCTGCTTGGCCATTCGTCTGTGGATGGTATGCGGTGGAAACTCTATGTGTGACATGATATTTCTTCAGCATGGCAGTCACAGTTTTGTTGCAGAAATGGGTACCCCTGTCACTAATCAGCGCTCTAGGAATTCCATGCCTGGCAAAAATATTGCTTTTCAAGAACCCTGCCACAACTTTAGAGTCATCAGTTCTGGTGACCTTCGCTTCCACCCACTTGGAAACGTAGTCCACCGCAAGTAAAATATACAAGTTCCCACAAGAACTAGGAAAAGGTGCCATAAAGTCAATGCCCCAAACATCAAAGATTTCTCAAAAAATCATCGGTGATTGTTGCATTTCATTCCTTTGAGAGATATTCCCCATTCTTTGACACCTATCACATGCTTTGCAGAAAGAATAAGCATCTTTAAAAATATCTGGCCAATAAAATCCAGGTTCAAGCACTTTTCTAGCAGTTTTATTGGCACCAAAATGTCCCCCACATGCTTGAGAATGACAGAATTCAAGAACAGATCGTACCTCATTATCTGGAAGACAACGACGAATTACCTGATCAGCACAATGTTTCCAAAGGTATGGGTCATCCCAAACATAGTGGTTTGCTTCTCTTCGAATCTTCTCCGTTTGAGCCTTGGTGTGATCTGGGGGAAATTCCCCACAAACTAAGTAGTTCACAATGTCCCGGTACCAAGGGTTTACAGAATGAAGTCCTAGAACGGACTGAGATGGGGTGAGAATTAATAGCGTGGGCGCGTCAGGGAATGACGCGGGCACGCCAAGCTCGCCTGATTCCAGCTGCTTCCGAATTTCTTCACTTCAACTCTTCTATAACTTGCATGATCCTGTGATTTCTTCAACTTCTTCAACAAGTTCCGAATCACCAAGTTCATACAAATATCCCTCACAATGACATGTAAATGATGACAAAAACTACTAAATGCGCTATAGAATATATCGCATATCAATCCTCGAGGAAGCGTGTCAGCGGACCCTAGGCAGCGGAAGAATCTCACGGCAGAAATCGACTTCAGGGTGCTCGACCTCGACTAAGGTTAGTCGACAGGAACAGGCAAGTCGAATCCGAGCAAGCATCAACTACTGTTTTTGGTTGATCTCGAGAAGACTACTCGATTTCGAGTTGTTTGGTCGTAGTCGAGGAACTCTGGTCGAAATTAAGTTCCTGCAGAGATAGAAGCGACGACGATCTTTGCTTGATCGAAGGTGAGAAGTTGACGTCGACCAAGCTTTGGTCGAAATCGAGCAGGAACAAAAAGTAAACGAAATAAAAGAAAAAACAAGGCTTTGCGGAATTCGGAATAAACTATGTAAAAGAAAACTTTCAAGATCGGGGTTTGCATAAACGATAACCAAGCATGCATAAGGCAAGATAAAGAACGATAATCATGCAAATCGCATCGAAGCATCAAGCTCTCGCCTTTTCCAACAATTAGACAACTCTTTCAAGAAACCATAATTGTATCTACCGATTTTATGTTTATAATCCAAGTTGTTAGCATGGATCTCTATTAAATAGGTCATAAATATATAAAAGGTAGTAGATGCTCAAAACATAATAAAGGTCGGATCTTTACCTCAAACACGCATGGCTATCGCTGGGCTCGCCCCGACCCTAGAACTGGGTGGACTACTTGCTCTTCATCGCAAGTAGTCCACCCAGACATCATTGATGTAAAAGAAATAGCTTGCATTAAACTCAACCAAAGCTTACAACCGCTTGAAGCCAGACAACTTTCGCTCATTAACTCCTCTCGACCACAAACTCTCTCTCTCTCTCTCTCTCTCTCTTTCTCTACTTTCTCTCCTGCTCGCCTCTAACTCTGGAATTGAATCCTCTCTAAACTTGAATGAATAAAAACTAGCCACATGACCTTTATTTATAGACTTTCAATCCTTGCTAACCAAGGAAGGAAATTCTATCTATATCTCTATATAACATAGAAGATATAATTCTACTTAGGAAATAAATATATCTAAATAAGTAAAACTAGATAAATCTTATGGTAATTAATTGTTCAACCCTTAGGATAAATAAAAAGATAAAAAGATAAATATCTAAAATCTTCATGTGTTGGAATCTTCTCTCGAAAATATCTCTATCGAATTCGGGATAGAACCTTAACAAGACCCGGAATCGACTTGATGACGTCACTGGGGGTCAACTCGATATCGACCAACTTTTCTCGCGTCTTCAGCTCAGCAACTCGATTCCGGCCTCCAGAAGTGAAAATCGACCAGCTTCAACTAGATATCGACTAAGTCAAGTCGATATCGACTTCTTCCTTTCTTCTTTAGCTGGCCTGGTCGATTCTGGATTCCTGCTCGATTTTTGGCTTGGTCGACTTCGACCAGATTGGTCGACGTCTAGTAAAGTCTTGCCTTCTCTTCACAACTCCTCGATCTGGTTCTCTTCCTCGATTAAGTTTTGCTCTCTGGTGTAGTCGATGTTGAGGAAGCTCCTCGAGATCGAGTAAAACGCAGCTCTTGTCTTCTCTTCTCGGTTACGTCCCGGAATGGCTCCAAATTCTGTAATATTAAACCAAAACTTATGTAGACCTGTATTTCTTACAAATAAGCATATACTACATAAATTCAACATATTCCCAGCCCGAAATATGCAAAGTATATAGAATAAGGAGCTAAAATGTATATAAAGACATGGTCACTTTAGTGGATATCAGCGACACTTTGATTAATGTATGTTGTCATTTCGGGATCTCAGTTGGTAAAAAGGTTGGTATTGGCTTGTGTGGGGTGTAAAGGCTCAGATTTTTAAAATATTAATTATCGGAAAAAGAAAATCAAAATGAATTTAAAACAAATTCCAGCCCAATTTTTTTTATTTAAAGATCGAATCTGTTTTTAATTTCGAGATTTGAATGACCAATCGGCGGAAATTTAAATTCCCGACTCGAGACCTAAAATCTGTCTTTTTTCTCACATCCTTATCCAAATTCAACCTTGGATCCCTCAATTTAAGATTTAATTTTAAAATTTCCCATCTCTTTCAATCTCTCCCTAATTAACCCAACACCCACATATATCCTTTTTCTTACCTTGCTTGACTTACCAAAAATGGGAGTGAAGTTCCCATGCCTTGTCCAATAGGTACAATCAAGATCTCAAGTAAACCCAAAATTTTGTCCATGAAATCTGATTTTGACCACATCTTTCCACACCCCACACAAACACAAGTAACAAAGAGAGCTCTTTCTCCCTTGGAGGAACCACCGAGAGCTCCCTCCTCCCACCTCCATTGCCGCCACAGTGCCACACCTCACCATCTCCACCACCACACCTCCGTCACTGCCGCACCACCGCCTCCCCACCAGTCTCTGTCGCCGGCCACCAGCAGCACCACCACCTTCCGGAGCCGGAGCGCCGCCAGCGTCGTCCTCCCGCTTTGTTTTCCCGTTCGCCTCGATAAGACTCCATCTTGCTCGTTCTTCCCCTCTTTCACCTTCAAATCGAGCAAAGCTCCCACCTTTAACCTCCTTATCACCTTCCTAGGCGGATTCCGATCGAAGAGCCATCTCCGACGCGCCTCCCCGAGCTTCCGACAGGCCGATTCGAGCTTCCAACGGGCGTCGTACCCGCGCCTCGGTGAGCTTCTTCTCTCTTCTTCTTCTTTCCCTTTCCGTGGGTGTGTGTCGGGTGACCGGAGCCCCAGCTCCGCCGCCGGCGAGCTTCCAAGCTCTCTCCCTCCGTCGTCTTCCTTCCGAGCGATGGAGCTCTGCTCCCTCTCTGTTCGGTCGGCATTAGGAGGAAGATGAAGCGGTCCAAGCTTCCATTTTCTTTTAATTTGTGGTCCGGTGCAATGAATTTTTTTTAACTAAAACTAGACCGGTTCGTTTTAATGAAAAATCAGATTTTGGGTTTGGGTTTTGTTGGATCCGAATTTAAGAGAAGTTGGGCCTATTCTTTTCCTCCTATTGTGGGCCTATATTCTTCTCCATGGGCCGAGATCTTGGTTTAAAGAGGAACAATTCTTTTGGGCCTAATTCTTTCAAATGAATCAAATTGTATTTGGGCCTTTTCTTACCAAATGAGCTCGGTTTGGGCTGATTTAAAACAAGAGGGTGGTTTTTGGTAATTTAAACTAAGTAAGGTTGGGTTGGTAATTTTAAAAAGGGGATGTTTTATTTAAATGAAAATGGTTGAGTTTTTAAGGAATTAGAGAATATTTTATAAAAGTGTTAAAAGAAAATGGTGTTAGAAGTAGTATGTAATATTATTGGGATTAAAATATAAAATGTTGTTTTGAGATTTAAGATATAATATTGTGGTGATTTATTATTTGTGGTTAAATGTTATATGATTGTGTTGAAGATGTGCAATTATATGCTAAGTAAGATTGTGAGATGATAGCATGCAAATTGGTTAAGTATGAATTGAAATTATCTTAAGTTGATGAATTGGAGAATTATATTGAATATGGTTGTGAGATGTTGAGATGATAGATTACGAGATAAGGTTGATATTATGAAAATGATGATGTAACGGTTATTGTGTTAAGTTGTGAAGTTGTGTGTGTGATAATTCTATGCTTTGTGTGCCTTAGAGATAGACTCATTGATGTGCTTATACTTGTTAGGTTACCATCTGTGACGTGTCGGATTTCATATTGCCTGGTTGATTGCCTTTTGCTGTTCTGCGATACCAGGTAAGTCTCTTCGGAGCTTACTCAGATTGATAGAGAGATATTCCCTGCTTTATGTGCATGATATACTAGGTGCTTGCATTCATGATCAGCATGCCATGTAGTATCATGCTAGGTTGCATTGACCCTTGAGCATCCTATTTCTTTATACGTATGTAAACAGAATGGCCGTTATCTGTGAAGTAACTAGAGTCTTTGCTAGGGTTATAGGATGGCCCAATCCCATCGGGTCCCGTCCTGAGTCAATCGAGTCATGCAACTTCCTTATATTATGAGCTACTTGTGGGCTTTATTGTGGATACGGGTTGGGCATGCGTGCAGCCCGATTATTATGGAATGCATTCATGAGTTGGCCAGTCTCCGCCCTATCGGAAGGGGGTGGAGGTAGGAGAGGGACATACCATTTGGTATTCTTTGCTGGGGCCCTATCTATTAATATGCACTTGATCTTAGGAGCATGCTAGTGTGTTAATATTCTGCATTGCATCTAGAAGCATCTTTATTAGGTATAGCGTATATGTGTGCTTGGAGCCGGGATGCAGCAGGTGGGCATCATTCTGATCCCGCTCACCATTACAATTTTTAGGTATTATTTCTGTTCATCCCATCGGTGTTGTTTGCTTATTACGCGGGTCATTTTGTTTGGCGGAGAGTGAGCGCTGGAGTTGTCGACTTCACCAGACTCTGATTATGTTTTTGGACTTACACTTTAGACTCCGTTTTGACCCGGCTCTGCCGTGGCGCCCTTTTTGTATTACACTTGTTTTCGTTATTTGCATGACTACTGATTTTCACGCTTAGACTTACGACAGGTACAGGGGACTTCCTCGGTGATTCCAACGATCCCTTCGAATTTGGGTATGAAATCCCACTTTGGAAATATTAAATTTGGCTTTTAAACCTTCAACCTGTACTCGGGGCGCAAGGTCCTAACGAGGGGTTTCATCCCTCGAAACGTAACTCGGGAATCATAATCCCGGGCCGTTACAAAGTTGGTATCAGAGCCAGGTTTTGCAATCTGTGTATGATAGGTTGAAGTGGTTTTGAAAATGGCCCAAGGTTTTCAAATTGCTTTCAAGTGGTTTTCAAATTGTTTTCAAGGGGCAAAATGAATTTAATTGGACATAAGCATAGATTAATCAATTATGAATGGCAATCTCGTGGGGTAGAGACTATGCGATAGGCATCCCTTATGGATGTAGAACTCGGGGAAGGTAGGCAAAATACCAGCTTTCTTTTACAGATGGGTTGTGAAGACTCCAAGGACCTTGAGGGTTGGAGTAAAATGGGTTAGGAGACCTTGAGGTATTTTCCCCTCCGGTTAGCCGTCCCCCGAAGGGCGGCATAGATCGTCTCTGTGCTTGTATATCTTAGATTCAATTGGGCCTGAGGGCGATCCTCCTTGAAGAGGGTCATATTGAATCGTTGAGTGCTTCTGTGCTGAGTGATATATTTATTGTTATGTAGCAAGTATGGTTGACCCGAGACGTGGCTTAGATGGGCGTGGGGGTAGGGCGCGTCGCGGAAGGGGACGCCCCCGTCGAGTTGCTGTTGACAGCGCTGAGGAGCGAGTTTCACCACCGCGAGCTGATGACCGGGTGCCAGCTTCCTCAGAGACTAGGATTGGGCAGCTAGAGGCAGCGCTTCATGATATTCTGAGCGAGTTACGTGGAGGGGCTCGATCTACGGCGCCGACGCCAGAGGTTTCAGTTCAGGAGCCAGCCGAGCCCGTGGTCGATGCGTGCCCTGAGAAGCGCATCGATTGGGTCAAGAGGTTTGCTCAGTGTAGTCCGCCGACCTTCGCGGGAGGCGTCGGAGATGACGTTGAGAGATGGCTGCGCGATATGGAGGGGTTATTTGACCAAGTTGTTGTACCTGTCTCTGAGAGACAGAGACTTGCTGCTGGACTTCTACGGGAGGACGCGAATGCTAGGTGGTTTGTCTGCAAGAAGAAGCGGAGCGAGTGGACCTATGACGACTTCAGATCCCTGATGATGAGGGAGTACTGTCCACCAGGGATATAGATGGCTAGGGACGTATCTTTTATGCGCGGCACCTATGACCGGTCGGCTTCTGTAGCTACCATCGTTCGCCAGTTCAAGAGTGAGCTGATATACTGCGATCACCTATGTCCATCAGATGAGAGTCGGATCCGTTTGCTGTCTATGAGATTGCCGCCTCCTGTACTTCTGCATGCGTCCAGCTTGGGAGCTGTCAGCTTTGACTGATTTCTGGAGGTCATCCTTATGTACGATCAGCATAGGATTCTGTGTGACACTTCCTACTCTACTGTTCGCCCTGATGCGAAGAGGGCGCGTCCAGCTGACACCCGCGGAGATGACAGATCTAGGAGAGGAGGGTTTAGAGGAGGATATCACGAAGCTGCACAGAGAGCACCCCCAGTTCAGACTGCTTATGGAGAAGATGCCAGAGTGAGGACCTGCCATGGATGTTTCGGGAGGGGCCACTACATTGCTTCCTGCCCAGACCGTTCGACTGTCTGCTATACATGTGGTACTATGGGGCACCGAGCTGCCACATGCCCTCAGAGTCGTGGAGCTCCGGCTACTACACAGCCACCGAGACTTCCTGCGGCTCCTCAGCCACCACTGCTGACATATCCCCAGGGCCAGGGTCAGGGCCAGGGACAAGGTGACCCTTCCGGCAGAGGCGGAGGTAGAGGAGGTAGAGGTTCTGGACGTGGAGGTAGAGGACCATCTGGGTCAGGTCAGGGTCGGGGATCGTCTTCTGTAGGACCGTCAGGGTCAGGGTATGATCGTGGCCAGAGTTCGGGAGGTCGAGGACCAGGATTACCCCCACCGCCCCACGTATTTCAGATGCATGCTGATGACCGCTCAACCCCGACTTCCGCAGGTACTATATCCTTCCATGATGAGTGCCTATCTATCTTGTTTGACACTGGTGCGACTCACTGCTTCATAGCAGAGGCGTGCGTGGCCAGGCTGAGCCTGAGCTGCACGAGTGATTCACCCCTTACTATTGGTCTGGCGGATGGGGCCAAGGTTAGGACGAGTCGTGAGGTTTTAGGGTGCCCCATTCGGATAGGTGAGCGAGAGTGGCCAACCGACCTTATCGTTATGCCATTGAGGATGGATGATCTCATCTTGGGTATGGACTTCATGGACTACTACGGGGCTATCATCAACTTGCGGACGAGGACAGTGTCGATTTTGGCATCCGACGGGACCGAGCACCAGGTTTGGGGGAGCGACCCCAAGAGGAATGGAACACTCATCAGCGTAGTCAGAGCCGCCAGACTTCTAGACCAGGGTTGCGTCGGGTATTGGTGTTACGCTTTAGAGGTGGATCGCACGCGCCCCCGCATATCAGATGTTCCCGTCGTTAGAGACTTCGCAGATGTATTTCCGGAGGAGCTGCCAGGACTCCCCCCGCCGAGAGAGGTTGACTTCGCGATTGAGTTGGAGCCAGGCACCAGGCCCATCTCGCGAGTCCCTTATCGCACGGCACCGACGGAGATGGCCGAGCTGAAGGCTCAGATAGAGGAGCTAGCTGAGAAGGGCTACATTCGGCCTAGTGCATCGCCTTGGGGAGCGCCAGTGCTATTCGTCAAGAAGAAGGATGGGTCGCTGAGACTGTGCATCGATTATCGGGAGCTGAACCGGGCGACGGTGAAGAACCGTTATCCTCTTCCCCGGATTGATGATCTGATGGATCAGCTGCAGGGCACCGTGGTCTTCTCGAAGATCGATTTGAGGTCGGGCTATCATCAGCTGAGGGTGAAGCCAGAGGATGTTCCGAAGACCGCTTTTCGGACTCGCTATGGTCACTACGAGTTCGTGGTCATGCCGTTTGGGCTGACCAATGCACCAGCCGTGTTCATGGAGCTCATGAACCGAGTGTTCATCGACTTCTTGGACAAATTTGTCGTCGTCTTCATCGATGACATCTTAGTCTACTCGAGGAGTAGAGAGGAGCATGAGGAGCATTTGAGGATTGTGCTGGAGACGCTGAGGAAACATCAGTTGTATGGGAAGTACAACAAGTGTGAGTTCTGGCTCACAGAAGTGGCTTTCTTAGGCCACGTTATTTCAACTGAGGGAGTTGTCATGGATCCGGCAAAGATTGATGCCATCGTTGCTTGGGAGGTGCGCAAGAACGTCAGAGATATCCGCTCATTCCTGGGATTGGCTAGTTATTACAGGAGGTTCGTCCAGGGTTTCTCGAGTATTGCTAGGCCGATGACGCAACTGCTGAAGAAGGACGTCCCCTTCGAGTGGAGTTCAGATTGTCAGGCCAGCTTTGAGCTTCTGAAGCAGAAGTTGACGACTGCTCCGGTGTTAGCTCTGCCAGATGGGACAGGGGACTTTCTTATCTACACAGATGCTTCGCATTCCGGCTTGAGTTGTGTTTTGCATCAGCGTGACCGGGTCATCGCTTATGCTTCGCGTCAGTTGAAGCCTGCAGAGGTGTCTTACCCCATCCATGATTTGGAGTTGGCAGCCGTGGTTCACGCCCTGAAGATCTGGAGGCATTATCTGTATGGGACTTCTTGCAAGGTGATGACGGATCATAAGAGCTTGAAGTACATTTTCACGCAGAAGGAACTCAACATGCGTCAGAGACGATGGCTAGAGCTTCTCAAGGACTATGACTTGGACATAGTCTACCATCCAGGGAATGCCAATGTAGTGGCAGATGCGTTGAGTAGGAAAACTCATCATGAGGTGGCAGTTGAGAGGCTTACAGCTCAACGGGAATTGCAGAGAGATCTGATGAGATGCTGCTTTGAGGTGTGGATTCAGCGAGATCGCGGGCAGTTGTCGTTCTTAGAGGTGCAGGCAGAGTTGTCAGCAGAGATTCGGCAAGGTCAGGCAGATTGTCCAAAGATTGCAGTTCTGAGAGAGCGGATGGCTCAGGGCAGATTTAGAGAGCTTGCAGAGAGAGCAGACGGGATGCTGACCTTCCAGGGTAGAGTTGTAGTTCCGTCGACGTCAGATCTGAGGCAGAGGATCATGCAGGAGGCTCACTCCACCCCTTATTCTGTCCATCCAGGGACGAATAAGATGTATCAGGATCTGAGGAGGAGTTATTGGTGGCAGAGGATGAGAGCAGACATCACAGAGTTCGTGGCCAGATGTCAGGTTTGTCAGCAGGTTTGGATTGATCACCAGAGGCCGGGAAGACCCGTCCAGTCACTTCCAGTTCCCGAGTGGAAGTGGACGGATATCTCCATGGATTTCGTCACTGGACTGAGGCGAGACGTCAGAGGATTTGACGCTATTTGGGTCGTGGTCGACAGGTTGACCAAGTCGGCCCATTTCATAGCTATTCAGGAGACATGGCCAGCTTCGAAGTTAGCGGACGAGTTCATTCGTCAGATTGTGAGGCTTCATGGAGTACTAGAGAGGATCGTATCCGATCGAGATGGACGCTTCACCTCGAGGTTTTGGCAACAGGTTCAGGAGAGTTTGGGCTCCAAATTGCATTTTAGTACGGCTTATCATCCGCATACAGACGGCCAGAGCGAGAGGACGATTCAGACGTTGGAGGACATGTTGCGATCGTGCGTCTTGGACTGGGGTGATCATTGGGTCAAGCACCTACCGCTAGTGGAGTTTTCCTACAACAACAGCTACCACGCGTCGATCGAGATGGCCCCATATGAGGCTTTGTATGGGAGGCGATGCAAGTCGCTAGTTTGCTGGGACGAACCTGCAGATACAGTTCTGTCGTTGCCCGAGATAGTCAGAGAGACAGTTAATAAGGTTGGTCGCATCCGAGAGCATATGAGGGTAGCCCAGGATCGACAGAAGAATTATGTGGACAGACGGAGGACCGAGCTTGAGTTCGAGGTAGGCTCGCATGTATGGCTTCGAGTTTCACCCACCAGGGGAGTTCGACGGTTCGGCATGAAAGGGAAGTTGAGTCCGAGGTTCATTGGCCCATTTGAGATCCTAGAGAGAGTCGGTGTGGTAGCCTATCGTTTGGCCTTACCCCCATCCTTGGCCGGCGTCCATGACGTCTTTCATGTCTCCCAGCTCCGTCAGTGTATTCCCGACCCTAGCCATGTCCTTGACCACTCAGACCTTCACATCGAGCCTGACCATACCTTTGTAGAGCATCCGGTGAGGGTCCTTGACCGTCGCGTCAAGAAGCTTAGGAACAGGGAGGTTCCTTTGCTTCTGGTTCAGTGGTCTAGGAGGAGCCCTGAGGAGGCCACCTGGGAGACCGAGGAGAGCATTCGGGCTAGCTATGGAGATGTCTTAGATGAGCTACTGGCGTCCTATGTTAAGCCGAGTGTAGACATTACCTTGACCTCTCGAGTGCGGTGAGTATGCCTAGCTAGTTGGTTGGGATTGGTTAGTGGTGTCTCTTTGATTTGCGTGCTTATGCTTGGTAGTTGTGTGCAGACCCTTGGTGATATGATGTGATGAGCCTCGATGATATGATGATGTGCTAGATATTATGGTATGTGACTGCCTTTGATGTGCTATAATCTTCTGTTTATCTTGAGATTATGATCACTCTTCTATATCCATGATACCAAATATTAGAAATGCTAGAGATTGAATTGTGGAATTATGATTTGACTCGGAACCTAGGAAGAGAATACGGGATTAGCCTTTAGAGGTGGATGTTAGAATGATTGGGAAGTTGGGAATGCCTTGTTTAATGTCGAATTTAAAGAATTTCAAATGGTGATTTAAAAAGGAACATAGATTTTGAGAAAACTATTCCAACCCGAGTTTTCATTATGACGCCCCATGAAGTGGATACAAGCATGTATGGGGGCACCTGTAGATCGCTTGCTAAGACCTAGCGGGGGCACCATGATGCTTTTCGAGTTATGGTACGCCCGAGGAGTCGGAGTGGGGATGTGGTAGGGGCCCCTACCACATCCTCACTACGACCGATTGAGAGTATTATGATCATGATGACGATACTCTGAGATCTCATGGGGGCACTTATGAGGTACTTACGGGATCAACGACGTGATCCTTGGACTCCTCAATTTCAACTTCATCCCCTACTTTAGAATGATTTTAGTCTCGGGGACGAGATTTGTTTTTAGAGGTGGATGATGTAAAGGCTTGGATTTTTAAAATATTAAATATCGGAAAAAGAAAATCAAAATGAATTTAAAATAAATTCCAGCCCAAATTTTTTTATTTAAAGATCGAATCCGTCTTTCATTTCGACATTTGAATGACCAATCGGCGGATATTTAAATTCCCGACTCGAGACCTCAATTCCGTCTTTTTTCTCACATCCCTATCCAAATTCAACCTTGGATCCCTCAATTTAAGATTTAATTTTAAAATTTCCCATCTCTTTCAATCTCTCCCTAATTAACCCAACACCCACATATATCCTTTTTCTTACCTTGCTTGACTTACCAAAAATGGGAGTGAACTTCCCATGCCTTGTCCAATGGGTACAATCAAGGTCTCAAGTAAACCCAAAATTTTGTCCATGAAATCTGATTTTGACCACATCTTTCCACACCCCACACAAACACAAGTAACAAAGAGAGCTCTTTCTCCCTTGGAGGAACCACCGAGAGCTCCCTCCTCCCACCTTCATTGCCGCCACAGTGCCACACCTCACCATCTCCACCACCACACCTCCGTCACTACCGCACCACCGCCTCCCCACCAGTCTATGTCGCCGGCCACCAGCAGCACCACCACCTTCCAGAGCCGGAGCGCCGCCAGCGTCGTCCTCCCGCTTTGTTTTCCCGTTCGCCTCGGTAAGACTCCGTCTCACTCGTTCTTCCCCTTTTTCACCTTCAAATCGAGCAAATCTCCCACCTTTAACCTTCTTATCACCTTCCTAGGCGGATTCCGATCGAAGAGCCATCTCCGACGCGCCTCCCCGGGCTTCCGACAAGCCGATTCGAGCTTCCGACGGGCGTCGTACCCGCGCCTCGGTGAGCTTCTTCTCTCTTCTTCTTCTTTCCCTTTCCGTGGGTGTGTGTCGGGTGACCGGAGCCACAGCTCCGCCGCCGGCGAGCTTCCAAGCTCTCTCCCTCCGTCGTCTTCCTTCCGAGCGATGGAGCTCTGCTCCCTCTCTGTTCGGTCGGCATTAGGAGGAAGATGAAGCGGTCCAAGCTTCCATTTTCTTTTAATTTGTGGTCCGGTTCAATGAATTTTTTTATAACTAAAACTAGACCGGTTCGGTTTAATGAAAAATCAGATTTTGGGTTTGGGTTTTGTTGGATCTGAATTTAAGAGATGTTGGGCCTATTCTTTTCCTCCTCTTGTGGGCCTAAATTCTTCTCCATGGGCCGAGATCTTGGTTTAAAGAGGAACAATTCTTTTGGGCCTAATTCTTTCTAATGAATCAAATTGTATTTGGGCCTTTTCTTACCAAATGAGCTCGGTTTGGGCTGATTTAAAACAAGAGGGTGGTTTTTGGTAGTTTAAATAAAGTAAGGTTGGGTTGGTAATTTTAAAAAGGAGATGTTTTATTTAAATGAAAATGGTTGAGTTTTTAAGGAATTAGAGAATATTTTATAAAAGTGTTAAAAGAAAATGGTGTTAGAAGTAGTATGTAATATTATTGGGATTAAAATATAAAATGTTGTTTTGAGATTTAAGATATAATATTGTGGTGATTTATTATTTGTGGTTAAATGTTATATGATTATGTTGAAGATGTGCAATTATATGCTAAGTAAGATTGTGAGATGATAGCATGCAAATTGGTTAAGTATGAATTGGAATTATCTTAAGTTGATGAATTGGAGAATTATATTGAATATGGTTGTGAGATGTTGAGATGATAGATTACGAGATAAGGTTGATATTATGAAAATGATGATGTGACGGTTATTGTGTTAAGTTGTGAAGTTGTGTGTGTGATAATTCTATGCTTTGTGTGCCTTAGAGATAGACTCATTGATGTGCTTATACTTGTTAGGTGACCATCTGTGATGTGTCGGATTTCATATTGCCTGGTTGATTGCCTTTTGCTGTTCTGCGATACCAGGTAAGTCTCTTCGGAGCTTACTCAGATTGATAGAGAGATTTTCCCTGCTTTATGTGCATGATATACTAGGTGCTTGCATTCATGATCAGCATGCCATGTAGTATCATGCTAGGTTGCATTGACCCTTGAGCATCCTATTTCTTTATGCGTATGTAAACAGAACGGCCGTTATCTGTGAAGTAACTAGAGTCTTTGCTAGGGTTATAGGATGGCCCAGTCCCATCGGGTCCCGTCCTGAGTCAATCGAGTCATGCAACTTCCTTATATTATGAGCTGCCTGCGGGCTTTATTGTGGATACGGGTTGGGCATGCGTGCCGCCCGATTATTATGGAATGCATTCACGAGCTAGCCAGTCTCCGCCCTATCGGAAGGGGGTGGAGGTAGGAGAGGGACATACCATTTGGTATTCTTTGCTGGGGCCCTATCTATTAATATGCACTTGATCTTAGGAGCATGCTAGTGTGTTAATATTCCGCCTTGCATCTAGAAGCATCTTTATTAGGTATAGCGTATATGTGTGCTTAGAGCCGGGATGCAGCAGGTGGGCATCATTCTGATCCCGCTCACCATTACAATTTTTAGGTATTATTTCTGTTCATCCCATCAGTGTTGTTTGCTTATTGCGCGGGTCATTTTGTTCGGCGGAGAGTGAGCGCTGGAGTTGTCGACTTCACCAGACTCTGATTATGTTTTTGGACTTACACTTTAGACTCCGTTTTGACTCGGCTCTGCCGTGGCGCCCTTTTTATATTACACTTGTTTTCGTTATTTGCATGACTACTGATTTCCACGCTTAGACTTACGACAGGTACATGGGACTTCCCCGGGGATTCCAACGATCCCTTCGAATTTGGGTATGAAATCCCACTTTGGAAATAATAATTTGGCTATTAAACCTTCAACCTGCACTCGGGGCGCAAGGTCCTAACGAGGGGTTTCATCCCTCGAAAAATAACTCGGGAATCATAATCCCGGGCCGTTACATGGGGGAGACGGGAAGCCCCTCATACCTGCGGACATGCTTCTCTACGCGTGGGATGAAGGGATAGATGTTTGCGTTGACCTGACAAGATCATCTCCCTTGACGCAATCTAGGATGGCTGATTTTGTTTCAGGGCATGTTCTGATCGAGACGGCTTGTCATAAGCGGGTCAAGTATCTAGCCAAGTGCAAAGCCATTGGTTATGGTTGCTTACCCCTCTCTTTCTCTACGGTTGGGGAACTTGAGTCAGACGCCATAGCCCTTTTTAAAAAGGATTCAGAAATTTGCTGAAGCTCAAGATATTGGGGTTCGAAAGGCGGCTCTATGTTCACTAGGGTGGGGTTTTCTATTGCTAAAGGATCGAGGGCCCAGATTGTTTCTCGGCTCCCCACTAATTCTCTGTAAATTAATAATAATAATAATAATAATAATAATAATAATAATAATAATAATAATAATAATAATAAATAATAATAATAATAATATTTTTCTAATTAAAAATGAATATAATAATTTAATCTTCTAATGGAAATAATTATGGAGGAATTTGCGAAATAGCCATAAAATAGGGATTAATTTGTGAAATGTCCACGTTTTTGGGACAAATTAGTGAAATGACCGCTATATATACTAATTTTCAACAACCAACCCTAGATCTTCCCCTCCCTCTCCGAACCTGTCTCCTTTCGCTCTCTTGATATGTTCTGTCTCTCGACGCCGGATCCGGCTCCGATGGTGACGAGTCTCCTCCTGTTAGCCGGACCTCAATCTTTCTCCTCTGCTCCTGTTAGCCGTCGCCGCGTGCTCCTCTCCTCATGTTCACTGCCGCGCACCCACAAGATCTTCTCCGTCCAGATCTGAATTTGGGAGGCCGGAGGCGAGGAGTTTTCAGATGGCATCAAAGATCTCCGTCCAACAGAGATCTCGGATCTGAGAAAAGCAATGATCGGCGGATCCGAGCAACAACTGGAAGTCTTCGTCTTCATCGCTTGGTGGCGGATCTTAGAAGCCAGCGAGCGACGGCCCCAGGGACCAGATCTGAATCAAAGAAGAAAGAATGCGGACGGAAACCACTGATTTATGGTGATCGACTGGTTTTCTGAAGCCTCATGTGCAAATCACTTAGTCTTCCCTTCTCGAGCGACCGTGGTCGACGTCGAGCGAGGCGAGCGGAGCGAGCGAGCGAGCGAGGCCGAGATCTATGGCTTCCGCGCCGGATTTGAGGAAATTCCGTCCATCTTCCTCCTTTCCTCCTTGTCGCTGCCGCCGCCGCTCTTCCTCCGTCCATATCTGAAGTCTAGTTACAATTAAATTAGAGCGAGCGAGTGAGGTCCCCTTTCTCCGTCCAGATCTGAAGCCTCCTGCCCCTTCTCGAGCGAGTGAGGCCGACGTCGAGCGAGGCGAGCGGAGCGAGTGAGCGAGGTCCAGGTCGAGCGGCCGAAGCGAGCGCCGGAGCGAGGTCGATTGAGCGAGGGCCGTGGATCCCTTCAGATCGGATTCGATGGTAGAAGATGACTTTTTCTTAAATTACAAAAATTACCCCATAAATATGAGAATTATAAAAAATATCTATATTTTATTATATAATTCACATCTACTATATTTTTATTTTTACATTTGCACAAAAGTTATATTTTTATTTTTTTCCTCGATTGTTGTGCCTCGATTGGTGATCTACTTGTTTCAATTTATTCTGAATCACTTACAGTTTATTGAGAAAGTATGAAATTATATTGAGATAAAATAAAATCGTGTTGAGAATAAATTCATAAGTCTCGATTGTTGTGCGAAAATAACATATAGTTGAGCAAAAATAAGATGATGTTGAACAAAATTTCACCAATTCCCCATGTTGTGCAATTATTGTCTATTGATGAGCAAAAATAAGACCATGTTGTGTAATAATCTATTAAAAAGGTATAAAATTATATTTACAAAAAGTAAGATCATGGTGAGACACAATTTCACAAGTCTCGAATTTTGTGCAAAAATAAAGTATTAATAAGCAAAAATAAGAGCATGTTGAGCAATAATTTATTGAAAAAGTATGAAATTATATTGAGATAAAATAATATCATATTGAGAATAAATTCACAAGTCTCGATTATTGTGCAAAAATAACATATAGTTGACCAAAAATAAGATTATGTTGAGCAAAATTTCACCAATCCCCCATGTTGTGCAATTATTGTCTATTGATGAGCAAAAATAAGACTATGTTGTGCAATAATCTATTAAAAAAGTATAAAATTATATTTACAAAAACTAAGATCATGTTGAGACATAATTTCACAAGTATTGAATGTTGTGCAAATATAAGAGTATGTTGTGCAAATATAGCCATAAGTTGTGCAAATATGACCCTAGTCTAGTTTTTTTTTTAATTTTATTTTTTACATTTTTTCATGCAAATATAAGAGTACGTTATGCAAATATATCCGTAAGTTATGCGAATATGACCAAAGTCTAGTTTTTTTTATTTTGTTGTGCAAATATAAGAGTACGTTGTGCAAATATAACCGTAAGTTGTGCAAATATGACCCGAGTCTAGTTTTTTTAAAAAAAAAACATTTTGTCGGCAAGTATAAGAGTACGTTGTTCAAATATAAGAGTACGATGTGCAAATATACCCGTAAGTTGTGCAAATATGACCCAAGTCTTTTTTTTTTTACATTTTGTCGTGCAAATATAAGAGTACGATATGCAAATACAATCGTATGTTGTGCAAATATAACATTTTATCGTGCAAAATGTAATATATATTTTTTCCGCTTTTTTTTTCATATTTATAGGGTGATTTTTTTAATAAAATATAGATATTTTTTGTAATTCCCATATTTATGGGGCTAGTTTTGTAATTTAACCAAAATTTCATCTTCAACCTTTCACAAGTCGACCAACAGCACATGCACGTAGCCCCGGAGGAGATCTAGCTCCGCCCGCTCCCTCGACCTCGCTCCAGCTGGATCGCTCGCTCGCTCGCGCCGCCGCCTCGCTCCCTCGCTCCGGCCAGTCGACCTCGCTCCCTCGCTCTGACCGCCTCTCTCCAGATCTCAAACCACCACCGCCTCCGGTGCAGATCTGCTGTCGATCTCGCTCGATTTCCGATCTGAAAGAGGCGTAGATATGCTCGACCTCGCTCGATCTGCTGCCACCAGACAAAATGCATTGGAAACTCGCTCGATCTCGCTCGATTTAGCCATAGATCTCTGCCTAGCTTCAGAATCGTTCAGATGAGGAACACGGAGCCGATCTCGGCCTTTCTTCAGATCCCACGCCGAAGGTGATTCGCTGGATTCAAGGAGTTCTTCAGATTGAATCCGAAAGCCTGAGGTAGTCGATTCCAGTTCTTCGAATTGAATCCAAAAGCAAGAATGACGAAGATTCATTCCAGTTCTTCAGATCCCACGCCGAAGGAGCTTCGCCTTTAGATCCGGTGACGAGCGAGAGGGCGAGCGACCTTGAGGAAACGGCCGGAGAGATCGAGGTAGCCGGAGAGATCAAGAGAGAATTGGGGATCTGTTTGTTTTAATATGTAACTAGTTCTTTTCCCGAACCGTGTTCGGGTTTTGTCATAATATTTTCAGTCGAGTTTGACATATTAAATAAAATATTCGACACGTCTATTTTCTACTAACATATTGTCCATGCTTCTTGTGATGTTATTCTTTGAAATTTACTTTTCTTGAGATGACAAATAATATAAATCAATTGATTCCATGCTTCTTCTAACATATGTCCTAATTAAAATCGAGTTTTAAATTGAGTTTCGACCTTCTTTGATACTTTATCTATTACACATCATAAATGTTACAAATTTTAAATTGGTCTAAATTAAAATTGATTTGATAAGGATACCTTAAGTTTAAATGTATAAACCTCATATAGCTAAAGAATGAAAAAAAAAGATATTTAGCGTGTATTTTTTTTATTATGTTTTAGACCTTTAATCAGAAATAGGTACTTTATATTTTAGTGTATAAATCCTAAGAGGTCAAAACCTTAAAACAAATTACGTTATACCTCTAAAATTAGTCTGAAGTTGAGTTTTCCTGGGATGGTTGAAGTTTGAGGGCAGGTAAAAGTTGCCAAGTTGGTCTGTTTGTCCATCTAATTTCCAGATCTAAGTGACAATTTCATGTTTCCAAGTAGTGACAGAGCAAGCACTCACTCAAAATTCATAAGCACAACTCTGTTTCTCTGGGCAAGATCGATCCAAAGATGGACAAGTGCGGAAGTGAAAATCAATAAAACAAAGATGCAATCCCCTCTTTTAATGCAATAGCAAGTGTAGAGTCAGTCATCAAACACCAAACATCAAGCCACCAATTGTCTTGGAACAAAATGAAGCAGGTTACCAATTACTCTTACCAAACATCAAGAGAATCAATATCAAGGATGGGCATTGTCTGAAAAGAGGATCTGACAAGGTAAAAAACAGCATGAAATAGCATACCCATGAACAACAACGTTGCCATCAAATAAATAAGCTAATGCAAAATGAACAAATAATTCAGCTTCAAGCCTTCAATAACGACATGGGCCTTTGTTTCACTTCATAAGTCCAACTACAAGTAATTTAAGGAACTGAATAGAAACTAAACTAAAAATAAGCGTGATCTTAATTTTATGGAGGAAAACTGTCAAAGGCATGGATTACACAATCACCCTTGCAAAGAAAGAAAAACAAATCGTTCAGTTCAACAACAGTAAGTGGGATAAAAGATCACACGAACTTCCAAAAAAAGGCATATTGTAAGCATTATATGTCTCATGTATCTAAAATATCACTTCCCTAAAAATCCCATGGACCCACACGAAAACAAAACATACAGACGTGGCTCTAAAAGAAGCATGTTTCTGTCACTCTGTGAATCTAGTTCACCCGTTTGGATGGGCTTCCTTGAATACCAAATGCCCTCCTATCAATATAAGAAAAATTGTGTGTCATGATACTTAACCAGAATTTCAAAATAAGGAAAACTATGTAAAAGTAGATATAGAATTAGGCTTGGCCCTCTAGGTAAGATTATTTAAGTATTAGCAACTTTCTTTCAACGATATTATTTTCATATATTCCTCTCAACAAAGTGAAAGGCCTATACTCACATGATTGATTCTTAATTTCTTTTCGATTCAACACAAAAAGAAACAAAGAATAACTGCATTAGAGGTTTGGAAAATAGATTACATAACTATAAGGAGAGTAGAGATCAACATAGCTAAAGAAGTATATTCCCCTTTAGATTGGACAACAGGCAGAACACCTCAACTACTCTCTTTCAGTCTTTCTCCAACAACATTATCAAATGAGACATGGAACGACTCATTTGGTTTATAATTAACTCGAATGGTAGCTTTAGATTGGACAATTGTAGCTTCTTCCTACTTTGTATGGTCTCAAAGTAAGCATCACAGCTTGAGATTATGTTTTTTCCATTGTCATCTAGCGGTGTTGTCATATCTACAATTATTTAAAGCAATATGTATCAAGAATTTCAGATGATGAACATCTATAATTGCAAACGCATCTCATCGAACATCTGAAACTAGAGGATCAAAATGGCAACACTTTGCCCCTTTCGCATATAATTGTCTCATAACCAGACTCTAACACAATAAATCAAGATTCATCCATTTTATATGGTAATTGCTAACAAAAAAAAGCTATAAAACAAAAAAATTAATAAAAGAAAAAAAGAAATCAGGTGGCAAAGAATAGTTGAGGGTGATAGGGTCTATTTTAGTCATGTTTTAAGTAGAGTTTTGCATATTAATTTATAACATTTTTACATATTTTATAGTTAATTTGTATTATTTAATTTTCGGAGTCTACACTAGTGTTTTTATATATTTCAGGTATTTTTGGACTTGGATCGTATGAATTTGGAGTTTCATGATCAATTTATAAATTGTAAACGAGACGGGCCGAGCTACTCGCGATGAAGGGGCTGATGATGAATAGTTGAACACGGAAGGAGTCAAACGTGATTATGCTCCAGCTATGCTAGCATTGTTATTATTATTATATTTAGAATTAGTTTAGATCGATAGAATTAGAGAGGTTAGGTTAGGATATTATTTTGCACTATATATACATTCACACCGCAAAGAGCCGGAGGGGGCCGAAACGTGAGGGCCGACTGATATTATTCAACCCTAATTGTCTTTTGTCTTATTTTTATGGAGACCTAAACTCTTCCGTTTCGTCTACAATTTGAATCTTTGTTTGGATTGATTGTGAGTTTCTAATTCTTATTCCTTATTTTCTATATTGAATGTTTCGACTTATTTGTGCTCGAATGTTTGATTGTTTTATTCTATCTAGCCCGCGCAACTAGTTAGAATCAATTCAATTTCTAAGGTTTTGTAGATTCTGGTTGCGAACCTTAACCTAAGTGACAAAGTTGTTCCTTTAGGACTGGTTGAACTAATTAAATGAGTAGGAAGTTGGATGTGTTGTTAAATCCCTCTTTAGGGACTGCAAATACCTTGGTTAATCTCTGAACTTAAAGTTATCAATTGGGTTAAATTCTTCTTTAGGGACTGTTTGATTGATAAGGGTTTCTAGGACTGGTTGGACTAGTAACTATATTAGGTCGGGACAAGGGCATTCATAGGAAACCTAAAAGAACGAGAAGAAGTTACAAGGATCGTTTCAACCAAATGAAGTGGATATTTGTAGATGAAACTATTTTATTAATCGTTTTCTGCATTAATTTGTTTATAGTTTATTTTATTTTATTTCTTATTTTCACCACCCAAAAACCCTCATTTCATACTCATTAGTAAATAAACTTAACTTAGGAATAACTTGATTCTCTGTGGGATCGAGTCGTGCTTACCGCACTATATTAGTTAGTAAGTTCGAATTTATTTTGATATGGTTTACACGACTAAAAAACATCCATCAAATTGGCGCCGTTGCCGGGGAGTCAAAGTTTATTTCTTTGTTTGTGTGTTTGCCAATTATTGTATATAATTAACTTTGTTGTGAGCCTATCTTACGGTTCATAACACCCGTGCTACTAACTATTTGTGTTTATGTCTAGGTGGTTCTCTCTAAAGATGACTCATGATTTATTTTGTGATTTTGCGAACTTTCTAATCATATATTTAAAGATTGTCCGGCGTTTAGGGTTCCAATAGGATAGGTTAAGGAAGTATATTAATTGTGCAAAACTCAACTTTCTCGTGAGGTGGATATTATACATGAGATTGCACAATTAGAGCTCCAAATCGGACAATTAGAACCTCCATGTCTGGCTCCGCAAACATCACAAGAATTGTCCATGTTGCCCTGTATGGAAGAGCACTTTGTTGCAATGGAGTCCCAACTTATAATGATCCAAACTGATTTCAATAACGAGATGAAGCGGATCCAAGTGGCTCAACAAATTACAATTCCAATTATTTCAGAGATTTTTCCTAGGCAGACGGAGGTGGTTGTTAGTGACGACTACACTATTATCTCTCATGACGAGGAGATCTTAGGAGATTGGATAGATGAGCAAGATGAGAAAATTTTTGCAAAGAGGATTCTATTGTTTGAATTTAATGAGGGTGCAAACGGACAAAGAGCTAAGAGAAGGCAAGAGAGGAGTGCATATTTTGATAAGCCACAAATGGAACTTAATAGGTGGTATTACATATCATCTGCAGAGAGTCATGCTCGTTTATGTGGGATAAGTGCCCAGGAGTTTGACAAGTTGTTAAGGGCTTTAACAATGTCTGAATCGATTTGAGAAGGATTGTGAGCCAACCAAGGTATGTTTTTTTTTTCTTCTTATTTTTAGTTAGGGATCAATTTATCCTATATTTATATATTTTTTTAATTTTCGTTAAAAAAAAAAAACCCTCCTCATGTAGTCCCGTCTTCCTTTTCCTTCCCTACCGAGCGCCTCCCTCCTTCGCACAACCGTCCTCATTTCCATCCCGCTTCTTCACCGCCGTTTCCCCTCACCGCACCACCACTTCCCCTCCTTCCGCCTCTGCTGTCCGCCATTCCGGCGACTCCCTCTCCGGATCGTTGGATTTCCCCCTCTCCGACTTTCTTCCTTGCCCGATCCTGTTGTCATCTCACCGCCAGCGACTTTCCAGTATCGCTGAAATATCTCACCCCCGTTCTTTCCTCGTTCTCAGCCCTGACCACCAAGCAAGACGCCCTGACCGCCCTTGTATCCGGCCGACTTGCACAACCACCATCTCCAGTAGCAGCAACCACTCCCGCACCCTTCACAAGATCTTCCTGTGCCGCCCCTTCTTCATCGTTTTCCCTCATCACCGCACCACCCGCGGCTATCAGACCATCTTCCTTCCAAATTTCCAATCACCGTCAATGTTCGCGCCTCCGCTCACGCCCATCACTGCCGGGTTGTCCAGGGCTGCTTCAATCACCGCGTTTCTGCGCGAAGTTCTTGCTAGGACCGCTTCCGATCATTCACAGCATTCACAGCGTCCACCGCTGCATTCCTCCTTCCCTATCGATCCCACTACCTTCACCCCACTCCATGAGTATCCTCCATCCCACTGCTGCCAGCTGCTTCAAATTGGCCCTAAGTATCCTTCGGATCGAGTCCATAGCCCCGTCAATTCCTGGTAAGTACAGGTATGTTTTTAACTTACCCAGTTATGCGACTTGTGTCCTTGTGATTTTTGAGGAAAATATGATTCACATATTTAGTTTTAGATGGGAAGTCAATTGCTTGGGAGAGATTCAGTTGATTTATCTTGTCGACTCTTAAATTAATAGATTGGTTGTTGCTTTGATTTTTGGTTTCACAACAGCTAATGCGTTCAATTATGGATCTGATATATGTTTTTGATCAATCTTCTAGACTTGAATGTGTGTTTCATGTGATACTTTCATTGAGTCTGGTTGATCATGACTTTGGCGCTGCTGTGTTGCTTTGATTTTCTTGGATGATATATTTTTCTTGGTTGTTGGAATGTGTTTCTTTGTGGTGCGTTCTTTTTGTTTTGTGTCTTGGCCAGACATTTTGCAAAGAGGATAGGCCTATATTTAGCTAACTCTAAGAAGGTTCACGAGTGTCAATTACATCCAAGAGTTGCTGAAAGTTTCTATTGAATACCCAAGGCTGTAATTTCTAGTCTTTTATCATATTATAAGGGTGTTAGTACTTAGGAATAGTTATCTATCCTACTGAATTTTATGCTTTGATATTCCTTTGTTACTTGACTGAATTGGTGGCTGATTTCTATGCAAATTTGGCTTGTTTTTGTTCATGTTTGTGGTGTTGGACAGGTCTTATGAATATGAGAAGTTGCTGAATTTTATGGTCTGTTCAGAGGCAACACCACTACCTCCGTTTGAGCTAAATGGTTTTCCGAATGCCTGATTTCATTGTGAGTTTCCTCTACCTCATTTATTCATTTTTTTTATTTACTTTGAGGACAAAGTGAGATTTTAAGCATGGGGTGGAGAATTCAAGTGTAGCTCCGTCTTTATTTATATTTTAGTTTTCTGTTTTTTTGTTTTTTCAATTTTTCAATTTTTGTTATGCATTTCATTGCATTTAGGTGTTATTAACGATACCCATATTAGTTTAGTTTGTCCTCTAATTCATTTTTATGATCTTAATTGCATAAATCCCATGATTTGATTGAATTGCTTGAAAATGATTTTTGGAGCATTATTTGAGAATATAATTGAGCAAGTATGATTCATAGTTGAGGTTTAATTGAAATCTAAAAAAAAAATATAACCCTTGTGAGTTTGTTTTGGCCTTATAGGGACTTTACATATTATTCCCTTTTGCTTTTATTGTGTGATTATACTCTCCATATGCTTGTTTTTCATGATCGTATTGCACATATTTGTTGCTTGTGAATTTCAAATGATTGAGACATGTTTTCTTTAGCCATATTATACCCTATCTACCTTACATATTATCCTTTGCTTGAAGCCCATCTGAGCCTTAAAGCCTATTCTTTTTTTATAGATCCACAAAAATATATCATAGCCAATGATTAGCCTGACCCTATCCGGGAATTAGGAGGAGAAATGGTGAAAAATCTTTATGTTGGAGTTGCTTTTAGTGGAGATGATGTATGTATGGTTGTTTATTGCGAGAGGCATAGCCAAAATAAGGTAACCCTTCTTGCATAACAGAGACGATTTATTACTAGGGACCTAGGGAGGATAAAATTCACTTAGGAGTAAAAGTTTAGTAAGCTTGGACCTAGGGAGGATAAAATTCACCTAGGGGAAAAAGTAAGCATAAAAGAAAAAAAAAGTCATCATCCAAATTGGAAAATTGCATGAGTTGTGTGGCTATTGAAATCTAAGAGTGCTTATTGATGTGTATTGGAGTTTATGTTATTGGAATGGTTTGCGAAGTATGGAAGTTTTGGTGTTGTTCTGGTTGATTGTTGTTCCTTTTTTTCGGATTTTTAGCACCACAAGCCTAAATATTTCTCATGCCTTATGTTCCTACCAAAGCCCCATTACAACCCTATAAAAGTCCTCATGATGTTGTTTGCAAGTAATGACATTCACGGTGTATAAAGCATTTTGGATTGAGTTAGGAGTTGTACTTTAAAGCCTAAACACATGAGAGCTTGAGTGAAACAGATTATCCCGGTGAGGTCGGATTAAATTTGCTTTTACTATTTGATCGCTCATATACTTGATAGGATATTTGTTCTCTTATTCATGGCTCCCAATGCTTGATGTTGCTTTTCTAGAACTACAACATGAAGATCTTATTTATGGGATGATTAATTCTATATTTGTTTTTCATTGTTTGAGGACAAGCAAAAGTCTAAGCATGGGGTAGTTTGATAGGGTCTATTTTAGTCATGTTTTAAGTAGAGTTTTACATATTAATTTATAACATTTTTACATATTTTATAGTTAATTTGTATTAATTGATTTTCGGAGTCTACACTAGTGTTTTTATATATTGTAGGTATTTTTGGACTTGGATCGTATGAATTTGGAGTTTCAGGATCAATTTATAAATTGTAAACGAGACGGGCCGAGCTACTCGCGACGAATGGGCTGATGATGAATAGTTGAACACGAAAGGAGTCAAACGTGATTATGCTCCAGCTATGCTAGCATTGTTATTATTATTATATTTAGAATTAGTTTAGATCGATAGAATTAGAGAGGTTAGGTTAGGATATTATTTTGCAATATATACATTCACACGGCAAAGAGTCGGAGGGGGCCGAAACGCGAGGGCCGACTGATATTATTCAACCCTAATTGTCTTTTGTCTTATTTTTATGGTGACCTAAACTCTCCCGTTTCGTCTACAATTTGAAGCTTTGTTTGGATTGATTGTGAGTTTCTAATTCTTATTCCTTATTTTCTATATTGAATGTTTCGACTTCTTTGTGCTTGAATGTTTGATTGTTTTGTTCTATCTAGCCCGCACAACTAGTTAGAATCAATTCAATTGCTAAGGTTTTGTAGATTCCTGGTTGCGAACCTTAACCTAAGTGGAAAACTTGTTCCTTTAGGGCTGGTTGAACTAATTAAATGAGTAGAAAGTTGGATGTGTTGTTAAATCCCTCGTTAGGGACTGCAAATACTATGGTTAATCTCTGAACTTAAAGCTATCAATTGGGTTAAATCCTTCTTTAGGGACTGTTTGATTGATAAGAGTTTCTAGGACTGGTTGGACTAGTAACTATATTAGGTCGGGACAAGGGCCTTAATAGGAAACCTAAAAGAATGAGAAGAAGTTACAAGGATCGTTTCAACCAAATGAAGTGATATTTGTAGATGAAACTATTTTATTAATCATTTTCTGCATCAATTTGTTTATAGTTTATTTTATTTTATTTCTTATTTTCACCACCCAAAAACCCTCATTTCATACTAATTGGTAAATAAACTTAACTTAGGAATAACTTGATTCTCTGTGGGATCGACTCGTGCTTACCACACTACATTAGTTAGTAAGTTCGAATTTATTTTGATACGGTTTACACGACTAAAAACCGTCCATCAGAGGGGCAAAGAGATCTCCTCCTCTGCTGGTTCTCTGTATGTGTTGGGTTCTTGGTGGCATATATAATCAATCAAGTAAGAAGAAGAAGAAAAAGATAGGAGAAATATTAAGAGATACCATACCAGGGGCCCTTACAAATCCAAATCCAATTACCTACTATATTAGGAGGCATAGCAATGCCAGGTTCTCTCTTGAATCCCCTTTATCTATTCACAATTCAGTGTTGCTGAGCTCATGGAAGATGATGAGCCTGAGTGCTCAACCTAAACCAAAATTAAGGGATTTGAAAAAGGGTTAGGGCTTCAGAATCCACAACCAATACAGTTGAATTAGACCTTGGCCAAGAAAAAGAAGACCCATATGAGCAATATGAGGTTGAAATTGAGCAACCATATAGATTCAAGTTTCCCAATTGCAAAAATAAAAAAAATTGCCTGTCAGTTGCAAAAAAATATCACCTTGGCATTGGAATCTAGGGTTTTGTGGTAGCTCACCACAAATAGACTAACTTCAGATAATCCCCTTTCGTTCTCCACTGTAGCTATTGATCAACCAAACAAAAACCCGGCAGAAAACAAACAACCATGACACACATAAGCAAACAGGAAAGCAAGGGGAAAGAGAGAGGGATTCAGTGTTCAAAGCCTCTCCACACTATCGGCCTTAATTACCATATTTGCCTTAACAATATATGGCGTCTGCTCCCTTGAAATCGAACAGGCAGGCATGCCCTTCAAGTAGAACTGCATAATGTAATCCCACACCTGCACATGAACCCCATCACACCCACCTTCTTGTTGCAGCTCCTGCACCGGTTCGCTGCCTTGGCCTGCAGAGGTACGACATCCGCCACCACCGACGAAGAAGATCCATCGAACATGGCAGCCACAGGATCCTCCGTAGCCTCATTGACTTCTCTGCGACTGCTATGGATGTGGTGGCTTGCTCCTCGTGCATCTTGGAGTCTCTATAGCACTTGGAATAAAGATTTAGGGTGGAAGGCTCACCGAAGAATCCACAACCGTTCGCACAGAGGATTGGGGCGTCTGACTGATGACATTCGGTGGAAGAGTCGGTCAGTTTCTTCTCTGAAGCCATGGTTTTTACTCTCCTCCATTGAATCCGAAGAAAGAGAAAGGTAGGGTTTTGCCTATTTCTCTTGAATTTGAAATTCAATCTTTATTTCTTTTGTGAATTGAAATCTCTTTTTCTTTGTGCTTCTCAATTAGATCTGAAGCGAATTTAATGGGAGAATCAAGAAAGGAAATTGTTTAGGGTTTAGAGTTTGACAACGCCTTCTCCAGCCCCAGTTGGCCTCATCGTCCTCTTCATCGGTGATGCCAACTTTGGTGGCTCCCATGTCTCCTTCACCTCCAAGCGCAACCATTCAACTCTGTTTGCACCACGCCTCCACAATAACACACCAATTAACGTATCAATTTCAAGGAAGAAGGAAGGAAGGTTTTTTTTTTTTTGGTGAGGCAAAGGAAAGAAGATGATTGTGAGGAAAAAAGTTAACGTGGGTGAGAAAACCAATTTCACCTTTAGTATTGGTAGCCAAGAGAACGTGGGTGAGGAAGAAGATAACTGTGTTTCTTAAGTTTGCGCAGAGAATGACACGTGGTGCAAATTTTAACAAAGAGTTTGTTTATGAAATTATAAGTTTAAGGGGTGGATTGGAATTTAATTGAATTATAATATATAGCGGCCATTTTGCTAATTTGTCCAAAAAGGTGGTCATTTCACCAATTTGTCCAAAAAAAAGTGCTTTCTTTGCAAAAAAAATTCAATATTTATTGAAGAGTGGCATATTTGTAAATTGAATTGGTAGTAAAAGATAAATTTTAAAATGATACGGTTACAACTAATAAAGTGGAAAAAATAAGAATGAGATACGAAGAATAAATAATTAGTTTTTATCTATGATATCTTTAAAATCCCTTGATAAACATGGCTTAACAGATTGATGGACTTTAAACTTCACTTTTTTCAATTTTAGTTAATTACAAAATTTTTGGTATATACATATAAATTTTGATACAAATTAATAAGAAAATTTTGATACAAAGAGCTCAATCGTGTTTGCGAAAAAATCGCATTACACTAGTTTCATACGCATAAAGTGCTAAACCACCTGCAGAGACTTCGACAACTCGGTATGATCATCTCAACGTAAAAACGAGCATTCCTAATGTATCCGGCCTTATATTAGGTACAAGTAAAAATCTATAACAAGTGACCCAACCCAAACTGCAGTGCTCACAATACCTGCATAAATAACAACAACAACCCAGTAAATCCGCGAATAGGCCTAATGAATCAATTCAAAGATGCATCCACGAACGGCTAACATACATATATAAGTAAAGATAGATATTTCCAGCTTAGGCTATCTTGTCATTGTAACTCTATTTAATGGCTTTCTCTACCTCCATTCTATTAGATAGAATATGTCGATAAAATCTATCTTCTATATTTGTATATATCTTTATATGGTTAGTTATTATTCTAGAATTGGTCTCTAAGGTATATCTTGTAATCCTTTTATCTATATATTCAATATCTCTCTGGTTGAATAGATCAATAGAGGTTTCACACAATTGTGTTATCTTTTATGGTAATCAGAGTAAAAAAGATCCAATTTTTTTTCTCTGTCGATAAACCCTAAAACACCACCACCTCTGCCATGTCCACCGACACCTCCTCCTCCGCCTCAACCGCCAAAATCGGCGGCACCACCCTCCTTTCTGCTGCCACTGGTACTGTCTCTTAACACGTCCTTCAATTTTCCATGTTCACCTACAAGCTTGACCGCACCAACTACAACATCTGGTGTGCCAACGTTCTTGACACGCTAGATGCTTTCGACTTGAAGGATCTTGTGTTGTTGAGTGATGCTCTAGTTAAGGAGGTTGAAACCCCGACGTCCGGGATGCTTCAGCAACCACCAATCCTATTCCGGAGTACGCTCTTTGGAAGAATCCTGACAAGTTTACTCTGATTTGGATGCGCACCACCATCTCTCCCGCCTTGCTTGGCTATATCGTGCGTTCTAAAACCTCCTTTCAGGCCTGGACCACGATTGAACGGATGTTTCAAGCTCAACTACGAGCTCGCTCTATGCACCTGAAGCAGCAACTTCATTCTCTCGCTAAAGGGAATATCAACATTCTTGAGTACTTTGAGAAGAAATGAGGTTTCTCTGACTCCCTGGATGATTGCTTGCAACATATGTCCGCTGAAGATTTCGTGGCTGCCTTCGTTCATGGCCTTGATTCATCGTATGGTACCTTCAAGGCTGCCATGAATCTTCGATCAAAAACCTTTCCCCTCAGATGAACTTCTTGGTGCCCTTTTGCGCGAGGAAGAACGTCTTCAAGATAAATCCCGCTCGCTTGGGGCATCTCAACCTGTTGTGAACTACTCTCAGCAACGCTCGGGTCAGCAGCGTCGCAACGACTGGAACTCTGGCCGCTCGGCTCCTGACCGGTCTCAACCTCAGCAGCCTCCATTCGACGTGCCCTCCTCCTAGGGAAACCGTCGGTACAACCGTGATTCCAATGGTGACTCCTCTAGTCGCCCTCGTCAGTGCTGTATTTGTTAGATTTTTGAGTGATCTGGCCACTCTGCAAAAGATTGCTTCAGTCCCTTGAATGTTCAAGCCTTCCCATCTCGCCATCCTTCTAACAGCCTCCATCAGATACCTCTTGTGGCTTACATGTCTTCCTCATCATCCATCGTTGATCCAAACTGGTATTTGGACTGTAGAGCGATGGATCGCATTACCGGTGACCTTGGTAAAGTGTCTATCGACTCAGAATATAGTGGCAATGATCAACTCTTCCATTGAAGTGGTACAACTCTTCATATCACTCATACTGGTCATTCGCATATTCCCTCCTATACTCTGCCTATTACATTGTCTAATGTCCTTTTTGTCCCTCAATGGAACAAAAGTCTCATAAGTGTTGCCAAACTAACCAAAGATAATAATCTTTACCTCGTGCTTTATGATACAACATGTTTAGTATTGCATTATAGATTATATTTAGCATAGTTTAGTTGTGAATAGTGCATATTTTAGTTACAATTACATGCTTACCTGTGGTGTTGGAAGAGTTCGAATCTATGCAATTTTATGGTTAATTTCAGGTAAGTTTGGATCCGACAAGGAATGAGGAGACTCTTGGATGAAGGAAGATTCAAGTTGAGAAAGAAAAGTGAAGAGCACGGGAGCAGAGTCAAATTTCGAGAGCCTAAGTGAATAACAAGTCAGCAAAAGTTGTCGTTAGACATGCTGAACTTGTTTTGCACTTTCTGGAGGCCTCAGTGGTCCGATTGACTATTATAACCATTCGTTGGAAATCTCTCTTCGAGATCTACAACTTTCATGTTGACATCGAGACCAAATTTGAAGAGGAAAAATCGTTGTGAACAATAAGGCCGCCCCACTGCCAAGCTAGCCACCCCGCGGCTCGAAGCTCTGACGAAGGATTTCGCTGATCGCCGGCCGCCCCGCGGCCTGGGTTAGCTGCCCCGTGGCCCTCGTGGAAACGCGCCGTTCAGAATTGGACTTTAATTGGGGTTTTTTTTTATTCATTGTTCGACTTGTTAGAGGCTTTATAAGACTTTTCTAGTTTATTTCTTCCACTCACCTTATGCACTTTATTCAATTGTTGAGAGCGTCGTTGAGCATGAGCAACTAAACTCTCAAGGTTTCGCCTACAGTTTGGATCTTTGATTGTTGAATTGTGAGTTTCTTAATCTAGTTCTTATTCCTATTCTAATGTTTTGACTTCTTTGCGCTTAGTTGCTTGAATGTGTTTTATTCTCTCTGGCCTGATCAACTAGTTAGAGTAGATTCATTCAATTGCTAGGGTTTTGTAGATTCGTCGTAGCGAACCTTAACCCAAGTGGCAATCATATCCCTTTAGGACTCGTAGGACTAATTTGATGTGTAGGAAGTTGAATATATGTTAAATATCGACTCGTAGATTGATATTTCATGTACCTTGGTTAATTCGTATTCTTAATGTTATCTCTAGGTTAAATCTTAACCTTGTTAGGGTTATTTAGAGATAAGGGTTGCTAGGACTCGTAGGACTAGTAATTTACCTAAGATCTGGATAAGGACATTGATAGGAAAAGGCAAGAGCTAGAGGCTGAAACAAGGATCGAATTCATCAATCGAAGTGATAAATTGTAGGTGAACCTATTTTTCCCCACTACATTCTACAATCAATTAGTTTGTTTGCCTATTTCCGCTTTGATAAAAAGGCGGATCTTTGTCACACCAAAAACCCCCATATTCTCTATTAGCGATTAGACTTGCACTTGAGTTGATAGATTTCCTCGTGGATCGACCTCTTGCTTACACACTATACTAGTTGTGAGTTTGAGTATTCTTTGGCAAGAACGACAGGTTTTCCTCTTGTCAAATTTGGCGCCGTTGCCGGGGAATTCTTATCAATTTCTTGTGTTTTTTTATCGCTAACTTTTGTATATATTTACATCTAACCCCGTCGTGGACCTATCTTACGGTTCATGACATGTTATTGCTAATATTTCTAGATGTTGAAGTTATGGCAGTTTCAGGGAGAGTATTTTCACAAGTACCTCAAAAGAGTGCAAAATTTATTTGACATCCGTTATTCACAGGGTTTCCGAGATAGTTTGCGAGATGTAGTGGTTTGCGTTTTTGAGGGCATAACTCCTGAGAGCCGAGAACTTGCCAGGTCCATAAACAATGGAAGCTTTGCTGGTTTAGGAATGTCGGGACTATGGGATCTTTTCTTCTACATGGGTGACCAATCGGAGAGGAAGAATCCTACACTTTGATGTTTCAACCAATGGAGTACTCCGACCCGTCCATGGAGGATTCAACCATTGTCTTGATGGAGCAAATAGGGAAATTACGTGAAATGGTGAATCAAAATGGGGAAGCACTTATCCGACTCGCTCAAACATTGAAGGAGTTGACAGTTGAGCAATGTTCTATTCCTCAAATTGGCGAAAGCCAAGATGCAATCAACGATGAATTCTCCGATAATGAAGATGAACATCTAGTGGTTATCGACACGAAATCTCAGGAGATGTCCCTAGAGATTGAGTGTGTTTCGATGCTCCCTCCATTCATAGAAATCATCCCCACCTCGCATATCAAGGAGCCAAGTCTGGAACCAATTTATGTGGTTCGCGAACAAGAAACTGGTACTTTTTGCAAATTGGGGGATTTTGGTGAATATGTTGATCCATGGAGCCACTACTTCAACAAACCACCAGCAGAACTGTGTTGGTGGTTCTACATACCCTCGAGGGAGAATCAATTTCGAATGAAGGGTAAGTTGGTAATGGTTCTCATTGCTATATTTTTAATTTCCAATTGTTTAATCTTTAGAGTGCATTCGAATATCGGTTGGGCACGATAGTTTGATTTGCTATTGAGGGCTCTGACGATGTCCACTTTATTCTTGAATGAGTGGATGAATAAACTGTCGAGCCAACGACCTTAACCAAAGGCGCTGCTTGGGAAGCAACCCAAGGTCTTTAGATTTAGATTCTATTAATTGCATTAAGTTATTTTTAGTTTTGGGTTTTCGTTTGTTCTCGTGGGGCACTAACATCGTAGGGGTGAAAAGACGAGGAGAAAGAGACAAAGAGGAAAGGTCGCCCCGCGGCCAGGTCGTGTCCTCGGCCGCCCCGCGACCTAGCATATGGCCTCCCTGCGGCCTTTGACAAGACTGAGATATTTTTCTTCCTCACATTACCTATTACCACCGCAGTGAACACGTCAGTTTTTCTTTCTTTCCTCCTTATTTTTATGTTTTGTTGTTTTTTATGTCATTGAGGACAATGCCTGATTTAAGTGTAGGGGGAAGAATCGCAACGTATGATAGGATTGCATGTTTATTTTTAGTTTGTACTTTTATTTTTGTTTTTAGTTTATATTGCATATCAACATGTTAGTCTTTATTTTTACTTATTTATATATTGCATTGTTAGGGTTAGGTCTTATTTTCCCATATGGATACCTTTTGTCCTCTATTCTATCTATTTGAGATTTATGCCCCATGATGTGCTTGGATTGTTAAAACCTTCGATATATATTTTTTATATTATTTGGTGAGCACGATTGATTAATGATTGAGCACATAAGATCTCGGAATTATGGGTGATCTTGAAGTTCTAGACATAACCTGGTGAGCTTATTTTGGCCTATTCAGTATTGCACTTTATTGAGTCATCTTGTTTGTTGAGTGTACTCTCTTCATTTCCTTCCTCTTTGGCTGTAATTTAGATATCTTTTTCAAGGCTGCATATTATGATTTCTGCACATGACTTAAACATGATTGAGGCACCTTTATTAGCCCTATTTGACTCTATTCCCACCTTACATATTATCCTCTGCTTGAAGCCAGTTTGAGCCTAATTGCCCATTCTTTTGTAGCTCCACAAGATTTTTCCATAGCCAATGATAGCCTGACCCCATCCGGGAATTTAGGAATAGTTGGCGAATATCTATATTGTGGATGATGGTTTTTAGTGGTGGATTGTGTATTTTTTAGGTGCATTTATGAGATGTTTGATTCTTGCTAGTCCATTCATTACTTGGGACCTAAAGAGGATAAAATTCACTTAGGGGAAAAAGTCAAGGAAAATTATTTGATATAGCATGAATGAAAAAAAAAAAAAAAAAAAAAAAAAAGGGAAAAAAAGGAATAAAGGTATGAGTTGAGTATGGTTTGTAAAGTTTTATGCTTGAGATTGGTGTTGTAGGACATTATAGAGATATAGTATGAGGAGTTTATGAGTGGTTTTATGATTTGGTTGCTTCCTTAGTTCCCGGATTATGAGCACCAAGAGGCCTAAATTGTTCCATACCTTATATGTTCTACCTAGGCCCCATTACAACCCAATTAAAAGACCTCATGATTTTTGTTGTGTGTAGAGTCACCAGCGGTGGAGAGTTAGAACACTGGTGCAAGACTATTGTAGCTAAGTTTTTGAAGATTGAGTTTTGAGTGTAAACATTTAACCCTAAACATTTGAGCGAGAGTGAAACACATATTCCCTGTGAGGTCTAGAATGGATATGGTTGCCTGATTTCATTGATTATTGCAATTATGTGCTATGATGTTGTTAATCTATTATGTTTGCTAGTTTTTCATGCGCTTAAATATTATTGAGGTGTGGATACATGAATTGCTATTCTGTGGGGCTGCAGAGTTGAGTTTTCTATTGCTTGATGACAAGAAAAGGTTCAAGTGTGGGGGAATTTGATAGAGCATGTTTAGTATTGCATTAAAGATTATATTTAGCATAGTTTAGTTGTGAATAGTGCATATTTTAGTTACAATTACATGTTTACCTGTGGTGTTGGAAGAGTCGGAATCTATGCAATTTTATGGTTAATTTCAGGTAAATGTGGATCCGACGAGGAAGGAGGAGACTCTTGGAAGAAGGAAGATTCAAGTTGAGGAAGAAAAGTGAAGAGCACGGGAGCGGAGTCGAATTTCGAGAGCCTAAGTGAATAACAAGTCAGCAAAAGTTGTCGTCAGACATGTTGAACTTGTTTTGCACTTTCTGTAGGCCTCGGTGGTCCCATTGACTATTATAACCATGTGTTGGAACGCACTCTTCTAGATCTACAACTTTCATGTTGACATCGAGACCAAATTCGAACAGGAGAAATTGTTGTGAACAGTAGAGCCGCCCCGCGGCCAAGCTAGCCGCCCCGCGGCTTGAAGCTCGACGAAGGATTTCGCTGATTGCCAGACGCCCCGCGGCCCTCGTGGAAACGCGCCGTTCAGAATTGGACTTTAATTGGGGTTTTCGTTTATTCATTGGCCGACTTGTTAGAGGCTTTATAAGACTTTTCTAGTTTATTTCTTCCACTCACCTTATGCACTTTATTCAATTGTTGAGAGCGTCGTTGAGCATGAGCAACTAAACTCTCAAGGTTTCGCCTACAGTTTGGATTTTTTATTGTTGAATTGTGAGTTTCTTAATCTAGTTCTTATTCATATTCCAATGTTTTGACTTCTTTGCGCTTAATTGCTTGAATATGTTTTATTCTCTCTGGCCTGATCAACTAGTTAGAGTAGATTCATTCAATTGCTACGGTTTTGTAGATTCCTCGTAGTGAACCTTAACCCAAGTGGCAATCATATCCCTTTAGGACTCGTATGACTAATTGGATGTGTAGGAAGTTGTATATATGTTAAATATCGACTCGTAGATTGATATTTCATGTACCTTGGTTAATTCGTATTATTAATGCTATTTCTAGGTTAAATCTTAATCGTGTTAGGGTTATTTAGAGATAAGGGGTGCTAGGACTCGTAGGACTAGTAATTTACCTAAGATCTGGACAAGGACATTGATAGGTAAAGGAAAGAACTAGAGGTTGAAACAAGGATCGAATTTATCAATCGAAGTGATAAATTGTAGGTGAACCTATTTTTCTTCCACTGCATTCTATATACAATCAATTTATTTTGTTTGCTTGTTTCCGCTTTGATAAAAAGGCGGATCTTTTTTCACACCAAAAACCCCCATATTCGTTATTAGCGATTAGACTTGCACTTGAATTGATAGATTTCCCCGTGGATCGACCTCTTGCTTACACACTATACTAGTTGTGAGTTTGAGTATTCTTTGGCAAGAACAACGACAGGTTTTCCTCTTGTCACTTTACTCAAACTTTTATTTGTTAAAGGACATGCAGGGGCGGGTACATCTCAAAGGGGTCGTTAGTAATGGTCTGTATTGCTTTCCACCTACCTCTTCATACTACAAGACGGCGTTGGTTGGCGAGCGGACTACCCCTGCACATTGGGGTCATCGGTTGGGGCATCCAAATAATGCTACTTTTTGTCTTATGTTGCGTCAGTTTAGTTTACCAGTTTCATGCAATAAAACACATGTCTTGTGCTCCTTTTGTCCTTTAGGTAAAAGTAGTCGGCTACCTATTATCTCGTCTCATGAGTAAAAAATAACACTCTGATGTTTGGGATCCCTCCCCTAAGTTATCCATCAATGGCTGTCGTTATTTTGTCTTATTTGTGGATGATTGCACGAGGTTTACTTGGATCTACTTTATGACTCATAAATCTCAAGTGTTTCATTACTTTAAGTTATTTCAAAAACTAGTACAAACTCAATTCCAAGGTCCCATTAAGGCACTTCAAACAGATTTGGGGGGTGGGGGTGAATATTGCACTTTCTCCGCTCTTCTTCAATCTCAGGGTATCTTACACATGATCTCTTGTCCTCACACTCCAACACAAAACGGGATGGTCGAACTCAAAAATCGCACAATCCAAGAAAAGGGCCTCACCCTATTAGCTCATTCCAAACTTCCTCATGAATTTTGGGATCGAGCACGCCTTTCACACCGCTATCTTCCTCCATAATCACACCGCTTCCCCTACTCTCAATCAAGAGTCACCGTTCCAACGTCTCTACAAGAGACAGCCAGATTACTCCTTTCTTTGTGCCTTTGGGTGTCTTTGCTTTCCATACTTGGGGCTCTATAGGCAAAACAAACTTGAATTCAAGACTATGTCGTGTCTTTTCTTGGGATACAATTCATCTCATAAAGGCTATCTGTGTTATGAGTCCTCATCCAAGCGAATGTATGTCAGTCATTATGTCGTTTTCCATGAGTCTGTCTTCCCTTCCATCCCTTCTCATGAATCCTCCATGTCTCCACCGTCTCCTCCTTCTCATCTAGTCACTCACTAATTTGTTAACCTTTAATGTTGCATCGGAGCCCTTGGTAGTGTCACCGCTTGTGCAGCCGCCAGCGTCACCGCCCTCCTCCTGCAGCAGCTCATTGTTCCCGACCTTAGTGAGATCTCGCATGTGCAACAGTCCCCGTCAACTGCCATTGAGTTGGCCTCATCTTCATCGTCCCCTTCCACATCTGTCAGCCCTATTCCATCTCCTTCCATCGGCAGCTCTACCTCCATCCTCGTCTCCTTCATCGCCGACGGCGGCTGCCACCCCACCACCCAATCGGTTCCGAAATCTAAGGCCATTCGATACCTCTATTCATCCTATGACCACTCGTGCCGCCACAAGCAAGCTGAAACCCAAGGCTTTGCTTACCAGTAAACATCATCTTCCTCCTGACCCACAACCTGACAATGAGCCTCGCTCATTCTGTCAAGCTCAAAAACATCCTCACTAGTTAGCTGCCATGAAATCTGAGATCGAAGCACTCCAAGGTTCAGGTACGTGGTCCTTAGTTTCTCGTTCACACATGATTCTAATGTTGTTTGCAAATGGATGTACATAGTCAAGCGCCGAGCAGGCGGTTCTATTGAGCGTTACAAGGCTCGCTTGGTTATAAAATGATAAATTTAGGAAGAGGGTGTGGATTATTTTGATATACCTTCAGTCCGGTCATTCGCCCTACCACCATTCGTCTTGTCCTTACCATTTCTCTCGCTCGCTCGTGGCCCATTCGGCAGCTCGATATCAACAATGCTTTTCTAAATAGTGATCTTAGTGAGCGTGTCTTCATAGAGTAACCGCCAGGGTTGATTGATTAGGACCGACCTCATCACTCTGGCTTTTGTGCTTATCAGTCTGACTAATCTATGTTTGTCTTCTCTGTACGGGATGTTGTGCTTTATGTTTTGGTCTATGTTGACGATATCATTATTACAGGCAGCTCAACTCAAGCTCTATCTTAGTTTACTGCTAAACTGAATGCTCTGTTTGCTCTGAAGGATCTCGATCCTTTGCATTATTTCTTAGGGATTGAGGTTTCCAGAGTGGATGGTTATCTTTCCATGTGCCAGCAAAAGTACATTCGTGAGCTTCTGACCCGTGCAAAGATGGAAGATGCCAAACCGATTTCTACACATGCTGACTCGCAATCTCGTCTTCAGATTTCCGGTGACATCTTACCTGATCCGACTCTGTATAGGAGTATTTTGGGTCCTCTTTAGTATATCACCATCACTCGCCCCGAAATCTCCTTTGTCGTGAATCGGGTGTGTTAGTTCATGCACCGTCCTACTGAGGCTCATTGGATGACAGTCAAGCGCATTCTTCATTATTTGAAAGGTACTATGTCTTCTTTTCTTCACCTCTGGCCTGCTTCTCGCTACACACTGGATGCCTTTACAAATGTTGGCTGGCATCGAACATTGGTGATAGTTGTTCCCAATATGGCTTTGCGATTTACTTTGGTATTTCGCTCATCTGCTGGACTTCTAGAAAATAGAAGGTTGTTGCTCGGTCCAGCACGGAGGCAGAATATCGGGCGATTGCTTCTACAGTGGCTTAATTGGCTTGGATTCAGTAGCTGCTTCATGAGTTGCGAATTCGGCTTGACAGTCCTCCTGTGGTGTTGTCTAACAGTCTCTGTGGTACATTCATGACCGTAATCCTGTCGTCAACAATTGTTCCAAACATATACACATTGACTTTTACTTTGTTCGTGAGATGGTTGAATCTAAAGAGTTATTTGTTCATCATGTCAGGTCTCAAGATGAAATTGCAGATGTGTCCACTAAGCCTCTTGGCTCCTCTTGGTTCATCTTTCTGCTGTCCAAGCTGCATGTAGGTGTCCCTCCATGAGCTTGTTGGGGGGGGGGGGGGGGGGTATTAGATAGAAGATGTCGATAAAATCTATCTTCTTTATTTGTATATATCTTTATACTAGTGCAAGTCCCGTCCCGTGCACGGAAAATACATTAATGCAATATTATAAATAATTTAGATAAATTCCAATAAATAGCAATAATAATAATCTAAATATAAATAATTTTTTCGACCAAAAAATAATATACATATAAATAAAATTAGTTTGATGATGTCCACTAAAATAGCCATGTTGAAATGCACATTTTAGCTCCTTATTCTATACACTTTGCATATTTCGGGCTGAGAATATGTTGAATTTATGTAATGTATGCTTATTTGCAGGAAATAGAGGTCTACATAAGTTTTGGTTTAATATTGCATAATTTGGAGCCATTCCGGGACAAAACAAAGAAGCAAAGACAGAAGATGAGCTTTACTCGATATCGAGTACCTTTCATCGATATCGACCAAAAAAAACCGAGCAAGGCCTGGTCGAGGAAGAGCTGATCGAGGAACTGAAGACGAAGCCAACTCGAGTTCAAGGCATTACTCGATATCGAGTAAATTACTCGATATCGACCAAGCCTTGAAGCCACATTTGGGCTCGAGGAAGCAGCACCTGATCGAGAAGCCGAAGGGAAGACACACCGAGCAACATTTTACTCGATATCGACAACATTAGTCGATGTCGAGTAAACCCAGAACCACATGTCCGAGCCAAGTCGAGAAGCAGTTACTCGAGCAGGCCAGCAACCCAAAGTCGACAACACTTCTCCTCGATATCGAGGAAATTCCTCGATGTCGAGTAAAACTTTCATAGGCCGCGATGTTGTTGGGCCTGTCCGAGTCGAGCTGGATTGTTTGGGCTTAGTTGGGAGCGAAGGAGTCCGAGACTATCAAAGATCTATCAAGTATATCAAGATCTATCTATGGAAAGAGGATTTATCCACCACATGAAGATATTTAGATATTTTAGATATATTTCCTTTTAAGATAAATGTTCCCTTTATTAAAGTTTTTATCTTTAGAAAATAGATATAGATTGCTTTCCTTGATTAGCAAGGATTAAGCCCTATAAATAAAGCCTATAGAGCTGAGTTTTATTCATTCAATTTAAAAAAGAGAAGTAGGAGAGTAGAGAGAGAGAGAGAGAGAGAGAGAGAGAGAGAGAGAGAGAGAGTGGAGGCCAAGAGGAGTTTGTGAAGCGAGAGCGGAATTGGCTTCCTTTGGTTGTAAGCTCTGTTTGGTTTAATGCAAGTTATTTACTTTCAATCAATGTCTGCAATTGCGATGAAGCGCGAGTAGTCCACCCACTTCTAGGGTTGGGGTGAGCCCAGCGATAGCCATGCGTGTTTGAGATAAAGATTCGACCTTTATCATGTTTTAAGCATCTACTACCTTTTATATGTTTGTTGCCCATCTAATGGAGATCCATGCTAACAACTTGGATTATAAACATAAAATCGGTAGATACAATTAGGGTTTCTTGAAAGAGTTGTCTAATTGTTGGAAAAGGCGAGAGCTTGGTCCTTCGATGCGATTTGCATGATTATCTGTTTTATTCTTGCCTTATGTATGTTTGGTTATCGTTGTCGCAAACCCCAATCTTGGAAGTTTTCTTTCATACATAGTTTATTTCACAAAGCCTTGTTATTTATTTTCTTTCGTTTCAAAGTTTCTGTCTTCCTCGATCTCGACCAAAACTGGTCGACATCGAGTACTGATTTTCGATCGCCTAGATCGCTGTAGCTTCTAGTTTGTAGGAACCCGACGTCGATGAAAGGTTTACTCCATATCGAGTAACTTCTCCTCGATATCGACCAACCACCGGGAGCTGCTGCTGCTTGTTTCAACTTGTCCGATCTTCTGTCGACTAACCCTAGTCGAGATCGAGCATCTGTAGTCGACTTCTGCCCGTGAGATTCCTCCGCTACCTAGGATCCGCTGACACGCTTCCTCGTGGATCGATCCTGACTTCTCGTTGCTACATCAGGAGGAGGTTTTGTAATTGTTTGCGTGGGCACGAATTTGGTTTGATCTATATTTTATATTTTGAACTCGATATTCCTCCTACAACATTTGATAGATTATATATAATCTAAATATCTTTTATTTAGATTCTCTCAAAATATAAACAAAAAATTTCCACCAAAAAATAATCTAGATATAAATAAAATAGTACTTATTAAATACTACATATTTATCTATTAATATTTTTGGTAACTATGACTATGAAATATTTTTTATTTATATTATTGTCAATCAACTAAAATATATGGGTAGATAGATTGTGGCTTATATAACTTTCTATAAATTATGACAATATATTATTTTATTAATTTTTATTCTAGAATCAACCACAACGCGTCACGTAGAAATTTTTATCCTAAAATCAACCACAACGCGCCACATAGCTAGGACGCTATGCATCAGTTTTAGTATATGTGTATCGATATATAGATATAGATATAGATGATTAGTTATTATTCTAGACTTGGCCTCTAAGGCATATCTTGTAATCCTTCTATCTATATATTCAATCTCTCTGGTTGAATAGATCAACAGAGATTTCACCCAATTGTGTTATCTTTTACATTCAATAGCAAGAATTCACATTCTAGCTCTACATGTGAATCGTACCATTTTATGTACTCCTAAATCTCATTAGAGATTTCAGGCTATAGAGATTTATCCGAGTATAAGACAATATATTGATTCCGCTTTCAATATTGGTAATCCGTTTATCCCTTAAATTCTGATAAGTTTTATCTATGATTTCATAATTCTCTATTTCAGAAGAGAATTAATTCATAGAATCAACTTTTTTATATGGGAATCATATCGATCAATCTCAGTACGACTTTACTACTACCTTTCGGTTTCAGTTTAAGGTGTTTCAAGTTAATTTTAAAAGAATATTATTGTAATGTTATGTGTTTACTTTCCTAATATTTTCTTTGGCACGTAATAAATTTTTATGTGCGTATGGGCATGTATGTGTGTATGATGTTTATGCAGGTGACTTATATTATATATATATATATATATATATATATATATATATGATGCATTATAGGTTGTGTCTCGACTGAGTCGTATTGCGCTTATTTAAGCTTGATCCTCTAACGAGATTATAACTACAGCGGAGTTAACATATATGTATAAATTATACTATATAAGTTATATGTATAAGGTATTATAGGGAGAAGGTCTTAATTCCGGTATTGGGCTTTTAGCCCATTACTCGGCACATGGATCTCGGCACTGGATGAGCCTTGGTAGCCCAGAGGATCCGGAGCCTTGCCTTACCTCTTCGTATGTGAAGCGCATCGTTTTGGAGCTCGGGCTTTAACCAAGCTATAAAGCCTATCTTCCAGTTGTTGGAGTTCTTCACTTCAGTTGTCGTCTTTCTCTCTCCTCACAAACGCTCTGCTAGGGTTTCTAGGGTTTGGAGGTTGTCCTGCTCTTGCCTCGGTTTACGAGCGCTCGGAGAAGAAAGGTTGATGTAGGCATCTCTGGGAAGGTGGATAGAGTTCCGGCGTCCTCCTGGGTGGCCGCTCTCCGTGTCTTCTGAAATCTAGGGTTCTTGGAGATCGAATCCTTCTTCGATCTTCCGGTTTATCCCATATAGGGGGATTTTCTCTTCTTCCTTGTAACTCTGATTAACATGCATGTTAGTTTAGGGTTATTTTCTTCCATTGCGTGTATCATCCCTTGTACGAACTCTCTATAGTGGATTCGGCCAACCCTTGAGGCCCCGTGGATGTAGGTATTTATACCGAACCACGTAAAATCGCTTTGTTCGTTCTCTTGCATGTGATTCTCTTTGATCTTTGGAATATCGTTCTAGATCTTATTCGCTTCCGCTATCAAAACCGATTTCTAGTTTGGATCTAGGTTTTACAACGTGGTATCAGAGATTGAGTGTCCTAGTCTTGATTCCCTGGCTCATTCTTGAGTTCTAGGGATAGGGATTGGACGTAGGGCCTCGGACGGACCTAAAAGGCGACATTGCTGGTGTCGAACCCTCCCTTCGTGACATACCACACCTTGTTTGCTAGTTCTAGGTGTTCTGTGCTTAGTTCTTGTGCTACTAGTGCTTCTGGTCTTCAAGTTTTCTTGCTCTATGCTTGGCTTGATAGGATATGCAGTTGCATTGCTTGATTCATGTTGTCTTGAATCAATATTTGTGTTCTTTAATCATTTACTAACTGTTTAGTTGTTTTACAGGTACAATATTACAGTTATGGGTGATAAAGGGACTTATCTTAAGCCCTTCAATGGCCACACTGATTTTGCTATGTGGCAATTAAAGATGAAGGCAATTCTCATCAAAGAAAAATATTGGATTGCAATATCCAAAAAATTTCCTGATGGAACTTCAAAGGAAAAAATCCTTGAAACTGATCAAGGGGCTCACAGTGAGGTTATGCTTTGCTTAAGTGATGAAGTTGCTCGACAGGTATTAAATTTTGACACTGTTGAAAAACTGTGGGATGGTCTGGAAGGTTTGTACTTGGTAAAATCTCTCCCTTCTCGTGTCAATTTGTTTAATAAGCTGTTTAATTTCAAAATGGATGTTTCCTGCCCTCTGTATGAAAATCTTGATAAGTTTCTTACTATTATTCAAGATTTGCAAAGATGTGGGGACAAAGTTGAGGAAACTCAGCAATGTGTTTTGTTGTTAAATTATTTGCCTGCTCAATTTGATACTTTTAAATATGTTGTGCAATACAGTACTGATAAAATGGAAAAGAAAGTTATTCTTGAGTCCATTATTCAGAAAAATGATGCTTTGAAAGTCCTTAAAAACAAATATGAGCTCAAAAATGACCATAAACCTGACAATAAGAATGAGGTGCTTGTTGCTAGAGGTAGGTTTAAAGGCAATAAGAATAATAAAAACAATAATAATAATAAACCACCTCAGAAAGATTCCAGTAAAACTGATGCTCATCAAAATGGTAAACTTGATAAATCTCACCTTATGTGTACTTACTGCTCTAAGTCTTGTTACATTGAGAAACACTCCTTTAAGAGGGAGAAAAATGAAAGGATTGCTGGTAAAAAGCCTAATGTCACTGTTGTGCTTGAATCTCATCCTTATTATACTCATGAAGTGCTTGCTATATTAAATTCTGGTGACTACAGTGCTTGGATTTTAGACTCTGGATGTACCATGCATGCTACCTTCCATAAGTCTTGGTTTTCTGAACTTAAGTGCTATGATGTTGGTACTGTTATGTTGGGTGATCATTCTGTGCTTAAAATTAAAGGTGTTGGTTTTGTTGCTTTAAGAATGTTTGACAATGTTATTAGAGTTATAAAGGATGTGAAATGGGTGCCTGATTTGAGAAGAAATTTGTTGTCTGAAAGTGCCCTTGAGGAATTACAATTTAATGTGTATAGTTCTGATGGTGTGAGGATTGTCTCTAAGGATGCTAAACCAGTGATTAAATGCTTGAGAAAGGCTGGATTATATGAACTTGTTTCTACTCATATTGTGAATGCCTATGCTGCTGCTTTTACTGCCATTGATAAGCCTATGTCTATGCATGATACAATGTTATGGCATGTTAGGTTAGGTCATATCGGTAATAAAGGTCTGGATAACTTGTACAAATCTGGTGTTATTCCTTCTAAACCATGCTCCATTGACTTGTGTGAGAACTGTGTTTTAGGTAAACATACTAGAAAAAGTTTCAAATCATCTGTTCATGTTTCTGCTGCTTCTTTGGATTATGTTCATTCTGATCTTTGGGGCCCTGCCCAAGTGTCTATTGTTGGTCTTAAGAGATATTTTATGTCCTTGATTGATCATTTTAGTAGAAAAGTTTGGGTCTTTTTGTTGAAAACTAAAGATGAAGCTTTTGAAACTTTTAAACTTTGGAATTCTATGGTTGAAAAGGAAGCTGGCCTATCTGTTAAGTGCTTAAAAACTGACAATGGTCTTGAATTCTGTAATTCCTTGTTTAATGCATATTGTAAACAAAATGACATTAAAAGACACTTGACAATTCCTGGAACTCCACTGCTGAGAGGATGAACAGGACCCTTCTTGAATAAGCTAGATGCATGCTTATTTCCTCTGGTTTGAAGCATTGTTTGTGGGGTGAAGTTGTTATGACTGCTGCATATTTGATAAATAGAACCCCCTCCTCAGTGATTGACTTTAAAACTCCTTATGAACTATGGTATAAAAGAAAGCCTCACCTTGATCATCTTAAAACTTTTGGTTGCACTGTATATTCTTACATTAACCAAGGTAAGTTGAATCTCAGGTCACAAAAGTGTGTCCTACTGGGATATCCTCAGGGTGTTAAAGGCTATAAACTTTTATTTGTTCAACCTGGAGTTTATAAAGCTATTGTGAGTAGGAATGTCATTTTTAATGAGAATGAATTTCACTTTAAAATGATCTCTGTTTCTACTGTGCATGATTCTAACCTGCAAGTACAAAATGGTGATGAGTTTTATGTTCCTAAGAACTATGAAACTGATTCAGATGATGAGTTTGATGCTGATTATTCTCCCTCCCCTCCTCTTACTCTCTCTTCTGTTTCTTCTACCCCTTCTGATTATGTGACTGTGCAACCTCACCAATTGGGTGGGGGAGCTCATGAAACTGTTGTTGAACCTTCTATGCCTTCCTCTTCAGTTTCTTCTATTTTTGTGAATGAGGATGCTATTGTTGAGTATGTGCCTGCTTTTGGTTCTGGTTTCTCTAGTTCTTCAGTTGCTGAAAGGCATGATCTCACTGATTGGCAGTTAACTAGGGATAGGAGTCATAGGACTGTCATTCCAAATAAAAGGTTCATAAACAACATTGTTGAGTTTTTTTGCCTTGTGTCTGATGTGGTTAAAAGTTTTACTATGAACAGGCTTTAAAGTGTGCTCACTATAAGAATTGGAAAAAGGCTATGGATGAAGAGATTGAATCTATGATGATTAACAAAACATGGTATTTAGGTCCTAATCCTGAAAATGCAAGACTTATTGATTACAAATGAATTTTTAAGCTTAAAGATGGTGTGTCTAACACTGATTCACCTAGATATAAAGCCAGGCTTGTTGGTAAAGGATTCACCCAAAGAGAGGGTGAAGACTACAATGAAATCTTTGCTCTTGTGATTAAGTATAAGACCCTTAGACTCTTGCTTGCTATGACTGCAGTGCATGATTTTGAACTTGAGCAAATGGATGTTAAAACTGCTTTCTTACATGGTGACATGGATGAAACTATATACATGAGACAGCCTAAGGGCTTTGTGGATTATGTGCATCCTGACTATGCTTGCCTGCGGAATAAATCTATCTATGGTCTTAACCAGTCTCCAAGACAGTGGAATATTAAGTTTGATAGATGTATGAGATTCACTTTAGGGTTTAAAAGAAGTAAGTTTGATACATGCTTGTATTTCAAAGGTATTAAAAGAAATGGTCCTGCTGCTTATGTGCTTTTATATGTTGATGATATTCTGTTGATTTCTAAATCTAAAGAGTGCATCTTAGACATTAAAAAGAAGTTGCAGAAGCATTTTGACATGAAAGATTTGGGTATTGCTAAGAAAATCTTGGGGATGTCCATTCTTAGAGATAGACAGCATAAAAAATTATGGTTGCATCAATGTGATTACATTCATAAGGTGCTTGACATGTTTCATATTTCTGGTGACAAAGTGAATAACATTCCTTTAGGTCCTCATCTTGATTTGACTAAGTCTAAAGATGTTTTGTCTACTATTGAGATGAAGAATATGAAATCCATTCCATATGATGTTGTAGTTGGGTCTGTTATGTACTCTATGATTTGCACTAGGTCTGACTTGGCTTTTGCTATCAGTACTCTAAGCAGGTTCATGTCTAATCCTTCTGAGAAGCACTAGTTATCCATGAAATATCTATTAAAGTACTTTCTTGGCTCTATGAACTTGTCATTGTTATATTCTGAGCATACTTCTGCATCTGAATTGCATGGCTTTGTTGATGCAGACTATGCTAGTAACAAGGACATTAGGAAATGAATTACTTCCTATGTGTATACATGGGCAGGTAATTGTATTTCCTGGAAGTCCCAACAACATCCTATAGTTGCATTATCTTCCACTGAAGCAGAATACATTGCTGCCACAAAAGCTTGCAAAGAAGCTATCTCGCTGCAGGGTATTTTGAAAGAGGTGGAAACGAAGCATTACACATTTGTACTGCATATAGATAGCTAGAGTGCTCTGTATTTGTGTAGAGATCCTATGTACCGTGAGCGTACTAAACATATTGATGTTAGATATCATTTCATTCATGAAAAGGTTGAAGATAACATCATTCATGTTAAGAAAATTGATGGTAGAGTTAATCCTACAGATTTTGGCACTAAAATTATTCGTTAGGAGAAGTTTGTGTTTTGTAGGAACTTCCTCCACTTGGAGGAACGTGAGTGATCTCTGTGTGTGATGTGAGCTTGGGCTGACGATGGACCTGGCCATGAAGAATCCACTTATCAGTAGAGTCTAAGTCTGCCCAGTGCAAGAATTAGAAAAGTAGAGGGGTGTTTGTAATGTTATGTGTTTACTTTCCTAATCTTGTCTTTGGCATGTAATATTGTTTTATGTGTATGAACATGTATGTGTGTATGATGTTTATACATGTGACTTATAGTATATATTATACATATATGATGCACTATAAGTTGTGTCTCGATTGAGTCGTATTGAGCTTATTTAAGCTTGATCCTCTAACGAGATTATAACTATAGCAGATCGAGTTAACATATATGTATAAACTATACTATATAAGTTCTATGTATAAGGTATTATAGGGAGAAGGTTTTAATTCTGGTATTGGGCTTTTAGCCCAATACTCGGCCCATGGATCTCGGCACTAGATGAGCCTTGGTAGCCCAAGGGATCCGGAGCCTCGCCTTACCTCTTCGTATGTGAAGCACATCGTTTTGGAGCTCGGGCTTTAACCTACCTATAAAGCCTATCTTCCAGTTGTTGGAGCTCTTCACTTCACTCGTCGTCTTTCTCTCTCCTCACAAACGCTCCACTAGGGTTTCTAGGGTTTGGAGGTTCTCCTACTCTTGCCGTCGGTTTACGAGCGCTCGGAGAAGAAAGGTTGATGTAGGCGTCTCTGGGAAGGTGGATAGAGCCCCGACGTCTTCTTGGGTGGCCGCTCTCCGTGTTTTCTAAGATCTAGGGTTCTTGGAGATCGAATCCTTTTTCGATCTTCCGGTTTATCCCATACAGGGGGATTTTCTCTTCTTCCTTGTACCTCTGATTCACATGCATGTTAGTTTAGGGTTATTTGCTTCAATTGCTTATATCATCCCTTGTACAAAGAAATTAATGCAATTCAATGTTTTTTCCTTTCTTTAGAGGATGAATTTCATATTGTATCTTTTGAATTCTAGCAATTTTTTTTTTCCGAACTCCATATTTTCAAGGCTAGACCTTTAGGGGAGTACTGTTTTGGGGACTTTTGACTTTGGGGACTTGCCGTATGAATTTCCTAGATTTAGCAAAACCACTAATCAACAATCAAGTTCAAACACAGTACTCCTTGTTAATTGAAATTTGTTGATTGGATTTTTGGACTTTTGCTGACTTGGGATTTTGTTAAGTGAATTGTATTATTTAAAATTTCCCAAATTTTTAATCCCCATTTACCCGATTCATAACTGATTGAATTTTGAGGATTTTTTATTCACTATCGGAGAAAGTGAGAAACTAGCAAAATTCAGAGTGAAAAAAAAGCTATTGGACTACCTTTTTAGGTTAGCACAGGGCACTCGAAATTGATTGGACGGACCTGGATCAATCAACAAAATAAAATAACGTACCTGGACGAAACGTAGGGGACAAGTTGCCTTGAGACGGAGGAGGTGGTGGATCATGTAAACTGTTATTAGTAGTGCCATTACTGTTGTCAAAAAAAGAGTACAAACTATACATCACTGAACAACGAACTCCCAAGGCCAAACCTCCAAGTGTACCATTACACTTTTCCATAAGATGATACGCTTCATCATTCAAGCAAGTCCGACACTGGGAAGACGTAATGTCTGGTGCGCATTGCACAATGCCATGCACTTTCTGGTAGACCATGTAACTCTCTTCCCCAGTTGCAACATAGTTCCCGCCTGCATAAAATGTATTGTTCCTCTCAGAAGATGTCACATTGTCAATGAGCCCCGAGATGGTTCTCTCCACCGTTTTCTTCAAGAGAGTGCCCCCAAACCTAAGGTAAGAAACATTCTTGAGTACTAGATAGGATAACAACCTTGCTTAACACCTATAATATATATATATATATATATGTGCAGGGACGGAACTAGGGGTGGGCTAGTGTGTGCTGCAGCCCGCCCCATTTTTTCGGTAATATGTATAATATAGGTGATTAATGTATCATATTGCCTGGCTCGCCCATTTGGTTAAGTGTTGAAAGGAGAGCTTTATAAGCCCGGGTTCGAATCTTTCTCCCAACACAATTATATGCAAATTCAGTCTACGTAAGACGGTTACGAATCTCAATGAATTTTAGCATGGTATGAACGTGGTTAAGTCAAACAACTCGACGCTCAATACTAGGGTAGCTAAAAAGGTCTCTAAAAATTATCAGATATAAACTAGTTGTTAAAGTGTTAACTAGACTAAACAATCTTGAATTGGTTGAAAGTATGAACTAAAACAAGTGGCTACTCCTACGTACAACTTATTCTCCTATAGCTAGCTAATTAGTTTTACCTCAATAGCCTTAGGTATTGGACTACTAGGGCACGTACCCCAGCACATACGATCCTCAAGAATCAACAACGGACTTCCCTAAATATACATATACCGTTAACGTTATAATACTGTAATATTACTATAATTACCGGGGATTTTGGCACCCAGTATCGTAAGTGATCCAGTCATAGCTGGAGAAAAGTGATTGGTTGGAATATTGGACGGCGCAGAGCGGGTACCAGGCCACCGCCTCCCAGTAGCCTGGGCAGTAGGCAAGGAGAGATCGTAGCGGCATATAAAGGCGGCATAGACCTTGTCTGGGGCAGACCCGGCGGTGGCACTCCGGAAGTAGGCCGCCGAGGAGGTGGAGTTGTTGAGGAGGGAGAAGACAGAAACCAGGTTGGTCTGAAAGGGAGTCTTATGTCGGGTGTAGTTGGTGCCTTCGTGACAGTACGCATTGCAGATGGTGGCTGTGCTCAAATTTATGAGTGGAAACAACGAGAGACTGCGAATCACAAACACTAATTTTGGGATGTACTGTTCCATGGCGGATTTGCAGGGTTTTCGATCTTCCAAGGCCCTAAGTTTGATATATTATGACCATATTCCAACATTCAGCCCGCTATAGTTTCGTCTGAAATTAACCAATGGTCCAATACTCCATTGTTATCGAATTTAAAATTGTATCTCCAATACAAAAACAAATCTAGCTAATTGCAGTTCACCAAAAAAAAAAATATACCTAATTGGATTTTCAAAGACGAACTAGTCCCGTCAAACTGAGAATTTTTTGGGGTAATTTAGCTACGTACGTCTCTGGGATTGATGTTAAATTAAAATACATTTATTTGATTGATTCATACCAAGCCTATAGTTTTGTACGTCAATCAATTAACAATTGATTCTCCGTTGCGCAACAAGTAATTGGAATTCAAGGACTGATTCCAAGAATCAAACATTGAAACGGTGGATTCGTAAGTTTACCTCATTTGGCGAATTTTTTTTTCAAAATATTGACGAAAAAATAATTATTTAACAAAATATTCACACTTTTAAAATATTTACTAAAATATTCATTTTGTTAAATGATAGATTGTAATCCAAGGTTTAGGCAAATTGTTTAGGCTCTGCGTTGGTCGAAGTCAACTAAGTTACTGTCATTGTAGTCGATGTCGAATGACAGTTAAGTGTAGAAGTCAGTTCATGTCGGTTTTATTTGTAATGGATCACTTCCTAGGTTGTGTGTTAGTGGGGAAGTGGATTGTAGGTTCAGTTTTATTACAGTTACTTATGTTTGTAATGGTTTTAGTAGGAGTTTGTGAATGCAATCAAGGGGTGAGGCTTTTGTTGAAAAATTGTCGTGTGTGTTGTGTGTGTGTGTGTTCTTTCTCTTGTTCAAGTCCTCGAATATGTATGTGTTGTGTTGTGTGATCCACAAGTCGAATTTCAACATTTGGTATCAGAGCTAAGAGCAGTGCTCTTTCGTGGGTTTGAGTTCTGGGTTGAGTGTCGTGAGATCAAACACAGGGAAACACAAGTTGAGAGAATCATTGTTAAAAAATGCAGAACAATGGAAGTGGCCGGTAATGTTGGCAATCCTCAATTGCCTATGTTTAAAGGGGTATATTACCACTTTTCGAGCTTGAATATGACAACCCTCTTCAAGTCTCGGGAAGTATGGAATCTGGTGGATTAGGGATTTGAGGACAATGGTGTTGCTGAACCAGATCAACAGTTATTGTAAGGAGGAAATCGAGAATTGCAATAATATATAAATAATGTAAAGCAAACCAGACTCCGTCCCTTGCAAATGATTACAAGACCTCCTCCTGATGCAGTAGTGGGAAGTCAGGATCGATCCTCGAGGAAGCGTGTCAGCGGATCTCGGGTAGCTGTAAATTTCACAGACAGAAAAGAAAACAGAAAGACAGAAATAACAAAGAAAAGCAGAAAATAAAGCAAAGCAGCAGAACTTAGTCGATATCGACTACTTTTCCTCAATAACGAGTACAATATCGATGAACAGACTCGAATTCGACAATCAGAAACCAAAACTCAGCAAAGTAACCCGAAGTTGACAAGATTCCGTCGATGTCTAGTAAAACTTACTCGATATCGACAAGAAGTTCTCGAAATCGACAAACAGCAGAAACTTAAAAGTGCAACTTTTTCGAACGCATAACGCAGATTTTGATGAAATAAATTCAATAAACTAAAAGACTTCCAAGATCAGGGTATCAACACCACAACGATAACCATGCGAAATAACACATAAAGACATAAAAGATCATGCTTTTCATCAAATAACTTTCGTTATTAACAAATAGGAAGATAGAGGTTTTCGCATAAACCCTAATTGTTACTAACCCTTTTCACATAATTAACCCAAGTTGTATTAAGATCACTTTCGCTTCAATAACACAAACAAGGATCACCTTCAACTCTCGCAAAAGAATCATGTTTGCAGGGATAGAAGACGAATTGCATAAAAAGATCAAACCTTTACCGCATCATCTCACATGGCTACCGTCGGGCTCACCCCGACCCTAGAAGTGGGTGGACTACTCGTTCTTCATTATCAAGAAACTCATCAAATAACAAAAGAAACTAACTTGCATTAAATAAACCAAAGGGAACTTACAACCAATCGAAGCTAAATCCGCTTTCGCCTTTCCAACTTCTCTCTCCACAAGCTCTCTCTTCGACTCTCTCTATGTAACTAATTGTGTGTGAAATTGAATGCTTAGAAATCAGCCCCTAAGGCCTTATTTATAACCTTCCAACCCTTTCTAATCAAGGTAAGAAAGTCTATCTTTATCTATATCTATTTATCTACTTACTTAAAGATTAAATAATGGAATAAAAGAATTTAATCCAAAAAGGAAATATATCTAAAGTAGGTAAATCCTCCATGGAGTTGATAGATCTTGATAGATGTGGATAGAATTTCATCTCGAAAATATCACCATTGGCTTCTGGATAGAAACTCAACAAGATTCTCGGACTACTCGGCGTCAGCTCCCGGGATTTACTCGATATCGACTAGGACTTCTCGATATCGACTAGCGCTTTCACGTCTTCTGCTCAGCAACTCGATGCTGGCCTTCCGGACACATGTCGACTTGGATGTTTCCTCGACATCGAGAAGTTTTCCTCGACATCGAGTAACGTTGCTCGGCTCTCAGTGCTCAACTTCGTCGATCTCGGCTCCAGGATGTGAAAATCGACCAAGTTTTCCTCGATATCGAGTAGATTTCTTCGATATCGAGTTGTAATGTCTCAGCTCCAGCTTCACTTGTCGATTCCTAGTGCTCCATCTCGATTTGGCTTACTCGATGTCGACCAATTTGGTCGATGTCGAGTAAATGTTTCAGCTTTCTGCTCTGTTCTTGAAACGCACTTTCCCGAGTCCTCTTTCGTTGGATTGACGCATATGATCATGCGTTGGAAAACTCTTTTCGAGGGCTACAACTCTCATGAAGACATCAAAGCTTGATTCAAAATGATGAATGCCGAAAAATGGCCTTTTCTCCAGTTGCACCATTCTTAGCTTCTCCATGAGTTTCCTTTAAGCTCCAAAGTGCGTCTGATTTGTGCGAAATATAACAAAAAACTTGTGTAAACCTCCATATATTGCAAATAAACATAAACTACACAAATTATGTAGTATTCTAACTCAAATGTATGAAATGCATGCAGAAATCGATATAAAAGATAGTATAAAACATGGCAATTTATGCTTACAACAACAGTTGAGAGAGAAAAGGAAGAAGGATTCCAAGGTCTTGTTCATGATACAATCAACTTTGGATGATGAAGTGTTCCCAAGGATAGCAGCCTTTCAAACAGCACACGAAGCTTGGGAAGTGTTGAGGCAAGAGTACATGGGTGATAGAAGAGTTATCACTGTGAAGCTTTAGTCTCTAAGGAGACTGTGCAGGCTTATTTGTCAAAGTCTCTCCTTAGAGACTTTGAGACACTGGTGATGCAAGACAAGGAGACTGTGCAGGCTTATTTGTCAAGGGTCACAGGAATCGTAAGGGTGTGTTTGGCAAAATGGTAGCTGTTGGAGAAGCTAAAGTTGTTAGGTAGCTGAAGTTGTTGGATTATTTGAGTTAAATATATGTTAATAAGCTAGTATAGTGTTTGGTAAACCTAGCTGTTATGGTAGTTGTTGAAAACTTGTGAATAAAAAATCAAAAGCTCCGAAAAGCTTGGGTGAATAGTTGTTGAAAAGCTTAGATTTCAAAATCTAATTAAACTAAAATCTTATATTTATTTCATTTAAGACTATAGAATATCAAAACCATAAGCTCCGAAAAGCTACTTGCTTTTGCCAAACATACCCTAAACCATATGAGAACTTATGTTGAGGAGGTTAACAATGAGAAAGTTGTGAGCAAAGTGTTGAGGGGTCTCACAAAGAAATTCGACCATGTAGTAGCTGCTATAGAGGAGTCTAAGGATCTAGCAGTGTATAGATTTGAAGAGCTAACAAGCTCTCTTCATGCAGATGAAGAAAGGCATAGCAGGACTAGTGAGATCAAATATGAAAAGCTGCTTCAAGTTAAAGATGACAGTTCAAAGAACAAGGGAGAAAGCTCTTCAAGTAGGGGAGGTTACAGAGGTGGCCATAGAGGTAGAGGTGGTCACAGAGGCAGTTATAGAGGTCGTGGAAGTAGAGGCCAAGGAAGAGGATCTTTTGGTGGTCAAGGAAGAGGACAAGGTAGTGAAACTGGAAGAGAACAGTGGAAGGAGTGTTCCATGCGTAACCACAGTGAGTCAAGATCCTATAGAAGTAACATCAAATGTTAATATTGTACGTAAGAGATATGGGCATAAGGAGGCCCAGTGTTGGGATAAGCAGGAGAATGAGAACAAAGGAGCAAATTTCTCAGAGAATGCAGACAAAGAAGAGAAGTTGTTCATGGCTCTTACTGCTACTGAAGAGAATGTGTCTACTATTTGGTACTTGGATAGTGGTTGCTCAAACCACATGTCAAGCTCAAGAAAGCTGTGCAAAGAGCTTGATGAAACCAAGAGAAGCAAGGTAAGACTTGGGGATGATAAGGTGCTGCAAGTTGAAGGTAAAGGTACAGTGGCAATTGCTAGTGTACAAGGTGGAGAGAAAACCTTGTGTGATGTGCAATTCGTACCTGGAATAACTCATAACTTATTGAGTGTTGGTCAGTTGCAGCAGAGTGGGTTTTCTTTGCTCTTTGAAGATGATACATGTGTCATTAGAGAAAAGAGAACAGGTCATGTTGTGGTGAGTGTGTCCATGACTGCAAACAGGATGTTTCCTATCAATCTAGCTTTTGATGTGAGCAAAGCTATGGAAGGTAAAGGTGTAGAAGAGTCTGAACTGTGGCATCAGAGGTATGGACACTTAAACATGCAAAGTTTGAAGATATTAAGTGCTAAAGGAATGGTTCAGGGCTTGCCTAAGATTGGTGAGTTAGAATTCTGTGAAGGTTGTGTGTATGGGAAGCAGTTGAAAGGGACATTTCCAAGTGGATCAGCTTGGAGAGCAACTCAATGCCTCGAGTTGTTGCATGCAGACTTGTGTGGACCCATGCAAACTGAATCTGTAGGTGGGAGAAAGTACTTGTTGATGGTAACTGATGACTACAGCAGGATGAGTTGGGTGTTTTTCCAAAAGCACAAGTCTGAGACCTTTCTCAATTTTAAAAGGTTCAAGGTAATGATTGAGAATCAGTTAGAGAAAAAGATCAAGGCTCTAAGGACTGATAGAGGAGGTGAATTCTTGTCAAATAAATTCAATGAATTCTGCTATGAGAGTGGAATTAGGAGAGATCTAACAGCTCTATATACTCCTGAGCAAAATGGAGTAGCAGAGAGAAAGAATAGGACTGTTGTGGAAATGGCTAGGAGTATGATGAAGGCCAAGGAGATTCCAAACAGGTTCTGGTGTGAAGCAGTAGCAACTGCAGTGTACTTGATGAATATCTCTCCAACAAAAGTTGTGTTGAATAGAACTCCATATGAGGTTCTAAGGGGAAGAAAGCATGGTGTTGATCATTTGAAAGTGTTTGGGTGTGTGGCCTATGCTTTAATCAACTTGAGACAAAAGCTGGATGACAAGGCAGAGAAGTACAAGTTTATTGCGTATGCTTCACAGTCAATGGCATACAAGTTATTCAATCCTGCAAATGGAAGGGTGATCATTAGCAGGAATGTGATCTTCAATGAGGACAACAAATGGGACTGGAAGCAAAGTGAGAAAGGAGATAGGTTGCATGAGCTTATCTTCTTGGATAGCACATATGAAGAGACTGATCAAGGTGAGCCAAGTGATAATGATGGTTCAAATCCGAGCACACCCTCAACACCATCAACGCCTATAGATCTTGCTAGTTCATCAAGCAATCAAGGTGGCTCTCCCTCAAGTGTGTCAAGTGATTCTCCTCCTAGGAATATCAGATCACTGCTGATGTGTATGACAGAAGTGTGAGAGTTGGATTTGCATTAATTGCAACTGATCCAGTGAGTTTTGATGAAGCAAAGAGTGAGAGCAACTGGAAGATAGCCATGAAAGAAGAGATGAAAGCCATCAGAAAAAATGAAACTTGGGAACTGGTGGAGTTTCCCGAAGGAAAGAATGTCATTGGTCTCAAGTGGGTGTTCAGGACCAAATACAATACATATGGAAGTATTCAAAAGCACAAGGCAAATCTTGTAGCTAAGGGATACTCACATGAAGAGGGCATAGATTATGAAGAGATCTTCTCACTTGTGGCAAGGCTTGAGACTGTAAGGGTGGTGTTGGCATTGGCAGCTAGTGACTGGGCAAGATGTATTGATGATAGAAAGAGTACATCTGGGTCAGTGTTTGGATTTGGTTCAGGCACGATCACATGAAGCTCTAAGAAGAAGAAAACTGTGGCATTTTCATTCTCTGAAGCTGAGTATGTAGCTGCAGGTGTAGCTGCAAGACAAGCCTTGTGGCTAGAGAAATTAATGAGTGATTTTGGGCTTGAGCAAGGTGGAGTTGTGGAGATTTGGTGTGACAACAAGTCTGCCATAGCTATGACCAATAACCCAGTCTTTCATGCCAGGACAAAGCACATTGATGTGCAGCACCATTTCATTCGAGAACTGGTGGCAAAGGAGAGAGTTGTGTTGAGGTTTTGTGGTACAAATGAACAAAATGCTGATTTGTTCACCAAGGCTTTGTGTGGAGCAAAGCATCAGTACTTTGTTGAGAAGATTGGCATGAGAAACCTTGAATTAAGGGGAGGTGTTAAATGATAGATTGTAATCCAAGGTTTAGGCAAAGTGTTCATGCTCTGCGTTGGTCGAAGTCGACTAAGCTACTGTCATTGTAGTTGATGTCGAATGACAGTTAAATGTAGAAGTTAGTTCATGTCGGTTTTATTTGTAATGGATCACTTCCTAGGTTGTGTGCTAGTGGGGAAGTGGATTGTAGGTTCAATTTTATTACAGTTACTTATGTTTGTAATGGTTTTAGTAGGAGTTTGTGAATGCAATCAAGGGGTGAGGCTTTTGTTGAAAAATTGTCGTGTGTGCTGTGTGTGTTCTTTCTCTTGTTCAAGTCCTCGAATCTGTATGTGTTGTGTTTTGTGATCCACAAGTCGATTTTCAACACATTTTTGCAGGTTTGGTAGAAAAACGCGATTTCAAACCGCGTTTTATTCACAATGCAAAAAGTTAAAAAATGGAGGAAAAGCGAAAGTAAATTTAATCGTTAATTTTAATTCCGAATTAAATCTATACCTATATACTCCCTCTGTCTCGCAAAACTTGTTGTTTTAGCTCCATGCACACTTATTGATAAAACCTATGTTTACTTTATATTTATTATAGGTTGAAGTACCTAAAAACAGTAATTATTACCTATAAAATGAGCAATTATTACCTATAGAGACAATAATTATAGCTAAAACAACAAGTATTTTAATACAACTTTACTACTCTAAAACAACAAGTATTGCGAGGCGGGGGGAGTATTGTTTTTTTCCCATAAACACGCGGTTTGAACCCGCGTGTTTAATTTGTAATTTTTTTTTTAATTTGAAATTGTGCAGGTGTGCAGATAGAGGAAAGGGAAGGAGGAGATAGATCTCAGATCTGGTGACCTCGTCTTGCCTCCCCCGCCCCGGCACCGACGACTCGTCACCCTCTCCTACATCGCTTCCATCGCACGATGTCAAGAGGGGAAGAAAGAGAGCGAGAGGGAGCGCTTCCACTCTCCGATTTCCGCCGCCGTACACTGCCGCCCCTCTCTGCCCGCCGCCGCCCCCCCTTACGCACCGTAGATCCTTCCTTGATCTCAATCTCCGCCTCCCTAACGACATCTCCCTCCTCGGCGATCCCTTCGACTTCCCTTCGGACACCTTCGCGAAGATTGCAGGCTCGCAGCCGCGGGAGGGGAAGATTTGTTGGCCTCGGAAGGGGAAGATTTGCCACCGAGCATGGAAACGGCCTCGATCGGCGACCAATTGCGGACTTGGACGAGGAGGTTGTTGATTCTGCTGGTAGCTGTGGCGAATTGCAGATTGGGTGTCCTCCTTCCTTCTATCCTCTGTGCTGCACATGCAATTTCAAATAATAAAAAAAAGGTAAAAAAATAAACACGTTGTTTCAAACCGCGTGTTTAGTTGGAAAATAAATAAATAAGTATATATTTAATTCGGGATTAAAATTAATGATAAAAACGCGGTTTGAAATCGTATTTTTCTGTGGAACCTGCAAAAAATAAATATTTTGGTAAATAATTTCTTTTTGGTGAATATTTTGAAAAAAATTCTCATTTGGCTTTGTGATAAATAAAGTTGAATATTAGTGAATTTTTTTTAGTAAAGAGTTGAATATTGTTATAAGACCAACTAGTTCTTTTCCCGAACCTTGTTCAGGTTTTTTCATAATATTTTCGGTCGAGTTTGACGTATTAAACAAAATATTTAACATGTTAATTTTCTACTAACATATTGTCCATACTTCTTGTCATATGTTCTACTAAATTTTCTTTTCTTCAAATGATCGATATTTCAAATTTGACAAAGAATGGTAAATCAATCGCTTTCACGTTTCTCCTAATATCCGTCCTAATTGAATGCAAAGAAAACAAACCTTATAGTTTTATAAGTATTAAGGATGGATAGGGGTGGATACGGTTCTAATTTTTGGCCAAAATTCCAATCAAATCTTGACATCGCATCCCGAGATATAAATAATGGATATTTTGCATAATTAAACAAAATAATGGAGGCAGTGTTTAGAATTATGTGTAAAGTATCATCTCCTTCCTCCCTTGATGGTTGGGTGAACTGTGAAGCGCGACCATGGTCTTCATCCTCCCGTCGACCTCGAGCTCCTAAGCTAGAGAAGGCCCAAGCAGTGGCTTGTTTCGAGAGCCACCTCGCAATCGACAACGCCAAACCTAGTTAGAATTGGTTTTCTCCGAGCACCCATGGACCAATTCGAGGAGAAATCCCTGAATTCACGCAACATCGTTCAGTGCAACGCTAAATTGACAAAGGGGAAATTAAATGTATATTTTAGCAATTTGCACATCAATTTAGTAGTTTCCATGCCTAATTCAGACAACATCGTCCTGAATTCAAGACAGAGTTCTCGAGCCCAAAAAACCCTAAAATTCACAATCTATGATATCCTCACAAAAGAACGAAAAATCGAGCCACATCTGCCAACCTCCTGAAACCCTTGCTCGCCTTTAGGGTCGATTTCAAACTCCTCCTCACCCTCAAAATAATCGTCATAAGTCAGTCTCCCGAAACCCTTGCTCGGCAGTAACCAAAAAGAGAAAGAGAGATTACCCGTGCAATTAAGAGAGTGCCGCCTCCCGCCGTCGTCGACTACGCCGCCGCCCACCAATCGTGCCCTCCTTCCGACTTCGACCAATTGTGCCCGCCTCCAGCAATAGCAACCTTGTAAGGAAGAAGATAATTGGGAGGCAATTGAAAAGAACGTGGAGGAGAAAGGGTGAAAGATTTTGGTTTTTAATTTTGCTCAGTGTTGCACACGTGGTGCAAATTTTAACAAAGAGGATGTTTCTAAAATAATAAGTATAAGAGGTGGATGTTATTTTAAAGATATTGTAAAACGTGTTAAATTGCATTACAATTCAAATGCATTGGAATCCAAACACTAAGTTAATGAAATTTTCAAGAAAATTTTAATTCGTAACCTATATCACTAATTCACTACATGACATTATGACATTCTTACCAGCTAAGCTAACCGGGCTGGACGATAATACACGTTTTCTAGATAATGCTTTAGAATGCAATTACATAATTACATTAGATACAAACTGACCTTGATATCGGGGTCGATTATGGGCCTCTATAACACCAAAGGCCCATCGATCCCAAAAGCCCAATAAAAAAACCCACCTAATTTATACACTCATTAAGACACTAACCCTCGCCCAGAGCAAAAACCCTAATTTTTCCATCTCTTCCTCGGCGCCCGCCCTGTTCCCCTCTTCCTCCTCCAACAATGGCCGCCGCTGCCGTCCGCCCCCTCGTCACTGTCCAGTCCCTCGAATCGGACATGGCTACCGATTCCTCCCCAACCGTCGCCCTCCCCGACGTGATGAAGGCCCCCATCCGCCCCGACATTGTCAACTTCGTCCACTCCAACATCTCCAAGAACTCCCGCCAGCCCTACGCGGTCTCCAAGCGCGCCGGCCACCAGACCTCCGCAGAGTCCTGGGGAACTGGTCGTGTCGTGTCCCGCATCCCCCGTGTCGCCGGTGGAGGAACTCACCGTGCCGGTCAGGGAGCATTTGGCAACATGTGCCGTGGTGGTCGCATGTTCGCTCCGACTAAGATCTGGCGCCGCTGGCCCCGCCATGTTAATGTCAACCTCAAGCGCTACGCAGTCGCATCCGCCATTGCTGCCTCGGCTGTTCCCTCGCTCGTTCTAGCCCTCCTTCCGACTCCGACCGATTGTGCCCGCCTTCAGCAATAATTGTGAGGCAGTTGAAAAAACCGTGGAGGAGAAAGGGTGAAAGATTTTGGTTTTTAATTTTGCTCAGTATTGGACACGTGGCGCAAATTTTAACAAAGAGGCTGCTTCTAAAATAATAAGTATAAGGGTGGATAAGTATAAGGGGTGGATGCTACTCCCTCCGTCCGGAAATGCACGGCCTTTTATTTTTTAACACGTTTTTTAGAAGCTAAAAACTATATAAAATATTAATTTTTTTAATAAGTTTGTAATTATTAAAAAATTAATAAATAAAATTAATATTTTTTTATAGTTTTTAGCTCCTAAAAAAGCGTGCTAAAAATAACAGGCCGTGTATTTCCGGTCGGAGGGAGTACTATTTAAGATTAATACTCGTGTCATGTGTGTGTATATGTATGGAGGGAATGATAGGAAATAACCCTTGACCCGAAAAACTTTACTAGCCTAACCCCGGCAAAAAAAAAATTGCAAAGGGTCATCACCTCTGCCGGTAAAGAACGGATTGTAGCCGGTGGAGAGAGAAAAAGTAACAGGCATTTATTGCCCGTCCCTTTCACCTACCTAAACCCCTTTATTTCCTCCTTCAATCTCTGAAATCCAAAACGTTGGACCTTCCCACATCTTGAGATAAAGAAGAAGATGGAAGAAGCGCAGTGATGGGGCTGAATTGAAGGACAATGGCGGGTCTCATGACTTTTGCTGGATCCGGCGAGGCTAGGGGTTCTAATATTCGGGGCTTGGCGGCCGCCAAGACGGTAGATAGAAGATGGCCTGGTTTCCGATTCTTCCTCCTTACAGGTAGATCTCTATCGACTTTCAGAATCTATTTCATTGCATTTACATTCTCTATCTTCCGTTTCGAGGTTGAATTGAGCTCGAGATTTGCAGTTTTTGTTTTTAAATCTAGAAATTGGAAGGAAGTGGAACTGAAATTCGGTATGAATTGTACGTGTGGCTGATCTGTTTAAAATGATGGACTTATATATGATACAGAAGAGCCCTTGTTATGCGGGCGTGGCGAAGAATCAACGTTTTTCGTTGATGGATTAAGGTTCATCGAGACTTTGTTTACTGCCCACAGGTGATGAATTGAGCATTTGAGCTTCATTCACGATGCCTCTATTTTAAGAAATTCACTCCTAGATTGCATCTTATTTATTGGGAATTTATGGAGATCGAAATTGAGCAAATTTTCTCTTATCTACTATTTGATGAATCGCCCTATTTGTGTATGAATTTCATGCCTAAACTTGATTAAATAAGAAGACAGAACCAATTTCAGACAACACTTTGCTTGAAAGTAACCCATTTTTCATTATACTCTACCTATCCAATTCAGTTGCATTGTTCATGTATTATATAATCATCTTATTTAACTCATTATCAGCCTACAATGGGGGAAATCCTGTATTTACTTTGTTCCATTTCACTAATTTTCACAAGGAACAGTTCAATTGAGAGATGAATTCTTGAAAGCTCTCTTTGTCACAACTCACAAGGAATTGTTAGGCCTCCCATACATGTCATGTAAAAACAACTCATCTGTCATGTAAAACAATTGATCACTCAAGTAAATAATTGACGTGGTAAGTAAATAATTCACGTGTCAAGTAAAAAAATTCATGTGTCAAGTAAAATACATTATGTGTCATGTAAATCTGGTATGGGTGACATGCAAATTCAATATGGGTGACGGGTAATTATATGCTGATCCGGACCTTTCTAATTGACATACCTAATGTCTTGAATTCCTTATGAATTGACATGCCTAATGTATTGAAAATCATGTTTGGATGAACTTTAGCATTGGAAAGCTTGGTATTTTATTGAACTTAGAATTTGGCTTAAGTTTTAGTAAAAGCGAATGATATATTTAGTGCATCTTTTCTATTGAACTTGTGTAATGGAAGTAACAAGGTTAACCGACTGTAAATAGGCTAACATTGTGATGCTATTAATGAAAGAAAGTAACATGACAGGTAATGCTATTAACATGACAACTTATACTCTTTAACATGACTGGTCATAACCTTTAACATAACAGGTAATGCGAATCGATCATCTTCTCCTTAATGAAAGAAAATAACATGACAGGTAATGCTATTAACATGGCAACTTATACCTTTTAACATGACAGGTTATTTGCTGATCTGCAATCTATATGCTTATTCGGTAAAAGAAAGACATTGTCCGAGTTAAAGTAGACAATGATTAAGATGGAAAGCAAGTCTCATTTGAAGAGGGTTTTTAACCTGTAATTCATCTTCCATGTGTGTTGAATTCATCATAAGCGTTTGTTTGACGACACTAATTTAATTATTAGCTTGTTCTTTTGCTGTTGGTTTATTTATAATATAATCACTTAATTATTATTATACCACACTTTTCGTCTATGAATGATAAGTTCGAATTTGCCATAGTTACAAAATGTGCGAACCACATACTCAATTCCTCATTATGTAGCATAAGCGTTTTCAAGTGCATCATAAGTGACACAAAAACGCACCGGTCAGTCGACCAAGACACACATAGAGCACTGTCATGTCAAAACTATCAATTATCATGTCAAAGGTATTACCTGACATGTTAATAGAATTACATGTCATGTACATCGTCGTTGGTTGACATGTTCGAATTTTCCATAAGTACAAAATGTGTTAACTACATATTGAATTACAAAAGTCGGAGCATAAGCGTCTCCAGGTGCATCATACTTTACACCAAAAGACACCGGTCATTCGACCAACACGGACATGGGTCGTGAAGAACACAGAAGGAGGGATGATCGAAGAGCTATTCACGCTGCACTTACCATTTTTTAGAGAGAAATTCATGGAGTGTATTTGTCCATTACACTAGCAAGATTGACAAAGATTATTCAATGGCGCACACACAGGAGTCATGGAAAATCCTAATTACACTAGCAAGATAGAGATTACAAATTCATGCGATTGCCTAAAGGGAACCAACCCCTAATCCTCAAATTCTAATGATTTTCCTCATCAAGAATTGAATAACCAAATTCGCCAAATGAATCGGAAAATGCGATTACAACAACGCAATTCATAAGGTCCGTTAGGTAAAACAACTCCATATGTATTTTACATGACACATAATGTATTATACATGACGCCTAGACGATTTTACATGCCACATAAATTGTTTTACTTGACAGACCTCATGACCAAGCACTTGATCAAACACAATTCTCATAAGTTTAAAGAGAAGTAGGTGGACAGTGGAGAATGATTACATCATTCAATCCTCATATGGTTTCATTTATTAATTTTTTTTTATATCCATTAGACGGACGGGTAGTGATCAAAAGCTATAAATGAGAGGACATCTACTCGAATGACTTTTTTTTAATAGAGTTAAAAATTATTCATTTATTAATTTGCTTGTTATTTCTCGTTGCCTTGCTCTAAGTTTAGATAAAGTAGTGAAAATTGACCAAATAACTATAATGGATGAATGATGAAAGTAGAGAAAATCTCACTAGTGGCAAGTAAATATGAACTAGTGTCATGTACAAACGGTGAGGCTGGAATGTTGACATAAACGGGTGACATGTATAAAAGCTGGTGGCAAAACGTGAGTTGCTTTTTCTGAAAAAGTAAGTTGTTTTTTCTCTCTCATTGTTTCAGCACTTTCTGAAGAGTGGTTTGTTTTTTCTCTCTCCTCCTTTCAGCACTCTCTCTCCTCTCATTAATACCCCTCTGAGTAGTTGTACTTTTTAATTCCCTCTCTCACATGCTTTTCTTTTTCTTTTTTCATTCCTCTCTCAGCTCTCTCTCTCTCTATCAACTTTGTTGTCCAGCTGTCTCCCACTGTATGACCTGCTACCGGCTACACTTGCAAACGGATATCCGCTTTTGTGCAAATTTTTTCCGGATTAGGTTATTTATGCAAACCTTCCGGATATGAGGGTCATTTTAGCAAATTTCCCTATATGTGTGTGTGCGCGCGTGTGTGCGTGTGTGTATATATAAAATATAAATACATAATTGTTTACAACAAAATATGTATAAAGTTTTTTTTTAATTCGTAAATAAGTTAAAAAAAAAAGATACAATACAAAATTTTAAAATAATTTATTAAGGTCAAGTAGTAATAAAACTCCAACACATCACCTAATAAAATTTGAAATAGATATATAATTATTATCATTAGGATAAAACTAAAAAGTAAAATATAATCTACCATATAATGATTAAAAAAATCATAATCACATGATTGTGCATATACTTTTGATGTTATGTAGATATACATAACTTATTCATTATTTTTATGAGAAAGATGGGAAAATAAATAGAGAAAATAAAGGTAAGATGGTAAAAAAAAACCCTAAGAGCATCCACATTAGTGCGGGTTTCTTGGGTTTCTTAATCTCTTTTATCACTCTCTCTCTCCTTAAAAAAAACCCAACTTATTTTTTTACCCACGTTCATAAAACTCTCATTTGTTATTTCTACACTTATAAATAATAGCATGCGGTTCCACCTTTTCTTTCTTCCCATCAACTTCCACTCACTCTCTCTCCCCACTTCTCTCTATTTCTCTCTTCAATTTGGGTTTCTTGGGTTTTTATGGTGTAGTTGCCACCCAAGCAACTTGTAACGACCCGGGATTATGATTCCCGGATTACGTTTCGAGGGATGAAACCCCTCGTTAGAATCTTGCGCCCCGAGTACAGGTTGAAGATTTGAAATTCTACTCTAACATTTTCAAGTGGGATTTCATACCCAAAATTCAAAGGGATCATTGGAATCCCCGGGGAAGTCCTCTGTACATGTCGTAAGTCTAAGCGTTAAAAACCAGTAGTCATGCAAATAGCGGAATCAAGGTGTAATACAAGAGGGTGCCACGACAGAGTCGAGTCAAAACCAAATCAATAAGCGCATTTATCGAAATCTAATAGGCAATGTTAGTGGGGTTAGACCATTTCTTTGGAATCGCCCAAGAGAGTTCCCACGTCACTGAAGCAAGGAACAATCATGCTGCAAAACAAACCTTAAAAAATATGTATGCGGGGCGGTGTCAGATCGAAACCCTACGCAATATAATCCCAAACAAGTAGACACATACACACGCTAGTCCTAATAAAGATGCTTCTAGATTCAAGGCGGAATATTAACACACTAACATGCTTCTAAGATCAAGTGCGTAAATATAATAATGCCTTAGCACCGAATACCAAGTGGTATATCCCTCTCCTACCTCCACTCCCTTTCGATAGGGCGGAGGCTGGGCAGCTCGTGAATGCATTCCATTATAATCGGGCGGCATGAATGCCCAACCCACTTCACAATAAAGCTCGCGGGCATCTCATAATATAAGGAAGTTTCATGACTCGATTGACTCAGGACGGGACCCGATGGGACTAGGTTGTCCTATAACCCTAGCAATGACTCTATTTACTTCACAGATAACGGTCGTTCTGTTTACAAAAGCAATGAGTAACGAATGCTCAATCATGAGTGCAATCCTAGCAGGATACTGCATGGTATGCTTTATTATGAATGCAAGCACCTAGTATGCACATGGCTACAAGCAAGGAGATCGATCTCTTTTTCGAATCTGGGTGAGCTCATATAGGAACTCACCTGGCTATGCAGAACTGCATAATAGAAAGTCTGGCACACATCAATCATGGCACAAGGTAGCACCTAGATACATATCATGACACATATATAAGTCTACGTACGTCTAATCATTCAAGCACTCATGGCATACATCATTCAACGAGAATAACACCCATATCGCAACCGTCATTTCTTCAAGTTCAACCATTCATCACATTGCCACATTCCTCAATACCATATCTTTCTCATCATTTCATTAAGCCACATTCATATATTCATAACCATATATTCGCATATCACATAGCTCAAGTGCATCATATTCATCATATCTCAACGCATAAGTTAATGATAAATAATCTTAACATTTCGTCATGCTATTAATCAACCAATCATGCCATTAGTCCGCATCATGATATTAGACAATCGTTCACAACAATCATGCTAGTTAGTCATCGAGCACATAATTCCCGAGTTAACCCCGAAAACCATTTCAAAATCCGAATCAACTAGTTAGAAATTCTACCCTTTTGAAAATGCTCGACACATTCCTTTTTCGATTTAAATCCAATAATACCTTTCTAAATCATCAAGTCTCATAATACTATATTTGTTTTAAAACACCCTAATATTCTATCTTAAATCTCAAAATAATATCTTTATATTTTAATCTCTCATAATATTATATAATATTTCAAATACCATTTTCCTTTAAACACTTTCATAAAATATTTCTAAACTCCCAACCATTTTTAGTTAATAAAATCAGTCATTCTTTAAATTACCAAACCGACTCCTTTGTTTATAAAACTTCGAAATCGAATACATTTCATAGGATAGGCCCGAAATTCATTTGTTTTGTTTCGTGAATATAAAAGGCCCAACAATCCTTCTTTGTTTTAAAATGGAATGAGTCAACAAGGTCAGAAATGGGGGGAATAGGTTGCAGCTTTGAAGGAGAGTTTGTTTGGATATTAAAAGGGAGGGGAGATACTTTTGCTTTGCTGAAGCCACTACTGCCAAACAGAGATGGGGAGAGGTGGGCTTTGAGACATTTTTAGGGTGAGAGGAGGGGGGTTTTGAAGACAAAAGAAGATGAGGGGGATCATTTCCAACAACAACAGGGTGCAGGGGTGGTGCTTTCAGAGACAGGAGGAAGCTACAATGGGGCTGGGAAGCATTTGGAGTTAGCCAGAATTGATGAAGCAGGGTTGTTGCCAAAGTAGAGGTGTAGGAGTGCTTTGCTAAGAAGGGAATTTGCTATCAAGGGAAATGACAGCTGAAAGGAGTTGGTATGGGTCTGAACCCGTAGGGTAGGAATAAGAAAATAAAAAGGGGAGGAAGATGACAAACGGGTAACATGGTCCCAAAAATCCCAATTCAAAATACCCGAAAATAAAATCGTGAAACCCGCTCTCTCTTTCGCGAAATTAGAAAGTTAAGGTTGTCATGTTAGTTTTTTTTTTCTAAATTTTATTTAGCTCAAAAATCTGCTTCAAGAGTTCTAAAATCCGAATTAGCATGTTTTTCGTTAAATTCCGCTTTTAAATTCTTTTTTTTTCTTTTTTTTTTCCGAAAAATTTATGATTTAAAAATCTGAGCCTTTACACAACTACATTTAAATAATCTTTGAATGAAAAATAGGAAAAAAATATATTTAAAATAGGAAACAAATATTTTAAAATTTCAGAAATAATATTGACTAATAAGAAAATGTCATTTGAATAAAAAAAATATTCAAGTTTAATTGTGTGTGTGACACGTCAGCAAAATGCTAACAGAATTAGTAATGTTAATAGATAAATAGATAGATTAGTCATATGTCCACGATTTACCATTCTATCCCAATTAACAAAAAATCCAACATTTTTTTAACACCAAAATGTCGCTATTATTTTTAAGCAAGATAAGAATTCGGTTCCCTAGACAAGCCTAGAGAAACTGAGCCATCCTACATTGAAAATCACAAGCCAAAGAGACAAACGAAACGATCGGTCAAAAGGACGAAGCACACAGAGAACTTTGGGAACCACCAACGGACAACTCAGATTGTGGACTCAAATGAGCCATCAGTTGCCAACACACATCCACGACGCCATCAAACATGACAAATCAAACACTGCTCAAAGAAGCCCACAACACAACAAGAATAACACTACACGCCAACCCGCAAACCCGACTCCAAGCCAAACCATTATCCATTAAAACCCCAAAACTCATCCCACCCCTCAAGGACGATAACAAGATCGTGAACGACTACTAGGTATTCAAAATAAAGGCGGATGAAACGGACCAAAGAAAAGAAAATGAGCAATGATCAACAAGGCAATGTGGCGGAAAAACAAATTGAGATTGGTCCGATAAGAGATAGAACAAAGTAATGGATAAATAAAAAAAACAAATTTGATTGAACAACAAATAGAACTTATTCAATGAACTTATAAAAAAAAATTCAACTTTCATTTGATGAATACAGATAAGATATACGACTCTAATTTTTTATAGTAGTATAGAAGAGTTTTCATGCTATTTGATATACCTATTTTTAGACTTTATTTTTATGAGATAAAATATTCTAATTATTACGAATTTCGCGGGTACCTCCCCCTTCTTTGTTTCTCTATTTCGAGGGGAAGGAGGGTCCCTTTGATTTATTACGCTTTCATATCTATACCGTAGTTCATCCGATTACTACAAGGATGAACCCAATCCGGAATATGAAGGTCGTCGATAGAGTGGGAGACCAAGGACATGCCACCCATGTCTAACCGTACCAACTTGTTTCCATGGGAACGGGAGCGCGCTCGGGCCTAAGGACAAGCATATAGGGAGAGGAATAGTGCCTCAAGGCAAGAAGGTAGAAGAGGTCAGTGTCAGTTGATAATGTATATTTTAGATAGACATTATAATAGGTAGTGTTAGCTTAGTTATGATGCATATATTATATTAAATGGTTTTAAAGTTATTTTGCATATTATGCTTTATGGTGGAAGAGTTTGAAATCTACGAGTTTTTGGGTTATTTTGCAGAATTGTAGATTTGAACATCAGAAGTGGATTTGATGAGATAAACTGGAGTTAAGAAGGTTGGATGAGACAGATGGAGCAAGGAATGAAAGAGACAAGAGAAGAAGAAAACATGAAGATGTAGAGACGCCACCTGCGACGGAGGGAACGTCGCCTGCTGATCCTTGTGCTCGCTGACACGGATCCAGCGACCGTCGGTACTAGAGTGGTGTCCGCCGATGCTGATAAATCTGAATCTTTTCAAGATAAAGATTGATGTTGCAAAGCTTATCACTTTGGCCAATTCTTAGCCACTAAGCACGAGATTTTTAAGGGTTTCTACATTAATTCAAGCCCTATAAATACCCCTCTTGCGTTAGGGTTTTGGGATCCATCAATCATTCATTCAATAAATACCCCTCTTGCATTAGTTTCCATGGATTATTCAAGTTTCGAAGGTTTTAGGTACGCTATGAGTAACTAAACCTCTTTTCAGTTTTCTTGCAAGTTCTAGACATGATTGTCTTATGAGGATTCTTATCTAAACTATTTCTATGTTATTATTTCCATCTTCTTTGTGTTTTATTGTTTATGTTGTGATTGTAGTTTCGCGACGTAGATATAATTGCATCAAGCTAGGGTTTTGACTACATCCTCTTGGCGGGTCGAATCCGTAGTGGCCAACAAATCATGTATGAATTGGGTATGGAATGTGGATAGTATAAGGATATCGGCATCTAAGGAGTATCGCTTTTAGTAGATGCAGTGACTAGGTGACAACTAGGTGACAAAGTTGCTAAAATAGGAGTAGTGCTGTTTAGGTGCTAGGATATTGGGACTTAATGTTGCTCGACCCCCATGCTAGAGTAAGAGATGTATGATTAACTATCATGCATACATAAACCAATAACTAGAATAATAGATAGAACTCACGATAGCTAAGGAGAATCCGAGGATCAATATACCAACCATTGTTGTGAATTTGTAAGGAACCGATTTATTCTCAATTGATTTCAACCCACTTTTACTTTGCTTTCTCACTACGTTCATTACTCTCTTTGCAATCGCTTTCACATCCATTGCTTTACTCTCATACTTGTTGACAATAGAAATACATAAGAAGATCTTAAGCTTTCCTTGGATCGTCACCTATAGGTGTCTTAGGTTGTCCTTTTTGTTTTTCTGCTACTGTTACAGATGGGTTTTCGCTCTATTGTAATGAAGGTTATGGACCAATGTAAACATTTTTATTTAATATTAATTGTGGATATATATTATTATAATGAATATTCATTAGTTATTTATGATTTTAAATAAATATAATTTTCATTGAACAAAGCAAATTATATGCCAAAACCAACAATTATAAAATCTGTAAAATTAAAATATTTACAATAAATATAATAAAAATATTTTAATTTAAAATGAAACAAAAATATGTAAAATGAAATATATATAACCGCTGCCACACAAAAAAAAAACTACTGCGTATGAAAGGGAGAAGTGTTTCCTTAAGGTAATAGGCAGCGGTTTGTCTTTATTTTTGGCAGCGGTTGTCCCCTTTTTATGAAACCGCTGTCTTAGATCAATAAAACCATTGCCTTAGAGATAAGGCGACGACATCAGAAGCGGCAGGTCAAAACCGCCTCTTTAGAGCTTAGGCAGCGGTTTTCCTATATAAGGAAGCGGCAGGTCAAAACCGCCTCCTTAGAGCTTAGGCAGCGGTTTTCCTATATAAGGAAGTGGTTTTGGACCGTCGCCAAATCCCTTAATAGCAAGTCTAGCTAGACTTGCTCGCTATATTAGCTTGTTGAGTTTGGGTTATCTTTGGACAGAATTAACGACCCTTATAGATGTCGTACCATCGTTCGTCATCAAATGAAGAACCACTTGTCAACGGCTGTGTAAAGAGCACTAGTTCGACTGCTGAAAACATCACCCAGCCGGATGTAAATGAGGTTGTAGCAATGGGACGTGGCAGGGGCGAGGCTGATCTGGCTCAGATACTGAGATAAGGGTTGAATGTCGCAATGTTGCTATTGGAGATGTGCAGTGGCGGATCCAGGATTTTAGTTAAGGGGGGGCTAAGCATGGATATATCATTGATCTTCATCTCAACAAGAGTAACGTTTTAAGGGAGGCCGGCCACTGACCAATAGCTCTTTTCTACCCAATGTATTAAAATAGATCCTCTTTTGTGTAGCAGAAGCAACTAGAACTAAAAGAAATATAAACATGAATAATGTTTTAATGGACGTTTTGTTGTCAGTGTTGCAAAGTATTGTAACAGAAGACCATAAAACACATGCAAAAGAACAAATTTCCAGGAATATCAATAGAAGACCTTAAAAAACCCGAGAGAAAAAACATATTTGGAGACAAACCACAATTCCAAATCACAAATCACAAATTTAATTTTCAAAACCACAAACTAGAATTTCAAATCACAAACAACCAAATTCACAATTTTATTTCTCAAAACCATAAATTTTAATCACAATTTCTTGAAATTTACTATCAAAATCTCAAACCCTAATCGAATTTACCCCAAATTGATTCTCAAATCCACAAATTCTAATCTAAATCGATTCTCATCTTAACCAATTGAACTTAAAAACAATCAAATTAAAAGGTATAGGAACAAAACTAACCTCGGAGAGAAGAAGTGAAGAAGAAGGACAGTGAAGAGGCCAACTCTATGGGGCTGCGGGAGACGGGAGTGCGGGGCTTCGCACAATGCCGAGAGGCTGGTTTTGCGGTGGTGCACCGATGCCAAGGTCGGTCGGAGAAGGAGCAGGCAGCGGCGGTCGCTCAGGGGCTCAGGGTTTCGATGTGAAAGTGCGTTGGGGTTGCTGTCTTGCCGAGTTGCTGTAAAAATTCGAGTCTGTGTAAAAAAAAAAAAAGGGGGCTTTTGATGTTTAAAAAAGGGGGGAAATAAATGATTCAAAAAGATAAAACATGGGATTCAATCCTGGGTTTAGACGCTCCAGATTAAATTCCTTCCGTGCCTTTATCACCGTGCCATTACGCCTTAGTGTTTACTCTCCTACTTCAGTTTTATTTATTACAAAAATGCAGATACATAAAAAATATATACACAATTTTTTTTGGGGGGGGGGGCTTCAGCCATCCCGAGCCCCCCGTGGATCCGCCACTGGAGATGTGGAAGAGACTGATATTCCGCCTGCAGCAGCACCTACAGTTTTAGAGGCCGACATCAGGCACCTTGGTTTTGACACGTTTTGAGGAAGCTAAGTATGAAATTGTGTTGACACGTTTCGAGGAAGCTAAGTATGAAATTGTTTTAGAAAAAAAATGTTGACACGTTTTAGGAAGCTATGTATGAAAGAGTATCTTTTATTAAAATAAACGTCTTACAGTGTGCGGGTATTAGGGTTGATGTTACAATGTACAACGGTATCCCAAACACGGCATTAAAATTAGGTGATGCCCAAAAACAAACACATTTAACTTTGTTATTCTTGATTCTGGGTTATCGATAACCAAGAATTACTTGCCTGCGATTATGGTTCTCAATCACCAACTCTCCTTCAATTCTAGTTTGTTTTTGCTGGCAGTCTTAATTACTGTGACAGGAGCCTTACACCCATGCCTAGCCGGAATCGCCACCATGTCCACCACCTCCACCACCAGCAAGGAAGGCTGCCCCCGCAAATGCGGCAACATCACCATCCCATACCCATTCGGAATTGGGCTCGACAATGGCTGCTCTCTCACCCCTGACTATGATGTGTTTTGCGATCTCACTTTTAACCCTCCCACCCCTTACCTTATCGGCAGGGGAGTAGGAAGCGGGCAGCGCGCCTTCGAAATCCTTAACATCTCAGAGTCTCATATACGCGTTCGAAATGGTGGGGTAGCGTTCAAGTGCTTTAACTCATCGGGCCAAATAACATCCGTTCGATACAAGGATGAATATTACTACATGTCACTAACCCGCAATTCGCCTTTCACCTTCTCCCCGACTTCCAACTGGTTCACGGTGATTGGATGCCAAGAAAGCGGTGACCTCTCTGACAATAACCGCAGGAGCCTTGGCTTTATCTTGGGCAGTAGAAGTTCGTGCAGCACCCAGTGCTCCACCAAAGAGGACGTGGTCGCCGGCCAATGCAACGGCTCCGGATGCTGCCAAGCTACTATTCAAAAGGGACTGAGAAGCGTGGATGTCTCATTGGATTTCGAATCCAACAACACGGATGTGGTGTCGTTTAATCCGTGTGGATACGCTTTTATCTTTGAGATAGGGCGCTTTAACTTTAGCGGCCTTTCTGATCTCAACGACCCCAACTTTGTGGAACGAATTATCAATACGGTTCCTATCGCAATCGATTGGGTTATCGGTAATGGAACGTGTGAACAAGGCCGAAGAAACCAAGCAAGCTATGCATGTATGGGCAACACAGCGTGCTCTGACCATCTGGATAGCGCCATAGGCGGGTATACGTGCAGCTGTGAACCTGGTTTCCAAGGGAATCCTTATCTTTCTCCACGTTGCTATGGTATGTGTAAACGTATATATTCCCCGAGTTATGCTATACCCAAAATAGTTCTCAAAATTAGTGGAAAAAAGTGAACCATAAACTTAAACTAATACACACATCATTATCAACTAACCTCAGATGTCTAGAGAGTGCAATTTTAGAGAAAATATGGTTTTTTTATCACCAAAAAAAAGAGAAACTATGGTTCTTTTTTTACCCAACCACTTTTATAAAACAATCTGTAAAATAAAGAAATGTAAGGAAAGGAAAAAAAAAATCTAAATTTAGAGGAAATGTTAGAATCTATAAAATTAAATACATATCCACCCCTTCCAATATCTATATATTTGTTCATTGGTTGTTGTCTATTAATTTAATTAGGTTATTGGAATTTTATTTATCAAATTATTAATTTATGCATTTATTAAAGTGTATAATAAATGTACGTAGAAATTTATATAATAGAGAAGTTGTTGGAGATGTGGTGCAATTTTTTTTATAAATTTTGCTAATTTGTTATCTATTTAAAAGATTTTTTAGATGGACTGTTCGGGATGCTCTTAGTTTATTCACTATTGTTTTCAAACCCTTTTATCCCTAAAATTAGTAAAAATCACAACAACAAAAAATCTCGGTGTTTCTTTCGGGTTAGGAGGCTAATGTCACCCCGAGCCCCCTAGATCCGCCACTGATCAAAATATTCTAAATCGAAAACAAAAGTAAGAAGTTTTTTTCAAATTGGCCAAAAAGGCCAAAGAAATTTGGAGATTAGCCAAGATTGCAAAGTATTTTGCGATTTAGTCAAAGTAGGGTAAAGTCGCTGTTTAAACAACAACTTTAAACCGGATTCAAATAAATAAATAAATAAATAAATAAATAAATAAATATATATATATATATATATATATACTCCCTCGGTTAATTAAAATTTGACGTTTTACTATTCAGACAAGCATTTTAAGGTGTTAAAAACTATATAAAATATTAACTTTTTGAATAATTTTTTTAAATAAGATCATACTTATTACTATTAAGTATGAATTTATAAAAACAAATGTCAAAAAAATTAATATTTTATATAGTTTTTATTATTCTAAAAAAATGTGCATGAATAGTAAACGACAAGTTTTAATTAACAGAGAGAGTATATAATAAGTAAGTTGTTGTTTCAAACAACGACTTACTAATTTTTTATTTTTTAAATGCCATTTTAAATTGAAAAGGAAGGGAAAAAAATTATATATGGGAGAGTTTCCTTTTTTATTTTTATTTTCAAAACCGGTTGAAATAGCCACCATGGACCGACTATTGGTGTAGCGCCTCTCCGTTAGCAGAATACGCTACAGATCCGAACAACATAGACGTAACAGCTTCATTAAACAAGACAAAACTTGGGATATACGGGCAATTAAACACTACCTAGAGAACAAACTAGATGACGAATATATAGAGAATGTACTCTTAACTCCGATACCAAAATACATCCACCAAGATAGACTATACTGGAACAAAAGCAAAAATGGTTGGTTCTGCACAAATTATGTAGTTGACCTCATCCATGATACCAAAAAACATACCAAATCAGATCTTATTGGATCTGGAATCTGGACATAACACCAAAGCTAAAAACCTTCCTATGGAAAATCACTAAAAAGGGTCTCCCAACCGCAGCGATACTCTCAAACAGAGGTGTAGGTATACCGTCAAACTGCCCCCTCTGTGACTCCTGCTATGAAGACATCCCCCACCTTCTATGGCGTTGCCCAGTAACGCTTGCTACTATAAAACTTATGGACCCAAAGATTCACAAAAAACTTGAACAACTTAGTAATAATGGACTAGATATCAATGTTTTCCTAAGGGAATTAAGCACTAAACTCGGCAAAGATCAATTCTCGAAATTAACATGGACTTGGTGGAGCATTTGGATCTTCCGAAATAAAACACTTTTTGAAAACATCACACCGGATTTTCGTAACATATGCCCCTTTGCCCAAAACCAAATCTATTCCTGGAATATTTCGAAGACGTACGAACACGATAACTTACAACATACAACAATTAACAACAGAGCAAAAAAAAAAAAAGGAAGAACACAAAGTGGCGAAAACCACAAGAAGGAACCTACAAACTCAATTTCGATGGAGCCTTCTCGCTATCTGGTAAGGCTGACTATGGATACATAATTAGTGATACCAACGGAAACCCGATACACATGGCTTCGGGGGCCTCCCCTATCAACTCCGTGATAGGGGCAGAAGGATATGCAATGTGGCGCGGCATAAACAAGGCCATGGAGCTACAGCTTCACAATATCATAATAGAGGGTGACAACCTCACCGTTATTAATTGCCTGAAAGGCACTTGGTCCACACTTGGAGAAATTGAAATGATGGTCTCTGACGCTCTCGTCTCCTTGAGCTGCTTCAGCTCTGCTCAGGTCTGCCACATTTACCGTGAAGCTAATCAAGCTGCGGATCGTCTTTCGCACCTTAGGGATGCGCTTCGCAAGTGACAAATTCTATATTTAGCCTTGTCAAATTCTTTTCGGTTCAAAAAAAAAAAAAAAAAAATGGACACCGGCGATATGCTTGGAGGAGTAGGAGGCAAAACCATCGACACCGGTGATATGTTTGGAGGAGTAGGAGGAAGCCGAAGTCGGATCGAAGAGGAGGTGGAGACTGGAGAGATCAAACAGGAGGAGGAAGCCATACCGCAGAACCACAAGCACCGCCAACGACTTCGCCAATTTGCAGTTGAGGAAGCTGAATTCGGATCTGGCGGAGCCGCAACCCTCCATGTTTGGATAAGAACATACTGGAAAAAGATGGGGATTTGCAAAATGATTGTTCCAAAAAATAAAGGGAGTAGATGAGTAGATGAGTAGATTTATCTAAAAAGACCGAACTTCCACCAAATTAATTAAAACCACCAAAGCAGTGGAAACTGCAAAACTAATTAATTGTGTCACACTAATTAATTGTGCTCGTTGGTGGCAGCGGCAAAGGTAGAGGCGCCGGAGTAGCCAGTAGGGACGATGCCGCGCTTCATCCTCTTCCCCTTGGCTTGACAACGGTGCCGCCGGGGCCGGGGCTGTTGGTTCCCCTTCCTCTTCCGCTCACTTTGTCTGGGTTAAAAAAAAAAAAAAAAAAAGGGAGAGTCGCCGTGTATAAATTTTTTTTTTTTGGTTTCTTTTCTTTTCAATTTAAAATAGCATTTAAAAAAAAAAACTAGTAAGTCGCTGTGTTTCGACTTACATATTATATGTATTTTTTTTTAAAACCCGGGATAAAGTCGTGGTTTCAAACAACGACTTTACCCCACTTTGCCTAAATCTTAAAATATTTTGCGATCTTGGCTAATCTCCAAATTTATTTTGCTTTTTTGGCCAATTTGAAAAAAATTCCAAAATTAACAACCCCATATTTAGAATTTCAGACACTCCGTAACAATGATGGAGGAAGAAATTTATCGAAGGGGCGAAGTTTTATACAAATTGTTGATTTACTCTTCGATAGATTTTTCTATAGTTTAGGGAACCAAAACTTGTATGATATTTGAAATTAAACGATGATATTTAAGTTTAAGATAACGCTTTTTTTTACAGTAGGCAAACAATAGGATGACATTGACAAGCCAATGGTCATCCCGGATGATGGTGGTAGTTTAAGAGAATGTACATTTTTTTTAATTCAAAACAATGTCTTTTGTCTATAAATAGGCAATGTTTTTCCTCTTTAAACGAAAAAAATGATATTGTTTTAATCTATAATTAACAACATTCATTTTGTCTATAAATATATCGCTTGAAACCTATAAAGTCAAGATATACAAACTTTAAACTTGCATAATTTCTTATATAATTATCAAATTTAGTAATATAAGTTCTTGTTTCGAAACTCTTGAGTTGAATTATATCACCAAAATATCAAATTAAGTAAAATATAAAAGCATCATGAGTGATTAAAAGACATTTTAAATAATTAATTTTTGTTTAACTTTCAAACGTTCTTAACTTTTTACTCAATTATCAGATTGATGCTTATAAAAACAAAGCTATCGACGAGTAGAACAAATATATGTGATTCATCGGATGAAAGGGAGGGCGAATGCTCCTCTTTTCCCCTGCCTAGCGCCGCCTTATGGAATACGTAAGGTGTGTAAATTAGAACATGCCTCCCGAGATAAAGCCAAGTATTGGGTGGTTCGAGCTCCCCTATAGCTTAAAAAAAAGCAAAAATTGCATAAAATTACCCTCTAAATAAGGTGTTTTGCATGAAACCACCATTTAAAACTAAAATTGCATAAAACCATTTGTTAAAACCATTTTCTTTGCAAAGTCACACCCATTACCCAAATTTTGTTAATTGTACAGGCAGAGTATTCACGGGGGGTACTTTCAAAGTGTGTGAAAAGTCAGTCATACCCCTTATTTTTATTACTACACTTTGGATGTTTTAACTAACTTCCCGCTCAGCTATTTGGGAGTATTTATACAGTTTTGAGTCTTTTGACCACCCTCAATTACCATTTTTCCCTTGAAGATTATGTAATACTAAGATATCCTACATTTAAAAATAAAATAAATCTCAAACTCTCATTCTAGGTAAAAACGCTCTCCTAAAAAAACCCAAAAACCTAACTCTAAAAAACAACCATTTTCCAACAGTCACCACTGCTACATCTATCCTCCATGGCCATCGATCTTCACCCGCCACCTCTCCGCCACCCAGCCCGCCTGGTTTTCCTCCGCCCCAATCCACACACCCAACGCACTCTCCCCACCGCCTTGCTCCCTAACTGGTCACTCTCCACAGTTCTGCCCATATTTGGGCTCCTCTGGCTCCGGCGAGTCGACCTCGCTCTCCTACCGCTCGAGCTTCCTCAACCTCCGTTGCACACATCCTCGATCATCTTAATTATCTCCATTCGACTCCGTCTGTGACTTTGTCTTCCTTCCGCCATGATGGGCCCCGTCCTACAACATCAGAGCTGCAACCGTTCTCGCCTTCCCGACCACCCGAAGCTCCACTTCCACCGGAGACCTCTTCATCAACTCCCTACCCATCATTGTCCTCTCTATCCACTGGCCAATATTCCTTCCGTCGACTCTCCCCTGCATGTTGTCTACCTCTTGTTGTGCAGTTGAGAGATCCACTCCATGTCGTCGACGACTTCTTTCTCCATCACCGCAACACTGAGCCCGGAGTCTCCTTCCGCTTTCGCGCCCGGTGCATGTCTCTGTCCTGGCACCACCAGGTCTCGCTCCCCTCCTTGATCTCACAACGAGACTCGGAGTTGACGCTTTCCCCTTTAGGTGGCGCCTCCTCCGTCGGTCGAAACCCCCTCTAACAGACTATCTTCTTTCCAATTCCAATAGCCCATGATCTATCCAAACAAAAAAAAACAAACAGAGAAACCCACCCCAGAAATATATCCAACCCCACATTTAACATCTCCAGAAAATCCTTATACCAAACAAAACATGAAACCAAAAATTGCATGTAAACCAGGTTTTTGAACCATTCTGACCCTCGAATTTAACCCCCACTTCTTCTTTGTCCTTGCCACCGGCGACGACAAAGACAAGATGCTCCCGTCCGACCCCTCAAGTGTTTCATCGGGCACCACATTCGGAACCCGAACCGCAACCGTCATTGTTCAAATCTCAAGTTTTTGAGTCCAAGGCATCACATACAACATGATTGATGTACAAACCGCCAGTTCTAAGCCAACAATGCCATGTCTACTGCTCCCTCGGCTTGCTCTAAACCGCCAGTTTAATTACATTAATTTGAAGAAATTAGAGTTTTAATTTTCTAGACTTTTTTAATTTTAAATTTTTTTTGTAATCTTAGATATTTTTTTCTTTTTTTGACTGGCGACCCTATGCGTAGGGTCTTTCAAGACAACGGTTGATGGCTTTAAGATCGCTTTGTCGATCTACTTCTTGCCTACGGTAAAAAAAAAATAAAAATTCAAACTCCCATTCCATACTGGATACCGATCGAATTAACCGTGGTTGTTAAATAAATTGATGCAGATGTAGATGAATGTGCTGATCCGAAGTTGAGTAATTGTACAATGGGATGCGTGAATACAATAGGGAGCTTTTGCTGCACTTGTCCCTCTGGCTATACCGGTGACGGTAGAAGACATGGAACTGGTTGTACAAAGAAAAGTTCTCAGAATTTTATCCTCAGATTGTGCCTAGGTACGCACTTTATTTTACTTTTTGTTTATTATCATTTTAAATCGGACAGTAAAAAAAACACAATTTCTTTCTTATTACTGTATAATTAATTAATGAAATTTAATTTAGTATGTATATTTAATATAATTATCAATTAAAAACATATATAAATTTAAATTGGGTGGGTTTAAATCTAGCTCACTTTTTGCATCAGCAAAGGTCAGCAGCCAACGAGTTGGATCCCAACCTATGGTACACTACAAAATTATTTTTCTTATAAAACAACGGAAAAGCTAAAGAGGGAAATGCACAAAGTAACCCAAAAACCCGAAAGTATTGCAAGGTTAACCCAACCCGGTTTTTAATTAGGTAAAACCGGATAATTGGGCCATCCTTGGAGCCGGTAGCAGGTAAGGGAGGGGGTGCAACCTTCCTATGTGTGACACCTCAGAGGAGAGAGACAGTGAGGGCGAGAAAAATAAGGGGGGAGAGAGAGAGAGGGGGGGGGGGGAGCAAGTCCCATCTGTAGAGGAGAGAGGCAGAGAGAGACAGAAAAAGCAATTGAGAGAGAGAGGGGAGTTAAAAAAGAAAAGTAATGTTGCAGAGGAGAGAGAGAGAGAGATATTAGTGAGGATAGGATAGAGAGAGATGGAAAAGTCTTCTCTCCTCTGCAACTTTATTGTTGCTGTTTCACTTCGAAGAAGAAGCAATTGGGTGGAGATTTATTTGCAGGTTGACGTGTACACAGTTAGTTTTAACTGGACACTCAAAGCAAAACGACATGACACATATTGGAATCGACTGGACAAGATTTATCGGAGAAACAGATTCTCTATCGACTTCGGATAGAAAATGGGCAAGTTTTCTTTCGATAAAGGTAATGCAAGAGGTGTCTCCCTCAAATCTGAAGCAAAATTACCCATATTTTATCTGAAGTCGATGATGAATCTGTTTCTCAAATAACTCATGTCCAGTCGATTCCAATATATGTCATGTCGTTTTGTTTTTGGTGTCCACTTAAAACTAATTGATGACATGTCAACCTGCAAATAAACCCTCACCCAATTGCTTCTTCTTCGAAGTGAAACAACAACAATAAAGTTGTAGAGCAGAGAGGACTCTTCTATCTCTCTCAGTCCTATCCTCACTGATTTATCTCTCTCTCTCTCCTCTACAACTTTACTTTTCTTTTTTCATAGACACTCTCTCTCTCCTCTGCATGTTTTCTCTCTCCACTGCAGACTTTCTTTTACTTTTCTCTCTCTCTCTCTGTCCTATCCTCACTAATCTCTCTCTCTCCTCTGCAACTTTACTTTTCTTTTTTCACTGCCCTCTCTCTCACCCCTGTCCTCTCTCTCCTCTGCAGACTTTCTCTTGCTCTCTCTCTCTCTGATTTTTTTTATCGAAAGCAAACTTACCCATTTTCTATCCGAAGTCGATGGTGAATCTGTTTCTCCAATAACTCTTGTCCAGTCGGTTCCAATAGGTGACATGTCATTTTGCTTTTGGTGTTCAGTTGAAACTAACTGCTTACACGTCAAACTGCAAATAAACCCCAACTCACTTGCTTCTCCTTCGATGGTTTTTCTCTGAAACTTAAGATTTAATTCAAATTATATTAATGGTTCGATGATTTTTCTCTGAAACTTAAGATTTAATTCAAAATATATTAATTCCCCCTTACCGTCACTCTCCCCCCATCTATCTCTGTCTTTGTCTTTATCCTCTCTGTCCTCTCTCTTTTTACCGCCTGGGCTTAGGGGGCAGGGCGACACTAGAACCAGGAAAACATTGAACAAAACGCAAGACAGGAAACAACCATATGGTGTCCAGTAGGAAATCATTGGGTGTCCAGTAGAGTACCAAAGGGTGTCCAGTGATAAACCATAGAGTGGAAAGTTGATATATTGTTCATTCATCAATAAAAAAAAACAAAGCAGTTCACCAAGCCTCTGCGAGGGCTCCTCCACTTCGATTCCACCTCCTCTACTTCAAATTCGGCCTCCACTCGCCTCGAATTGACATGGAAGCCATCACAATAAAGGTGGAGGAAAAAACACCAAAGCGGTGCTCCGGAGACGATTTACACCAGCGGCGCAGGCCGAATTCGAGCTCCCATGAAGATCCCGTCACCCTTGAAGATAGAGAGATGGAAGACAGAAATCAAAGAATAAAAAAAAGTTCTTCAATGGAGAGAGGCATAGAGAGAAAAGGGTTATAGTGATGGGCAATAAATGACATGCTGCTCTTCTCTCTCTCTCTCTCTCTCTCTCTCTCTCTCCACTGGTTGTAACAGGTGAGGAAACCGGAGATTTTGAGGGGGGAGGGTTAGTTTTTGCAATATTTTTGGATAGTGGATAGGGGTGCAAATAGGTCCGGGTTTTTGGGTTAGTTTTGCAAATGCCCCAAAGCTAAATACACCGCTAATTTTTACTGGATACACCGCTAAGCTACGCAACATCATGCGGACCGAGCTACGCAACGAGATGCGGACCTCCCCGGACATCATGCCAAACACGCCCTAAAAGACCCTCGACAACACGTCTGCAAGATGTTGCGGAGAGAGGTCCGCATTAGGATGCGGAGTCCATACGTATACGTAAAAAAAAAACAAAAAAAAAGGTCCGCAATTAGGTGTTACCTATTAACTTTTAACAAATGGACTTCGGAGCTTTCGATCGGAGGCCTGAGCATCGTCGGAGGCTCGCGATGGCTCGTCGGACCTACGTGGAGCATGGGTGAGGAGGGTAGTGAAGTCCGAGGGTCGTTTGGATCGAAAACGAAGGAGAACAACTCACCGAAAGTTTGGTTCACGATCGAATCGGGCGGCTTTCACAAGGATTCCAACTTTGAACAAGTGGACTTCGGAGCTCTCGATCGGAGGTCTGGGCGTCGTCGGAGGCTCGCGATGGCTCATCGGACCTACGTGGCACATGGGTAAGGAGGGTGGTGAAGTCCGAGGGTAGTTTGGATCGAAAACGAAGGAGAACGACTCACCGAAAGTTTGGTTCGCGATCGAATCGGGCGGCAGGGAGAGAGCAAGAGGCGGTGGGGGAGTGAAAGAGGTACGCATCTTGATGCGTACCTTTTCTTTTTTTCTTTTTCTTTTTTTTTGTTTGTTTTTTTTTTTAAAAAAATATCCAAAGTATTCCGCAACCGGATGCGGACTTAACTCCGCAAGAAGTTGTGGAGATTAGCGGAGTAAAGGCTGTTTGGCACAATGTCAAAAGTATTCCGCAGCAGGGTGGGGACTTAACTCCGTAAAGAGTTGCGAAGATTAGCGGTGGTTCCAGTAAAAATTAGCGGTGTATTTAACAATCCCCTAAAACAATGTTAAAAAAATTCTAAAAATTATACAGTCATACTTATATATTTATAAAGTTTTATTATAAAAAATCATGTTTAAAAAATTATAGATGATGAAAATATGAGTTATGTTAGAAAATGATTTTTCTATTTTTCTAAAACATTATTTTTTATGATAAAATTTTATAAACATATAAATATGGGTGTATATAAGTTAAATATAATTTTTTATCATTTTTTTTATAACAAAAAATAATTTTATGGTGCACCTGGTCTATTATAGGGTGTAGATGATCTCAACTCGTATCCAACCTCTTAATCGAATATGGGTAATTACCTATTAATCTATTATCCAAAGTCAGGTATAGGTTGAGTTTGCTCAATAGCGTGTTGAATACTAAGGTTTCGTTTGGCACATAATATAAGATTTTAATTTAATTAACTTTTGGAACAATTTTTTTTCAACAGCTACACTAACTCATATTTTTTGGAGCTTTGGAGCTTTTAATTTTTCGGAGCTTTTAATTAACTTTTGGAATAATTTTAAAATAATCACATTATTTAAATGATTTATCTAAATATAATTTGTCAAATATAGAAGAGAATAACATGCATCTTGGCAAATGCTTTTAACCTAATATAACATATAAAGATTTACATATAGAGGTAATGGTTCAAATGAAAATGGTTCTTAAAATGAAAAATCTCTCTTAAAATGAAAATGGTCCAATTTGAAGGTAAATGAGCCTAATTTAAAGGTAAATGAGTCTAATTAAAAGAGTAATAGATAAATGAGTCTAATTAATGTGTAAATGTGCCTAATTTTATGGGGTAAATGACCCTAATTATGAGGTAAATGTCACCACCTCTACCATACTTTCTATTTATACCAATATCACCCTTATATCAATTATAAAAATTACATATTTTAGCCCGTAATTTTATTTGAAATAATATTATAAGGTGCATCTATAAAATTACAAAATTCAACAAAATATGATACCTCACATTTTTTGTCTTTATTTTCAAAAGTGAAAAATATCAGATTACAAAATATAAGGTGAACAAATAATACAATAAAGATTATTATTAATAAATGTACATTTTCCTAATGTAAAGTAAGTTTCCTACCAAATATTTTCTTTATGGGCTGCTATTTTTATCGCGGTTTTGTACTTTAATGTGACATGTGTCATTAAAAATCTATTAGCTCTAAAATGGTATAACGATGTGCTCATACACAAAGGTTCGAGTTCAAAATCTCGCATAGGCTATTTATGATTGTCTTCCCTTTGTTGCTGTTCATGAATAAGATTATATAGCGCAATAATAAAATGATAATGTGCACAAATATGATGATATAGTGCATATATAACATTATGGTGTGCAAATATAATATTATGTTGTGCAAATATAATATTATATTGTGCAAATAAAATGATAAGCGCAAGAATAAAATGATGTGTGAATAAAAATATGAAGTGCATGAATAAGATTGTGAAGTGCACAATTAAGATTAAAAAGTGCATAAATACAATGATAAAGTGCAAGAACAAAATGATGAAGTGTGTGAATTAGACTATAAAGTGCATAAATAAAATGATAAAGTGCAAGAATAAGATTATAAAGTGTACAATTAAGATTATGAATTGCACTTTTATCAGAAAATAATACAAATTATTAAAATTAAGCAATTTGGCTTATGTAGGAGTCGAAGAATAAACACATTGCTCTACTATTGAGCTAATAGGCCCTTGCAAGTTATAATAATTCACTATAAAATTTTTAATGCAAATCATGAAGATTCTGCGCAGTAAAGAGGGATTTGTGATCTAGCTAATAAAAAATGGAGCAATTGGAGATCAAATTGGCACCGACATAGCTAAAATTCGATGTACCTCAATCCAACTCACAAGAATTGGTTGCATATTGAACCAAAACATCTGCAACTTCAAAAGGAACCAAACCAATATGTCTTCATTACATATCAGTAGCAGCCCAGCTCAACAGAATAACTAAAGCAAGTGGGTAACAAGGAAACCTCTACAGTCCTACACATCTAGAACTTTCAAGGGACATAGGGAATGATAGCGAAAAGGCACTAGACAGCAAACGAAATCTGACACTAATACCTATGAAAGAAGAGACCAGCTATTCACTTTCAGATTATCAAAGAAGAGTTCAACATCATCTCAGTTAATCGCCATCTTCCCGAAACAAGACATTGGTTGAATGAAGCAATGTGCACACGACTGAAAAGAAAGATTAACTTCCTATTGCCTCGGAATACTGGGAATTTTAACCTAAAAACCACAAAAAAGATGTCTTGCATGATCACACAATAGACATTTTCTTTAAAACCTAACAAGCAAAAAATGTTATCAAGAAAGAGCACACAATTTTAGATTATGAGAATCGATTGGAAACCATGAAATCGACACCGGCATAGCTCAAATTATAGACAAATGCAGAAGGCAATGTAAAGGATTCAGTTCAAATGTAGCAAAAAAAAAAAACAAGTAAACAGAAGATGAAGGGGAAACCCTAACAACTAGAACAAGAACAATCAAGAGAAGTGGAGAACCCTAACAAACAAAGCAACAAAAAAGGACATATTCCAAACTTTGTTTTTTCAAATAAATGAAATGGCAGAGAGATGGAATCAAAAGAAGAAGAAGGAAGATTAGGAGATTAGAGATGGATGGGTGATGGAAAGGAATTTACCAGTTACCAATAGCGGTCCAAGCGGAGCGGGCAACGAAACGAGGCTCCTCGCAAGGAAGCCATGGCCGCTCCAGGAGAGAGAAGAGAGTTGAGGCTCCTCGCGGTGTGCCCCGCAGTGGTATCTACTAACTCGTCGATGAAAGGAAGGGGATAACTATCTTTGGGACATGCTTTGTTCAGATCTTTTAAATCCATGCACATCCTCCATTTGCCACTACTCTTTTTGACAAAGACCACATTTGACAGCCAAATTGAATCATTGATCTCGCGGATAAGAGGGAGTAGCAGAGAAAAACTAAAGAACACTTTGCAAGAGAGACGTCGTCGGAGTTCGTCGGAGGTCCTCGTTCTCTGTTGGTTTTGCTTGTTGGTGTTCTGTTTCAACCTGCTAATCACGTAAGTGGCCCTTTTTATTTTCTGTTTTGTCCTTTTCTCTTCATTTCTTTGTTTTTGAGAGCTTTTCGGGAAAAGGAGATTTTCTGCGTGGTGGAACCATTTTCCCTAAGGAGGGGCAAGGCGGTTGTGTGGTGCAGGGAGTAGTTTTTCTAATTGCCCGTTCCCTATTTCCTCTCTTTTTTGTTCATTTCCACCCTAATAGTATCCTTCAGGTTTTGATTAGTGGTGGTGCTAAGGTGGGGTGAGGGTTTTGAGGATTCGGAAGGTGTTCTATCCATCGGAGAGAAAAACTTTTCGATTGTTGTCTTGGGAAGGGAAGAAACTTTATGAGGGAGGCGACATTCTTCACGTAGCTTGCATGATCAAAAATCCAACCTCACAAAAGAAAATATGTGTTTCTCTCACTTTCATGTGTTGAGGCTTTTAAGCATACACTCACCTCAATTCCATATACAACCATCGAATCAAATATTGACATTTATATCAGAAAATCTCCACCGGATAAATCAAAGCAAAAACAAGAACATCAAGATGACTTTTGCTCAATGGAAACCTTCATAGAATATTCCATTCGGCGGGGTTGTAACGGGGCTTGGTAAAAACACAAGGGCAATGAAGTCATGTGCTGCTATTAATTCCGGGAAAATAAGATTCCTAAAAACTCCCAAGATAACACAAACCAACTCAACGATACATCAAGCTCACAATATAACACAACTCTTATAAATATATCAATAAACTCCAATAATCTCAGTAATCTAATATATCTAATCATCATGCATACTTATGCATACATATGCATATACAACACTCAACCATCTAATCTCTCAACCATACATCAATCCACCTCATCATATTTGCAAAAAATGAATATAACTCAAACCTATAAACTAGTATAGCAAGTAAGTAAGAGATCGATCCCATAGAGAATCAAGTATTTCTAAGCAATATGTATTTACCAATTAGTAGATAGGGGGTTTTGATTGATTGATGCAAAATAATTTAGAGAAGATCGCTCTATCTACAACTATCCACTTTATTTGGTCAAGTTGAAGTTGTATCTTCCTCTTGTCCTTTTAGTCTTCCTATGAATGTCCTTATCCCAACCTAATTTAGTTACTAGTCCACTAGTCCTAGAAACCCATATCTCAAGACTAGTCCCTAAAGAAAGATTTAACCCAATCGATAGCTTTAAGTTCAGAGTTTAACCAAGGTATTTGCAGTCCTTAAAGAGAAATTTAACAACACATTTAACTTCCTACCCATCCAATTAGTTCAACCAGCCTTAAAGGGATAAGTATGCAACTTGGGTTAAGGTTCACAACCAACAATCTACAAACCCTAGCAATTGAATTGATTCTACCAAGTAGATCAGGCAAGATAGAATAAGACAATCAACAATCAAGCACAAAGAAGACGAAACATTCAATATAGGAAATAAGGAACAAGATTCAGAAACACACAACTCAATCAAAACAAAGCTTCAAATCGTATATAGAACGGAGAGAGTTTAGTCGCCCATGGCGAACATTGCTCTCAATCTAAACCAAATTATCTTGACTCCTAATATAATGAATGAATGAAAACCTAGGGCTAAGCCCTCTCTAATTCATGCCAACCGTCGGGAAAAAGACAAGATAGATAAATATAAGGTTTGGATGAGATAAACTGCCGCCGAATAAACGCGTTGCTCTGGGCAGCTGCAACGACCACTACATAAATGCGACGGCTGCTGCATCTAATGCAGCGGTCGCTGCATCTGTCTGCCACGGAAAATCCAGCTCGATTCAGCTCTTACCGTCAACATGAAAGTTGTAGCGCTCTGAAAGAACTTTCCAACACATGGTCATAATAGTCGATCGAACAATCGAGGCCTCTAGAACGTGCAAAATAAGTTCAGCTTGTCTAGCGACAACTTCTATAGACTTGTTCTTCGTTTAGGCTTGCTTCTTCTTCTCAGGGCATCTTTAGATCTTCATGTAAGCTTCGTCGATCAACTTGACTTCCTCATCTAATGTGTTATCGACTCATGTCTCCTCCTCGGATCCACATTTACCTGAAATAATCAATAAAAGCATGTAGAATTCGACTTCAACAACATAGAGAACAAATATACAAATTATACTTAAACTATACATGATATGCATCTTAACTAAGCTAAATGCAACCTACTATGCCCGTATAAAGGTGTGTTATCACCCTGGATAGGATAAGGCTTATCATAGGTTAGTATTAATGAATTTTTGTGGAGCTTACAAATCAAATAGGCTAAAGGCTCAAATTGGCTTCAAAGAAAGATATAATATAGGGTAGACATGGATAAAATGTGGCTAAAAGGTGTCTCTATCATTTGAACTTATCAGGCAATGATCATGTATATAATCGGCCACGAAAATAGATAACCATGTTGTTAGGAGGGAATCGAGTTATTAAATAAATATCGAATATGAATCTCAAACCGATCTCCGATGTTCACGCAAATAAAATACAAGAATCTCTCTTATTGTAGTAGTAGCTAAGGAATCAGGATCGAATCCACAAGGAAGTGTGTCAGCGCTTGCCTAATTATTCCCTTGAATGCTTTGATTTCGACTCAGAAGACTGGTGGGGGCGATATCGACTGGTGGGGGCGATATCGAATGAGTCAGTCGATTCCTAGTGAAACCAACAGAAAAACAAGCATAAACAATTTTGAGTACAAGTCACTTGATTTCGACCTTAGTAGGCTCGATATCGACCAGACAAGGTCGATTTCGAGTGATGTGCAGTAATTGTAAAACGTGCAAAAAATATGTAAATAAAGTCGGAAAAGAACATCCGAAGAATATAAGGACGGATAAGAAGATGTATGAACAGAAAAGATCGCAAATTTGGGGTTTTGATTCTATAAACTAAAAGACTTCCAAGATCAGGGATTCATGCCACAACAATTACCATGTAAGAATTATGCCAAGTTTATAAAAGATTATGCCTTCTCATCAAATAACTTTCGTCATTAACAATTAAGAATATAAAGGCTTTCACATAAACCCTAATTGTTACTACCCTTTTTTATAATTAATCCAAATTCATATTAAGATCACTTTCGCTTCAATAATACAAATAAGGATTTACCTACTACTGTCGTAGAAGAATCATGCAAATAGGGATAGAAGATGAAATCGCATATAAAAACCATATTTTTGATGCATAAACTGACATAGCTATCGTCGGGCTCACCCCGACCCTAGAAGTAGGGTGACTACTCGCGTCTCATAACGAAAGACATCATCTTCATTGGAAAGAAATAAACTTAAATTGAAATAAAGTCCGAAAGTACAACCGAATGGTCGAACTCTCACACTTACATTCGGCCTTCTCTCCTCCTCTATTGCCTAAACTACTTGTGTGTTGGAATGTTGTAGAATGAATAAAATTCAGCCCCCTAAGGCTTTATTTATAGTGCTTAACCCTAGCTATTATAGGATAGAACAACTATATCTCTATCTAAATCCTAAAGATAAATGTTCAACAATTTAATAAATAAAATAATTAAAAATTTCCCTAGGTAAATATGGGAATTAACTAAGTAGGATAGATGTCCACTCTTGATAGAATATCTCTTGCTTAGTGTGGAAGTAACTCTCCTCTTGGATTCGGGCTCGGAATGGGCCTCGGACACCTTCTGGGCTCCACTCGATTTCAACTCAAACTGGTCGATATCAACTCGGTTACGGCTCGGCATCGACGACAGCTTCACTCGATATCGACCTAAGTGGGTCGATATCGGGTCATGTCTTTTTCTCACTCGATCTTGACTCGGCATCAGCTCCTGGGAGGAATTTCGAGTGGATGTCACTCGATATCGACCTGGTTGGGTCGATATCGACTCCTCTGCGTCGAGTGTTGTCTATCTTCGTTGAGTCAATTTCTGGTGTTCAGCTCCCACTCGATATCGAGTTGTTCTACTCGATTTTGAGTGCCTTGATAGCCTTCTTCTTCTTCTCCCAATTGCTTGTAGAATGTCTCAATTTTTGCGAAATTAAACAAGAACTAGTATAGATCTCCATAGTTGGAAAATATGTATAAACTACACAATTCATATATTATTCTAACCCAGAATTATAATATATACAGAAGTCAATATAGATGTAAGAGAAAATCATGGTAATTTTAGCGCACATCACATGTCAAAACTCAAAGATAAATGCATAGGAAGAGTAAATCACATAACAAAAGCAAAAAGGGTTATAGACGTAATCCCTTATAAGGCCAAAATTCTCACTAGGACAATTTCTTGTTGAATATCAAGCATACTCACAAACTTAGATCATATACATGCTCAATTACCTGTGCCAAATCATATTCCATGCACATAAAAACAATTTTATAGACAGGGTCAAATCATTCCAGAATTCCATGGGATATATAAGATCATGCTAGAATAAAGTTGATAGGACAAACTCAAACTAGATGGGTGATAATGCATATTTTATATAGGCATTATAGGTAGGTCTTAGGTGCATTAAGTATTTATATTGCATGTTTAATAAGCTTATTCATATTCTTGGTCATTTGGTATTGGAAGTGCGGAATCTACAATTTTTAGTGTTTATTTGTAGGTTATAAGATCCGGCCTCGAAAGGTGGAGTCATCCTTGGAGAAAATTGACAAAGGCGGCGCCCGCCACATTTGTCAATTTGCTCCAAGGATGACTCCAGAAAGAGCATTACAAGTTCATCCTGCCGAAGTTGTCTACTGCATAGGCGGCGCCCGCCGCCATTTCCACAGCGCACGCCGTCTCGTCAGATCCGGATTTGCGATACGCAGCCCAATCTATCTTTGTGGGAACTTTTATCTTCACTTATTCTAGGGTTTGGTCGACGGAAGGAGGCTATATTAGGTCATATTTCAAAACACAATTCATTGAGTCTATTCCCCATAAAACTCATTACAATGAGAGGATTTAAGTTTAGGGATTCAAGGTTTGTTATGCTTGCCTAGAATTCTTGTGGTTTTTCTATGATTCAAGACTTGGTTGATTGATTGTGAGACTTGATTTCTATATTATTCATGAGTTTATTTATCATCTTGTTCTTCATATTATATTTGTGTTCCTTTCCATGATTGGCCATCTAGTTAGGAATTGCATCTTTGCTATTAATTCATTATTGTTTTCTTGATAGGAAACAAAGGTATTGAGATAGTAATGTTTCCTTGTCTTTGTAGTGGGTGATTTCAATTGATCTATGTTGTGGATATTCGATTAGGGCTGAGTTCAGTTTACGCATATCTGTCTTAATTGCATTGAATCAATGTGCCAATTGGTCTTAAGAACTCTAGTCTTAAGAACTCGAATCGTTAATGTTATTCTTTAGTAATATTGAATAAGAGATTTTGTTCTTACGAATCAATTGAATAAAGGAAGTCGACATAGGCTTAGGAATAATATTGCAATCACCTCAAGGATCAAGTAAATCAACCAACGTTGCGAATTGTAGGCAAACCACACTCTTATCTTTTGTCTTCTCGTTGTGTCCATTCACATATTTATCTTAGTTTAGTTGCTCTATTTATCTTCATTCATATCCCTAGTCCATTGTTAGCGTCATAATTGATAAACACATATTGCATTGAAGTACTTGTTTCTCTATGGGTTCGACCCCTTACTTATCCGCTATACTAGGTTGCTAGTTTAGTTTATTTATTTGGGTTATTTCTTTGGCAAGGTTAAATCTAACGAAGTTTCCCTTCCGTCAATGGGTATCTTTAATAACACATATATGCAACGCATGAAAACTCCTTTTTCCATTTTTTCGACATTTTATATTTTTTTCGGTTTTTGACATTTTATATAACAAATCACTCCCCCCCCCCCCCCACATAAATGTTGCATTGTCTTCAATGCATAAAACAAAAAGAACAATGAAAAATAAAATTGAGGGTAAACGAAGTGAATAACTAACCAATCAATGTGAAGGTGAGTTCTGGGATCCAGAACACTGGTGAAGAGTATCCATCACGTGCAACAATAATGACTGAAGACCAGCAATCTTTTCAGAAATACCAGCGAGCTTCTCAACAGTTTTTGTTTCTAACTCAGCAAATCGACGCTCAAGATCATCCATAGTAACATAAATAGGCTCATCGTCTTCATCAAAAACTTCTTCTTCTTCTTCATTCTCAATCTGCTCCTACCCTTCTGCCAAATCAGATTCCTCAGGACCATGTCCCTCATAATCATCCTCAAGCGGCTCCAGTGGCAAAGAAAAGCTATCATGGTAGATATTGAAATATGACATTCTATAACAATAAGGTAACTCTGCAATAAGGTATAGATGATGCTCGTCATGTTCTCCTGCTATCCATCTGAAATACTCCACTCCACTAGGACGCTCGATAGCTACAGTAATGCATCCCACCAATTTAGGGCGGCAATGTTGTCGACCGACTCACGATCAAGAGGGTGCAAGTCATCAAGACGAACTCCCAAATGTCGAGCATTCAGCGACGCCAAACCTCCAAAAGCAATAGTACGATCATCTCTCACATGAGTAGCCCTAATAATCTCCGTACAACTCCCCATAAATAATTGAACCCAATCAGGAATTTACAATGCCTCAAGGATCAAATTATAGATGTAACTTCAGGCTCTCATAGTAACCAATGTGTCATCCTCCATACCAAGGAAATAACTACATAACACCTTATAGCACAATCTCGGAGAAGGATGAGTGATCATGCAATCATAATGGTAACCACCCGACTCATAGGATAGATCAGTAGCCTTCTTCTTGGTGTCATGCGCATATGGAACAGCCAGTTCAAATCCCCAAGCATCAGCATGCATCTTGGTGATTCCAAAAGCTTGTGCAGATGTAAAATTGTTAGTTCAAAAAATAAATATATGGACAGATGTAAAGTCCAAAAGTTTACACAATGGTCAAATATATGGACAGATGTAAAATTGTTAGTTCAAAAAAATAAAAAATGAGCGCGTTTAGGAGAAAAGGCGAGATGAAAATACTTAGAAAAAATTTGTAGCCCGGGCTTTCAAATTTGAAGTAAAAATTTGGAGTTCCCTTTTTCCGCTTCTAACGCTTTGAAAATAATTTGACCCATTTTATCCACTTTCTTAAAATTTATAACACTTAAACATATTTCTCTCTCTTTTTTCTCTTCCCTCACCACCTCTAACCATGTTCTACTTCTCCAAATCCGAGCCCTCATGTTCGACCATCTCCCTCCAGATCCGAGCTTCCTCCGGCGGCTGTCCTCCTGGCTTCAGTGCTCCTCCTTGCCGCCCTCTTCTTCCTCCATATCTGAGATCTCCTCCTCCTTTCCGGCCACTCACACAATCTCTTCACCTCCTCTCACCTCCGTCTCCCTCCCCCCAGACTCGAGATCTCCTCCTCCTCGTCGGCCACTCACACCATATCTTCACCTCCCTCCCGCTGCTGTCTCCCTCCCTCCAGATCTGAGATCTCCTTCTCCTCACCGACCACTCACACCATCTCTTCACCTCCTCCTCGCCGTTGTCTCCCTCTTCAGATTTGAGATCCCCTCCTCCTTTCTGGCCACTCACACCATCTCTTCATCTCCTGCTCGCCGCCGTCTCCCTCCCTCCATCACTATTGTCAAAGTTCCCTCCTCTATCCATCTATTGGTTCTCTACACCCGAATCCCTCTCTTGGTGTCCCTCTCGCTTGAGTCACTATTGTCAAAGTTCCCTCCTCCATCCATCTATTTCACCGCCAACGTTTCTCCTACAACGCTAGTAATTTTATTTGTTATTCAATTTTGCTTTTGATTTGGCTTTTCTTCTGCGCCAATTTTAGGGGTTTTCACTTTTTTTTTTGCAATTTTATATCTGGGATTGCCGGCTGATATGGAAGAGAGGGACTTGAAAAAAATGCCGTTTTAATTGAACCTGCTGGTTCCAGGCATTGCGTGTTTATTAAGACTCATTCAGATCACACACAAATATCCATTGAAGGTTTTCATGTATTGTTCACACCGTTCCCGGCCTCCTTTGGAGCCTTGGAGGCATCATTTTTTCCTGTTCCATACCGATCTTTTCAGCCAATACATGTTATCAATCTGTTATTCATCCCTAACTCTTTTTTTTCCTTCCAGTTTTGGTGTTTCATTGCCATGGTTGCTACTTTGAGCTCCCTGGGTTTTCTAACGCTATTAGATAACCTTTCGTGTACAGCTCTCCTTGGTTTTAGATGTCTCCGGTTAGTTTACTCCAGGTCTTTTGAATTCCATATTGAGTGCTTGTGATCAATCTATCACAAAGAGAGAGTTGCTTGAGCAAGTTCCTTAATGGAACGAGCCTGACCAAACAAGTCTGATTCGGTTAAAAAGTAATCAGTGTGTTTTAAGTTAAAGTAACAAGTCTGAAATTATCATCCTTCTTAATTTGTCTTTAGTTCTTTGTTTCTGTTCTTCATTTCTTTGCATTTCATTGATGTTGTGTTGCATAATATTAGTGTATACTTCTTTTGTAGCAAAGAGAATGATGGAAATATATCCAGTAATGAGTTGAAGCATCAACAAAAGTCAGGTAACAATCTTTCTTTTAGCTATAAATTGGATTCTTAGAACCAAAGTATACTATGCTTTGTCAATTTTTTTAAATATATTATTAATTCTTACTGTAGAACTTGTGAACGAGAAGTTCAACCAAAGGCAAAACAAATCCAGGAGGTAGAATTCTTGGAACCGTTTGTTTGGTTTGGTTGTGATCAAATATGTGGCAGATCTTTTGACTTCAGGTCCTCTGTGATCTTCAGCTCTTATTGTTCACTTTGTCGTGCCTTGTCCACCATGTTTTCCAAGCAAGTTTGCACATATAGAATCTATTAACTTTGTGCTGATGAATCTTACTTAACTGGCATTTAATCTTGTGTTTTTTGTTGGCGTTTAAGAAGTTTCAAACTTTGCACATAAATCTTTTATATCTATCTGTCTATATATATATATATATATATATATATATATATATATTCGATCTGATTTAGTGCTAGGAGCTTTATTCAGCAACTGATCTCTGAATGTGGTATGATTGTTATGACTATTACCGGATTAAGATGTTTATCCTTGCTGGAGAATTGTATGAGTCTTTGTATGCAAATGTGGATATTGTAGCTAGTTTAAGTGTTCATTTGATGCTGACAAGTTCTAACTAGTTTGCCTAAACAACTTGGATCTTCTTTATCTTAGGATTTTGATGCTTAAATGGGTTGTGTTCACCTTGTACTTCTCTATATTTCTACTAGGCAAACTTGATCAGAACAACGACTCTGAATTATTTACATGATGCTGGAATTCAGTGGAGAGCAGCATCTCCAGTCATGGTATTTAATGGTTTCATCTATTTTTTTCTTAGTTTGTATCCTAGAAATGACCTGGGAAATATAATTTCACGATAATATATGTGTACAAGGTTGAAGAGATGCACTCTTAAAACAACTCACGTGTGTTTAGGCATTATTTCAGATCTGCTCTTCATGCTTTTCATTGTGGTCAAATGTGTCTAGACATTGGAGTAGTGGCAACCGAAGTGGCAATAGAAGGTCTGAACGAGAGGAAGAAGCAACGAACGACGAAGAGGAAGATCGTTGCATACTTGCATCTTGGCCTCGATATGCAATCGAAGAGTGACGAAGCACTACAAACGAAGGTTTACATCAATGGTGAATCGACTCGGCTACAACCCGATGAGTCCCTATAGACGCCGAAATTCAGGGAGTTCAATAGCCTATCCATTCATCATCCCTGCATTATTCGTTATTTGTTAGATTAGTTTTTGGTTCCTGTGTCGTTCTTGTATGGTTGGACACTTGGACCTCTTAGGAATTTGTATGCTTTTGTTTTTTTTCCCTTTAGAGCAACCTCTGGAGCCGGGATTACCTTGAACCTCGTAAACATATTGTTGTGCCCATTTTGTTTAGGTTCAATTGGTTTGGGTACTTTAAAGTATCCATCATTTGTGCAGTTTTATTTTATATCGAGCAAAGGGTGTTGTGTATCAAACGAAAAAGTATCGAATTATAAATGAACAGTGTACTGTTGTGCCTTAACAACTATGAAATCGAACCATTTCATAAAATGGATGTTAGTATCATTATAGACATCGTCTGAATAATTTAAATGAATGTGTAACATATATTTTTACATCACAAAGTTAATATAAATTAATATATATTGCTAACAACATCGTTATAAAAATATAAAAAGATGTCCATATCATATTAATACATTAGTTATGTACATATTTCATATGATAGATTATTTTAAAACAATAAAGAATTACAAATTATATATATGAAATTAATATACACAAAATCTATATAATAGAAAAGATGTCTATTTAGTTTTAATACATTAATTATTTTAAAAATAGTGATGTAAATGTAAAATTTAGGCTTGGTGTGGACATCTTCAAAAGTTTATAAATGAAAAATAATGAGACTTTAACAACAAGTAAACATGTTAAAAATAAATCTGAGGGGTTGATTTATATCTGTATTCAAAATAAAACAGATGTTTTAACCAAGAAAAGACATCGGCTTGAAACCGATGTGTAAAAGTTGATCTTTTACTACACGCACAAAGAGGTTGGAATTTTTTTTGAAAGACATCGGTTCACAACAGATGTCTAATTGCATTTTTCTAGTAGTGGCAATAAGGTCCTTAGACACCATGAACTCCTTACCCCTCAAGTGGAAACGAATCTCCAAATTAGAACGGTAATCTATGGTAGCAAAGAATTCTCTTACCAACATCGGATACGTAAACGCAGCTAGATCCATAAAATCACCCAAACTAGCTTTCTCTAGAAGTCGAGAAACATGCTCAAATAATCCCAGATGATGCAAAGTTGCAGGATGGAAGAACAACGTGGAACGATATTCCCTCTTCTCATTAAGCCAACACTCGTTCTGCTCCCACGTTAAATAGAAAGCCATTTCCATAGCAGGAACAAGAGACATGATGCACAAAACCAAAGAAGAACGTGACATAACTCCACAAAAACGACCAAAAATCTCTTTTCTGCAGGGGCGGCGGGCGCCAGTATGGGAGCAGCGGGCACCGGCAGTGCAGGTGCAAGAATCCGAGCAAAAGGCGTTGAGAGATCAACGTCCTAACTCCCTCCAAACTGATAATTGACAAACAAAACTTGGTTTCAAGGACCTTTTTTTGTGGTAGGGATGGTAATGGTGTGGAAAGAATTGAATTTTGATGGAAGAAGGTAGTGATGAATGTGTTTGATGGGTGATAACAAGAAAGGCTTTGGATTGAAATACAAGGCTTTAGGTATTTGGAATGAATTCAAGTAGGAAATTTGGGTTTATGTGCTTTCTTAGAGACAAAGGCTTTGAATGATCACAATTATGGAATGGGAAATATATGCGATTAATGGAATTAGAAAGGATCACCTATCAAAAAGAAATAAAAATATTAGATAAAAGAAGAAATAATATAAGAAATATAATGTATATATATAAAGGTTCAAATGAAAATGGGGCTTAAAATGAAAATTTTGTTTAAAGTGAAAATGGGCTTTTTGTATAGCTGGGCTACGCGCTGGCTCATTTATTTCATTATCCATTTCATTTATTTACTTACTGAGCTCGCTTCTTTACTCTGTTCTCGGTCTTCTCTCTCTTTCCGCGCTCTTTCCCTTTTCGGTTCTCTCGAGTGATTTTGGATCCAAAATCGCTTTTGAGCTCTGTTCGTCATGGATTCAGCTTCGCAAGGTTAGGGTTTCTCAATAATCTTTGTTATTCTTTGCTACATTACCCCGATTTCGTACTATTTTTGGTTTTCGTCTTCGATTGAGATATGTGTGCTAGGTTTTTTGTTCTTTAGTTTGTGATTGTGTTTCGATTATGAAGTTTTGAGTTTTTTTGTTGATTCTGGAGTACAGTCGTTCTATATTTCTGTTATGATATTGTGGTTTTTGTTTCAATCTCCTCTTTTGAAATTGTGTATGCCGGTAACGCTGAAATGTGCTTTTGTGCGAATTGCAATGTGTTGCTGGTTTGCTTGATCCAGAAGGACGAGTTCCCCGATGGGATAAAGCCAGCGTACAGGAAATGAAAGATAAGTTCACATCAGTGGGTTTCATTCCTCGTCAACTGGTTGTTCTGTCTGCATTCTTGGGTCCTGATCATGTAGCCACGGAGACATTGTTGGCTACACAGACCCTGATATTGCTAATTGGGTTCAGAAGTATCAGCAGGGTAGAGAAACTGTTTCTCAAACGAATGATGAGGTGTGTGTAATTTGCTGATTTAATGGTTGAGTTAAATTCTGTAATAAGCTAAGTTTCTTAAAGCATGTGGTACTCTAGCAGAGACTCCTAGTGAAATTCGGAAATCGTCCAAGAATTTGAATGATATAGAAGAATGTGATTCGGAAGCCATTAAATTTCATTCATGAACTTTAGAATTTGTTCATTTTCATTTTGTCATTTTCTCTAATAGAAGCCAAAAATTGGAGCTGGATACTAATGTTGAATGGTTACTTAGGGTTGGAATCGCTAACTTTGAGGTATAATTTTGATATTTGTTGTTCTTTTCCTATATTTATTTATTTATTGCATCCTTATGGTTTGATTACTTCCAGGCTCTACAGGATAATAAATTGAAGGGACATTTAGCAGTCAAGTAAAAACTGTATAGAAATTATGTGAGAACAGCTTCTAAGAATGAGAAGGTACATTCTAAGTTATTTTGGCTTCTTATTAGCTTTAGATTCATGAGCTCTTTATGATTTTCAGATTACTATTTTTGAATCCTTCTTTTTCATTTGTCTCAATTCAACTTTTCATTCATTTCATATGTTGTTGAATGCTGGCACATACTGCATGTCTTAGTTAATTTATATTCTAGTACAGCTCTAGTTTCCTTTCTAATGATCGAATGAGTTCTTTTCCTAGCTTTTAACTTTAATAGAATCAATTTGCATATGTGCTTTTTCTTCAGCTACTGCTCACTCTAAATTGTGTGAATATCACATAAGAAAGACAAGTGATATCAACTCACAACCCATAAAGTATATAAATAAGATTATAAAGTGCATAATTAAGGGTATAAGATGCATTTATAAGATTATATTGTGCAAAAATAATGTTAGTAAATTTGCACTTATTCATGAGATAAAAATAAGAGTACATAAATAAGACTATAAAGTTCAAAACGAATATTTCAAAGTGCACAATTAACAATAAGTTTGTGTAAATCATATACCTTAGTAAATTTTAAAATACCAAGCCTATTTTTTTTTCCAGTTTTTTGTTCTGTTTTTGGTTCTGAGTCCTAAATTCTTTAATCTCATCAATGATAGTTGATGGTTTTGATTCTTAGTCTCTGACTGGATTTCAGTTTTCGGCTTCTTTTTTTTGGTGTCTCCTGATTATGTTTCCCTGCACGCTTAACCGCAGGGACAATTTTCTATTTTTAGTTTGTACTTATTTTGTGGATTACAAAGGGCTGTTTGTGTAACATTATATAGACAATGTACATGCTTAATATATTTAAGTGCAACATTAGATAGACAATGTACATATACAAGGTTTAATAGTGCATATTAGGATCAACAAACTTTCCATTTCCATAAACTCTTATACCACTTATTTTCTTTGTCAATAGGGATCAGACACGACGTTTAAGTGGTTAGACCTCAAAACAAGATTGAACTCAGAGTTATCACATAAGTTGGGGAACTACATTCACCGCATCCTAAGCTTCATTGCCAATCCTCCAGGTTTCATAGCAGCTTCTTAGACCACCAATCTCCAACTAACAAATTTTACTAAGTGATGAATCTTGTGCAGGAAAAGGATATGGCTCCATGATTCCAGATGCAAATAACGCAGAATCCGATCCATCTACCATGAAGTTAGTGGATAAAGTGGAAGAATATATTAACAAATACATAAATGCGATGGAAAGGTGATTAGAAAAAACCATAAATTTCATTATCCCTTCACTATATTTTACTACTAAAACATTTGAAAGGATCACATTAACAAATACATAGATGCTCATGGTTCGTTTATGACTCAGATTCAACTAAGGCAAGGTCTCAGCATTATTATGAGCATTTGCAAAGATGGGAACACATATCTCCAAGTAGGTTTTACTCAAATCATACTATATAATCATCTGAATTTCCACTGATCCTTACTCATTGGCTTATCCCATGCAAGACCTTCGATGTTTGAGTACCCTAAGCCAACTACGGTCCCTGCTGCTACGTTAGCGGTGAAGCTTCCAACTACAGTCCTCTCAACATCAGTAAAGACAAAAGCTAGGGCAACGAAGAAAGAAGCGGATCAGAAGGCAGTTGCTGGTGACAAGGCACCTGCGTCAGAATCAAAGGGAAAATTGTCTTCAGAAAAGGATGGTGAATCCATGCAGGTACTTCAGCATGTGATTTTTATGCTTTCCACATTTCGGCTGGCTTGCTTTCTTCTACTTCTTTTCTACATAAATTGCTTTTTTTTTCTTGGCAAAAAAAAGTGAGATGTGATTTAAAGCCTATTAGCTCAAAACGGTAGAGCGATGTACCATGTACATAGATCCGGGTTCAAATCCCGCATAGGCTATTTATGGTTGTCTTATTTTTGTTCCATTTATGAATAAGATTATACAGTGCAAGAATAAAATGGTAAAGTGCATTAATAAGATGATAAAGTGCAAGAATAAAATGAAAGTATATGAATAATAATATGAAGTGTATGAATAAGATTATGAAGTGCACAATTAAGATTATAAAGTGCATAAATAAAATGATAAAGTGCAAGAATAAAATGATGAAGTGTATAAATAATAATATGAAGTTCATGAATAAGATTATGAAGTGCACAATTAAGATTATAAAGTGCATAAATAAAATAATAAAATGCAAGAATAAAATGATAAAGTGTATGACTAAATAGTTAGCTAAAATGTCTATGTTAGTGGCTCTAATTTTAAAAAAAAAAACATGAACAAATCTGATTTCTGAACATAACATGAACAAATCATGAAAAATATCTTTTTTATTGAAGGAAAAAAACAACTTTTAGATAAAAAAAAAATCAGATTTCAAATGCATATTATATAGCTCACACAAAATACATGATTTTAACTCAAAATAGATGAAACACAACAACTTAGACAAAATATCAGATTTAAGGAAAATTTTCATATTTTAGATTTCCAAAAAAATCAAATTTCTGAAACAAATAGATTTCAAAGTACCAATATAAAATAATAAAGTGGATGTATAATATAATAAGGTGCATGAATAAAATTATAAAGTACATAAATAATATAAATAAATTTGTATTTATTCGTGAGATAAAAATATTAAGTGCATACACATGAACTAATATTAATGGAATCGGATTGGATATCAAGTCTATTTACATCAGCTCTAGCATTAGCTCTAACGATGGTGTATAAATAATAAAATAGTTGTAACGGCCCGGGATTATGATTCCCGAGTTACGTTTCGAGGGATAAAACCCCTCGTTAGGATCTTGCGCCCCGAGTACAGGTTGAAGGTTTGAAACCGAAGATTTGTAGTTTAAACTGGGATTTCGCACCCAAATCCGAAAGGTCCGTTGGAGACCCCGGGGTAAACCCCTGTACCTATCCTAAGTCTACAACGCGGAAAATCCTTTATCATGCAGAGGGCATAAGTTCTGAAAATGATACAACCTGTGCCACGGTAGAGCCGGGTCAAAACAGAGTATAAGTAGGGAGAAATTCCAAAAGCATGAATCTGGTGAAGTCAGGTTTCAAACACTCCCTCTCCGCCATATGAATAGACCCCGTCATAACAGCACAAAATCAAGCAGTGTATCGGGTACCTGAAACTATACCACCAAGTCAGGCCAAGAGTCCGCCTGCGGGTCCTCTGACCGCGCTGAGGACATATAATACGCCTATACCTAGAATAAAGATGCCTTCATGCAGTACTGGAATATTAACCACACTATCATGTTCCTAACTCATATGTGCGGAATATTAAGTAAGGCCTTAACAAAGAATACCAAGTGGTATATCCCTCTTCTACCACCACCCCTCTTCCAGACAAGGTGGAGACTGGCCAGTTCGATGCTATAATCATATCAAATCTCATCATCATATCATATCTCATCATCGTATCATATCTCATGCCCATCTCGTATCTCGTGATATATATAAATGACTCGAGGAGGACAACACCCGATGAAGCTGGGCTGCCCTATGACCCTAGCAAGGACTCTAGGACTCATAGATAACGGCCGTTCTGTATTCAAACGCATACAGAATAAGAATGCTCATTCGTAAGTGCAATTCCTAAGCATGATACTACATGGCATGCTCTTATGCATATGAAACACCTACATACTATATGACACATCAGGCAGGAGGTACTGGTTACTGAGTAAGCCCCGGAGGTACTTACCTGGCTAGCAGATCGGCAACAAAAGAATCCAGCACACAGTAGTCACAATCAGATAGTATCACCTAGTACATGATTGAATATACATAAGTCTACATCCAACTATTAAGCACTCAAGCACACCTCAATCAATAGAACAAGTAACACATTATGGAAGTCATTTCATCGCATCATCCGCTCCACAAGACCACATCGTTTTCCATAAATCATTCAACCAATTCCGCATTTTCATATACATCATTTCCACATATACCCCAATGGTTCATCAAAATCATAAGACATCATTTGTGTGATATAAAATCCTACTAGATCGTCATAGTTATCCAACATTTAATCTCATATAATAATTCACCATAAGTCATGCTATTAGTCATACATATCATACTGTTAGCCAAACGATCATATTATCATGCTAGTTAGTCATCAAATAAGTCTTATTCCCGAGTTAGTTTCAGAACCGTTTCAAATCCCAGTTAAATAGTTAAGTATTCCGACCCTTGAAAATACTCGCCAAATTCCCTTTTAAGTTTATTTATTAGATTAATTTCCAACCTTGAAATTCTTTTCCAAATCCTTTATAAATCTTGAAGTCCCAATAATATATTTTAAATCTCAAATAGTATTACATGATATTTTAAATACCCCCCTTTATTTAACACTTTTATAAGTTATTTCCAAATCCCCTAAAATCCCGACCATTTTTATTTAATAAATCAACTCTTATAATTTTCCCAAAATATACTAATTTTAATCCCGCTAATTAGTTAAATAAATAAACGGATAACCCGAACCGAGCCAAACCCGATAATCCAAACCCCGTTAAATAACAAAGACATATAAATGAGCAGGGCCCCACAAGACCCACGTCAGCTCCCTTCTTCCTCCTGAATTTCGAATGGAAGGAGTCCCGCCAGGCGCCATGGCCTTCCTCGCGCAAATCCCGTCGGCTCCTCGCTCGCTGGCTGCTTGACGTCACTAGCCAGCTCTCGTTCCCGCACCCGCTGCCTCACCTGCTCGCTCGGTCAGCCTCCCACGTCCAGCAGCTCTCGCCTCTGCTCACCGGCGCACGCCTCGCTGCTCTGCCTCGTGTAGCCCATCGCCAATTTCGAGGTCGTCGGAGATCTCGCCGGAGGTCTCGAGCCCACTCGAACGTCCCACACTCAGCCCACTCTCACCCCCCAATTAGTCTAAGCATCGAAAAAGACTAAAAAAAAGAAAACGAATCGAAACGAGAATAATTCCGGAGCTCACCGAGATGGGTTTTTCGCGACTTCGGAGCTCTCGATCGGAGTTCTGGGCTTCGTCGGTGGCTCGCGATGGTTCATCGGACCTGCTTCAGACATGGGTGAGAGTGATGGAGGAGCTCGAGAATGGTTTGGGTCGGAAAAGAAGGAGAACGGCTTACCGGAAGGTTGGTTCGTGCGCAAACAGGGGAAATGATATGATGGGGTTGCGGTGGCTCTCGTGGCGGCTCCGGTGGTGACTCCTCCGCCGCTGGTGGCTCCGAGGGATGCTGCAGCTGCTGTTGGGGTTCCGAGGAGGAAGGAGGGAGGAGCAAGGGGTGGCGTTGGTGCCGATGGTGATCGATGGAGGGCGACGGTGGTGATGAATGGAGAACAACGGTGATGAAGATGGAAGGGAGCAGCGGAAGAGTGGGGAGAAGCTGAAGAATTTGAAGTAGGGAGAGATGTGAAGTGATGGGAGAGATGGCGTACAGAAGAAGAGGACCGGAGGGATGGATTTACAGATGCCACAGGTGTAGGGGAGCAGTAGAGGCTAGGCGGGAGGGTGGCTGGGGACAAGTAAGGATTTGACTGAGAATTGACGTGTATTAATTACGGGCATCAGTTAAAATTAAATACCCGGAATTAAAACCCGAATACGTGAATTTTGAATCCCGAAATTAGTTTACGAATGTTAGTTTTTCCGAGTCCCGCTTAGTCGATCAATTAGATTTTTGAAACTGAAAAGGATATCGCCAGCCGATAATTATTTTAAATTCACGAGGTAACATGACGGAATTGTTCGTCAAAATTTTATATTCCGGTCGGAATCCGCTGAAACAAGTTTTTAAATCCGATTTAAATTTATTTTTAATTCTCTTTTTCTGAAAAATTAGGATTTTGAAAATTCGAGCCTTTACATCATCCACCTCTAAAAACAAGTCTCGTCCCCGAGACTAAAATCATCTTAAAATAGGGGATGAAGTTTGAAATTGGTGAGTCCAAGGATCATGCCGTTGATCCCGTAAGCATCTCATAAGCGCCCCTATAAGATCCTCACAGTACCGTTGCTGTGATCATAATATCCCCAACAGATCGTAGCAAGAATGTAATATGGGCCCTACCACATCCTTACTCCGACTCCGCGGTCATATCATAACTCAAAACATCACAACGTGCTCTTTAAAACATCGTTCAACACTTCAAGTTCGGCATTAGTCAAAAGCATTCCTAACCTCTCCATTCATCCTATCATCCACCTCTAAAGGCTAATCATATATTCCCTTCCTAGGTTTCAAGTCATAATTAAGGTCCACCAGTTCAATTCCTATCATTTCCATCATCAATCATAATGTATATATATCGAACAACAATAGCATCTCACGTCTAATAGCATAACATAATCACCTCAAGAATAGCCACATACCATAGCATATCTATCATCGTATCATATATGGTAGAATTTATCACATCATTTCACGAAAGTTACACACCACATCAATTAGATAAGCACGTTATATCAATCAGCTAAGCACATCATACTCATGCTACTGCCAAGCGTCATCGCATTAGAGGCCAACAAGTACTTCCGTAAATTAGCATCCCATCGAGTTTAGTGAATAACTATGTTAGTACTAACAGTTCACTATTGTCAACGACCATATATCATAGAATCAACATCGTCTATAACATAAAATTCGCACCACATTCGGCCCCCAAGTGAAGCATACGCTAGATCACAACCTCAAGTGAACCTGCCTATAACTACCAATCATGACAAGACACGACCACTACCCATCAGCTCTTGCATTAAGATCAACTTCACCAAGGTCTACCAACTCAATCCACTACCAATTCTAGGACCCATTGTATCCTGCTCACATACAACCCTTATAGCCTCATAACTATTCGTAACCAAGGCCGAATACCCAAACCAACTACTAGGTATCCCAACTCATATGCCATCAACAATCTAAGGGCCAATCCACTTCGACATCCCGATCTCAAGTCCTACCTTCCACTCGACTATTTAAAACTATCTCTCGGAGTTCCCAAATCACAAAATTCCCTCGTTCCGACAAGCTGAACAACTCGATCTACTATCAAGACTCCATATATAACACATCCTTGCCCTAGGGTTCATCTATCAACCCCATCTTTACCCTCAAATAGAAAATTTCGAGTCCTCAAATGAACCACTCTCACGATTGATCTAGACACTTCTTAACAATCTCGCTAACTCTTTCTAGGCTCTCAAGACTCCGCCCGACCATCATCTCCTAAAGGGACATCTCGAATCACCTTGCTAACCTGATCATATTTCCCATTTCGCTAACCACTCTCACTAACCATCCACCTCTAAGGACCCAACTCATGCTGACAATCTCAGACCTGACACTCCCGACCAATTCTAACGCAGAACCCAACTAGTGGTACTCCCAACCACGAATCACCATGACCCTCAAGCCGACCCATCCTAGACCATCTTCCCTCAACTCCGCATGTTTTCCCAAATTGCCTCAGATCACGCTTCCTTAAACTTTGAAATCTCTACCACTTAAACCCTTATATACCGATCAACATTTTCACCGAATTCCTATGACATCCTCGTCCGAATTTCCTAAGCACCGCAACTTCACCAACCAAAAAAAAAATCTCTTCTCCTCTAGCGTCCTCAATACCTTCTGCTTTGCCCAGTTCCCAAATCCCTGCTCATAATCTCTCTATCTCAACCTTAAGCCCACAGTCTTACTAGGAATGTCAACTACATCCTTGCCTAGCTACCAGCCTTTCCTCGAAGATTCATCTCACATCCTCAATTACCTCAATAGCCACAATGATCTCCACACATAAATCCCGATTCATTCCCTATCCCAAAATCCTCCAACAATGCATCTAGAGATCCTTCACTCATAAATTCCCCAAGTATTACCAATCCTATCTAAACAACCCCAAATACTCATCACACGAACAACCCTGATATGAACAACGTAATATCCCCGATCGATAATTTCCCAAGAAACCTCATACTACTCTTCCTTAGCAATACATCAACCTCATCCTTTAATGAAATCGCCCCCACTCTCAGCACACATCACCTAGTCCCAAATTCTACGATTCCTCAGACATTCCTTAATCGATCATCCTCGACACCGCCCACGATCCGCTCATAGACTATCTAGACACCTTCCTTAGTACACCAATCCGTCTCACAAAACCTCCCCTCAAGAATCCCCCGATCAACTCCTAGCTCGCCCATCCACCTCTAGAACTACGCCAACTGCCTATACTCACACCCACTTGTTAGGTCACTCTCGTGCAACTAGTCTAGGCCTCAACCGCTCACACCGCGCACCTACTACTTACTGACACTCCTAGCTAGGACATCTCCCTCAAAATCTCAACATACTAGCCCCACTCCCCACCTAAGACCTACCTCGAAGCTCATCTATATTCACGAACCACTATCTTCGACACATCCCAACTCACTCGGCTCTACTCAAGCTAACGCATCATTCATGCCCCCTATCTCACACGACCAATGACCCAATCCGAAGACCTTAATCCACCTGCCACTTTCCAACCCGTCTCACTGAAGAATCTCACGACTCAAGCTCAAGAAGAAAGCACTCACATAGATATAACCCATAACCTACTCACTCGCAAGTCAGAATAACAAGCACCAAGGCACATCGTCATAGAAACAAGTTAGTCAGGCAATCATTGCTACCAATATATTCAGCACATCCGTCATCACACATTCAATTATGTCAGTTCTAGGCCTATCACAAAACATCAATTCCGATTAGTATAGAAGAATCCACGATTTGAGTTAAGAACGTCCTTCTTTGAGTCATCTAAGAGAATCACGTACGCGGCTACCATCTTTCAAATGTGTTCGTCCTTTGTATACTTTTGGCGACGTCAGTCCTGTGTGGTCTATGGGTCATGGACCCATCACACTTCCGTTGTGCTGCTATGGTGCCACTTGGTCGTCGGTCCTTTCTTACATGTCGGCGCTCATCGAAGGATTGCAAGGGTTAGAAGTTACGGAGATAGGGGAGAGACAAGGGCGGACGACACAACTTCCTTAAGAGTTCAGACATGGACCAGAACTAGGGACGACGAGACCAAGGAGAAGATCCTAACCCGAGAGTTACAACGGTGCCCTTATAATTGTGGCACACAAGCACATAAAAAAATCAAGAGATATCATCACATTATTTCACACTAGTATGCACTTATCTCAAGGGATATCGATTTATGCATTCATAACATGTTCATATAATCATCTTTATGTGTGCGCAGAACAAGCTAGCAACCTATCATTTCATTCACCAATCATGCTTGACAGACTAAGAACATGTATGCACACACTGACATGGGATATATATGTCATAAGTTATGCAAGACCTAGCAACCGTCACAAGATATCCTATGCACGAATTATCACTCAATTTAGATACACACATAAGCAAGTCATAATATTGCGAGATTAAGGCAAGCATGCTAAGATGCACTTTAAAAATCATGCTAAGGGTATAGTCAATTCATGCAGAGTTGGTATAGCAATTATCTCATCACATACATCCATATTCACATACTAAGACTAAGATGTCACAAAATCATATGAGGACTTATAACTGGGAGGTATATATCCTACATGATAGTAGCAATACTTATTAAACATGTACACAGTCATGAGGTCCAATGAGGTTCATCTGGCATGTTAAGTCATCCAATTCACATTTTAACATACAACGAGAGTTGAGCACACTATCATGGACCTAGTTCATAGGGTGACAGTAATCATAGGAATTCAATACATACGGCACATACATTTACTCATAAGTGCAACCATGCAAGGTACCCGAAAGAAGATGGTAGAATTCGTGTTTGACTCTTTTGACAAGGAGACACGGTTGACCATTACGAGACTCAAGAGGGATGACTCCATAAGATAACGCACTCCTAACTCGGAAGAATGTCGATAGTCAACCTCAGGTAACCCTCAAATCATACACAATCCCCGAAAGTAGTACGTTGATCGACCCAATTTCCCGTAGAGAATGTTGACATTAAGTATGAGACTCGATTGACATCTATGGTTGGAATACAAATAGGACTCAAGTCTAGAGGAACCAACACTCTCGACCCTTACTATCACATCCAAGTGCTTTGGTGGGACGGATGACGGAATCGGGATTATCAAGGGGGTTGTACTATGGAAGAACTATTCTGACAAGATAGAAAGTCTTATTAGATAAGAATAAGGTTTCCTCCCGCTATCCCGTTTGCAAATATGGTCATTTACATGTTCAAGTTAAGGCATTCTAATTAATTCGCTATCCTAAGCACATTAGCACTCAACACGGAAGCAATCAACAAGATTAATATGATCCTCTTCGAGGAGAATCGCCATCGGGCCCAATTGCATATATGTACATATAACGTAAGCATAAAGACGATCTATGCCGTCCTTCGAGGGACGACTGGCCGGAGGGGCAAAACCTCATGACCTCCTAACTCAACACTCCAACCTCCGTGGTGTTCCTTGGAGTCTTCTAGGCCCATCTGTAAATAAAAGCTAGTATTTTGCCTACCGTTCCCCGAATTCTACATCCATAAGGGATGTCTACCGCTTGGGTCTCTACCCACGAGATTATTTCCCCTTTATTCATTTTAGGTTTTAAGTCCAATTAAATTCATTTTGCCCTTTATAAAATATTTTCCAAAACCATTTGAAAACATTGGGCGATTTTCAAAACCCCTTCAACCTATTGTACTCGGATTGCACAACCTCAGCTCTGATACCACCTTTGTAACGGCCCGGGATTATGATTCCCGAGTTACGTTTCGAGGGATAAAACCCCTCGTTAGGATCTTGCGCCCCGAGTACAGGTTGAAGGTTTGAAACCGAAGATTTGTAGTTTAAACTGGGATTTCGCACCCAAATCCGAAAGGTCCGTTGGAGACCCCGGGGTAAACCCCTGTACCTATCCTAAGTCTACAACGCGGAAAATCCTTTATCATGCAGAGGGCATAAGTTCTGAAAATGATACAACCTGTGCCACGGTAGAGCCGGGTCAAAACAGAGTATAAGTAGGGAGAAATTCCAAAAGCATGAATCTGGTGAAGTCAGGTTTCAAACACTCCCTCTCCGCCATATGAATAGACCCCGTCATAACAGCACAAAATCAAGCAGTGTATCGGGTACCTGAAACTATACCACCAAGTCAGGCCAAGAGTCCGCCTGCGGGTCCTCTGACCGCGCTGAGGACATATAATACGCCTATACCTAGAATAAAGATGCCTTCATGCAGTACTGGAATATTAACCACACTATCATGTTCCTAACTCATATGTGCGGAATATTAAGTAAGGCCTTAACAAAGAATACCAAGTGGTATATCCCTCTTCTACCACCACCCCTCTTCCAGACAAGGTGGAGACTGGCCAGTTCGATGCTATAATCATATCAAATCTCATCATCATATCATATCTCATCATCGTATCATATCTCATGCCCATCTCGTATCTCGTGATATATATAAATGACTCGAGGAGGACAACACCCGATGAAGCTGGGCTGCCCTATGACCCTAGCAAGGACTCTAGGACTCATAGATAACGGCCGTTCTGTATTCAAACGCATACAGAATAAGAATGCTCATTCGTAAGTGCAATTCCTAAGCATGATACTACATGGCATGCTCTTATGCATATGAAACACCTACATACTATATGACACATCAGGCAGGAGGTACTGGTTACTGAGTAAGCCCCGGAGGTACTTACCTGGCTAGCAGATCGGCAACAAAAGAATCCAGCACACAGTAGTCACAATCAGATAGTATCACCTAGTACATGATTGAATATACATAAGTCTACATCCAACTATTAAGCACTCAAGCACACCTCAATCAATAGAACAAGTAACACATTATGGAAGTCATTTCATCGCATCATCCGCTCCACAAGACCACATCGTTTTCCATAAATCATTCAACCAATTCCGCATTTTCATATACATCATTTCCACATATACCCCAATGGTTCATCAAAATCATAAGACATCATTTGTGTGATATAAAATCCTACTAGATCGTCATAGTTATCCAACATTTAATCTCATATAATAATTCACCATAAGTCATGCTATTAGTCATACATATCATACTGTTAGCCAAACGATCATATTATCATGCTAGTTAGTCATCAAATAAGTCTTATTCCCGAGTTAGTTTCAGAACCGTTTCAAATCCCAGTTAAATAGTTAAGTATTCCGACCCTTGAAAATACTCGCCAAATTCCCTTTTAAGTTTATTTATTAGATTAATTTCCAACCTTGAAATTCTTTTCCAAATCCTTTATAAATCTTGAAGTCCCAATAATATATTTTAAATCTCAAATAGTATTACATGATATTTTAAATACCCCCCTTTATTTAACACTTTTATAAGTTATTTCCAAATCCCCTAAAATCCCGACCATTTTTATTTAATAAATCAACTCTTATAATTTTCCCAAAATATACTAATTTTAATCCCGCTAATTAGTTAAATAAATAAACGGATAACCCGAACCGAGCCAAACCCGATAATCCAAACCCCGTTAAATAACAAAGACATATAAATGAGCAGGGCCCCACAAGACCCACGTCAGCTCCCTTCTTCCTCCTGAATTTCGAATGGAAGGAGTCCCGCCAGGCGCCATGGCCTTCCTCGCGCAAATCCCGTCGGCTCCTCGCTCGCTGGCTGCTTGACGTCACTAGCCAGCTCTCGTTCCCGCACCCGCTGCCTCACCTGCTCGCTCGGTCAGCCTCCCACGTCCAGCAGCTCTCGCCTCTGCTCACCGGCGCACGCCTCGCTGCTCTGCCTCGTGTAGCCCATCGCCAATTTCGAGGTCGTCGGAGATCTCGCCGGAGGTCTCGAGCCCACTCGAACGTCCCACACTCAGCCCACTCTCACCCCCCAATTAGTCTAAGCATCGAAAAAGACTAAAAAAAAGAAAACGAATCGAAACGAGAATAATTCCGGAGCTCACCGAGATGGGTTTTTCGCGACTTCGGAGCTCTCGATCGGAGTTCTGGGCTTCGTCGGTGGCTCGCGATGGTTCATCGGACCTGCTTCAGACATGGGTGAGAGTGATGGAGGAGCTCGAGAATGGTTTGGGTCGGAAAAGAAGGAGAACGGCTTACCGGAAGGTTGGTTCGTGCGCAAACAGGGGAAATGATATGATGGGGTTGCGGTGGCTCTCGTGGCGGCTCCGGTGGTGACTCCTCCGCCGCTGGTGGCTCCGAGGGATGCTGCAGCTGCTGTTGGGGTTCCGAGGAGGAAGGAGGGAGGAGCAAGGGGTGGCGTTGGTGCCGATGGTGATCGATGGAGGGCGACGGTGGTGATGAATGGAGAACAACGGTGATGAAGATGGAAGGGAGCAGCGGAAGAGTGGGGAGAAGCTGAAGAATTTGAAGTAGGGAGAGATGTGAAGTGATGGGAGAGATGGCGTACAGAAGAAGAGGACCGGAGGGATGGATTTACAGATGCCACAGGTGTAGGGGAGCAGTAGAGGCTAGGCGGGAGGGTGGCTGGGGACAAGTAAGGATTTGACTGAGAATTGACGTGTATTAATTACGGGCATCAGTTAAAATTAAATACCCGGAATTAAAACCCGAATACGTGAATTTTGAATCCCGAAATTAGTTTACGAATGTTAGTTTTTCCGAGTCCCGCTTAGTCGATCAATTAGATTTTTGAAACTGAAAAGGATATCGCCAGCCGATAATTATTTTAAATTCACGAGGTAACATGACGGAATTGTTCGTCAAAATTTTATATTCCGGTCGGAATCCGCTGAAACAAGTTTTTAAATCCGATTTAAATTTATTTTTAATTCTCTTTTTCTGAAAAATTAGGATTTTGAAAATTCGAGCCTTTACAATAGTGGTGCAAGAATAATAATGTTACAATTGTGCAATTGTAAAATACAATCGTGCAAATACAAAATACAATTGTGCAAATGCAAAATACAATCGTGCAATTGTAAAATACAATTGTGCAAATGCTAAAATTTTCACATTTTAGTTTTGGAGTCTATGTGGGATTCGAACCCACATCATGTGTAATCACACATTGCTCTCCCTTTGAGCTAATAGACTTAATTGAAAACACACATAACAGTCAAGGATGATCTCGTGGTTATCAATCAAATGTCTTTAGTTTGCGAAACTAAATTCCAACACTACCACAGTTGTCGCAGCGAAGCCTGCAACTGCTACAATTTTCTTTCATGGAAGAGCAGCATAGCACCAGATCTCTTAATATCCTGGCCCTCTTCTTCTTCTTTCTCCTCTTCCAGTGCTTGATTCTTTCTTCGATCTTTTGATTGCTAATTTAGCGTTACTCGCGTTTCTGTCAGCTCAAGATGACCTTATTCAAATATATTTATTTATTTATTCTTATTATTATCCTGGAGATGAAGGTGTACATTAGGAATCAAAGATTTTACACCCCCGATCCACCAAAACAATAGAGAGGGAATAAACAGTTCAAATGTGCAAACCAGTTGTTGCTAATTGTTTAGCAGATAACAAAGGTTATTGATTCTGACTTCTAAGAGAGTTCAATTGCCTAATAAATTTAAATTGTTTCTCTTAATTGTATAAAAAGTAAGGCACAATAAAATAAGAGAAAGGGAGCTAACAAGAGCATTAGATGATGGAAACATGTGACATATGAGAGGCATCTAGCATATCTCCTGCAAGGAGGTAGCTAACATTTACGACTTGTTCCAATTAGGCACATGAGAAAAAGAAGCGTGTTTTAGAATGCCTAACATAACAGTACAGAGAATCTCCTTTAATTCTAATGAAAACATGGCACAACTCTTATGGAAGATGGACAATATCAACTAACAAAATTACACCATATGCAAACAATTACAAAGCAACAAGCTCTTCAAAATTGGAAAATCACTTCTTCTGTGCCTTGCAAGGTTAATGCCCACAAGAAAATCTACACACTTGCCACATACCTGATGCTGGTGCCGATAAGCTTATAAAAATGATGGATCTGCCTCTATGGCAGCATTAAGGCCATCAAGTGCTTCATTGCAGCGCTTTACTTATGTTTTTTGTAACTCTCTCTAGAATATTAGATGTATTATCAGGTTTTAAACCAAGGTTTAAAACTTCTCAAGAATTAAAGAGCATTACAGCCTACGAGAACTAAAGATCCTTAAGGGAGATTTCAGACTAGAACAAAACAATAGGTGAAATTTTCCATTCTAATCAATGATTCTCTAAATCAAGCAAATCAATCGATAAACATGAATGAAGAGGATTATAGGAAACAGAAACTGACATTGTCCAAGGGTGAACCATTAATCGGAGCAAGTATCAAACAAAACCTAAGTAGTGACATAAATACGAATTCCTCAAATTCAGAATCGAAGAACAGCAGAAAAAGGGGGAAACGAGAAAGAAGATACTATATTTTGAAGAGGCGGAAGACAACGAGGGTGTGGAGGCCGTAGGAGAGGAGGATGTCGTCCTCAGAGACGCAGAGGACATGAGAGAGCCAAGAGTTGGAACTAGAGGCGCTATGTCGAAGTTGAATGAGCCGATTGGGGAGGCGAAAAGGGAGAAGAAGGATTGGGAGAGGGAGAGGCCGAAGCATCTGAGTTTCCATGGTTGCGAGTTAGGGTGAAGGATCTGAGGACGATTTGGAAGGCGAAGATGGAGAAGAAGGAGCGTGTTTAATTTTTCGGTTCAGCCCATTTTATTTTAAATGGGTCCGGTTCGTTGTTTTTAATCAAACCCACGCATGGTACGTGCCCTCTTATTCCCCATTTTCACTTGAAGCATTTTTTTCACTTGAAGCATTTTTTTCACTTTAAGCCCCATTTTCATTTTAACCACACCCTATATATATAGATGAATATAATATAATAAAATAAAACTAATCCTAATATAGATTGATAAATATATGATCATATAGAATATAGACTATAGATAGATAGATAGAAAACTAACCTAAAACGAAAATATGAAAATATAGAAATATAAGGATAGAAAGATTCTCCCTTTCCAATGTTACCAAAAATAAAAAATGCAACCAGGCATAGCAACGGTTGACGGCGGGCGCCGGTCATGCAGAACGCCAACTACGTCATTTGATCAAGCAAATTTCGCCTAACAATAAGTTATAACACAAAGCTATTCCAATATACAAAAAATAGACTAGTCCTACTTTATTAAATTGAAAAAATAATATGAATATAAAATAATATTACCTACTTTACCTTGGGTTGCCTCCCAAGAAGCACCTTTTTTTCGCGTCTTTGGCTTGACGTATTGTTCTTCTTGATCAAGTTACCCTATCAAGATCCTCCACACTTGTCCTTTTTTGACAAGAGGACGAACCTTAGAAATTTCTCCAATGTGTCCATCTATTTCAATAATCAATTTCTTATTAGTATTATGAATTCCTCTTGAAGCTTCTCCTGAAATTGCAAAAACCTCAATATTGTTAGGAATCAATTTCTCATAGGGAAGAATAATAGGTTCATTTAGATTAGGTGCATTTTCCTGTGGCTCAAACAAATTCTCAATTTTCATTTTAATCTCGTATTTCCCTAATTTAATTTCCTCATTGCTAGAAAACTCATTAATTAATAATTCATTTTCTTTAGAAACATCTAACAAATTATTTGATTAATTCTTGCAATCAACATCATTAGAATCAAGAACATCAAAAGAATCATTAGGAGAAAGAGTAATAGGCTTAAATATCGAAAATTCAATCTTTCTACTGTCAAACTCCGTGGTTGGTGAACCTTCAAAGCAATCAATCTTAGTCTTAGTCGTTTGGAAGAATGGCCTTCCCAAGATAATTGGGGTTTCAGGCGTACACTGTTCCATATCTAATATAAAGAAATCAACATCTTCAACAACTCCTCTGGGCTTAATACTAGAACGATCAGCGAGTTGCATAGTTACACCAGTTTCCGATAAGGCATTGAGACCCAAAAACATGTACAAATTGTATGGCATAACATTAATTGAAGCTCCTAAATCCAACATAGCCTTAGTGAATTTATTATTACCAATTGCACATGGGATAGTAAACATATCTGGATCTCCGTATTTTTCAGGCAATCTTTTCTATAACATAGCGGAAACATTCTCATTCTAACTTACCTTTTCCTTCCTTCTCATCCTTTGCTTCCGTTTCATAGTGCATAATTATTTTAAAAACTTAGCATAGCGAGGTACAGTTTTAATTAAATTCAAAAGTGGAATATTTACTTCATAAAGAGCAAAGGTATCATAAAGAATTTATTCATCCTCCCACTTACGATCAGGTCTTAAGGCATGAGGAAAGGGTGGTGCAGGTCTTGGAACCTCAGAAGACCACTCCTTCCTTGATTTCTTCACGAATGGATCAACGTCAAACCCCGGCTCAGGCACAGGGTTAGGCGGCGGGCACCGGTCTAGGGGGCGGCAGGCACAATCTTTACAGTAGCTAGAATCTGAGTTGTTTTCAACTTCATCACCCACGTCAACCACCTCTATAGGCATTTCTTCTTCATTCCTAGTGGGTAAACTCACTTCTTTCCATCCTCTAAGAATCATGACACTAATATTCTCCTTCGGATTAACTACCACTTGTGATGGCAACTTTCCCGAATCTTTAGCTTTCAATTCTCTAATCTCCTTAGCCATTTGACTCAACAATTTCTCCTAAATACTCATCTTATCCAACAAAAACCTTAAAGTTTCATATTTGTCCTCCTGTTGAGTGTTTCTTTGACGATTCTCATATTGGCTTCTTCCTAAATAAGGCACTTGTTGCTGCTGGCCCCTGTCTTTGAATCCACTTTGATAGTTTGCATTGTAGTTCTAATTGTAGAAATTGTTACCAAAGTTACGGCGACGTCCATAATCCATAGCATTAAGATCAGCAACGTCCTCTTGAATCAATGGGCACTTATCATTCGGATGGGTTGGATCTCCGCAAACACCACAGGGTCTAGGCTGTTGAGGTTGATTCATTTGCATAGCCATCTTATTGGCGAGCTCAGTAAGTCTATCTAAGTCATCCTTGCGACTATCTCTAGAATTATCCAACTTATGTACTCCTTTTACTCCTTGGTGTTTCCCCTATTTTTGCGATGCATTAGCTAATCCTTCGAAAATCTGCATTGCGTCCTGAGGTGTTTTATCCAAAACGTACATCTCCTTCACTAGTTGTGTTGATAACACTCATATCCCTATCAAGCAAGCCTTTATATAAATATAACACTAAATCACCCTCGGGTATACCATGTTGTGGACAACTACCCTTAAGCCTCTTTAATCGCTCAACATACTCATAAAGACTCTCCGTAGGTGATTGCTTAATACTAGACAACTCCTTTTTGAGTTTGCTGAGGCGAGTAGTGGGAAAATACTTTTGAAGGAAAGCTTTCTTTAACTCAACTCAAGTAGTAATGCTTTCGGGGGGAAGGTAGTATAACCAATTGCTGGTCGAATCTTTTAGGGTAAAGAGGAAGACTCTAAGCATTAATTGTTCATCGGTTAGGCGTTGGGGTCTAAGTCTATCACATACACTAGCAAAGTTTGCAAGGTGTTTATTTGGTTCTTCCCCAAAAAGTCCATGAAAATTAGGCAAAATAGTAGACCAATTTGATTTGTATTCGAACCTTGAACCCTCAGGGAGAGCGGAAAGTCTAATTGCAAGCAGTTGCGCATTCAAATTAGGTTCCTTCAAGCTTCTTAGGGTTCTTCTTGGCGGATTGATGATGTCGTTATTGTTGTTTTCGTCTCCCATCTCCTTGTGTTGATTAAAATCAAGCCTCCTTTTCAACCTAGAAAGAGATCTTTAAATCTCGGGATCAAAAAATAAAGGTGATGAATTAGAAGAACAAGTTTGAACCATACAAGAGCAAGAAAGACTTAGAGAAAAACAAATATCTAAAACAAAGTAGAAATAAAAAAGAAATCAATGATAGGAAAATAGAACAACAAACTCTTTTATTCCCCGGCAACGACGCCAAGAATTTGGTGCGGGACGAAGGTCGTTGGCTTTTTCATCTTTTTCCAAATATCAATAATATCCTAACTCAATGATCAAACCAACATATTAGTAAACCAATATATTGATAAACCAATAAACTAGTATAACGACGAAGTCCGGAGATGAACCCACAGGGAAAAACGGTTGTAACACAATATTCCTAACAATGATTCTTAAGACAATATCAATATTTTACGAAAAATTAATGACAAAGTGAAGAGAATATATCAATGGTTGCAAAGTAGTGATAATAATATAGAAAAGCATATCACCTATAATTCTCGACAATGGTTGAGGTTCAAGATCCTAGGATTGATTCAATAGATATTTATAAAGCATATGTCGACTTGAGTAAGGTTGATACTTCTGCAAAGATACAATCTTCTTATTCAATATCACTAAAGAATAGCATTAAAGACTCAAGTTCTAAGACCAATTGGCATATCGATTTAATGCAAATAGAAGACAAGGAGCAACCCTCTCGCCCCTATAAACGCCTACTCGACATAGATCAATCGAAATCATCCACTACAAAGACATATAAATATCCCTAAATCAATGACTTCGTTTGCTATCTAGAAAACAACAACAAATTCATAGCATAGATGCACTTCCTAACATGGTGATCAATCATAGAAAAGAACACAAATATAATCAATAAGAAAAAGATGATAAATATACTTAGAAATAACTAATTGAAATCAAATCCTCACAATTCATTCAACCATGTCTTCGAATCACAAGCGAAACTATGAGTTTAGCAACTCATAGCCAAAGTAACGCTCATATCTATCAAAGTATGTCTCTCCTCTCAATAACTTGTGTCTCTCAACAAATGAATGAAAAATAACCTAGATAGAGTCATGGCAAACCCTAGAGAATAAGATAATAAGATAATAATCTAATAGAATCTTTAGACTAAAATTGGCATGCGCTGAACACGGGATAGCGGCAGGCACCAGTGGAAGAGCGGCGGGCGCCGTCCAAACAGTGACCATAGTTTCACTTAGCTTAGACGTTGTGCTTCCTCGCTCCTTTGTAGGTCCTTCCTTAGCCTTATTATGCTCCAAAATACGTCATTTAAGCTTCTTCAAGATCTCATCCAAGGTCGGAATGTAAAACTGCATAATAAACACTAAAAAGACATAAATTCCGAACTCAAACACTTCACAATAAAGATATGAAAATAGACTAAAACATATGCAAAACTCCTATCTAAATGCAATAAGAACCACCTATAATGTCTATATGAAATATGCATTATCATCTATCTGCGGACCACCTTCCTCCCTTGGACAACATCAAGTGTCGGTTCTCACTACTTGAGATGACTCTCACTTGGAAAAGGGATCTTAAAGACAGGGAACTCGTCCTAAAGTTGTTAAAGATTCCAAAAACCGACCCCAAGTGAATGAAGTCTTAGTGGTTGTCCTTGCATGTTTCTCGACAAGTGTTTCATTAGTTGATGACACATGGCATTCGTTTTAGTATCAAGTGTTCATTGGGACGAGACACAAGTTAATTTGGTGAGTTGGTGGGTTTTCCCATGTTTTGACGAGTTTGTGGACTGCAGACAACTTCTAGGCATGAGAAGTATTGATAGGGATTTCCATGCATTAGTAGATATGTTGTCCGCGTGCCACCAACACTACCACCCTTAACTTTATTGACCTTTCATTCACCATAATGATTATAAGCCATCTACGGATGCTTTTATTATATTTGATCAGGTTCTATTTGTATAGCGGGTAACCTCATTTGTGATCGCGCTCACTCATATTTACTCATGGCATCGTAAGTACTACTATTTATGTTAGTGTTTCATCATAGCTCCTCGAGCATTAGTTAAGTCATCACTTAACTGATATTCAATTAAAACGATGCATGTTATGGACTTGTATCTCGTTCATATTCATCCATGTAAAAGTACTCAATATATCTGACATTTGATGTAAATTTTCAAGTAAGTTAGTTTGTCTAGGTTGCACCCAACTATTAATGGGTTGCCTAAGTATTTGTTGGAAAGAGAATCAAGCCTTTCATAGTTTAAACAAGAGCATTTTAACCTTTTGCTATTTTCATGAAAATGAGTTGTGTGAGTGACAAGTTGAATTCAATCCCAAACACTCTCATAGCCCGTGCGGGCGACATGTTTAAGTCGGCCCCAGGTGCGCTCAGAGGTTGCACGGGTGACAAGTTTAACGGCTGCTTCAACCGTGATCATAGGTTGCACAAGCGACAAGTTTAAGTCAACTCCAAGTGTTCTCATAGGCAGCATGAGCGACATCTTTAGGCCGGCTTCAAGTGCTCTCACATGCTGCACGGGTGACAAGTTTAATGTCCTTTCCAAGCGCGCTCATAGGTTATGCGAGCAACAAGTTTAAGTCAGCTTCAGACGTGCTCATAGGTTGCGTGAGCTAATGTTTAAGCCAGCTTTAGGCGTGCTCATAGGTTGCACGAGCAACAAGTTTAAGCCAGCTTTAGGTGCGCTAATGTTTAAGCTAGCTTTAGGCGCGCTCATAAGTCTGCTCCAGGCACACTCATAGGTTGCACGAGCGGCAAGTTTAAGTCAGCTCCAAGCGTGCTCACAAGTTGTGTGGGCGACATGTTTATGTCCATTCTATGCGCACTCATAGGTTGTGTGAGCGACAAGTTTAGCTCATCTCTAGGTGCGCTCAATGGCTATGTGGGCGAGATGTTTAAGTCAGCTCTAGATGTACTCGCAGGCTGCACGAGCGACATATTTTAGTCCGTTTCAGGCACGCTCATAGGTTGCGCGAGTGACAAGCTTAGGTAAGCTTGAGGCGCGCTCATAGGCTGTACGGGTGACATTTTAAGTCAGCTCCAGCGTGGAGGGACTTTATTTCATACTCAATAAAAGTTTAACTTCGAGCACTTGTATCTGCTCTAGGAGGCCTTCTGCGAATAGCTTCTACATAAAGGGGCTATACTCAATAGTGTTTTGCTTTGATAGCTTACAATCAATGTTCCAAAAAATGCTTGACGGGTGCTTAGGGGTAGGGTAGGGTCAAGGATCTAGGCGGGGTGTAGGCGGGATCTAGGCGGATTTCATGGCGGAGCTTTGCTGTCTAGGCGGGTTTTGACGACCTTGATGGTGGGGCGAGTTCAAGGGTTTAGGCGGGGCTCTTGAAGGGTCTTGAAGGGTTTTTTAGAACAGTGCTTACAATAAGGAGGCCCTTCACGGACAATAGCTCCAACCCCTTACTTTTATACTCAGTAGAGTTTCGCTTCGAGACCTTACAACTTTAATTAAGGAGGCCCTCCACGGACTAAAGCTCCAGCGTCGAGGGACATAGTTTATACTCATTTATAGTTGTTCTCTGAGTGCTTACAGCTGCATCAGGAGGCCATTGGCAAGCTAAAGCTTTCAGCGTTAAGGGGATTAGTTTCCTACTCATTTGTGCTCCGAGCGCTTACAACTGCATTAGGAGGCCCTCCACGAGCTAAATCTTCCAGCGTTGAGGGGATTACTTTTATACTCGGTAGAGTTTCACTCCAAGATCTTACAACTTCAATCCAGAAGGCCCTCTACCAGCTAAATATTTCAACATCAAGGGGCTTAGTTTCATACTTGTTCGTGCTCCAAGCACTTACATCTGCATCAAGAAGCCCACCACGATCTAAAGCTTCTAGTGTCAAGGGGCTTACTTTTATACTCTATAGAGTTTTGCTTCGGGAGCTCAAGCTTCTAATGTCAAGGGGCTTACTTTTATACTCAGTAGAGTTTCGCTCTGAGGGCTTACATCTTCAACCAAGATCTAACCTACATGTATCATAGCATTGGAGCCTATGTGTAGTGATAGGTTTTTTGTGTATGGTGTGTGGGTGAACTGAGTGTGGGGACCGGTATTAGAGGTTTTTATAGTGTGGGGTTTATTAACGTTGAATATGTTGTTGTGTGGATGAGTACAACGTTCAATTAGACGTTGTAAATGGTGATTAAACCCTTTACAACATTCAATTAGACATTGTAAAGGGAGATCAAACTCATTACAATGTTCAATTGGATGTTGTAAAGGGCAATCAAACCCTATGGGGGCAGTCAGACCTTTATAAGGGCAGTCAGACCCTACACGTACAACATCAAATTTGATGTTGTGTATGCCCCCCCCCCCCCCCCTCATCGTGATGTTGATATTCATCCCCCACTATATTAGGATGACTGGATCTCGTCCACACTATTTATACAAGAGTAACTTCGTATTCAAACAACAGGAGGATGAAGTTGTACAAGTGATTTCACTACCAAACGTAGTATTATATATTTTTGTACTTAGTAATTTATTTATTAACATATATTGTGAACTCTCATATCTGCATCCAGTTTTCAGACTTTACAGCAGAGTTCACCGACACCCGTACTTAGGACGATCGTAACCAGATGGTTGACTATTTTAAGAAACTTGGTGTAAAATACAATATGACCATAGTATTAAAGAGATTGTGGACCAGTGCTGCAAACCAACCATGTGGTGTATTGCTAGCGTGTGAGCAATACGGAGTGTTTCGCAGAAGGGGAAAGCAACTTCATAGCACGCAAAGCAAACTAATCAGTTGTCCATTCTTTTTGCATGGTCATGAGGGATGGGCGGGTATGTGAACGATGATTGTGCAACATCCAACACACACAACCATCATCTCCCTCAACGCTTGAAGGGTCATGCTTACGCGAGAAGGATGAAAGAGACGGAGAAGAAAATGTGCAAGTGGATGAAAGACATTGGGACTCCGCCCAAGGCCATTGCGTACGGGTTACGACAACTGGATGGAAATAGCGTCACCTCAGCACGGTCACTTGAGACCACCCTCAACAAACTTGCCATTGAAGAGAGAGAAAATTGGACAATGACACAAGATACTTTCCATCGTCTCCAAGAAAGGGGCTACTACTATGACTTAAGAAAAAGCCAAGAGGATGAAAACGTATTGAATGACCTTTTTATCGAACAACCGGATGGGATTCCTCTCCGACATAAGTACTTGTATGTCATCATTATGGATAGTATGAACTAGACCAACGTGTAAGTACTCTAGCCTACAACTTCGTACATTTATATTTATCAATTGTTATATATACTTATTTGAGGACATTGCTACATTGGGTAAATAGCCAAACAGGTACAACGTAGGTCTATGTGAGATGATTGACTTTTTGCCAACGGGAAATAAATTTTGCATCACCTACACCTTTATGGCTCCTGAGAACAAAGACACATACGCTTGAGTGCTCAACAATCTCTGTGTTATTCTTTAGGGTAAAATACTCGATTCGATGATCAACAAATCGGAAGCTGGGCCTTTTCGCGACACTAGGGGTGGTCTTCCCATATGTGCAACACCTACTGGGCTGGTTACATGTAACTCGCAAGTGTGAAGAGGCTGCTTCAAAGATCACCAACAATTTACAACATGCTCTAATATTAAGAAATAACGTTTGAGGTTTATTTCAATCTTCTATGGATGAGTCTTTCAAGTGGCGTCGGAGGTGGCTTCATGGCAAACGGTAGCCCACACCCAGGGTAATGTGGTATCTAGAATCATTGTGGCTCATTCAACGGACAAGCCTTGTCAAATCTTACACCGAACAGGTTCTCAACTTTGGTAAGAGGACAACAAATAGGTACAAATATCCTTTTATGCATTTACAGATGTATATCCTTCTTATGTTTCCAAATTCGTTTGTTGCTGTCGCATGATGCAATATGCATAGGGTCGAAGGTCAACACAAAGTATTGAAGGAAGTATTGCACTCGTCTACCGGTGACTTTTGCGTCATGGTGGATGTCATTCACTGAGTTAATGAATGTCAAATGCATGACCTCCAGACTACCTTGGAGATAGATCGTTTCAAATGGCCAACTGGCGCACACAATGTCCTCTTATTCAAAGAGGTTAAGCACATAGTTTTGAAGAAGTATTTCGATTATCTTTACGATCATTGAAGGAAAGTTGGCGATGGAAAAGTACGTGAACAATGCACCGACTAATTTCAGAGAGTTTTCTATGGGCTACCCTGTGTGCACGATGTTCAACATTACGTTGCTAATGGAGTTCCAATCTCAATAGATGACATCCGCCCATTTTGAAAAAATATGTCACGGGATGAATCTTACAATGTTGTCTTACCCTACGCCATGCCGCCTTTGTACGCTGCCTCTAATGAAGAATGTGACTCAGATCTGCACCCACCCACACTTGGTAGCGTACGTTCAAAGGGGGGACCCAAAGGGAAGAGGAACCCTTGTAGAGCAAATCCTTCGCAATATGATGAAGTTCGGGAAAATTTTATAAGGGAAGATGCCAGAGCAGGTCGCCACGGTAGAGCCCGAACCTCTCGACCTCTTGAAGGCGCCCAATATTGGGTTTCAACTGGGTTCGCGACAATGCGGACTCTTTTATGTTCAGGCACATTACAGAAGATGTAAACCCCATAGGAGATGATCACTTTGGATATCGAGCGTCGGCACAACTGATGTTACCACCAGGGGAGGCACGATTCGCAAATATGAAAGGGTTATTGTGAAACCATTTGGAATAGAATCCTCAACTTTACATTGGTTGTTACATGGGAGGGTATTCGTTGCAAGAGTTTGTCAACCTGCAGAGTTACTCCGGCATAGTGGGGGTGAACCAATATACTAGATTGAGCTGCCGATCATGGGTCTTGTGTTTGCGATCGTCTACCAAGTGCCCCTCGTTGTCTTATCTTGGCACTGGCCCTTTATGTGCCTCTCTATACACCGAACAACCAAATAATGCCACTTAAGAGGTCACACTAGGGTTGGCATGCATCGAGAACAAAGATCATTTGCCGCGATGAGTTTGATATGCGTTACTCTCCCTTGAATTGTAGTTCATCCATATATTACAAAAATTAACATTCTTATACTTATTGCAACTATGGTTATATCTCGACGCTTCTTACCTCTGCCAACGCATGAATGGATGATATATCATCACCCGAGCGTCAACATATGGGATACTCCTTTTCACGATCAAGTTGATAGATTTAGAGCATTGCGGGTTCAGGAAGGTCATCCTCTACACCATGTTTAGCAGTCGTGACACAATGTTTAGCTGCCATTTCCCTATTATGTTTAGAGGTGGCAATCGGGCGAGTCGGGTCAGGTTCGGGTCGGGTTATTTGGTTTCAGTTCATATCGGACTCGGGTTGATATCGGGTGTGATAACAATTCGGGTCTAATCGGGTTCGGGTCGGGTTTATTCGGGCATTAGTTTATCGGATACAATCGGGTTTTCGGGTCCTATTCGGTTCGGGCGAATCGGGTTTCGGTCTAAACGAGTTTGGGTGCATCGGGTGTGTCGGTCTAAACGGGTTTGGGTGAATCGGGTTTCGGTCTAAGCGGGTTCGGGTGAATCGGGTTTTGGTCACAACGGTTTTGGTTAAATTCAGTTCAGTCAAATCGAACCCGCAAGAATCGTATTGGATAAAACAAATCATTTTTTTTACCTATGAGATATTTATCCTTCTATATAGATTAAGCTAATGTTTATCAATTCTTAATCAATACTACATTCGTTAAAAAATGTAAGTCTTCTCACTTTTTATAATATTTTTTAAAAAACTGAAAATCATATAAAATTTTATTTTTTTAATATTAATTTCATACCTATTGCTCATAACTACGAAATTATAAAAATAACAAAAAAATGATATTTATATAATTTGGGCGTCTTAAAAAATGCTACTCCCTCCATTAATTAAAACTTGACGTTTTACTATTCACGCACGCATTTTTAGGCGTTAAAAACTATATAAAATATTAACTTTTTTAATAATTTTGTTAAACAACTTCATTCTTACAACTATTAAGTATAGATTTATAAAAACAAATGTAAAAAAAAGTTGATATTTTATATAGTTTTTATCATTATAAAAAAGCGTGCATGAATAGTAAACAACAAGTTTTAATTAACAGAGGGAGTAAAAAGTTACTTTTTTTAATGGAGAGAGTACAAAATTATATTTAATTATACTATATGCATGATAATATTACCATCCATTATTAAGTAATCAAATACTTAGGTTGTTTTGAGTATTTTAGGGAAAATGCTAAGATTTTTATTGATTTTGGATATAATCGGGTTTGGGTTATTTCGGGTGTCGGGTAATTTCGGGTTTCGGATATGCTCGGGTCGGGCAATTTCGGGTTTCGGGTTGATTTCGGGCTGGTCTATTCGGATATAATCGAGTTCGGGTTCTTACTGGGTTCGGGTTGCTTTCGGGTTCGGGCTTAACTCGAATCGGGTCGGTCGGTCTCGGATCCAAACTTTTTTTTCAATTATTCGGGTGTCGGACGGGTTCGGGTCGGATCAATCGGATCGATTTTCTCGGGTCGGGTCGGGTATTGCCAGCTCTAATTATGTTAGACGTTGTAAAATAAAATTTTGTCATCTATTATATTGTATAAGTTCGATTATATAAGTTCGATTATACAATTTCCTTTGTGTTATTATTTTTTTCTTTCAAACATCTATATGTTATATAGGTTCAATTACACGATTTTCTTTACAAGAAATACATTCCATATCATACTTGATGGAAATAGTACTGCAATACAACGTCCGATTGGACGTTATACTCCAACTTGTCATATTAGAAAATGTTCAATTGGACGTTGTGAAGTGGCCTGCACAGACCCACTTCGATTCAAAATGTACGTTCAATTGGAAGATACTGTTTGCCCGACCCGCCCCACTCTGGTCTAGGATTAGCAACATTGTATATGCCAAATTATAACTGATAGATTACATGGGCTTTATATTGTATAATGGCCAAAAGGCCCAAATCCATTGTAACTTATATATATGTTTAATCAATAAATGAAACCGTCAAGGAGGACTTTACAATCAATCTCATGATCTTACATGGTATCACAGCCTAAGATCCCAAAAACCCTAATTTCTTTTTCTTTCCAACACCTAGCCGTCGGCCACCCCTTGTCGCCGCTGACACCCCCCCCCCTCTCGGCCACCCTCTCTCGGCCACCCCTCCTTAGCCGCCGAACCCCCCCCCCCCCCTCTCTTGGCTCTCCTTTCTCCCTCTCGTCCCAATGGCCGCCGAAACAACCTCTACCAAACCACCCTTCCACTTTGCTCTCACCATCTCCAACATCAAAAACTGCATCCCCATCATCCTTGATCATGAATCTAGTTCCTACATCATGTGGTCTCACCTCTTCACGACCCATGCTAAGGCTCATAAGGTCCTCCACCACATCCATTCCTCTAGCGTTCGTCCCACCACTGAGGATGACGATCTCTTCGCTCAACTCAACACCATCGTTCTTCAATGGATCTTCAACATCATCTACAAAGATCTATTGACAACAATCCTCGACCCCAAAGACAACGCCTTGGGTGCTTGGACCAAGCTTCAGAATCTCTTTCAGGACAACAAGTCCACCCGTGCCGTCTACCTTGAGCACAAATTCTCAAGTTGCAAGACTGCGTCTTTCCCGTCAATATTCGCCTACTGTCAGCATATTAAAACCCTGTCTGATCAATTGGGCGCCGTCGACTCCAAACCTAGTGCCACTCACCTTGTCATCCAGGTACTTTCGGGCTTTCCCTTTGAATACAATGCTGCTACTACTCAAATCCAGCAGACGGAACCTCTCCCCACCTTTGAGAAGACCCGGTCTCAGCTGATCCTCGAGGAGACTCGCCTTCACCTTCGGACCACAGACACCGCCAAGCACAAAACCGCCCTGGTCTCGTCAAGCGACATTGATGAGACATATGCCCCGCAGCAAAGTCGCAACCACGATCAACCTGCGCAGAGAGGCGGTTGGTACATGGACACTGATCAGGCCTATGCTCCGACTGATGTGCATCACGCCTTCTCCTCTATACAGCTGGCACCTCCTGACTCCGCTTGGTACATGGACACTGGCGCCACATCTCATATGACGAACTCCTTAGGTACTCTCTCTTCTCTTTCTTTTAAGGGTCTTACACATTCTATTATTGTCGGCAACGGTGGTCACCTTGCTACTTCGGGTATTGGCCACGCCACATTACCAACCCTTTACACCTCAACAATGTCCTCATTGGCCCAAAACTTGTCAAAAACCTTATCTCTGTCCGTCGTTTCACCACTGACAATAAGGTTTCTCTTGTGTTTGATCCGTTTGGTTTCTCTGTGAATGATCTTACTAAGGGGGTTACTCACCTGAGATGTAATAGCACCGGGGAGCTCTATCCTGTGTCATCACCCTCACCATCCAACCCGTCGTGTCATGTCGCCCTTTCGGCATCGTCATCCAGTCTGTGGCATGCACGCCTTGGTCATCCCAGTTCTGCAGTTTTAAATTTGCTTCATTTTAAGAGTCTTGTCAAATGCAATAAAGAGTCTCGCTCTAGTTTATGTTCTTCCTATCAGTTAGGCAAGCATGCCAGACTACCTTTTAAGCGGTCTTTAAACACTACTTTTGCACCATTTGATATAATTCATAGTAATATTTGGACATCTCTTTTGCCTAGAAAGAAGGGTTACAAGTATTACCTTTTGTTTCTGGATGATTATAGTCATTTCTTATGGGTTTTCCCGTTACATTTTAAGTCTCAAGTGTTTCCTATCTTTGCCAAATTCCGTGCTTACATCAAAACACAATTTCACACCTCTATCAAATGTTTCCAATGTGACAATGGTCGCGAATTTGATAACAAAGACTTTCACACTTTCTTCAACACGAATGGGATCTCCTATCGCTTGTCTTGCCCCTATACTTCCCAACAGAATGGCAGAACCATTACCAACATGATGTGCTTTCTCCTCTTCCACGCATCTATTCCCCTTCCCTATTGGCCTCACGCCTTATCCACCACATGCTATCTCCTAAACATTCTCCCATTTACTACCCTGCACCATCACTCACCAACCCAGGCACTTTATTGCACCTTGCCTAGGTATGATAACCTTTGTACCTTTGGGTGTTTGTGCTTTCCAAATCAGTCCGCCACCGCCCCTCACAAGCTTCACTCGCGTTCCACTCCTTGTGTCTTACTTGGCTATCCGTCTGATCATCGTGGTTACATTTGCCTCGATGTCAAGACCCATAAGCTCATTCTCTCCCGTCATGTCACCTTTGATGAGTCTCGCTTTCCCTTTGCTTCTCCCCCTCCCCTCTTCTACACCTCATGTGTCTCCGTCTGAGTTAGAGTCTTCATTCCCTCACTTTCTTCTTCCCCAGAGCTCTTCCGGTGGTCCTGCCTCTCCCCCTACACCACCCCCACCACCACCTCCTATCACCAGACCGCACACCCGCTGCATCTATGGTGTCTTTCGACCTCGTCAGATCGTCTCCATGAACACCACACAAAACCCCGCCGCCCCTTTCCGTTCATCTTCACGGATTTCCCCCCCTCCCCCCCCCCCCCCCCCGCCAGACTAGATGTTGCGGCCGTCGCACATCAATCACCCACACCAGCTCCCCACCCACGACCGATGCCACGGCCGCCGCACATCAACAGGTCGCGGGCTCTTTGATGCGGCCGCAGCCCCCCGCCACATCCTCTCCTGTCATCCCCACCGAATCCCACTCCCCTCTTGCCTCAAACCCGACCTCCCTTTCCCCCATCCCCACCTCCCACAAAACAGCCCTCCTCGACCCGAATTGGCAGGCGATTATGCTCGACGAATACAGGGCCCTTACAAGGAATGGTAATTGGGTTCTGGTTCCTCGCCCTCTTGAGGCGAACGTCATTCGCTGCATGTGGCTCTTCCGCCACAAGTTCCGCTCCAATGGGACGTTGGAGTGCTACAAAGCCCGTCTTGTGGTCAACGGTCGATCTCAGCGGGCAGGTATTGATTGTGATGAGACGTTCAGCCCCGTGGTCAAGCCTGAAACTATCAGAGTGATGTTGAGCTTAGCGTTGTCGCGACATTGGGATATTCATCACCTGGATGTCAAGAACACCTTTCTGCATGGCCATCTGAATGAGACAGTTTACATGTTTTAGCCGTCGGGGTTCGCTGACGCTGATAGTCCCAAGCACGTGTGTCTCCTGAAGCGCTCTATGTATGGTCTGAAACAGGCTTCGCGGGCTTGGTTCCAGCACTTTGCTTCACATCTGCTACGCTTGGGCTTCGTTGGCAGTCGGTCAGATACGTCTCTGTTTATCTATCGCAGAGGCTCGAACATTGCTTTCTGTTACTATATGTCGACGACATCATCCTCACCGCCTCTTCTGATGCTCTTCGGACGTCTATCATTTCACAGTTGAGTGCAGAGTTCGCCGGCCACGTCTGCGAACTCTGCACTCGTGGGAGTCGCTGTTCAGCGTCATGCGTTTGGGCTATTTCTCTCTCAGAGTAAGTATGCTGCTGAGATTGTTTCTTGGGCCAAGATGAGTAACTACAAGCACGTAGTCACCCCTGTGGATACTTCCAACAAGATCAGCGCTCACTCTGGTCCTCTGTTTGATGATCCGACGTTGTACAAGAGCCTCGCTGGTGCTTTGCAGTATCTTACATTCACTAGGCCAGATATCACTTACGTCGTTCAGCAAATATGCCTGTTCATGCATGCGCCCAGGGAACCCCACTTTCAGGCCTTGAAGCGGATCATCCGGTACATCAGCGGCAGCCTTAAGCTGGGCACCACAATCACCCCTTCCTCTCGGCATGACCTGGTCGCCTACACTGATGCGGATTGAGGTGGTTGTCCTGACACACGTCACTCCACGTATGGCTACTGTGTCTTCCTCAACGACACCCTTGTTTCGTGGTCCGCGAAGCGACAGTCTGTGGTGTCTCGCTCCAGCGCCGAGGCAGAATACAGAGGTGTGGCCAACGTTGTCTCCGAGTGCTCTTGGCTCCGCAATCTCCTTCTTGAGCTCCGTTTCCCTCTTCAAAAGACCACCCTGATCTACACCGATAACGTCTCCCCCGTCTATCTGGCTAGCAACCCAGTCCAGCATCAGCGCACGAAGCACATTGAGCTCGATCTCCACTTCGTCCGGGACAAGGTTGCTATTGGACATGTCCGTGTTCTACATGTCCCGTCCTCCTATCAGTACGCTGATATATTCACCAAGGGTTTACCTCGTCAGTTGTTCCTTGATTTTCGGTCCAGTCTCACTTTACGGGACCCTCTACGTTCGACTGCGGGGGTTGATAGATTACATGGGCTTTATATTGTATAGTGGGCCAAAAGGTCCAAATCCATTGTAACCTATATATATGTTTAATCAATGAATAAAACCCTTAAGGAGAACTTTACAATTAATCTCATGATCTTACAATAACGTCCAATTGGACGTTGTAGTGTAATTAATCATACAACGTTGAATCCAACGTTGATTAACAAGTTTAGTCCGCGGATTCGTGATGGATATAGGAACACCCGTGGATATTTGTGGGTAACATAAAACTTTGTATCACATATATAGTTTGGTTTTGTAGCTAGGTTAGATTTGATCAGGACCTTTCTCCGATCCATGAGATAGCGAGCAATGAATCCGAACTTAGCTAGTACTGTGAGCAAGAAATCTTTTTGTAATGTATCATAGACTTTTTATATGTCAAATTTTAATGCATCCGTCTTTTCATTTTCTTCTTTTCCGTGAGTGAAAATTTTCATATACAATAAATACGTTATCCTGAATATATAATCCGATCATATACAAAAACTCCTTGGACAATTTTCCACAGTAACCTTTTCAATCTCTCTGCTATAATTGTTTCTAAAAAAACAAGATACTAGATAGCTGAATATACGGAGAAGATAAGAAGCTACTTATATGAGTGAATTTAATACAGACCAAAAAAATGAAAAATTGTACTCATCGTGATCATTTCACCAATTTTGTCCGTGTTTATGTCAGTATGTGCGCATCACATGACGTCATCAATAAATCTAATTTTCCGGAAGTCTCGATAAATCCTTTTATTTGTCCTTTTATTATTTATATACGTTTTTTAAGGTGATAAAAAATTAAAAATTATATAAAATATTTAATTTTTTATCAATCTCATACTATCTCCGTTCATAAATAGATGTCGGTTGATTTTTTTAAACATTTGGAAAAAAATATATAAAATATTAACTTTTTTAAAAAAAAATTTAATAATATGATACTCATTATTAATAAGTATTTATATTATATTAAAAAAATTACTAAAAAATTGATATTTTATATTATTTTAAACGGGGGGGGGTTTGTTTCTTTTTCAACAATTTGAACCAAGCAATTAAGCAGATTCAAAAACTCAAATTACGTAATTATGTATTCAATAGCTAGCATGAACATATACTCGAATTCCATTCCCGACCTCGTGGATCTCCTCAACAAAATTACTTTGATAACTAAGATGATGAGAATCTTAAGCAGAGAGATGAGCTAGTAGATATATTAATTTAGCTGCAGGTGCATATATAGGCCTTTTTTATTTTTAATTTCGATGATAGATTATTAAAATGAGACCATGAATTAACACTTGATGGATCTAAGTTTATACAACAAATGATCAAAATCCACATAGATCTTGCACTTGGGCGCTCTGTTGGACAAGGACCCACCTAGAAAAGGCTTCAAGGGTGTTCATGTCGGCTCTATAGTGCTTCTGGGTGAACTCAAGAAGTGTAGGCCATGTGAAGTCTGGGTAAACCCTAGGGTTCGAGTCGTCCACCAGCTCCCCCGGTGCTCTCACCACCCTGTCCTTCCTTGGGCACAGGAAGAAGGCTAGTGACTTTCTTGGCGTCGTGCTGTTCACCACCGCCCTGTGCAAGCAACTCTTGTACCGCCCATTCGACAACGCCTGCACAGCACTCCATACATAATTCGGTATGATTTAGTCATCAGGTTGTAATAGTACGTGTAATTGTCAGGATCACATATCTTATCATGTTGTGTTGCCGTGATTTGTGGTCATAATAATATGATCGACAATGTAGCTAACAGTATAAGTTTGTTGTGGGAAGCCCTACCTAATTAAAATGTGACTCATCCGATCCGCAAATGAAATTTGAGGATTTGATTTATGTGACTCATCAAAACATATATACTAATAAATGGCTCAAATTCGATCCCAAATTATTTTGGCTCAATTGATATGATGGGTCTATTAATTTGTAGATAGGGGGAAGTAGGGTCTTTGGCATATATGATTACCATGAAGGTGTCCCCAATGTTGATCACAAAGGCGTCGAAACGGGGAGAGATGGAGCGCCACTCGCCATCGACAAACACTTGGAGGCCGTGGACATCATCTTGGTGGAGGATGGTGAGAGAGGTTGGGTCGCAATGGGGCCCCGTGCCGAGGGCCAGCTCCGGTTTTTGGCAGGGTGGATAGTAGTTGAGCCGCATCACGGAATCGTTGCCTTCGAAGAAGCTCCGAAAGTATTGTCTTCCGACTCCAAGGCTAATGCCTAGAAGCTCCATGATTCTTAGGGACAGACTGTCCATGGCTTCACAATATTCTTGGTATAGTTTTCTGCATAGATTCACATCATAAAAATCCATCATTCAATTATATTCCGGATTTAGTTATTAATTATTCTTTAATTTATGAATTCAAACTTTTTTAATTAATGTATTTTAAACCCAAGTAATATTATTATATTATAATTAATGTATTTTAAATTCAACACACCCTTATATCACAAATTCACAATGCATTGTTTCAATTATAAAGTTGATGGGACAACATCCGAAAATATAGGAGTTAATATAAATTAACATTTTCATATAAGATCCGACTTTATCAAAAGTTTCGACGACTAGGGAAAGAGTAAAAGATACGGAGTCCATGAGTCATTTTTAATTTTTTTTCCCCGATTTTTTGTCATATCCACCATTTGGAGTTCGTTGTTTGTGTTCAAATATTGGGGGTGATTTCCTCATAGAAAAAATATAAAATAAAATTTTTTATAATGTTGTGTTAATCAAGTAAAAGTTTGAATATCAAAAGATTTAGAGTTCGATTCTTTTTGTAAAAATCTTTAAAAATGGAGAGGTCATACAATATCCAATCTAAATATAAAATAATCCTCCATATATTTTTCATTTTTTAAAACAAAAAACTTGGATCTACTTTATATGTATAAAAATACTGTTATTGGTTTTGATTAAAAAAAAATATGGATTGTAGAGTGATGACTTTTTAATTTAAAATGTAAATTTGAAAATGTGATATAGTAAAATTTTGCTCACCCCATATGTGTTAAATCTTGATGCATTTTGCTCTTAAAATAGTCTTCAACAATTTTGGAGTTGGTGACTTCCTCGGGCGAGTATGGGAATGAGAGTGTCTCCTTCCAAGGAAGCTTGGACGAAAACCTTGTCGTGAAGCTACTAGCATAACCACAATGCTCGCCGAGCTTTCTTTGAGCTCTTTGCTTGTCAACCAAGGGAAGTTCAAAGAAATCATCCATGTACTTGTGCGCATGCTTGATTAGCTCGCTCTGAACACCGTGATTCCTGACAAGGAAGAAGCCGTGCTTCATGCAGGCCTCTCGAACAAGCTTTGATGCATTGTTGGTGGGTTCTATTTCCCCTTTGATGAAGCTTTCCAGATCGATGATCGGTACTTCAAGCTCGCAGACATCATCAGATGGCTTTTCGTGATCAGGCCAGATGAATTGATTAGGTATTTCGGTTTGGGTTCGAAGAAGTTTGGAATCGAAAACTAAGGATTGAGGGTCTTTTGGTTGTTTCAGTTCATGATTGTTGGTGATGGTTTGAGGCATTGTGTGTGTGTTACTCCTCATGCACTCTATTGTCATTTTGCATGAAGTGAAGGTTGTTTTGGGGCTTAGAAAGGCATCCAGTGGCATAGGAATTTTATAGATCATTTGTTTTGCAAAGAAGCCCTTAAAGAATCTCATATTTAATTTTGGAGAAACAACAAAATACTAAACGGGCCAAGTGCTTGTTGTCCTTTACGTTGCCAGAAATGCTTTTCCCAATGGGATCTGTGTCCTTAAAAGAGATAAGTTTAATTAAATAATTAAATCAACAACTAAATAGTTTATTCATTTTTCCCACCAAAAAAATTAGTTTATTCATTTTTTAAGATTCTATAGTTGCTGTCATTTGGTAGTTAGTGGTGCTACCTTGTGAGATGCACCAATTTTAATTTGGCCAAAAGGCAATTTTGGAGATGGACAAACCATGAAAATAATACCGTAGCACATAATAATTTGAATTAATATATAAAATGGCAACTTACTTTTGTATATAAATGAGTAAATATCTTTGAATTAATGGTGATCATGGATTAATCCCATAGAAGAATCGATTCAAACAAGAAGAGAATCACTGAATTTGAATTATAATTCGATTAAATCTATGTAAGAATTAGTTGATTGAAGCGGAATTTCATCAAATGATTTTTTAATATCTAATTAAGGACCTCATGCTAAAATAAGGAGATAAATGAAGGCTAAAAAAGGCTAAAATCAACATGATTTTCTAATGTCTTCTTTTCGAGAAGAGAACTTCAAACCTACATGACTAGAGCTGGCAAAATCCGACCCGACCCGAAAACCCGACCCGACTCACTCGAACCCGAACTCGACCGGAACCCGAAAATCTGGAGTCATTCATAACCCGAATCCGAGACCGAACCCGACCCGAAACAGACCCGAATACAGATAAACCCGACCGTCCCAAACCCGACCCGACTCTTAACCCGGCCCGACTCTCAACCCGACCCGACCCAACCCGACCCGAATTGAAATGGTTATTTAACATCAACATTTTAATACTTGAATGTTAAAAAAAATATTTATTTTAACACAAGTTTATGATTATACTTTAACATATAAAACACCAATTATATTTGTTAATTGTTATCATATGAATAAGAACCCAAGTAAAATCAGTAGATAAGCAGATAAGTCAATGAGTCAAGTAGGTCAACCGACATACATCAAATCAAAACATCGATACATATTACGAGTCAGAAATGCTAAAAGTTCATTAGTCGTTGCAGATGATATAGCGTGCAACCCAACATCATATCCTTCCAACAACTACTAACAACCCAACAAAATATCCTTTTCGGAACCAACAACAATCAGCAATACCTAAATGGGCCAAAAGCTAATAATAATAATGAAAAAAAAAACTAATGGGCCAAAAGCTAAAAATGAAATGGGCATTGAAAATGATATGGATCAATGATATAGTCAAACCACAAATAAGTTAATTAGCAACTTGTTAGTTAAAATAAGATTAAAACCTGAATGTACAATTATTTTGATTTAATTATAGCACCAATCAATTGGTTTAAATGTTTAAAAAAGGACGATGTTGCCGAATATCGAATTTCTGATTATGACTTTTTTGAAAATCGGTCGACAACCGATGAGTCAATAACAATGAGTGTATTCAACCGAGTCAAAATTACATATTCAAGTATTCAACCGAGTCAAAATCATTTATTTTAAGTAAACTACATATTTAAGTATTCAACCGAGTTAAAATCATTTATTTGAAGTAAATTACATATTTAAGTATTCAATCGAGTCAAAATCAACCTAATTATCCAAATTCCAAACAGGTCGAATATGATTCGACCGAAAACTCAAACCAACTATACCGATATACCCACTTTGATTCGAAACTCAAATGAGACCAACCCGCCTCTTGACCCGAACCCCGAACGAGACCGACCCGCTTTGACCCGAGCCCGGATGGGCATGACCCGACTTAACCCTTAACCCTTAACCCGACCAATCTAAAATTCATTATGACCGAACCCGACCCGAACCCAACCCGACCAATGTCCGACCCGACCTATACCCGACCATAAATTTTACCCGAATTGACCCGACCCGAGCAAGCCTGACCCGAACCCGACCCGAACGACTTACTTGCCAGCTCTATACATGACTCCTCTAAGTAGTTTACACCAGCTCAAAATTGGAAATACTTGCAATTGATTCTTCTTTAATAAATTATTTAATTAGTATGATCATGTAATATATTGATAAAGTTATTATCTTCTAAAAATATGTCCATACATAGCAAAAATAGGTAAAATCTTATCTTATATCTATTTCTAGATTGATTAAGTGGAGTCGGGAAAAAATTTCAGTTGATTTAATAGTATTGAAAATTGGTTAATATCTTCTAAAAATATATCCATTTCTAATTAAATTGATCAAATTTTATCGTGTGCAAATATAGATATGTGGATTAAATAGACTTAGAATAAAATTTTATCTTATGCATGTATTGATCATTTAAAAAAAATTGTGATTGGTTCATACCACTAATATATATATATAGGGGTGCGCTCCGGTGAAAACCAAAATTGCGGTAAAAACCTGTGAGGACCGGCCTTTTAGCCCAGTTCACTTGCTTTATAGCTCGGTTATGAATAGAGCCGATCTATAAAGTCACAAATTTTAGCCCGATTTTGAATAAAATCGAGCTATAAAGTCACTATATAATTTCAAAACATGAGTTTTTTAGCACGATTTTTATGCTTGATCGAACTATAAAGTCATGTATTGTTTTAAAACTAGAGTTTTTAGCATAGTTTTTAGGTTGAACCGAGTTGTAAAGTCACCGTGTGATTGAAGTTTTTAGCACAGGTTTCAAATAAACCAAGTTATAAAGTAGTCCACACGGTTTTTACCACAATTTGAGGTTTTCACCGGAGTCAATATCTATACATATAATGAAATTGGGTTAAATTTTATCTTATGCAAAATAAATTTTTTATCTAATGCATATATTGATTATTTCAAAAAACTGTAATTGGTTCATACGACTACGATTAAGGAGAGAGCGTCATGTGCCATAGATGACTACTCATTTGCTATATATAATAGATATGGATATATATTTAACTAAATGTTTTGAATTAAACTCAATGGTTAGTAAATGAGTAAAAAATAAAAGGCAAAAAAAAAATGTAAATGTATGAAAGAGATAAAGAGAAAAAGAAATAATAAGAGAAAATATGTGATTAATTTGAAAAACATTAAATTAAGAGGTTTTGACGGATTATCAAAAGAGGGAATTGCATAAATTAACCAACTTATCCTAATTGTTCGCAAGGCTAACCCAATCCGAAATTTTTTTTTTGCTGAAAACCGAATAGAGGAATGCAAGGGGAAGCCCGTAGCAGATCGCAGAGTGGGTGGAGGTTTATTTGCAGGTTGATGTATAAGCAGTTAGTTTTAATTGGAGACCCAAAGCAAAATGACCTACCACATATTGGAATCGATTGGACAAGAGTTATCGGAGAAACAAATTCACCATTGACTTTATTGGCAAGTTTTCTTTCGATTAAGTTTATGCGAGAGGTGTCTCCCTCAAATATGTAACATTGGCCGTCTCTCCCTCTGTGTAATGGAACAACAATAGGTCATTTGCCATTAACATATGTAAAGCCGAAGAAGTAGGGATGCAGGTCGTTCGCCACTAGGCCCGATCACCGATTGTCGGATCCCCACTCAGCAGGTGATAAGGACGACGAAGTGCATATACCCAAAGTTGGCAAGGAAAATAGAACACATGTCTAGTTACAACGCGAAAATGATCAGCTACACCAAAGTCATTATGTACAGCTTGGCTCATCAGTAACAATAGGGAATGGAGTGGGAAGAGTTTCAGTTAAACCCAAGTTCTAATCCCATTTTACTCCCCTTTTCTTCATTTTTTTACACAGACAGTACACACAGAGATAGAGCCCCTCGAGAGAAAGAGAAATCCGAGCCACCTGAGTCCGGAATCCCTGAACCACCCGCCGCCTCCATCTTGACCTCCAGCCAACCCTGGCACCGGCGCACCATCGTGCATAGCCCCTCGACAGTCTGCAGTCTTGTCCAGCCCCTCGGCAGTCTTGATTGTTCTTTATCTTCACCACTTTGATCCACAACGGTTAATTTTCTTCCTCTTCCCTTTAATTTGAATTGGTTCAGGTGAGAATCAATTTAAAATAGAATTTGTTGATTAGAGAATCAATTTGAGGAATTTCGATTAGGATTTGAGATTTGTGAGATTTTTTTTTTGTGAAAATAGGGTTTAATTTTGAGAAACAAGTTCAATTTATTGAGATGAGAATCAATTTATATTAAAATTTGTGGATTTGAGAATCAATTTAGGGAAATTTCCTATTAGGGTTTGTGATTATGAGAAATAAATTTTGTGAAAATAGGGTTTGATTTTGAGAATCAATTCGATTGATTGAAATGAGAATTAGTTTAGATTAAAATTTATGGATTTGAGAATCAATTTGGGAAAAATTTCGATTAGAGTCCTGATTTATGATAAACCAATTTTGTGAAAATAGGGTTTAATTTTGATAATCAATTTTGTGAAATTTTGATTAAGCTTATAAATATATGGGGTTGGTTGAGAGCTTCCAAGACCTATGGGATTTGTTCAAATAAAAGGGCCTTAACATGCCATGACTAAAGATGATAGTGAAATAAAACCATATTTGTGCAATAGAGTAAATATCAGTTGTGCTTGATAATGTATTAGTATATAATATGGATAAGTTGGTTACTTGAGGCATTGCGCTTTCGGTTGCTAGAAATGCAAGCACAATGAAGCAAATCAAGGTTTTGTTGTTGAGTATCGAACTTAAAGCCATTGTCACCGTATTGCTTTCAACAAACAAGGAATGTGCTTTCGCTTTTTTGGTTTCCTTTTTTCTTTTTAAAGAATGCAGTTGAAGGGTTTGAGAGTTGTTGGTCCGATTTTTATAGATATTTTTTCAATAGGTGGCTTTAAGGTTTTGATGACAAATAGACTCATAGATAGGGCTACTTGAGGGGTTTGTACGGGCAGTTCTTGTGATTTTAAAACATTGATGATGCCCGAAATTTCAATAATGATATTCTCAAATATCATAAATAAATAAGGTTCCCGCTATATAAATAGGACCTTATAAACGTGAAAAATGGACAAGTGCAAGTAAAAAATTGAGACTCAAGACGTCCGCGGATGATAAAACCGCCTATGGATCTCACATGCATGTCGGGACACATGGCACCCATGCCCCTATCACACATGGTGTGAAACACCTGACATGTGGCAAGCGAGTGACATGCAAATAGGAGTACTTGCACTATAAAAAGAGGTCGAAGCCTCATTAACAGGGGTCGCTTCCCATTTTATTCCTAGGAGTGTAGGCCGGGAATGTGGGGCTTTTACGAGCCTGTCTGAGCAGGTTCGTCTTAGCAGCGAGCGGACACTTGGTGAGACTATCGCCCGGAAAGTGGAACGAGTTGAGCACTAGGCTCAACAACACTGGAGAGGATCACCCTCTAGTCGTGGTGGTCGAGTCCAGGTAAGACCGTCCGAACGACTCTGGTCTCCGCGGCACAGGTCGAGGCCCCTACTTAGGATAGACGATATGAGGAGAGGGGCTTCAGGTAAAACCGCCGACCAGCTGGATCGGCATGTGGCTCACCTCCCCCATGAGGACGTGGAAGGAGGTTCACTTGTCAAATGTGGTTTCATCACTGGCGCCATCCGTGGAGACTCCTCACACTAAGAGGTAATATTTCAAATTAAAGTAATTTGTCTATCTTACTTTGATAAATATCCTAAAACTACGAATTTCGACTTCTCGACAACACTAGTAGCTTGAAGAGGAATTCGATTCCTTGAGAAATAAGCTTTCACTATTTCGAACATATATAGTAAAGTGTCCAGCAGCTGCATTTTAAGTTATTTGTATAAGCATACATGAAAACTTGTTGGGCATCTTGACTTACTTTGATCTAAAGATCATCCTTGCGTGGACTCTGGTGAGTAGGTTAAGTCCCATGACGCTGGAGCTCGCTCCGTGTCGGGCATCCGGAGAGCTTGCCTCCCGGAGCGTATATAAGTCCCATGACGTTGGAGTTTGTCCGCGTCGGGCATCCGGTCGTAGAGCTATCCTCCCGGATCGAAGATTCTTCAAGTCCTAGGACGCTGGAGCTTGCTCCCCGTCGGACATCCGGTCGTAGAGCTTGCCTACCGGATCAAAGATTTAAGTTCCATTATGCTGGCGCTTGCTTCGCGGCGGGCATCCGGAGAGCTTGCGTCCCAGAGCGTATATAAGTCCCATGACGCTAGAGCTTGTCAGCGTCGGTCATCCGGTCGTAGAGCTAGCCTCCCGGATCGAAGATTCTGCATGTCCCAGGACGTTGGAGCTTGCTCCTCGTCGGGCATCCGATCATAGAGCTTGCCTCCCGGAACAAAGATTTAAGTCCCATTACGCTGGAGCTTGCTCCGTGTCGGGCATCCGGAGAGCTTGCCTCCCGGAGCGTATATAAGTCCCATGACGTTGGAGCTTGTCCGCGTTGGGCATCCGATCGTAGAGCTAGCCTCCCGGACCGAAGATTCTTCAAGTCCCAAAACGCTGGAGCTTGCTCCCCGTCGGGCATCCGATCGTAAAGCTTGCCTCCCGGATCAAAGATTTAAGTCCCATTACGCTAGAGGTTGCTCTGCGTCGGGCATCCGGAGAGCTTGCCTCCCGGAGCGTATATAACTCTCATGACGCTGGAGCTTGTCCGCGTCGGGCATCTGGTCGTAGAGCTAGCCTCCCGGATCAAAGATTCTTCAAGTCCCAGGACGCTGGAGCTTGCTCCCCGTCGGGCATCCGATCGTAAAGCTTGCCTCCCGAATCAAAGATTTAAGTCCCATGACGCTGGAGCTTGTCCGCGTCGGGCATCCGCTCATAGAGCTTGCCTCCCGGATCAGAGATTTAGGTCCCATTACGCTGGAGCTTGCTCCGCGTCGTGCATCCAGAGAGCTTGCCACCCGGATCGAATGTAAGTCCCTGGACGCTGGAGCTTGCTCCTCGTCGGGCATCTGGTCGTAGAGCTTGCCTCCCGGATCAAATTTTTAAGTCCCATTACGCTAGAGCTTGCTCCCCGTCGGGCATCCGGAGAGCTTGCCTCCCGGGTCGAATGTAAGTTCCAGGACGCTGGAGCTAGATCCGCTTTGGGCATCTGCAGAGCTTGCCTCCCAGATCGAATGTAAGTCCCTAGATGCTGGATCTTGCTCCTCGTCGGGTATCCGGTCGTAGAGCTAGCCTCCCGGACCGAAGATTCTTCAAGTCCCAAAACGCTGGAGCTTGCTCCCCGTCGGGCATCCGATCGTAGAGCTTGCCTCCCGGATCAAAGATTTAAGTCCCATTACGCTAGAGCTTGCTCTGCGTCGGGCATCCGAAGAGCTTGCCTCCCGGAGCGTATATAACTCCCATGACGCTGGAGCTTGTCCGCGTCGGACATCTGGTCGTAGAGCTAGCCTCCCGGATCAAAGATTCTTCAAGTCCCAGGACGCTGGAGCTTGCTCCCCGTCAGGCATCCGGTCGTAAAGCTTGCCTCCCGGATCAAAGATTTAAGTCCCATGACGCCGGAGCTTGTCCGCGTCGGGCATCCACTCGTAGAGCTTTCCTCCCGGATTAAAGATTTAGGTCCCATTACGCCGGAGCTTGCTCCGCGTCGTGCATCCAGAGAGCTTGCCACCCGGATCGAATGTAAGTCCCTGGACGCTGGAGCTTGCTCCTCGTCGGGCATCTGGTAGTAGAGCTTGCCTCCCGGATCAAATTTTTAAGTCCCATTACACTAGAGCTTGCTCCCCGTCGGGCATCCGGAGAGCTTGCCTCCCGGGTCGAATGTAAGTTCCAGGACACTGGAGCTAGATCCGCTTTGGGCATCTAGAGAGCTTGCCTCCCAGATCGAATGTAAGTCCCTAGATGCTGGATCCTGCTCCTCGTCGGGTATCCGGTCGTAGAGCTTGCCTCCCGGATCAAAGATTTAAATCCTACTCTCTCCGTTCGGTATTAAACGATGTATTACACTTTTACGCGCAAATTAAGGAACCTAATAAGATTAATAAAAATTCATTTTTTTGTCTAAGTGGGTACAATTAATAGGTGCATTTAAATTTACAAGTGATAATATTTTTTGAAAAATGAAGCCAACTCTTTAACTTCTTGGAGCCAAAAAAGGGGGTGTTTGAAATTATAATTTTTTAATCCCAAAACATCAAATTATTCAGATCCAATTTTTACTCCTAAAACATCCTTTAATACCGAACGGAGGGAGTATTACGCTAGAGCTTGGTCCGCGTCGGGCATCCGAAGAGCTTAACTTAGTATAAATCAAGTCACTCTCGAGTGACAAAGGGCCTCGGCTGGTAACTTTATAAGCTCGCAGATATAACTCTTAAATAAGTATAAGCTAAGTCCCTCTTGAGTGACAGAGGGCCTCCGCTGGTAGCTTTATAAGCTCGCGGAGATAACTCTTAAATGAGTATAAACGAAGTCCCTCTCGAGTTAAAGAGGGCCTCCGCTGGTAGCTTTATAAGCTCGCGGAGATAACACTTAAGTGAGTATAAACGAAGTCCCTCTCGAGTGACAGAGGGCCTCTGCTGGTAGCTTTATAAGCTCGCGGAGATAACTCTTATGTGAGTATAAACAAAGTCCCTCTCGGGTGACATAGGGCCTCTACTGGTAGGTTTGTAAGCTGGCGGAGATAACTCTTAACTGAGTATAAAATAAGTCCCTCTCGAGTGACAAAGGACCTCCACCGATAGCTTTATATGCTCGCGGATATAACTCTTAAATGAGTATAAACTAAGTCCCTCTCGAGTGATAGAGGGCCTCCGCTGGAAGCTTTATAAGCTCGCGGAGATAACTCTTAAATGAGTATAAACCAAGTCCCTCTCGAGTGACAGAGGGCCTCCGCTGATAGCTTTATAAGCTCGCGGAGATAACTCCTAAACGAGTATAAGCCAAGTCCATCTCGAGTGACAGAGGGCCTACGTTGGTAGCGTTATAATCTCACGGAGACAACTCTTAAACGAGTATAAGCTAATTCCCTCTCGAGTGACAGAGGGCCTCCACTCCGCTGGTAGCTTTATAAGCTCGCGGAGATAACTCTTAAATGAGTATAAACGAAGTCCCTCTCGAGTTAAAAAGGACCTCCGTTGGTAGCTTTATAAGCTCGCGGAGATAACACTTAAGTGAGTATAAACGAAGTCCCTCTCGAGTGACAAAGGGCCTCTGCTGGTAGCTTTATAAGCTTGCGGAGATAACTCTTAAACGAGTATAAAGTATAAACCAACTCCTTCTCGAGTGATAGAGGGCCTCTACTGGTAGCTTTATAAGCACGCGGAGATAACTCTTAAGTGAGTATAAACTAAGTCCCTCTCGAAGTCACAGGGGGCCTCCGCTGGTAGCTTTATAAGCTCACGGAGATTACTCTTAAACGAGTATAAACTAAGTCTCTCTCGAGTGATAGAGAGCCTCTGCTGGTAGCTTTATAAGCTCACGGAGATAACTCTTAAATGAGTATAAACCAAGTCGCTCTTGAGTGACAGAGGGCCTCTGTTGGTAGCTTTATAAGCTCGCGGATATAACTCTTCAACGAGTATAAACCAAGTCCCTCTTGAGTGACAGAGGGCCTCCGCTGGTAGCTTTATAAGCTCACGGAGATAACTCTTAAGTAAGTATAAACTAAGTCCCTCTCAAAGTGAAAGAGGGCCTTATCTGGTAGCTTTATAAGCTCGCGGAGATAACTCTTAAACGAGTATAAACCAAGTCCCTCTCGAGTGACAAAAGGCCTCCGCTGGTAGCTTTATAAGCTCGCGGAGATAACTCTTAACTGAGTATAAACCAAATCCCTCTCGAGTGACAGAGGGCCTTCGCTGGTAGCTTTATAAGCTCGCGAAGATAACTCTTAAATAAGTATAAACTAAGTCCCTCTCGAGTAACAAAGGGCCTCCGCTGGTAGCTTTATAAACTCGCGGAGATAACTCTTAAGTGAGTATAAACTAACTCTGAAGTGAGTATAAACTAAGTCCCTCCCGAGTGACAGAGAGCCTCCGCCGGTAGCTTTATAAGCTCGTGGAGATAACTCTTAAATGAGTATAAATTAAGTCCCTCTAAAGTGACAGAGAGCCTCCGTCGGTAGCTTTATAAGCTCGAGGAGATAACTCTTAAATGAACATAAACTAAGTCCCTTTCGAGTGACAGAGGGTCTCCGCTGCTGGCTTTATAAGCTCGCGGAGATAACTCTTAAACGAGTATAAACCAAGCCCCTCTCGAGTACTAGAGGGTCTCCGATGATGGCTTTATAAGCTCGCGGTGATAACTCTTAAACGAGTATAAACCAAGTCCCTCTCAACTGACAGAGGGCCTCCTCTGGTAGCTTTATAAGCCCGCGGAGATAACTCTTAAATGAGTATGAACTAAGTCCATCTCGACTGACATAGGGCCTCCGCTGGTAGCTTTATAAGCTCGCGGAGATAACTCTTAAGTGAGTATAATCCAAGTCCCTCTCGAGTGAAAGAGGTCCTCCGCTGGTAGCTTTATTAGCTCGCGGAGATAACTCTTATGTGAGTATAAAGAAAGTCCCTCTCGGGTGACTTAGGGCCTCTGCTGGTAGGTTTGTAAGCTGGCAGAGATAACTCTTAACTGAGTATAAAATAAGTCCCTCTCGAGTGACAAAGGACCTCCACCGATAGCTTTATATGCTCGCGGATATAACTCTTAAATGAGTATAAACTAAGTCCCTCTCGAGTGACAGAGGGCCTCCGCTGGAAGCTTTATAAGCTCGCGGAGATAACTCTTAAATGAGTATAAACCAAGTCCCTCTCGAGTGACAGAGGGCCTCCGCTGATAGCTTTATAAGCTCGCGGAGATAACTCCTAAACGAGTATAAGCCAAGTCCATCTCGAGTGACAGAGAGCCTACGTTGGTAGCGTTATAATCTCACGGAGACAACTCTTAAACGAGTATAAGCTAATTCCCTCTCGAGTGACAGAGGGCCTCCACTCCGCTGGTAGCTTTATAAGCTCGCGGAGATAACTCTTAAAGGAGTATAAACGAAGTCCCTCTCGAGTTAAAAAGGGCCTCCGTTGGTAGCTTTATAAGCTCGCGGAGATAACACTTAAGTGAGTATAAACGAAGTCCCTCTCGAGTGACAGAGGGCCTCTGCTGGTAGCTTTATAAGCTTGCGGAGATAACTCTTAAACGAGTATAAAGTATAAACCAACTCCTTCTCGAGTGATAGAGGGCCTCTACTGGTAGCTTTATAAGCACGCGGAGATAACTCTTAAGTGAGTATAAACTAAGTCCCTCTCGAAGTGACAGGGGGCCTCCGCTGGTAGCTTTATAAGCTCACGGAGATTACTCTTAAACGAGTATAAACTAAGTCTCTCTCGAGTGATAGAGAGCCTCTGCTGGTAGCTTTATAAGCTCGCGGAGATAACTCTTAAATGAGTATAAACCAAGTCGCTCTTGAGTGACAGAGGGCCTCTGTTGGTAGCTTTATAAGCTCGCGGAGATAACTCTTAAACGAGTATAAACCAAGTCCCTCTTGAGTGACAGAGGGCCTCCGCTGGTAGCTTTATAAGCTCACGGAGATAACTCTTAAGTAAGTATAAACTAAGTCCCTCTCGAAGTGAAAGAGGGCCTCTGCTGGTAGCTTTATAAGCTCGCGGAGATAACTCTTAAACGAGTATAAACCAAGTCCCTCTCGAGTGACAAAAGGCCTCCGCTGGTAGCTTTATAAGCTCGCGGAGATAACTCTTAAGTGAGTATAAACCAAATCCCTCTCGAGTGACAGAGGGCCTTCGCTGGTAGCTTTATAAGCTCGCGAAGATAACTCTTAAATAAGTATAAACTAAGTCCCTCTCGAGTAACAAAGGGCCTCCGCTGGTAGCTTTATAAACTCGCGGAGATAACTCTTAAGTGAGTATAAACTAACTCTGAAGTGAGTATAAACTAAGTCCCTCCCGAGTGACAGAGAGCCTCCGCCGGTAGCTTTATAAGCTCGTGGAGATAACTCTTAAGTGAGTATAATCCAAGTCCCTCTCGAGTGAAAGAGCTCCTCCGCTGGTAGCTTTATTAGCTCGCGGAGATAACTCTTATGTGAGTATAAACAAAGTCCCTCTCGGGTGACTTAGGGCCTCTGCTGGTAGGTTTGTAAGCTGGCAGAGATAACTCTTAACTGAGTATAAAATAAGTCCCTCTCGAGTGACAAAGGACCTCCACCGATAGCTTTATATGCTCGCGGATATAACTCTTAAATGAGTATAAACTAAGTCCCTCTCGAGTGACAGAGGGCCTCCGCTGGAAGCTTTATAAGCTCGCTGAGATAACTCTTAAATGAGTATAAACCAAGTCCCTCTCGAGTGACAGAGGGCCTCCGCTGATAGCTTTATAAGCTCGCGGAGATAACTCCTAAACGAGTATAAGCCAAGTCCCTCTCGAGTGACAGAGGGCCTACGCTGGTAGCGTTATAATCTCACAGAGACAACTCTTAAACGAGTATAAGCTAATTCCCTCTCGAGTGACAGAGGGCCTCCACTCCGCTGGTAGCTTTATAAGCTCGCGGAGATAACTCTTAAACGAGTATAAACAAAGTCCGTCTCGAGTGACAGAGGGCCTCCGCTGGTAGCTTTATAAGCTCGTGAAGATAACTTTTAAAAGTTTATAAACAAGGTCCCTCTCGAACGATGGATATGAATAAGAAACATGATCATATGATGCATCATTATCGAACCCTAGTTTAGCCACGATTTAACTGAAGCTCGACGAGCTGTGTTGAAGCCCGGAATTTGAATAATGATATTCTCAAATATCATAAATAAATAAGGTTCCCCGCTATATAAATAGGACCTTATAAACGTGAAAAATGGACAAGTGCAAGTCAAAAATTGAAACTCAAGACATCCGCGGACGATCAAACCGCTTATGGATCACACATGCATGTCAGGACACATGGCACCCATGCCCCCATTGACGAAACCAACAATAAAAACATCTAGATAAATATAAAAATAGTTGAAACAAAAGGAAAAAAATAAAGTCATCACAGAAGCAACCATAGATAGTATCGAAACTGTCCGCGGGTAACCATCCGACAAAACCTCCATCTGCATAAGTCATACCATCCGCGGACAGAAGAAGGGGGTATGTGTCCAACATGCCCTCATCCCACGAGTTGGACACATGTCGGACAACAAACCCCACGTGGTGACTATCTGGTGATCACTCATCACCTATAAAAAGGAATAAATAAATAGATGAATGGGACTTTTTTTGGATGGAAGGGAAGGGGACAAATGAGCGGACCTAGCAGAAATATCCTGAGAAGAGTAAAATTCAGAGAGGAAAAGAGATAGAAGGAGAGAAATCTAAATACTCCAAAACTCTTTATCAGGAGAAAGAACCGCACCGCGGACAAGCATCAAGGCCATCCGCGGGCATCCATTTGGGCTCTTCTTTGCTATTTATGAGTATGAAGTGAGAATCAAGAATTTGTAACAATCAAACCCTAAGCTAGCAAACGGTGACAGGTAAATGATTGATTCCCATTTCATTGAGTAAACCTCCATAAGGGGATAATTTCTCTAAGCGCCATAAGATTATTCCCGCAGCACAGGTTGGGCCGTATTGATTATTTCGGTACGGGTCAGGTAAGCCCGTTGGGAATGTTGAAGGCCCCACTGGGTTTATTCCTGGGTCCCACTAAAAATGGAGACCTTTTTTAGTTTGAGGTTCGCCATTGGCGCCGTCTGTGGGAACCCCCTCACGGTAAGGGGTTCCTATGTAAACTTTTATTCTGAAAAATCAAGCAAAGACCCCCATATCCCGTAAGGGATGGGGGGTCCGCGTATATATATATATATATATATATGAAAATGAGTTTTTGACTTGATAGAGTAACGACAGTGACAGAATAAGTGACAATCAAAACAACGCGACAAAGGACATGAGCCAGGGGATCCACCACGATCAATAGGCCTCAAGTATGTATGTCCCGTTGACATCTCAACCTGATCTAGATGGTGAAACAGGAGATCAACACCACGATACCCCTCTACATCACTATTACAATCAGCATGGAGCAGAAGGAGAACACATACCTCAGAATTTATGGTATTATGAAGTTCATCATGAGCAGCCTAATCCTTTACAGCAAGAATAAGCGCAATATTACTATTATGATCACTGGGGACAGAACTCGCGTCAACAGGGGAATACCCACCATGGTGAGCAGCGTGGAAATTTTGATAGATTTTATATTGCGTACAACAACCTAGGCGATCCATTCGGCAACATGAACTACGGCTTCCCGGGTCAGGCAATGCCACACCAAACATGGCAGAATGATCAGCGGTAAGATGAGAACAAACACCGACGCGGAGAGCGATCCACGGACGTTTCCACCTCCACAAAATCTGATTCAGCAGATAAGAGAACGGAAGGGCCGACGGTCCTCCCATCTGTTTTCACCATAGAAATCTGCTCCGAGACAGTACCAAAAAGATGGCGAGATGTGGGATTTATGAAGTACGATGGAACGACTGATCCTGAGGATCATCTCTGCCATTTTACAACCGCGATGGGAATAAATGAATACAACGATGCTATGTTATGTCGCACTTTCCCCTCAACCCTGACAAAAATCGCCCTCACATGGTTCACTAACCTGCCAAAAAACACTGTGACAAGTTTCACCCAGCTGACCCATATCTTCACGTCCCATTTTGGAAGTGCACGGTCGCAGAAGAAGACGATGCTTCAACTAAATTCAATCAGGCAAGGAGCTGGGAAACACTAGGACACTTTTTTACTCGGAACCGCGGGTAACAACGTCCTCAGCTTTCTTAATGCTTATTCTGGGTACAATCAAATATGCCTGGACCCACAACACAAAAAGGCAACTGCTTTCATCACCAACAAGGGAATATTTTGCTACCGCGTCATGCCTTTTGGACTTAGAAATGCTGGAGCTACGTTTCAGAGAACTGTAGATCGAATCTTTCGCATACAGATTGGGAGGAATGTGTCGATATATGTGGATGATATTGTGGTTAAGAGCAAAAGAGCAGAAGATCATGCGACAGACCTACAAGAGACATTTGATTCCCTTCGCAGAGGATGATTGAACCTGAACGCGGAAAAATGTGTCTTCGGAGTTGACTCTGGAAAGTTCCTTGGTTTTATGGTCAGTCATCAAGGAATTGATGTAAACCCTGAAAAAGTCGTGGCAGTCCAGAATCTCCAACCACCGCGGACGATCAAAGAAATACAGTCTTTAAACGGAGCAATAAACTACCTAAGCCGATTTTGTTCATGCCTAGCGGACAAATCTTTACCTTTCTTTGCTTTACTCAAGAAAAAGGGGCTGATACGCTGGACCCCGGAATTGCAGAAAGCTTTCGGGGAATTAAAATTTTTCTTAACAGCACTCCCCACCCTGCAGCAACCAGAGAAACAGGAAGCTTTACACCTGTACCTATCAGTCAAAAACATTACCATCAGCGCGGTCTTAACACGAGAAGAGAAGTATCACGTATACTTCATTAGTCGTGTGCTGCAAGATGCTGAGACGCGGTATGAGCCAGTGGAGAAGATGATTTTTTTTCTGGTATTCGCGGCAAGAAGATTAAGACCCTACTTCCAGGATCATGTCATCCAGGTGATGACCGAACTACCTTTGCGACAGATTCTCCACTCCCCGTGCCTGTCAGGAAGGATGATGAAGTGGGCGGTTTAGTTGACAGAATTCGAAATTGAATACATCCCACGGCGGGCGGTATTGGCTCAGGCACTAGCCGATTTCATCAGTGAAACAAGTTTTGAGCTAAGCGCTCAAACAGAAAAGAGCGAGTAGACACTCAAGGTAGATGGCGCAACCAACAAAGACGGATGCGGAGCTGGAGTTACTCTCACTGCATCTGATGAGCAACAGTACAACTACGCTTACAAACTCAATTTTCAAGCCACGAACAATGAAGCTGAGTATGAGGCCTTTCTCGCAGGCCTAGAGATAGCTTTGATCAAGGGAGCCAGACAAGTATTCATTTTCACCGACTCAGAGGTTATGGCACGACAGATAACAGAGGAGTACAAAGCCAGAACTGGATAAATGCCTGACTATCAAAGAAAACTACAGGCATTGTCAAAAGCATTCTTGAGTTTTTGCTAGACGGTGATTTCCAGAAATGACAACCAGCAGGCAGATGCGTTGGCTCGAATGGGGGCAGTCATGCCCGAAGAAGTGGGGAATGAGGTTATCCTCGAAAGAATGAACAATCGCAGACTTATCCAAGAAGTCTATCAAGTTCAAGGAAACGAGGAAGGAGACTGGAGGACGCCGCTCGTGGACTATCTGGGGAAGGGCCTGTTACCGAAAGAAAAAGACGCGGCCATAAGAGTGATCACAAAATCAGCTCGTTTCACCATCAGAGAGGGAAAACTCTACAAAAGAGGCTACTGCCTCCCGGACTTGCTTTGCATACCAATTGAAGAAGGAGGTCTTGTCATGAAGGAACTACATGATGGAGTTTGTGCGCATCACCAAGGGTGGAGAGCCTTGGTGGAAAAAGCAACCAGACATGGGTATTACTGGCCTACTATGAGGCAGGATGTCCAAAACTATATTCAGAAATGTGACGTGTGCTAGAGGTTTGGAAATCTGATGCATCGCCCTACAGAACCAATGAAAAGCATATCTGGAGCTTGCCCGTTTTCCATTTGGGGAATGGATATCCTTGGTCCATTCCCAACTGCCCCAGGATAATTGAAGTATGTGCTTGTCTTGGTAGACTATTTCATAAAATGGGTAGAAGCCGAAGCAATGGGACTGATCACCACGGAAAAAGTGAAAAGGTTCTTGTGGAAAAACATCATATGCCGATTGGGGGTGCCTGACTCGATAATCACAGACCATGGGCCTCAGTTTGACAGTGAATCAATCAGAGATTTTTGCGTAGTGTTGGGCATAAACCTCAAGTTCTTATCCGTGGCCCATCCACAAACGAATGGACAGGCATAAACATCCAATCGGCAGTTGTTACATGGGATACAGAAGAAACTTGGAAGCACGACAAAAGGATGATGGGCTAAACCCCATTTACACTAGTTTATGGAATGGACGCAGTCATTCCAGTAGAAAGGTTGGTCCTCACGGCGCGAATCCTGGCATACAACCAGGAAACCAATGATGAAGCACTGGAGCTCGAACTACATCTTATAGAAGAGCGTAGGATGGCGGCAGCCTTAAGAGAACAGGAGTATAAGAGGCACCTATCCGGATACCGTGACAGACAAGTCCATCCGCGACGCTTCAAGAAAGGAGATTTAGTGCTCCGTCAAGCCACCACTGAGGAAAACTAGACCCAAACTGGGAGGGGCTGTATATAATTGTGATGGTGATCCAAGAAAGAGCATACAACCTTAGCACCCCTTAAGGCACAGTTTTAAATAAAACCTGGAATGCAGATAATTTAAAGAAATATTATGTGTAATGGCCCAATCTTGTAAAGAACGGAAATCTTAGTCGCCCCCGCAAAAAGTAAATAAAGCGGTTAGAGGGCGCTTTTAATTATTTTCCTTTAGAATAAGTTCTTGAATAAGACCCAAAAATGCTAGAGCTTGGCTCCGCGTCGGGCCTCCGATCGAAGCAATTCTCAGATATACGTTCTTTAATAAGACCCAAGAACGTTGGAGCTTGGCTCCGCGTTGGGCCTCTAATCGAAGCAATTCTCGGAGATACGTTCTTTAATAAGACCCAAGAACGCTAGAGCTTGGCTCCGCGTCCGGCCTTTGATCGAATCAATTCTCCGAGATACGTTCTTTAATAAGACCCAAGAACGCTGGAGCTTGGCTCCGCGTCGGGCCTACGATTGAAGCAATTCTTGGAGATACGTTCTTTAATAAGACCCAAGAACGCTGGAGCTTGGCTCTACATCGGGCCTCTGATCAAAGCACTTCTCGGAGATGAGTTCTTGAATAAGACCCAAGAACACTCGAGCTTGGGTCCGCGTCGGGCCTCCGATCGAAGCAATTCTCAGAGATACGTTCTTTAATAAAACCCAAAAACGCTGGAGCTTGGCTCCGCGTTGGGCCTCCGATCGAAGCAATTCTCGAAGATACGTTCTTTAATAAGACCCAAGAACGCTAGAGCTTGGCTCCGCATCGGGCCTCCGATCGAAGAAATTCTCGGAGATACGTTCTTTAATAAGACCCAAGAACGCTAGAGCTTGGCTCCGCATCAGGCCTCCGATTGAAGTAATTCTCCGAGATACGTTCTTTAATAAGACCCAAGAACGCTAGAGCTTGGCTCCGCGTCGGGCCTCCGATCGAAGCAATTCTGGGAGATGAGTTCTTGAATAAGACCCAAGAACGCTGGAGCTTGGGTCCGCGTCGGGCCTCCGATCGAAGCAATTCACGGAGATGAGTTCTTGAATAAGACCCAAGAACGCTGGAGCTTGGCTCCGCGTCGGGCCTCCGATCGAAGCAATTCTCAGAGATACATTCTTCAATAAGACCCAAGAATGCTAGAGCTTGGCTCCGCATCGGGCCTCCGATCGAAAAAATTATCGGAGATACGTTCTTTAATAAGACCCAAAAACGCTAGAGATTGGCTCCGCGTCGGGCCTCCGATTGAAGCAGTTCTCCTAGATACGTTCTTTAATAAGACCCAAGAACGCTGGAGCTTGGCTCCGCGTCGGGCCTCCGATTGAAGCAATTCTTGGAGATACGTTCTTTAATAAGACCCAAGAACGCTGGAGCTTGGCTCTGCGTCGGGCCTCCGATCGAAACAATTCTCGGAGATGAGTTCCTGAATAAGACCCAAGAACGCTGGAGCTTGGCTCCGCATCGGGCCTCCGATCGAAGCAATTCTTGGAGATACGTTCTTTAATAAGACCCAAGAACGCTGGAGCTTGGCTCTGCGTCGGGCCTCCGATCGAAGCAATTCTCGGAGATGAGTCATTGAATACGACCCAAGAACGCTGGAGCTTGGCTCCGCGTTGGGCCTCCGATCGAAGAAATTCTCGGAGATATGTTCTTTAATAAGACCCACGAACGCTGGAGCTTGGCTCCGCGTCGGGCCTCTAATCGAAGTAATTCTCGGAGATACATTCTTTAGTAAGACCCAAGAACGCTGGAGCTTGGCTCCGCATCGGGCCTCTGATCGAAGCAATTCTCGGAGATGAGTTCTTGCATAAGACCCAAAAACGCTAGAGCTTGGCTCCGCATCGGGCCTCCGATCGAAGCAATTCTCGGAGATACGTTCTTTAATAAGACCTAAGAACGCTGGAGCTTGGCTCCGCGTCGGGCCTCCGATCGAAGCAATTCTCGGAGATACGTTCTTTAATAACACCCAAGAACGCTAGAGCTTGGCTCCGAGTCGGGCCTCCGGTCGAAGCAATTCTCGGAGTTGAGTTATGGAATAAGACCCAAGAACGCTGGAGCTTAGCTTCGCATGGGGCCTCCGATCGAAGCAATTCTCGGAGATGAGTTCTTGAATAAGACCCAAGAACGCTGGAGCTTGGCTCCGCATCGGGCCTCCGATCAAAGCAATTCTCGGAGATACGTTCTTTAATAAGACCCAAGAATGCTAGAGCTTGGCTTCGCGTCGGGCCTCCGATCGAAGCAATTCTCGGAGATGAGTTATTGAATAAGACCCAAGAACGCTGGAGCTTGGCTCCGCGTCGGGCCTTCGATCGAAGCAATTCTCAGAGATACGTTCTTTAATAAGACCCAAGAACGCTAGAGCTTGGCTCCGCGTCGGGCCTCCGATCGAAGCAATTCTCGGAGATACGTTCTTTAATAAGACCCAAGAGCGCTGGAGCTTGGCTCCGCGTCGGGCCTCCGATCGAAGCAATTCTCGGAGATTAGTTTTTGAATAAGACCCAAGAACGCTGGAGCTTGGCTCCGCGTCAGATCTCCGATCAAAACATTTCAAAATTTTGAAAATAAGTTTGCATAAGCCTTTAGAACACACGGACTCGTTACTATCATAAAAATTGCAACCATGATCTAACAACTAACATAAGGCAAGCAATAGATGGCAAAAGTACAGCAGCACATTCAAGAAGTTGTTCGCTTAAAAACATACAAATACCGGCTCATGCCCACCTAGGCCTAGCTTGGATTAGGCGAGTTCTACCTTGACTCAAGTGGAATCCATTCGAAGGTGGACCCTCTGATTGGGGAGAAGCCCATTCAGCATCCACCTCATCTCCCACAGCATCCAAAACATGAACCTCAAAACGGTTTCCTCCTTTATGAATAAAAGTCACAGAAGAACCAACATTGATATTGTGCGATTCAGCAAAGTCGTTCCAACCGCCTCTCAAAAAGGGAACCCCATAATCACCGCGTATAACTTCCACTGAGAAGTCATGAAGAATCCTAGTTGACAAGAGAATGTTCCTAGGGAGATCCGGGCCTAGTTCATCCTCAAAGCGTAACGGCAAGGACTAGAAAAATACGAAAAAGTAAGAATATCGAGAAAAGATAAAGTTAAAAGAAGGAAAACTCAGTGAACAAGAAACTAACCAAGCGGCGGAGTTCTTCTGGAAAACTGATATGCTCGAAAAATGACCAAGTCGGTTGAATAGGAGAAGGCATGCTGAAAGGAAAAATCAAGTTTTACACACCTCCCATACTTTCTCTTTATATAGGACACTTTGTCTGTGCTAACACGCTATACAGGCAGAGACAGGTACTCAGAAGATTTGAAAGGTCATTTACCAAATTAACAAGTGGCGCGCCATGCACGAGGCAACAAAAAACACTATTATTGAAGATAAATCTGGGAGACCCGTGAATGGCATATCATGACAAAATAGTATCGAGAAACTAAACCATAAAATTCATTCACGTGGCTAGCATGCACGATCTCAAAAATCCCTAGTATAAAAACTAAAAGTTCATAATTAACGGGGGTTATGACCAACATCTCGATTGCTCCCTCTTAAGAATAAGAGCTCGCGTCCAAAAACGACCCAGAAAAGAAACCAGTTTAGCGGTAAAAACATGTATTATCAAACATCACCGCAGACATGTCCGCTGACTCAATAAAGTCACTAAACAAACTTTAAACTCTGGTTTTTTACGCACAGAAACGTATAGATTACGAGACAAAGAAGATTGCATATAGTAAACACAGCGAACGTAGCAAAAACCAAGAGGTCCCGAAAGAAGGTTTCGAAACCATTTTATTATACAAAAGAAAGCCAAAGTATTAGCACAGACATAAGATACCAAGCTGAAAAGCCATTTGAGGTTGAGCCATGGAAGGGGGGATTTTTCTGATTAATCCCGCGCTCTCCTCCACGAGAGTCCACCACCTGAACTTCAAAACGCGCCTCACCCATGTGAGTGAAGATCATGGAAGCCCCCCTCTCAAAACCGTGCAACTCTACAAAATCCTTCCATCCGCAAACAGGAAAAATTCGTATTTGGTAAGAAGAAAGTAAGACTCGCCCAGGAGCAGTGTCCTCATACACTTCCTCAAATCTGAGTGGCAGCAGCTAAAAAATAGAAGAAGATAAAGATAAGGAAAGAATTCGCAAAGAAAGTAAGGGAAATTAGACATGAAAATCTCACCAAACGCGAAAATTGCTCAGGATAATCAATCGTCTGGAAGAAAGCCCATCGAGATCCTCGCTCAGAGGCCACGTCAACCCTAAATCCTAAAGGAGGGACTATGATGGATCCTCGCATCTAGAGAAAAGATAGGGGAAAACAATAGTCTTTTCCCTCTTGTCCCATCACTCATGAGGAAACAGTCAAGTAAAAGAGGAAGAGGTGCATGCATGACGCACGATAAGTGACACAGTAACACCAGGCACGCGTCCCTTTTTTCTAAAACAAAGATTTATTTTATTACTAAACGATTGACCATCTCGTTGGAACCCAACAAACTGCTCAAAAAGGTCCTTAAAGTGACTAAGAGTAGTCCGAAAAAGAAAAACTAAATAGATTACCCATTGGCAAAAGGCGATAAAAACAAAGACAAAGTACCTCACTCAACAAGTATAAAAGCACACAAGAAAGACCAAGGTGATAAACACCCTCAGAAAAAATGGATCCAGGGTTGCCACCAAGAGCTTTCTATAGGGTCATCATGAGAGAAGAACTACTTCAAACACTCCGACTCCTGTTAATGTATGTCTTAATTGATGAAGACGCACACACTCAAGCCAGGCTCTGGTCTCGCTCCAACCAAGAACACGAAGTAAAGGTGGAAAGAGATGAAGACGGCCTCTTCTGATTAACACAGGGGTGGCACGACTTCACACAAGCAAATCGAGTCAATGTAGGATCAGCTCTGATTTTCACCTACATGGGAGATTCCATCTTTGAAGTCGATGTCGTCAGCCCTGATAGCGAGGAAAACGGAGAGGTATGACGTCCTTGAGTTTTCTATTCCATGTACCGCATTACCATCCCTAGCATGGTGTATTAGGTTTAAAATGATCAAACTTCCTGAAGTTTCTACATGTTACCTTTTATTATGAATAATAAGAGATCCCCCTTTAAGCCTGATAAAAATTGCGAAATATGATAGATAGTAAAAGAAAGTCATGATCCCCCTCCGAGCCACTCGCGGAGTGTAATCAATGAACAAGTTACAAACTCTTAGAACATATTATTAGAAAGGTTCAACTCGAACCACATGAAGAGGAAGCAGAGCTAATATTAGCTTCATTGTCGTTCCCAATCTCGCGGCGCGGACAAACTTTAAAAGAAACATCGCCCCTATGAAAAAATATCATAGCACTACCTATCCCGAGATGGTGAAGGGCAAGGAACTCATCCCATCCGCGGTCGATTTGAAAAAGGCCATTCTCGCTCCAAGACACGGCCACTGGGAAATCACGAACTAGGTACGACGAAAGAAAAGCCCATCTGGGCGGCAGTGGCCCATATTCAGCCTCAAATTGAGAGGGTAAAACCTGCGCACAATCAAAAAATATAATTTGGAAAAGTAGCCTAAACTTTCCAAGAAAAGGCGAAAAGAAAGCTCACAAGTCGAGAAAGTTGATCCACATTTTCGATCTTTTGAAAAAAGGCCCAAGGATTAAAACCTCCCGAAGACATGGTGCGTATGAAAACGTGATTAATCGGAATACGGCTCTTCCGCGGCCATCTCTTTCTTTGAAAGCCCCCAATCTGCACTGGTCATGCTTGGCTCAAATTTCTCCAAGGGAACTCCAGGATGAGCTGCCGAGCGTGATACACTTTGATTAATCCCCGCGACCATCCCCTTCCGAAAGTAGCTAAAGCAGTTGTCCTTTAAAATGCCCGTGCCCTTTGGAGTCTGGAGACAAGCTTTGGCTACATAAGACAAAAAAGATGCGCCAACTTCAGTTTTGACCCACTCGGAAGACAAATATGCTAAACCCTCAGGGCGTTGAAGCCATTGAAGAGCCACGTCTTGATCTGAACGTGCTTTCATAATGTCGAGCTCCTGTTTAGTGATATATTGCTCCTCACGAAGAATCAAAAAATCCTCCTCCAGCTTATCAATACTAGCCTGTTTTGTTTGGAGAAGCTCCCGCGAACGCCCTTCCGTGACCTCAAGTTCCTTGACACGCGAGCTGATAACACCCAATGAAGCTTTTAGTTCGTCGCGCTCTTTCTTCAAAACATCCATAGTCTCTTTTGCTACCTGCAGTTCTTCATGAAGTTCCGCATATCTCTTTTTAAATTTCTCAACTGAAGCTAGGTCACCAACTGTGTTCCCAAGGATCCGCAGCTGATGCGACAGTCTCTTAATCTCCTCGTCCTTCTTGACAAGGTTCTTTTCATCACACACCAGACATCTTTCGATGTCATGTTGAATCACCCTCAGCTGAAACCAAAAACAATCAAAAGGATAAAAGAAAAGAGGCCAAAGTCAAACCGCGTAGGATTTTTCTAAGAATTAACAAGACAAAAGGTTACGCAAGAAATAAAAGTAACTTACCCACTGGTTAAGACGGTCAAAGTTAGTCGAAAGGTTGACAACATCCAACCGCTTAATATACCCCTGCTCGTTAAAACAAAGCTTCTTGATGGGGAAGGCGAGGGCTCACAGATCAACCATCCCGAAACCAGGGATTGGATACTCATGAAGAGTCGCTTCACCTTCAATAAAAAGCTCCCTTTCATCCGCGGCAGATGCCTCAACAGCTATGCTAACCTTCCTCTTTTTCTTAGAAGCTACAGGGGCAGACTGATGAACACGTTTTTCCCGAGATACAGGAGCCAATGAGGAAGACTCTACAAGAGCACCAAGTACTTCCACTATGGTAGTGTCGATAATCGGAGCTGCCTCAAGGACTGAAGAGAGGTCGCGAATGTCTGAACTTTTCTTCTTTTTCTCAGACCTCACTTTGTGACGCTTCAAGAGGGAGTCCAGATCCATTGTATATAGAAAGCAAGGACATCCAATAATAAATAAACTATCAAAACAAACAAAATATGGGACACAAATCTTAACGCTCAAAGAAACAATAAAAACAAAAGAAGACACCTAATCGCGGATGAGGCAGACTCAAACCAGCCATCTCAAGCCGGAATGCAGAGATCATCTTAGACCAGGGGAACCTACGTGTGTGAGTGAACGACTGTTTAAACTCACGAAGATTGGAATCAATCGGTTTTTTCACGGGACAAAAGCGCCCTGGGACAATCCGACAATTGAAACCATTTCCAGATCTGTCGCGGACCAGGAACCACTTATATTTCCAATTAGGTTTGCTAGAAAGTCTCTCCATATAACCACAGCTGGAGTTGCACTGATAAAACGTCGAGTCCTGGGTCCCTTTTTTCAAAGAGAAAATACTAAACATCAACTTCAGAGAATGAGTGAATCTGATCTCCTTACACCTCATAATAAAGCTAGTAAAAAACATCCAACCATTGGGAACAATTTGAGAAGGGCTTAAGTTGTATTCACTCAAGAACTCCGAGAAAAAGGGATGTAAGGGAAGTCGAAAACCCTGAGAGAAGCTATCCGCGTAAACAACTAAGCAATCTTCATAAGCATCCAGGCAACCTCCCCCCTCCTCAGGAAGGCAAAACTCCAATCCCGCAGGCCATGGAAAAATTTGAGAAGTGGCATCAAGATCGACCAATCCAAGCAAAGTAGCACACCCCCTAAGTTCTTCAACAGGAGATCGCCACGGGTGGACTCTTTCAGCTACAACTAGTGGGCGAGCAGACGGAGGCGGTTGAGGCCTAAAGTCTCCAAGAAAAAGACAAGTGTCCAAATCCTTTAGGTCATACAGCGGAGTATCCAAATCAGTCAAGTTTTCTTTAGAACGAATTCTTTTTGGAGTCTCCGCCACACCAATAGGAGAAGCCTCATAAGGAATCCAAATAGTTTCAGCCTCTTGACTAGCGTCCATAGGATGAGAAGTAGAGGAGAGACCCGCATCCTCAGAAGAACGAACATCCGATTCACCCCCATCTTCAGAATTTTCATCTCCCGCACATCCCTTTAAAGAAGAAGAAACTATGTAAGGAGAAAAATAGTAATCAGGGTCAGAACGCTTCAGGCGCCTTCTCACCTTAATAGGGCTGCCTGTAGGACCAACCCGATTTGGAGTTGATGCAGATGTAGAAGAAGATGATCTTGATGAGGTACCGCTGGAACTAGAAGAGGAACTCTCAAGAGAAGAGGAGGGAATCTCCTGAGGTTGACGCGGATGAGAAGACGAAGCGACATCACCTCTCCACCCTTCTCCTCTTTCAAAATCATCCAATACGTCGTGCTCTCCGCTGATGTTAGCCATTCCCAAAGAAACTAAAGAAAATCGTATGAAGATTTACATACGCAGAACAAAATCTCGATAAAAAAAACAGATTCAGAAACAAAATTATGCCCTAATTCTCGATCTACCCATCAAGAAAATTGAGAAATTGAAACAGGAAAAGAACCTAAAAAACAACTCAAAACGAGAAGAAATACCTTGAATGCCTGGAAGAAGTTTGCCGAAAATTTCAACCGAGCAGCGACCGGAAACCTAAGACCACCACCGGAAAACCAAATTGCAGATAAGAACAAGAATCTTTGGAAATCAGAAGAAGACAAATGTGAAGTAAAAAAGAACGGAACGGGGTAACTTATAGAAAAGTTACCGACTGTTGAACTTCCAAAGATGAAATGGGCCTAATGGGCCCTTAATGGGCTGAAACAAGAAAACAAAAGGCCCATTACCAACAGGCCGATACAAAGATGAGACGTTCACAAAAAGTCAGATGTTTTCCATGCTAAATTTATCGGCCCGCGTCAATCCTGTAGGGAATCAACCCAGCCCGAGGATCTGTGACGAAACCAACAATAAAAACATCTAGATAAATATAAAAATAGTTGAAACAAAAGGAAAAAATAAAGTCATCACAAAAGCAACCATAGATAGTATCGAAACCGTCCGCGGGTAACCATCCAACAAAACCTCCATCTGCATAAGTCATACCATCCGCGGACAGAAGAAGGGGGTACGTGTCCAGCATGCCCTCATCCCATGAGTTGGACACATGTCGGACAACAAACCCCACGTGGCGACTATCTGGTGATCGCTCATCGCCTATAAAAGGGAAGAAAGAAATAGATGAAGGGGACTTTTTTGGACGGCAGGGAAGGGGAAAAACGAGCGGACCTAGCAAAAATATCCTGAGAAGAGTAAAATTCAGAGAGAAAAAGAGATAGAAGGAGAGAAATCTGAATACTCCAAAACTCTTTATCAGGAGAAAGAACTGCACCGCGGACAAGTATCAAGGCCATCCGCGGGCATCCATTCGGACTCTTCTTTGCTATTTATGAGTCTGAAGTGAGAATAAAGAATTTGTAACTGTCAAACCCTAAGCTAGCAAACGGTGACAGGTAAATGATTGATTCCCATTTCATTGAGGAAACCTCGATAAGGGGATAATTTCTCTAAGCGCCATAAGATTATTCCCGCAGCACAGGTTGGGCCGTATCGATTATTTCGGTACGGGTCAGGTAAGCCCGTTGGTAATGTTGAAGGCCCCACTGGGTTTATTCCCGGGTCCCACTAAAAATGAAGACCTTTTTTAGTTTGAGGTTCGTCACCCATCACACATGGTGTGAAACACCCGACATGTGGCAAGCGAGAGACATGCAAATAGGAGTACTTGCACTATAAAAAGAGGTTGAAGCCTCATTAATAGGGGTCGGTTCCCATTTTATTCCTAGGAGTGTAGGCCGGGAATGTGGGGCTTTTACGAGCCTGTCTGAGCAGGTTCGTCTCAGCAGCGAGCCGACACTTGGTGAGACTATCGCCCGGAAAGCGGAACGAGTTGAGCACTATGCTCAACGGCACTAGAGAGGATCACCCGCCAGTCGTGGTGTTCAAGTCCAGATAAGACCGTCCGAACGACTCTAGTCTCCGCGGCACAAGTCGAGGCCCCCACTTAGGATAAACGATAGGAGGAGGGGGGCTTCAGGTAAGACCGCTGACCAGCTGGATCGACATGTGGCTCACCTCCCCCATGGGGACGTGGAAGGAGGTTCACTTTTCAAATGTTGTTTCATCAAACATAGTTTTTAGGCTTCATTTCAAAACGTCATTTATCATGAAAAAAATTCAGCCCCCCTTACAAAAATTCCTGGATCCGCCACTGCCCCAGGATATCGCCGATATCAGTTGCCTCTCCCAATTATAAAGACCGACCGAGGAGGCCGAAGACGTCACGTTAGCCCTCCCAATGGGAAATGGTAGACCATTATATGCCAATATATAGATATCTACATGACAGGTGTTACTTTTGACATGACAACTGATAGTTTTGACATGACAGTATGCCATTTTTCCAGTTTATCGCCCGATCGTGGTAGTCAGTGTTTGCCTTTGTTATAGTGTTGTAAGGAGCCCCTTCTTTCAAAACAAGTCCAATCAACAATGAAGTCAGATTAATACCTGTCATTATGTACACTATACATAACAACAATAAAAAGCAACTACCCAGCCAATGATTACTGGACACTCTATGGTTGTCTACTAGACATATTTTGGTTGTTTTCTATCTAGTGTGTTATTCAATGTTTGCCCTTGTTATAAAACTGGTTTTCCCGCTCACACTTCATACTCATTAATTGCAATACCATATCAAAATATAGCAATCATCATTATTCAAATGTTCAAACGATAAAAAAGTTTAAAATAATTATAACCAATTTCACCAAAATAATCAAAATAGGCTAAAGTTGGAAGAGAATGGGCAAAGATCATATGTGCAGCATCAGCCTACTCTCCAACAATCATAAGTGCAACATCAGCCCCCAATTTATAGTTGATAGGAAGAATGTGGAGAGGATGACCTCCCACCTCTGTGCTCGCTACCGTCGACCAAAAGGAGGCAACTCGAGCTTCGATTCCCCTGTGGCTATGCCTCTCTTGCCTGCCCCTGCGGGCAAGAGAGGCCTGCAGCCCTGCTTCTTCGGCTTTACATATGTCAATGGAGAATGGCCTCCAGGTCTTCTCTCGTTGTCCATTGTTCCCTTACACGGAGGGGAAGACAGTCAATGTTACATATTTGAGGGAGACACCTCTCGCATAACCTTAATCGAAAGTAAACTTACCAATTTTCTATTTGAAGTCGATGGTGAATATGTTTCTCCGATAACTCTTATCCAGTTGGTTCCAATAGGTATCAAGTCATTTTCCTTTTGGTGTCCAATTAAAACTAATTGCTTACACATCAAACTGCAAATAAACCCCCGCATACTTGCTTCTTCTTCAATGATTTTCTCTAAAACTTAATATTTAATTAAAATTATATTAATGCCCCATCACTGTCACTCTTCCCCCCCCCCCCCCTTCTCTCTCTCCCTCTCTCTATCTTATCCCCTATGTCCTCTCTCACTGATTTCTCTCTCCTCTACGACTTTACTGTTGTTTTTTCACTTCTCTCTCTCTCTCTCTCAATCCCCTCTCTCTTTTTACCACATGGGCTTAGAGGGGATGATTAGCTTTAACAAATAATTTGGATAGTGGGTTATGAGTGAAAAGGGGGTCGGATAATTGGGTTAGGTTTAGAAAATCTCCCTTATCAAAAAGTCTTTTTGAATTAAGATATTATATAAATATGAGATATTTTATGAAAAATATTAAGGTGGTTGTGATTGTTGGATATAATCAAGTTAGGTTGATTTTGGGTTTCGAATATATTTAGATCGGATAATTATAGGTTCGGGATAAAAAAAATAATCGGTCATATAGCAAGACCTAATTAATTAAATTGTCACCATCCAAGATTTATTAGATAAATGTCCACTAGTCACCCCTACCATCTTACCCGTGTCGCCTCCTAAATTTGCTTCACAATTTCCCCTCCCAAATTGCCCTCTCTAAAATTCGCTTTCCTCGTAACCTTCAAAATTCGCTTCCTAATTTTGATTGTATTCGTTTGTCATCATAACATTAGCACATATCCTCGATTTTATTCACTAGTTTGTCAGCATATATATATAGGGGTGCGCTCCGGTGAAAACCAAAATTGCGGTAAAAACCTGTGAGGACCGACTTTTTAGCCCGGTTCACTTGCTTTATAGCCCGGTTATGAATAGAACCAATCTATAAAGTCATAAAATTTATCCCGGTTCTAAATAAAACCGAGATATAAAGTCACTATGTAATTTTAAAATATGTGTTTTTTAGCACGATTTTTAGGCTTGACCAAACTATAAAGTCCGACAAAATTAACCTAGTATGGCAGATAGCTGACAACATAATGACAGGAAGCTAACAAACGATGAAATATAAGTTGACAAAGAATGATAGAAAACTGACAAAAGCATATTAGGTAGCTGACAAACGATGGAAATATAATAATACATGCCCATATTAGAGCAGTGTTGTTGTCAGCATATAATATCCCTACCATATACAGATATTTGTGAACATACACATACAATATCAACAGTGTAATTTCCCTAAAATTTGAAGCTCCGGGTCTCCTCTATAAGATCTACATACATTAGTTTGTGATACCTATAAAGTTTATCTTGAGTAAACATGCTAATATCCCCACCATACACAAGAGCTTCGATCATCTTGATGACAAAAATACCACAACAACACCTGCAAAAATATACGTAGAATCTAGAAGGTTAATAGTTGGTATACATGCTGACAAATGTAACTATGAATGTAACAAAATATACATTCCCATTTTCATCGTTAATAATATCAAGAACCCTCTCTGCGCTGAATACTGGTGTTCCATCAAAGTCATTGTAAATTCCACATTTCCATAAAGGATGAGGCAACCACACAATTAAGCCCCACAAAGCTTCCTTGATTGCCTCGTCATTGTTATTGTGCTTGTTACAATCATACACTAGAACCTTCATCTCTACAATGTTAATCTCTAGCGACAGCCAATGCTCATTTTTAATATTGTAGGGTGTACGTGTATATCTTGGTTGCATTGCTCCAATCTTTAGCAAAATCTACACGGAATATACCAATAAAATAATTTGCAATATTTTTTGGAACATCAAAAACTACATCATATGAAGAGATAACACTAGGTAAATAGTACTGATATAGAACTCGGTCCAATATAACAACATCCTGATATTCTAAAGGATTATTTGATATTTGTTTCCAAATATGATAGAGAGCTTCCCAATATGCTGACAATGCAAAATTAAACATGTTTAGTATATTATCATCATGAAAATGGTTTTTAAATTTTATAATAGAACACACACACACACTTACATTTCCTTCCAATCACTGTGTTCTCCCACATAAAACTTTAAAAAAATTCTTTATCCAAAACACCCTCATAGCCTTACACAACAAAATCCCTATGACACACTAAAAAAAAAAAAAAAAAGTCAGCATATCATAAATATTAATATAACTAAACAAAACAAAACAACATAATAAAAAATAAGTACCCATTCCCTTTGATGTATGAGTACAAAAAATTATGATCATCTTCAGATAATAAATAATTTAAGGCATAGTATTTCATAATTTTTCCCTTCTTCCCAACTTCAAAGGGGCTCAAACAAAAACTACTTGCTTTAGGTATACGCTTTGATCGCCTTAATTGTTCAATTTCTTGATAAACTTGAAGATGTTCTTCTTTCGACACGTTAAAACAATCAAAGTGTTTAACAAAAACATCAGATTCATCCTCGCTAAGCACAATGACAACCTTCATTGATGGAAGATCAATTGCTATAGTATGAACCTCAGCATTAGACGGAACAATCTCAACATTGGTTGATGGAAGGTAAGTTGCTTTATTATGAATTTATGAATGTCATCATCACACGGCAAAATATCAGTCTTGTTTGATAAAAGGTCATCTGCTTTAGTAACAATGTCAACAACACTTGCACCAATGTCTGCCTCTTTTGATTGAATCTCAGTTCTGTTAGCAACAACATCAGCACCACTTATCTCAATGTCAGCGTTCGCTGCACAAATCTCTTCATCAATTTCATCATTGGGAGTGACATTATCAACATTCTCTACCCCATCCACAACCTTAGTCATGGCCTTTGTTGATGGATAGTCGACTGCTTCAATTGGCACAATGTCACACTTGGGGGGTGGAAGTTCAGTTGCTTCAATGAGAATATCAGCAAAACTTGATGCAATATCAACCTCTTTTTTTTGTTGAATGTCAACTTCTTTAATAACAAGATCACCATCACTTGCACAAATATGAGCTTTCCCTGCACACATCGCATCATCATTTTCAGCATTGGGAGTGACAGTCTCATGGATGAAAGAAGTCTCAACAAGGAGAGGAGTCTTCCGTTTTGAATCAGCTAAATCTCCAGTAACCTTCTGCCTCTAAAGATCCCTCTCCCCCCCCCCCCCCCCCAAAAAAAAACACCCTTAACACAGGGTTCCAATTCAACACTGGTTTTAATGTCAGCTTGTTCAACAAGGTCTGAGTCACGAGCAAGATCAACAACAGAAAGCAAAGAATCAAACCCAAAGGGCTTTTGTTGCTCAAGAAGTGTGACATCAATTTTAAATTCAACTAAGGTGCCTTCACCTTTACCTGTGAATGAAGTTGGAATGTCAGCTGGCTTTTGTTGGTCAAGATTTGTGAAATTAATATCACTTTCAACTAAGGTGCATTCACCTTTACCTTCCATTGAATATGGAATGTTAGCTACTTTAACCTCATCATTTTTCTCATCGCCTTCATCAGGAATATTACCTACCGGAAAAGTCAGTAGAAGAAATATGTGTAGAATCAGAGAACTCTGGATGCATCGACTCAAACAGGGTAAACTTTTTTTCAATACTTGTAACCCTGCTACCAATATGGCCAATTTCCCTAACTTCCTTCTGAAGATCAAAAATAGATTTCTCTATCATAAAAACCCTACTTATCAGCTTAAGTGAAGTCAGGGGTAGCCCTTAAAATATCAAGCTTGCATGACAATTTTTCTACCCATCTAGGCATCTCTCCATTAGGACAACAGTTGTCATCATCTTCAATATCAGCAAAAAAAACTCAGCCATATGATTGTCATCACTACCACCAGCATTACCATCATCTTTGTGCGCATTCTCATCATCTTCATCTTCCCCCACCACTTGGTCAGCTTCATTAACTTATTTGTCAGCTAAATTAATCCTGATGTTTGCATCCTTTAATTGACTCTCCAACCCTTTCTCAGCTTCATCAAATTGATTGTCGGCTATAATTTTATCACCTACAATGTCTTCATGATCCTCAACTACACTCCCCCCCCCCCCCAAATGCACAAAAAACTCTCACTTTTCAACAACCTTTTTAGTCTTTTGAAACTTAAATTCCAAGCATGATCTTTCATTTAATTCACTGTCTTTAACAACAGATAAAGAAGATGGTTCATCATGTTTCCTACACTTCCTCCTCTTACGAATATAGTATTCGTTCACTGACTTTTTCTCCTTCTTGTTGCTCTTCTTTTTAGCATCATCATCATGATCAAAATCAACTGCTTTTCTTTTCAAAATCAACAATGGGACTTCAAAGTTATCATCCTCATCAGCTGCAGCAAGAGCAGGTTCAGTAAAAGGAAGTGCACGTAAAGGAGTGGGAGAGGGAAGTGTAGGAAGCACAACACCATCATCTCTAAACCTCATCAAATAAAAATGCTTCCTTACACTCCTAAAATGGCAAGTAGAACTTTTCCGAACGTCTGAAAAAACAGGTTCAACAATGTTATCAAAAACATCATCGGCAACTTCATTTTCAAACTCCATCCCAAGCTTCCTTGTAAATTCACCATAAATTGAGTAGATGAGAGTCTATTATACAAATAATATAAATGTAAAGATATGCTCAAATAGTCGACAAACAATGACATCTGGCTGACAACCCATGACAAATAGCTAAGAAACAATGAATTCTAAAAGGATGTTGCTGATCAACGAAAGAATGAAGAAGCTTAACATTTCCCCTTCAAATAATGAAGTTGATTTCTCATAATTGTTTTTGACATAAAAAACCCAATGTAACGACATTGGGTCATCCTCAACATACTTAAAGGTCTAATTGATTTTATGTGAAATGAACGGAAAAGCTTACATTATCTAGGCATGCAAAATACATTAAAAACATGCTGGTTTTTATAAAATGATACTCCCTCTGTTAAGAAAAACATGTCTTTTTAGGAGTAAAATCTTGTTAAGAAAAACATGTCGTTTTAGGTATTTCGGTGTTCACTTTCCAAAATTACTCTTGTAATGATTAGAGATTTGTTAGTTGTACTTTTCAATAAACTGAGTAAAACAAAGTAATAATTAGGGGTATAAGTGTAATTTTATTTGTTTTTATCACTGTTCTAAAAATCGTGCCTAGACGACGTCTGGGCACCGCCTAGGCGCTAGGCGGCAAGGCACCTAGGAATTTTTACGTCTAGGCGGTCTCTAGGCGGATTTCCGCCTAATTCCGCCTAGCCCCGCCTAGGTGGGTGATAGTTAAACACACCAAAATTGGGTTTATGAGTTATATTATAGATATTACTACATTCAGGGGCGGATCCCTTTGATGGATTAGGGATGCTCAAGCATCCCCAAAGGAAAAAAAAATTAAAAAATTTAGTGTTAATTTCGTAATATTTTCCGTCAAACATCCCCAATTCAGGAAAAAAAATTACAAATGAATTTTTTTTTAACTTTAAACATTCTCGGAATGATGAAAAATTTCCCTTCAAGTATCCCCGGAATGACGGTCCAGGATCCGCCCCTGACTACATTATATAAATTATTGACATGTTCTATCATTAAAATATAGGACAATAATCAAGTTTAGTCTATATCCGCCTAGGCACTGCATAAATGCCAGCCTAACCACCTAGGCGCTAGGCAGTGAGTGGCTGTAATTATTTCAACAATTTATGGATTTGCTTCTATCGTAATAACGTAAATAAAATTTGCTACAGTGACTCTTATGTATAATTAACTTTAAAGATGTGTATTCCACTTAAGTAAAGTTGGGTGTCCAATTTAGCAATCAAGATCTCCTACATCAATATTCATTATATGCTCCACTCCTTACAACACAAAAATATTTTGACATTTATTTAATCTTAAAAAATATTTTAAAAATTATATTTATATTATAACATGTATTTTTATACATTTATAAAATTATATTTTTTTAAATCATGTTTTACAATTTTTGAAAATTAAAAAGGCACCATTTAACAAATTACAATTATTAAAAAATTCAAAAAATAATTTTTCAAAAATAAAATTTTATGAATATGTAAACATAAATGTTAGTAATATAAATATAATTTTTTAATTTTTTTTAATATGAAATAAATCTTATAATATTTTTGTTGTTTATTTTGAGGGTTGAGCTAATCTGTAAGCTATTGAGTCTCTATTTTATCCCTCGGAACATTTTTTCGTAAGGATCTAGTAATCCCACATGCTATCAAGTAAGGGAGCCGGTCCTCGAGTTTTAAATATGTCTACACTCGAACTCTTACCTGAATCTAAAAAAAAAATTAGTGATGCGGCAGATCTTTATTCCTCTTTGTGGCCACCACATGCGGCAGAGTTTTAAATCGGAAACGATATCTACACCGCTAATTTTTACTATTTCCACCGCTAATCACCGCATATCTATGCGGTGAGTTAATGACGGTCAACGCACATACCGCATATACATGCGGTATGTCACCACATATATATGCGGTATGTCCTGCCGCATGCGGTGAGTACCCCGTTCCGTTTCAACCCCACCGCATTCCCATGCGGTAATATCGGATAATCGGATTTGCGGGCAACAATTCGGTTGAGCCGAAGGGACCGATAGGCACCGCTTGGGTATGCGGTATACTATGACACTACGAATTAATCGTATAATACAGGCACATCTGCGGTGTTATATCCTTCTACAGTTGAATTAACTTGTAATAATGTCGTGATCTGAAAAAACTCATTTGTTGAATTTAAAACGAAAGTGCGATAAATATCCTCGATGACGAGTTGAATTCAAAAGAAATATGATATTGCACCAACATTGATTAAAACGAAAGTGCGATAAATATCCTCCATGGCGAAAATATGAAGTTCGAAAAATAATTTGTGAAATGGAATAGACAAAGATACAACCTAATTCAACAAACGAAGTTCGAAAAATGACACCAGAAAGTGGAAAGTGCTAATACGATAGGGGACGGCCACCATCACGACGACGGTAAGCTCTATATCGTGCTATCCTCGCTGCAAACCGCTCTTCCCAACCGTCGACCGTGCGATGGTGATGCCGTGTCCATGTGACGTAGACTGGAGGAAGAGGTGAACTAGGCAACAACCAAATCTGTGAATACAAGGTGAATATTGACATCAGAAAAGATAAACAAAACATTAACAAATTAATGAATATGAAATATGAAACGTACCGGAACGAAGTGGTTGCTGTTGCCGACTAAAGCTATTCCATCTAGCTCCTCATAGGCCGGTACTGACGGGCCACCGGTGGCGTACAGAGGTAGGCACAACATAGGCATCATCTGTGACAAAATCACCAAAGGACGCTGGTGAAGCATGGCAAACACCTCGCCCATGATCGGAATCTCCATCCAATACGTAGCATCATGACACGTGCCGAAATAGTTGACCCTCATGATGAGCTCATGTAAGGCCGGATAGTAATGGTACCGATCTGAATGCACCTGCAGCTCAACGGCCAGCTCTCGTCGAACTCGAGGCCATGCGTCTTGTCCCAAGTTCAGCAGACAAGCAAAAGACCTATACCCACAGTGACCATCACCTGCAACATTTGTGACGGCTCGTATGAAAGTAATCATGAATTCGTCGATGTTGCCAGTGCCCCAATTGAATTCTACTCGAGGTAGATTATGTGGTGGAAGCGTCGTAGGTGCTGGTGTTGGAGTGTCGCCTACAATCTGCGGAGGTGGCTCCGACGCTGATCGACCTCGTCCACGTCCCCTTCCACGACCCCGTCCTCGTCCTCTGCCTACTCCTTAGCCCCTAGGAGGGTCGTCGATGGCAACGTCGTTGGACCCAGTGGCCTCCTCAGTACCTTCCACCTCATCTGTTTCGTTTGATGTCGGTTGACCCCGACCTCGGCCTCGCCCTCGTGCGGATCCAGTGGTCGCCTGTCTATCTGCCCGACGTTGAGCCCGAGCACGCTCACGTTCCCAAGGTAGAGGGTTCATCTGACAGGGGTTGCGAGTCCTCGGTCTCCCGGGCGGTCTATGGTCCTCCGGGTCAGGGGTGGTCAACGGTGTATGGGAGGGACGATCCCCGTCGTTGAATGCCAACGCGATTCTCCAACGAGTATCCTCGTCCATAGCTCCGCTCTGGAACAAACTGATCATGCGCGATATGTCCACGTCAGCTCTGCTGAGGGGAGTGTTATCCTGGACGTTGTCAACATGAGGCCTCTTGAAATCCAATTGCTTCCAAAAAATGTGTATCTGGGATGGTCTGATGGGTATCTGCGTGTCTCGACAAGCTTGCATGTCATGTGTGCATGGAAGACCGTAGACGTCCCTCCAGTATGCATCTCTGCATGGTTGCGTCGGTGGCTCGGCTTCCATCTTTGTGTAGATTTCGAACAACAGGTTGAAACATTCCTTCGACACAATATTCCGAATTCGATCGAAAATCCATAGGTCGTGGGAGTCTGTAGGCCAGGTGTTGTTCGCTCTCCCCAATGTATTCTTCACCTCCAATATTTGATCCGTCATCATCAGATCGATTGTGTTTATCATGTGAGTGAAATCACCGACTGCAGAGTTTAAGGTCTTTTTCAACACAGAATGAGCAGCCTCAACCCTAAAAGATAAGTGAGACTCGCAGGTGTAGATCGTTATATGTAAAAAAATAACTTGTATAATGAATTTTATAATGAAAACGTAGGCGCACCTGTTCGTCGTGGTCGTACCAAAATGCTGGATTGCGTCTGTCCATGCACGAACTATCTGCTCCGAGTAATCTCGTAACCACGTCGCCTCCAAATACGGCATAAGCCATTCGATATGCCCCCACTCTGCATGCATACCCCTCCTTCTAGCGGTGAAAGTTTCAACCGATCTGGATTGGAATAGGCCAACACATGCGTTCTTGAAACGCCTAGCAACATCAAGATTCTTTGACTTCTGGAAAGCAGCTTCTTCGCATCGTCTGAGGACGTGCACTGTGCACAACATATGCCTGACATTGGGAAGAACTTCTCGTAGCGCCGCAATCAACCCCAACTCTCGATCAGTGACAACAACGTTAGAAAGATTACCTCGCATGAGGAGAGGCACTAGCATCCGGGTTGAGCGCAACAGATCCGGGGTAGGGAGGAGAGGCACCTGCCTTCCAACTTCGAAGAAAAATACGGGCTGGCTGGCGTCGAAAGAATAACGTTGACTAATGGGGTAGGGAGGAGAGGCACCAGCATCCGGGTTGAGCGCAACAGATCCGGGGCACTCTGGCTCTCCCAAGGATGGAATAATTTCGCGTTATCCCGTGGCGTGCGCGTAGGCGCGGGGTTGATGTTTAGCTACTTAGGCAACTCTCGGTTTCGGGTAGTCGTAGTGCCGCCGGAGAATGTTTCACCATCGTAGGAATAGAACAACAATGATTTCCTTTGATGTGTGACATGACGACGACGCGGCAAAACTTTGTAACTGAGTTATTTTTGCTGTAATCTTATATCATTAATTAATATGAAAAATGAGGCACTCTATCCGTTTTCATGTAACGGGTTATTTCTTGAAATAACCAAAATTCATACCATGAAACGATGTCGCCGTGCTGGTACGTTGCTCCATGTCTTCGTTTAGAGTCCCTAATCCACGTTGCTCCATGTCTCCATGTAACGGTTGTGTAACCGTGATGTGTGGCTGTATCACCGCATGGATATACGGTATAAAACCACCGCATGGGTATGCGGTAGTGGTAAAGGAAACTATAAAAGGGGTTGGTTGATGCTTTCAGTAAACCATAACCACTATGGCAACTACCAAAGTGTATGAAGCCGAGACAAGATCGGGCAACAGGTTTAGGCTTACAGTCGAAACTTTTCGTACGCCACCTGACGATATATTGTGCAACTGTCAGCACAAAAGCTCGACAGGATGGTCGTGCTGCCTTTGCCAAGTTGTATGCGAAGAACGCGATACAGCAAGAGTTTCCGATTCGGTTGACCTAGAGTGCGTTCAAGGAGTGACTTACGAGGATGTCCGCATGACAAGGCCGTACTCGTATAGGGATAACCCTGCAGCATATTATATTCACGTGACGGAGGCAATTACGGAGCTTGTTAGCGACTTCTTCTCCAATTTGGGATTGGGCAGTGCAGCGCAGGTGGCAAGATACACAGTGGAAAAATCGGGCGGCGTGCAAACACCAAGCTTTCAAAGTACGCATTTCACCGAATACATATTCACATTTTGTCGAGCAATGTAGAGGAGTCAGTTGGTAGTTGTTATGTACCATAGGTAAAATGTTGTCGGTTTGTAATTGTTGTGTATCATTTATGGTGAATTTATCCGGTTCCGATTTAAACCATTAATTATATTTCGCTGATAAATCAGTTGCATTACACATGCGGTGATACATTGACTATTAAACGGATCTACCGAACAACTACCTACTGCATCAACTCTACTGCGGAATATGTGGTATACATTGCAAAGGGTCCCACCACAGTAGAGGATCTGGTGTAAAACTACCTACTGACTCCTCGAGAAGACACCGGCTAATGTGGATCTCAATGCGGTTGAATGCGTACTTCTTCACTTTGTCGTTCGCTGGACGGACTGCGTTGTCGACAGTGAACCTTGCAATTTGAAGCGCGCACTCTAGCCTGACATCGCTGAATAGGTCGCTGATTGCGCATTTGATTGCCTCAACCGCCTCGCGGTAGTATGACTCAGGGTCGTCAATGTGCAATTGGTGACCTTTCAGACACGCCAATTCAACCGGCTCCGAGAATGCGTACCTATCGCCTTCAACGCCTTTGTAGCATACAACATGAAAAAGACAGCACGGAAACGATTGGCACCACCGCTTGTGCTGACAATTGCACAAATAATCCTCGTATGGCCTCGCGAACTTTTCGTGTATAATTTTGTATGACACACCCATATCTGACTCACCTTCAAACTCAGCTACTCTAACCATGATTTGATTGTTGTGATTCGTAAGAGGCGGTTTTCGCATTTTATAGCCAATGTGGGACAACTACATACATACCGCATGCCCTTGCGGAAAACATATACCACAAGGGCATGCGGTATGTGTTGACCGCAAGGGCATGCGGTATACATACCGCGTGGCCCTGCGGTATAGAACCACCGCATGGGCATGCGGTGGTGGCCTATAAATCGTTGCGTGTCCAGCCCAGGTGCGACAGGAACCACCACGGCTGTCCAACTAATCACAAAATGGTAAACACTTTAGACACATACCGGCGAACGGCAGGTTATCTTGAGTACAATGTTACATTAAACCACTCACTAATGATGGACGGCCCATGGCTCCTGGTCGCCACCTCTAGCATGACTCGTCCCAACACCCACATCTTCGAGCAGAGGTGCCGTGTCGTCATACGAGTTCAATTGTTCGCTGGCAAACTGAGTCCCAAAGTAGTCCTGGTAACTGTCATGATGAGCCTGCAACTGCTCTACCACTCTCTCAGCTCCAGTCTGCACATGCTCATCCGTCTGTCGTGCTCGGTCCCCTCGTAGGTACTCCTCCACCATCTCAATACCCTGGTCGTCTTGACCAGACTCTCCGGTCGACTGCACCACTGGGTCACCCGTGTGGTCAGACATCAAGACTAGCTCAATCTGCACCAGACTCTTATATGTCTCTATAGACGACTGGGACGTGAGCCCCAAACCGTCAGTCTGGTCAACACGTGACTGAGAAGATGGCCCAACATCAACTCCTACAGTCTCAATATCCCTCTGCGGATGATCCACTACATCCTCCACCGTCTGGCTCTCCCTGACCGCAGTCTCGGTATCATCATCTACCGCGTCGCTATCCGTCTCCATAGGAACTGATACATCCTCCAACATCTGCCTCTCCCTAATGGCAGCTCTCCTAGCAGATTGCAACACTACCCTCTCTCCCAAATTTCTCGATAACACAAACTGTGTAAATTAAAATATATTTATCAAAATCCTATCGCTCAATTACAATACTATATCGTATGACTGTCTAAATGTGGCAAGATTTTCGTAAGTATATTAATGATATCATCTTAATACTAACAATTCATAAGAAAACATAAATATATACTTACTCGATTTCAATTTCCCTACACCTAGTATTTGTCAGAATCCTATGGCTCGAATACGATACTATATCGTATGACTGACTAAATGTTGCAAGATTTTCCATAGGTTTATAAATGATTTCAGCCTAATACTATCAATTCGTAAGAAAACAGAAATATATACTTATTACTGGGGAGAGTGTGTGCTTCATGGCGGTTTTCCATAGCTGTGGCGGTACATCTGTCGTCCTCCGCCTCTATATAGTGGGTTCCAGCTACATTATATATAACATTGAAATGTTAACACTATTTCCTTCAAATTAAAAAATATAGCAAATTGATTTTTATAAACATTAAATGTTACCTGTAACGGATGTCTCCGAAAAGGACCGACATCATCAGCCGTGGCTTTTCCACGATTGTCTTTCACCATTGACATGCGATATATTCTATAGCGCATTTAGTAGTTTTTGTCATCATTTACATGTCATTGTGAGAGATATTTGTATGAACTTGGTGATTCAGAACCTGTTGAAGAAGTTGAAGAAATCATAGGATCATGCAAGTTACAGAAGAGTTGAAGTGAAGAAGTTCGGAAGCAGCTGGAAGCTGATGAGCTTGGCGCGGCCGCGCTGCTACTGGCGTGCCCGCGCTGCTATCGGAGCGCCCACGCTGCTAGGAGAACGTGCCCGCGTCGATGCACCAGATGGAAGTAGCAAGACGAAACACTGGCGCGCCCGCGCTGCTACTGACGCGCCCGCGTCAGTCCCTGTAGACGGATTCTTATCCGATTTTTCCCGATCTTATTAGTTTTAATATTATATTTTTACGGGATTTTAAACCCTTTAAGTAGGATATATATTATTTCCGAACGGAAGTTTTTAGAGATTATTAGGTTATTTTCCAGAGACGTAGTTTCCTTTTCTTAATCTCAAAAACCCTATGGAGAACTAACTCTCCGTTGTTGCACTTGGTTCTTTGAAGCCTTCGATTGATTTGGTTGTGAGTATTCTACTCTTATTCGCCCTTTGTTAATTGTTTCGATCTCCTGAGCTTATTGCTTGATTGCTTATTATTGGTTAATCTGGATTGATCACCTAGGTTTATCGATACTAGTCATATTGCTAGGGTTTCCAATTCTAGGTTTGGGGTTGTAGATTCATTGTAGCAAACCCAATCATCATACGCAGGTTGCTTGTGGTAGATTGTGAAGGAGATTCGATTACAGGCTATTTTAACGGGTTGTTAGAATCGTTTGTGTCTCATTATAATTCATGTTTGAATGCTATCGCTTTATTATTCGGTGAAGGTTTTCCCTTGTAATTTGGTGATAAGTGCTTTTAGGACTGGTAGGACTAAAAGCTATTACACGATCTGAATTGAGAACAATTACTGGACATTAGAACTTGAGACTCATAGAATGCGATGATGAACCATCTCAATTGTTGTGCGGATAATTACCTGGTGTGATACTTTTCCATCATATATTCGCAACCTCTTATTGCAACTTGTTCTGTCATTATCGCCTACACACAAAACTCCCCCTTGAATTGGTTACTTTTGGGTAATAATACTTGCTCTTACAATTGATTCTGTTTCCCTGTGGGTTCGACCCTAACTTACCTACTATACTTGTTATAGTTTGCATCTTAGGAATTTACTTTGATTTGGCATAACGACTTTAGGCCTGTCAAATTTGGCGCCGTTGCCGGGGAAATGGATTATCTTTGTTCTTGTTTGTCTTATTACCTGTTTGGGTGCGAACCTCTTGCATGGTTCGCACTCGTGCTACTGATCCTCATCTTGTTGATTTTGATTGGGAGATTGACAGGACATACCACCGCCGTCTTAGAGAACAACACCAACATTCCCAACAACCCGATCCAATGGCTGGAAATGTAAATCAGACGCTGCGACAGCTGACAGCATCAAACATCACACAGCAGGCACCTGCTGTGACAATCCCTGCTCTAGGGGATGACAACCATTTTGAGCTAAAGTCTGGGCTGATTCATCAACTGCCCAAATACCATGGATTGGCTGGAGAAGACCCCATCAAGCACATGGGGAAGTTTCATAATGTGTGCATGAGCATGAAACCAGCCAATATATCCGAAGCACAGATAAAGATGAGAGCTTTTGGGTTCACGCTGGTCGATGCTGCGGATGACTGGTACTACAGTCTTCCTACAGGGAGCATCGATACTTGGCCTAAGCTCCACAAGGCCTTCCTGGAGAAATTCTTCCCTGCTAAGAAGGAGAACACCTTGAAGAAGGCAATCAGCAATATAGAACAGGAAGATGATGAAACCCTCTATGATTACAATGAAAGGTTCAAGAAGCTTTGCGCTAATTGCCCTTTCCATGGCTATAGCACGAAGGACCTAGTCCTATACATCTATGGGGGACTGCTGGAATCTGATAGAAGGATGATTGATGCCGCCTGCGGAGGAAATATTCTGAATGCCACGCCAGAGGGAGCCATGGAGAAGATTCAGGAAATGGCTGAGGGGACTAGAAATTTCGGGAAATCCACCAGAAAGAAAGGGGTCAACTCGGTAGACTCTAACCAAGCCAAGGATATTGCTGAATTGAAGGATATGGTTAGGAGGCTCACTCTGCAAGGGACTCCTCAACAAATCAAGGCTTGTGGAATCTGCAATGATAACTTCCACCCAACTGATGCGTGTCCTACACTCCAGGAAGACACCGCTGAAGTAAGTGCTATAGGTGGAAATGGACCTCAGAGACCCAGACATGACCCCTACTCAAACTCCTACAACCCAGGGTGGCGGGATCACCCAAATTTCAGATGGAGGGATCCACCAAACCAATCACAACAGCAACAGCCACCTCCCTACAATCAGAGGCAGCAGGGTCACGCTCCCTCTACTGAGTCCATGCTCAATACCCTGACACAGCACTTTACTGCGCATGTTCAGACAACTGAATCGAGCATAAAAGATATACAGAAACAAATGGGGCAAATGGCTGAAGCAATCACGAGAATAGAGGCAAAGACGTCAGGGGGTCTACCATCTCAAACGGTGGTCAATCCAAAGGAAAACGTCAGTGCTATAACTCTTCGGAATGGAAAAGAGCTGAAAAGTCAGGAAGATGAGGAGAAAAGCACGCCGGGGTCTGGCGCGCCCACGTCGACAGATGACGCGCCCGCGCCGGAGTCTGACGCGCCCGCGCCGGAGTCTGACGCGCCCACGTCGAGTCCGATCTCGCCTGAATCTGAGCCCTATGTCGATACATACGTCCGACCGGATTTTCCCCCTCTCGGGTCGGAGAAACCAAAACCTCCGTTCCCTGAGGCACTCAAAGAGAGGAGGATAATCGATGATTCAGAGCTCTTCGAGACATTTAGCAAGTGTCAGGTGAACATTCCTCTGCTGAAAATGATAAAAACTGTGCCCAAGTACGCCAAGTTCTTGAAAGAGCTTTGCACGGTGAAGAGAAATCAGAAGCTGAAAGGAAAAAAGAAAGTGAAAGTAAGTGAGCAAGTCTCCGCTATGTTTCAGAGGAGAATGCCGAAAAAGTGCCCTGATCCAGGTATGGTTACTATCCCTTGTGTCATTGGAGATGTAAAATTTGATAGAGTTATGCTTGATTTGGGTGCTTCCATAAATGTGCTTCCTTATTCACTTTACAAATCGCTAGATTTAGGACCTTTGCATGAAACTGGAGTTATTGTGCAACTAGCTGACAGGTCTAATAAATACCCTAAAGGAGTAGTAGAAGACGTTTTGGTCATGGTCGATAAACTGATTTTTCCTGCAGATTTCTTTGTCCTGGATATGGAACATGATAAGCATGATGCGCCTATTCTGTTAGGTAGACCTTTTATTAAAACAGCTAGGACAAAAATTGATTGTGTTTCTGAGACACCAACAATGGAATTTGATGGAGAAAAGGTTGAATTCGATTTATACAAGGCTATAAAACATCCTGTTGATGACCATTCTCTGTGCTCTATTGATGTGATTGAACCATTAGCTCAAGATCTATTTGATATTTCTAGGGAAGATGAGTTGCAGTCAATTATTGAGAATGCTATTGACGAGTCCTATACAGATTTTTCAAGTACACCTAACATGCAGGAATTAGTAGCCCAGATGGATGTAAAAGGTAAGTCCCCTACTCTTTTGGGCATTGGCCCCAATCTACTGACTCCAAGCGAAGTGCTTGTTCCATCTGTTGTGCAGGCACCTGAAATTGAACTCAAACAACTCCCTAGTCATCTCAAGTATGCTTTACTAGGAGTTGATGACACTTTACCAGTTATTGTGTCGAGTAAGCTTTCAGCAGAACAGGAAGAAAAGTTAGTGGAGGTTCTAAAGGAATACAAAACTGCGCTGGGGTGGACCATCGCTGACATCAAGGGAATTAGTCCATCTACATGCATGCATAGGATCCTGTTGGAGGATGGAGCTAAGCCATCACGCCAACCACAGAGAAGGCTCAATCCTCCCATGATGGATGTGGTGAAGAAGGAAGTGCTGAAATTGCTATCAGCAAACATGATTTTCCCAATTTCTGACAGTCAATGGGTAAGTCCTACACAAGTTGTCCCTAAGAAAGGAGGGATTACAGTCGTGGAGAATCAACAAGGTGAGTTGGTCCCTACCCGGACACAAACAGGTTGGAGGGTATGCATAGACTATCGCAAGCTGAATACAGTAACCAGGAAGGATCACTTCCCCCTCCCCTTTATTGATCAGATGCTAGAACGCCTTGCTGGGCGCCCCTATTATTGTTTTTTGGATGGATATTCTGGATATTTTCAGGTGGCCATAGCGCCAGAGGACCAGGAGAAGACTACATTTACATGTCCTTTCGGTACTTTTGCATATCGCAGAATGCCATTTGGACTATGTAACGCACCCGGGACATTTCAACGATGTATGGTTAGTATCTTCTCTGAGTACATTGAGAATTTCATTGAAGTATTCATGGATGATTTCACAGTACATGGGGATAGCTTTGATACTTGTTTGAGCCATTTGGCACTAGTGTTAAAAAGATGTGTTGAAACTAATCTGGTTTTGAACTCTGAAAAGTGTCATTTTATGGTAGAACAGGGAATTGTTTTAGGTCACATAGTCTCTGCAAAGGGTATTGAGGTCGATAAGGCGAAGATTGATGTAATTCAATCTTTGCCTTATCCTACTAATGTGCGCGAAGTTCGTTCTTTCCTAGGCCATGCAGGTTTTTATCGCAGGTTTATCAAAGACTTTTCAAAGATATCCTCACCCTTGTGCGAGCTTCTGAAGAAAGATGTGACCTTTGTACTCACACAAGAGTGCAAAGAGGCGTTCGACCAGCTGAAAGGACGCCTCACTAGTGCACCAATCATTCAGGCACCAGACTGGTCTCGCCCATTTGAGATCATGTGTGATGCGAGCGACTATGCAGTGGGAGCAGTGCTAGGCCAAAAAGAGGGAAGAGCCTCTCATGTGATCCATTATGCTTCCATGACTCTGAATGGAGCGCAGCGCAACTACTCCACCACTGAGAAAGAAATGCTAGCTGTGGTGTTTGCACTAGAGAAGTTTCGACAGTATCTGCTTGGGGTCAAAGTGATTATCTACACAGATCACGCAGCTCTCCGCTACTTGATGACAAAGAAGGAGACAAAGCCAAGATTAATTCGATGGGTTCTGTTGCTCAGCGAATTTGATGTGGAGATTAAGGATAAGAAAGAAGCGGAGAATCTGGTGGCTGACCACTTAAGCAGATTGGTGAATGAGGAGGACAAGCCGGAGTCACAGAAACCCATCTTAGGCACATTTCCGGATGACACATTATGCAGAATCGAGCACGAAAGCACGTCGGAGTCTGGCGTGCCCACGTCAACAGCTGACGCGCCCGCGCCAAAGTCTGACGCGCTCGCGCTGACTTCTGACTCGCCCGCGTCGTTCCCTGACGCGCCCACGCTATTGCTTCTCAGCCCATCTCAGTCCGTTCTAGGACTTCACTCTGTAAGCCCTTGGTACCGGGACATTGTGAACTACTTAGTTTGTGGGAAGTTTCCTCCGGATCATACCAAGGCCCAGACGGAGAAGATTCGAAGAGAAGCAAACCACTATGTTTGGGATGACCCATACCTTTGGAAACATTGTGCTGATCAGGTAATTCGTCGTTGTCTTCCAAATAATGAGGTACGATCTGTTCTTGAATTTTGTCATTCTCAAGCATGTGGGGGACACTTTGGTGCCAATAAAACTGCTAGAAAAGTGCTTGAATCTGGATTTTATTGGCCACATATTTTTAAAGATGCTTATTCTTTCTGCAAGGCATGTGATAGGTGTCAAAGAATGGGGAATATCTCTCAAAGGAATGAAATGCAACAATCACCGATGATTTTTTGCGAAATCTTCGATGTTTGGGGCATTGACTTAATGGGACATTTTCCTAGTTCTTGTGGGAACTTGTATATTTTACTTGCGGTGGACTACGTTTCCAAGTGGGTGGAAGCGAAGGCTACCAGAACTGATGACTCTAAAGTTGTGGCAGGGTTCTTGAAAAGCAATATTTTTGCCAGGCATGGTATCCCTAGAGCGCTGATTAGTGACAGGGGTACCCATTTCTGCAACAAAACTGTGACTGCTGTGCTGAAGAAATATCATGTCACACATAGAGTTTCCACCGCATACCATCCACAGACGAATGGCCAAGCAGAGGTGTCCAATAGATATATCAAAGCCATTCTCGAGAAGACTGTGAATCCTAACAGGAAGGATTGGAGTTTGAGACTTGATGATGCGTTGTGGGCTTATCGCACTGCTTACAAAACTCCAATTGGGATGTCTCCTTTCAGACTTGTCTATGATAAAGCATGTCATCTTCCTGTTGAGCTGGAGCATAAGGCTTGGTGGGCAGTGAAACAATGCAATATGCAGAGTGACGGGGTTGGAGAACACAGGAAGCTACAGTTAGGCGAGCTCGAGGAGTTACGGTTGGACGCCTATGATAATGCGGCAATCTACAAGGCGAAGACCAAGGCATGGCATGACAAGCACATCCATAGGAAGGACTTTAAAGCTGGTGACAAAGTCCTACTCTTTCAGTCTCGCCTGAAACTCTTCGCTGGGAAGCTCAGGTCAAAGTGGGGGGGACCATACATTGTTGCTGAAGTTTTCCCACATGGAGCTATAGAGTTATATGACCCGAATAGCCACAAGAAGTTTAAGGTAAATGGTCAAAGGCTTAAGACATACTATGAAGGGTTCCCAAAGGAGGCTATGGATGAGTTAGCTTTGGAGGAGCCAAATGCAGAGTTAGAATAATCGAAAAGGCTTAGTCGAGCCAGCGACATGAAACAAAGGCGCTGCTTGGGAGGCAACCCAAGGTATTGCATTCTTTCCCTTAACTCGATTTTATTGTAACTTGTAGGTAATAAAGACGGAGTTTCTAGCGACGAATTGCACCCGCATTTCGGACCCACTGCTTCCGCAGTGTTAATTTTCGTCCAAAAAAAAAAAAAAAAAAAAAAAAGGCCACGGGCTGGAAAACCCGCTTCGGGCCAGCCCGCCATTTTCAAGCCCCATCATCACTACCCATCACCATCCCCTCAAATACCACCAAAACCCTACATCCCCCACACTCTCTCACCCAATCTCCTCCACACTCCACTCAAACACCCCCACCAGGGTCCCCACACCCCGTCCCCCTCCCTTCCTTCAGCTCTCGGCACTGAGACATCGACGACCGCGTCCGACGAGTTTGGAGGTCTGCAGAAATCGCCGACGCGGCCGCGCCACCCCCAACGCGCCCGCGCCTGTCAGAGAAACCCACCAAAAGGCTGACACACCTGACGCGGCCGCGCTGCTACCCGACGCGCCCGCGCTGCTAACCGACGCGCCCGCTCTGCTCGCCAACGTGCCCGCGTCTGCCCCCTGCGCCGAACCTCAACTGTTCATTGTGAGTTCCTTCCGCTGTCCTTATTTCGATTCCGATTTAGTCGTATTATCTATCGAGTATGAGTTCATCGGAGGAAGAGGCGAGTAGATCTGATAATGGGTTAGAATTGTCTGAAGAGGAGTGGGCTATTTATAATAAGGTCAGCTGTGTCAGTTCTACCAAATATTTGCATAGAGAGACCCTTCAGAGACTTCAGATGCTAGATTGTATGCAGAAGTGTCTAGCTCACGCTGGTATTAGTGACTTTTTGGAGTTGAGAGCTGTAGGATACCCGGAAGTGTGCAAGCAGTTCCTCGCGACATATCAGCTGTACCTTGGAGATAACAGAATTAGAGGGGTTGCTTTCAGATACAATGGCACTACCTACCGGGCTTCTGCAGCAAGGTTGCGAGCCGCTTTGGGGGTCACTAACGCCCCAACTGATGGATGGGTGACAGCCGCGACCGACCCAGACCTAGTTGCATTCTTTAGAGCGGTGTCTGGAGAAGAATTCTTAACCAGTAACGAGTACAACAGCAGGATTACTCATCCTGTCTTCCGTATGTTGTGCAAGATCGTCTCTGGGACATATTATGGGCTGATCACAGATACCAAGCTTTCCATGACACACCTGAGGTTTGCCTACAGCGCTGTGCCTACTGCAGATTATACGCCTGACTGGGTTCGGCTCTTCTTCGATGGGCTCGACAAGGTCAGAAAGGATCGCAGTGCCGTTGGACCAGAAATGGTCCAGAGCGGACTTATTACTCGGGTAGCCATTGCTGCAGGCGTTGGGCAAAATGGTTTGCAGGCACTGGAGGAGCAGGTCATAGCGAGGACCTATACAGAGGAGTATCTGCGAAGGTGTTTGATGCTTGATACTGCACCGGATGGGGGAGCCATTTGGTGTACAGGCAAGAAGAAAGAGCATCAGTTCAGGCTCCCTAAGCCCCTTCCTTGGTCTGAAACTTGGACGGATTGGTATATTGAAGCTGATTATTTTCCGACGTCAGTTCTAGGTAGACGGCGTCGCCTTGAGGTGGGTAGCAGTAGTGGCACAGCTGGAGCTGCCACGGATGAGGATGCGCCTGTGGCTCCGCAGGCGTTTGTTCAGACAGATACACAGGGTTTCGCACAGAACCCACAGCAGGAGATGCCTGCTTATCAGACCCCCTCTCACGGTTGGGATTCTCAACCGACATATCAGAGCCAGCAGGATTCACATCAGTGGGCCCCTTGGCCCCCACAAGCTTTTCAGGATGCCCATCAGCAGCCTCACCAGTGGGGCTACCTGGTTGATCAGATTGGCCTTCTGCGCCAAGACGTGGGGAGTTTGACGACAGTGACGAACCAGATTCTCCACCAGCAGGCCGACATCCTAGAAGGCTTTGGCGAGTTCAGAGAGATGAGGGAAGAGCTTCGCCGCATGCGAGAGGATTACTCTCGCCACTATCCACCCCCTCAGTGAGTCCTTCTGGTCCCTTCCTCCCTACTTATTTCTGTCTTCTTTCACATTGAGGACAATGCTTCATTCAAGTATGGGGGAGGGAAAGGACTTACATATCTTGTACATATTTCATTTCCGCATTATTTGTGTACAGATTCTGCACTTGTTATTCTGAAGAAAAAAAAAAAAAAAAAAAAAAAAACAGAAAAAAAAAAAAAGAAAAAAAAAAGAAAAAAGAAAGCAATCAAAATCCTGGGATGAGTTGAAAACCCGAAAGGGCGACTCAGGCAAAAAGCAGGTAGTCTGGCGAGCCTTAGGCTTTGGCAATATGAGACTTGAGGAAAGTGAGAATGTTTATGTGAGTACCATCTTTGAAAAAAAAAAAAAAAAAAATTGAGTGGCTTGGTGAAAACCCGAAAGGGCGCCTTGGCAAGATGAACGTTTACTTTGAGTGTTTAGGATTGATCTCTTGGTGAAGGCGACATAAGAAGTGGAGTGATAAGGAGGTTTTCGGGTAGGCCACTGGGAGCTATAAGGTGTAGATGGTTGAGATACAATTGTAAGTCTCATTTCCTATTTTGATTGTCTTTTGTGCTGATTGTTGAGATGGTGGAAACTACTAGTACTTAGTGTTCATTTTCCTTGTACTGTCTGTGAACCTTTGAGATTTATGGTGAGAGTAGGCTTAGCTTCTATGCTTACTCGGGACGAGTAAAGGTTTAAGTATGGGGGAATTTGACATGCGATATATTCTATAGCGCATTTAGTAGTTTTTGTCATCATTTACATGTCATTGTGAGAGATATTTGTATGAACTTGGTGATTCAGAACCTGTTGAAGAAGTTGAAGAAATCATAGGATCATGCAAGTTACAGAAGGGTTGAAGTGAAGAAGTTCGGAAGCAGCTGGAAGCTGGTGAGCTTGGCGCGGCCGCGCTGCTACTAGCGTGCCCGCGCTGCTATCGGCGCGCCCACGCTGCTAGGAGAACGTGCCCGCGTCGATGCACCAGATGGAAGTAGCAAGACGAAACACTGGCGCGCCCGCGCTGCTACTGACGCGCCCGCGTCAGTCCCTGTAGACGGATTCTTATCCGATTTTTCCCGATCTTATTAGTTTTAATATTATATTTTTACGGGATTTTAAACCCTTTAAGTAGGATATATATTATTTCCGAACGGAAGTTTTTAGAGATTATTAGGTTATTTTCCAGAGACGTAGTTTCCTTTTCTTAATCTCAAAAACCCTATGGAGAACTAACTCTCCGTTGTTGCACTTGGTTCTTTGAAGCCTTCGATTGATTTGGTTGTGAGTATTCTACTCTTGTTCGCCCTTTGTTAATTGTTTCGATCTCCTGAGCTTATTGCTTGATTGCTTATTATTGGTTAATCTGGATTGATCACCTAGGTTTATCGATACTAGTCATATTGCTAGGGTTTCCAATTCCAGGTTTGGGGTTGTAGATTCATTGTAGCAAACCCAATCGTCATACACAGGTTGCTTGTGGTAGATTGTGAAGGAGATTCGATTACAGGCTATTTTAACGGGTTGTTAGAATCGCTTGTGTCTCATTATAATTCATGTTTGAATGCTATCGCTTTATTATTCGGTGAAGGTTTTCCCTTGTAATTTGGTGATAAGTGCTTTTAGGACTGGTAGGACTAAAAGCTATTACACGATCTGAATTGAGAACAATTACTGGACATTAGAACTTGAGACTCATAGAATGCGATGATGAACCATCTCAATTGTTGTGCGGATAATTACCTGGTGTGATACTTTTCCATCATATATTCGCAACCTCTTATTGCAACTTGTTCTGTCATTATCGCCTACACACAAAACTCCCCCTTGAATTGGTTACTTTTGGGTAATAATACTTGCTCTTACAATTGATTCTGTTTTCCTGTGGGTTCGACCCTAACTTACCTACTATACTTGTTATAGTTTGCATCTTAGGAATTTACTTTGATTTGGCATAACGACTTTAGGCCTGTCAACCATCTCAAAACTCGGGTACAAAGTGGTGGTAGATATAGGGACGGGGAATAGACGGAACTAAAAGTCGGGCTCGGAAAGAAAGGAATCGGAGGAGATTCGAGTCGAGCTCGGAAAGAAAGGAATCGGAGAAGATTCGGTGTGTCGGACAACTGGGCCCCCCGACGCCTATTTATAATGGGCCCCCAACGGTTAAAAAATACCGCATCTCCATGCGGTATGTTTTTTTACCGTTGCAACAACGGTAAAAAAAATACCGCATGGAGATGCGGTATGTTCTTGCCCAAATTTTCGCTATTTTAAAATTATACCGCATGGATATGCGGTATACGTTTTAAATATTTTAAAATTCCACCGCATGGGTATGCGGTATTTTCGGATAACTTCGACCCAACCGGATTATCGCGTTACGGACTCCGTTTCAACCTAACCCACCGCACGTACTTGCGGTGTTTTTATACGGTCAACGGACATACCGCATGTACATGCGGTATGTCGGGTTAAATTTTGATTAAGCCACCGCATAGGTATGCGGTGACTTTGCGGTGTAAATAGTAAAAATTAGCGGTGTACATATCATACCCCGTTTTAAATGTAGCCAATGGACATCACGAATAGCCAGCTGTGTGGCCACCATATATATCATGTTCGAGAATGGTATTTTAGTAATTCTCTTTTACTCGATTTGTCATTGGACATTAGGTGTACTTGTATAGTTTGTTGGATTGGACTGACCAATCCCATATCTGGAAGTGGTACTCAAGAATCTCGACGACCCCTTGTTTTTATTTATTTTTTAAAGATAAATAATTATCATATTCCCTCCTTCACAAAATACATGTCTTTTTAGAATTATACAATAGAATTAAGAAGTAGGTTAAGTGTAATAATTAGATTCAAAAAAAGTAGGTTAAGGGTGTGTTTGGGTGTAGGATGTATGGGGCTTGGGGGATGGCAAATTCCTATTTCTCCTGTCGGAGGTGTAGCAGATGGCGATTTCTGACGCGTTGGTAGGGCATCTGACCACAATCTACCTCGGTGTCATAGCGGCGATGAAGGCGTACGGGCTGGTCACCGGCCGCAGTTTCTCCGGAGTCTTTGTGCTGGCGACGTCGACCGCCGTCGTCAGTGTCGCACTCATTGTATCCCTCACCTGGGACGTCTCTCGCAAGGCCACCTATGCTCTTTCCGGAGAACAGGTTCGAGAGATGTTCCACGGAGGGATTTGCTGGCACAGGGTCGTCGTCAAATCCCCGGCGTCTCAGGTCCGATTCCTCCCCTAGAATGGATGGCTATTGCCGATGGGTGAAAATTGATTGAAATTAACAATTAATTTATTGAAATTAACAATTAAAAATGATGATAATTGATTCTGATGTTGAAGATGATAATGGATTCTGCTGTTGAAGATGATAATTGATTGAAATTAACAATTAAAAATGATAAAATGAAGCTTGCCGATGGGTGAATTGCGAGAGAGGGAGCTGCAAGATGAAGTCGGCGTTCAATTGGGTTTTGATGAAATGAAGTCGGCGTTCAATTAAAAAGGATGAAGTCGGCGTTCAATTGGGTTTCACATTTAAGAGGGGATTGAATATGGGGGCAATTTTGTCTTTTCATATGCGTAAGTGGGGGCAATTCGGTCTTCATCCATCACTCCATCCACCAAAAAATCAAAATACAACCAAATACAAAACCCAAAAATTTGGATGTTGAGTTTTTATCTCTTCCATCCCAAAAATCCATCCTCATCTACCACATCCCCTAAAATCCTACAAATCCACTAAAATTCATCTCGTTCCCAAACACACCCTAAGTGTAATTATTAGACTTTGTAATTAGATTATCTGTTTCTTTTTTTTTCAATTTGTAAGGAGGAGAGTAGGAGTGGTGTAAAAAATAGAGTAATGATTAGATGTAAAAAGTAGGTTAAATATAATGATTATATCTAATAAGACAAGTATTTTTGACAAAATTAGATGGGCTAAAACAACATATATTTTGAGACAGAGGGAGTATAGTTTTAGTAGACTACTAAAAAAAATAGGAGTTACTATATACACATTACAGTTAAAATTTTGCCAACCACGCCACGTTTATGGTTATTCAAGCAAGCCGTCATTTTTTACTGACATCGACCTCTCAAACCGTGTTGACACCAGTCTCTCAAGCCGGCAAACATTTTTTGTTTGGGTGAAAGATTCTTGAACTGATAACTGGGGATCGTGTGCATGGACACACATGCGTTTAGCCTAATATACAAATCGGGTGATGTTTTATCCTAAAACCAATTGGCAATCAGAAGAGTAGCCCACCGGCTTATATAGTAAGGCTTATTATTTGTCAGCTAGCTTTCCCATGCGCTCACTTGCGCCAGTAGTCTAGTGCACAAATTGGGTGAGGTTCCATCCTAAAATCAATTGACAATAAGAGGAGTAGCTCATCGACTTATATACTAGGGTTTCTTATGCTCAAGTTGAGAGATTAAAAGGTTGATATCAAATGCAGAGGTTCTACTCTAGACTTTAGATTCAGCATTGTGCACCAATGCGTTTCGAGAGTTCAATTATGTTGTAAACAAGGTTGTGCATCTCAAGCACTCCTTAGTAAAGTAGGACATTACCCAGATTCGCACATTAAAAAAAAGTACTAAAAAAACTAAGCTAAAGGGATTTGAAATAGACATGTCAAACAAGTCGGACATGTCAGGATCAAGTCAAGTTATCTCGGATTCAGATCGAGTACGAGTCCAGTCATTTTGGATTACGGGATCTAAACTGCTTAACTCATCCATATTTAATGGGTTCGAGTCAACCCAGTGAGACATGAGCACTGTTTTTTAATTGTGAACTATTTACATATATAGTTCCAAAAGCTAAAATCCTATTCTCATATTGCTAGGTACGGAGTAATTAATATTTATATAAAAAAAGTGAGTGATTATTGTTGCTATAATAATAGTATGTATTTTTTTTATATACTGTATATTGCAAGTTGTAATTAAATTATAAAGTCTAATTGAAGATAAATAATAATATTCAATCTTCATTATTATTATTATTATTATTATTATTATTATTATTATTATTATTTACTTTCAAATCATAATATAAGAAATTAGTGGGCAGACGAGATACAATCTGGGCTCCCACCCCCTTAGCAATAGCAAAAGTAAGTCTACTAAAATATAGGTTGCAGCACGGGCTCCGACATCCTGAGACACCGAGAATTTCTGGATCCGCTTCAGCAAAGCAACAGCATATGTATTCAACTCTCCCAACGAAGAGAAAGAGAAAGGTAAGAAACCATAACCAGCCGTCGCGCACAAATCTCGATACTTGGCACACTTACGCTGAGCAGCATCAACCACAACACGACCAGGCACAAAGTTAGACATCCCAGACTGAGTCAAAGGGGAGGACCCTGTCAGATCGACACACACGTCTCGCCCCTTGTCCTAAGTATAAAGAAGCAAATCTGCCGGCTGCATGGACTTATCATGCCCATCAACCAAACCGATATCAACCTCTTTACCGACAGAAATCCTGAACCTGTAGCATATGTCCAATAAGGTGTCGCGAACGAGGTTGTGGCGATGTTTAATGCCCACAGTACCCGCACAAGACACAACATGATCACCATATACATCACCATCAAAGGTCCGAGAGCAAGCGGGACAAGGCCTAGACACCGTGAACAACGGAACACCCAGTCGATAACTAAGCACACTACGATAGGTCCTTCCATTGATAGTCTGCCTCAACCCAGAAATAGGAACTGCACACAACCAATCAGAGGAGTGAGCACCATGTTGAGACTTCCATAATGCCGCCTGCCGCGGAGTCAAGGAGAAAGCGGAGTCCGATTCAGCAACAACCTTTGCGAAATATATATCTTCCAATTTCTTCATGAGTTTAGGGGCAGCGATTTCACTAGGGTCGCGTAAAAGATCAGAACCCGTGGACTCATTAAAAATGCGCAAAGCATCATCAAAAGTAGGGCCAACAACCATGATACCAGAAGCACGTAAGAGCTTAGCCTGCAACTCAGCAGACTGCAAACGGGATGCCAAAAAAGCATAATGTAGGACATCCCCAACAGCATACACTCCGAGCCCACCAAAATGAAAAGGGAAGGTGGCAAGCCGCCACTGCCAATCTCCAAACTCAGGCCCAGACGCAGTGACAATACGTTCCAGGCTAGAACGGAGTTCCACATCAAATGAAAGCTGGGCTGACCCAAAGACACGCGGGGAACAAGTACGCAAAGAAAAGTAAAGTTTAGAAATACCCGTACAAGCCCGAAGCAGTAGTAACTCACACTGTGGGTCATCAATCCTCGCGACAGAATCCATAAGCTCTATGGTCCTAGTCACCCTCCTTGCCACAAGGTCGATGCTGAAAACAGAGCATACGCTGACAGGCCCACCCAAAACTTTGACGTCGCGCGAAGGCCGAGCAATAGAGGGGGGGGGGAACACCAGGAAGACGACTCATGGGGTCTTTTGTAGGCCAAAAAACATCGGTCTTATCCACATTCAGATGAAGGCCAAAGCAGGGACCATCCTCCAAAATCAGATCCAAGACCTTCCCTACAACCAAAGTGTCCCCAATAATAGTGTCATCATCTAAGTACCAAGCTTGCAGACTAAGAGCAAAAGAGTCCCTGGTCTTGCAAACCAAAGGATGCAACACCAAAGAAAAAAGCAGAGGACCCAAAGGATCCCCCTTCTGAACCCCTCGACAAGACCATAAGCTATGCTCCCCATAATACAGTCGCGCAGGACTAGAGTTACAAAACTCAACCCACTGGGATAAATCTGGGCGGTGACGGCGAACTTCCTCTAATATGACACCCTGATGGACTAAGTTGAAGGCATTCTGAAAATCAACCAACAACATGGAAAGACCCTTCTCACTACCACGAGCCTCAACGAAACGATTCAAGACATGCAGAATAGCCTCTCCTCCACCGGATACCCCGACCCCAAACTGAAGACCAACAAAATAACCCGCCAAAGAAGGATCGACTAAACAAGCCCCAACCTTAGAGACAAGGCATCTCCAAATAGTGCCAACAGCAATAGGGCGTATACCACCACCTGGTTTAACAAGCGGCGTGAGCGGGGCACTAGCAATGTACTCACCTAGAGCCTGCGGACAACGGCCCTCAAGGAAAAGATTAACCACCCGAGTAATAGAGGATGTCAACTCATCCGAAATAGCAACCGCAGCTCCACCCAAACAATCGAAACGATGTTGAGCATGGAACCTATCCCTCCCACATGACGTGCCACGTGGGAAACTCCTAATCATATCCAAAACAACGGCCAAAGAAGCAACGAGATGATGGTGATCAACAGGCAAAAGCGGCAAGCTGGGAGACGCGACAGTGGGGTGCTTATCTCTCAGAGCCTCAAGAGTGGCATCAAAATACGGGGCAATACCTGATGAAGAAAGCACCCGAACATCTGCAGTGTAATGACCATCACAAATCTTCCTCCGACATTGCCGAAGGTTGAGCTCACTCAAATCAAGGTCCTCATCCACACTAAAAGAAGGGGGAACCTCAGCTAAGGTCTCATGTAGAAGCTGCGAACTGCCATCAGGCACACCCCAAGCGCAAATAGCACTAGCAATACTCTCCTCTTGACGCTGACGCTTGACAGCAGTCCTGCACTCAAGATTACTCCGCAGAAAAAAGGTCTTAAGTATACAAAGAGGCATCACAAGCAAGCGAATCCAGCAGAAGAGGTCGTCAGGGGAGTCAGCCACACCATCTAATGTCCCTTTCAAAACCCGAGAAAAACCTAGGCAACACTTAGGAGGGATAGATTTCACGGTGTGTAACCCCATAGAGAACAAATGATCAAGCGAACATAAAGACAAAACAATAGGCACAACCCCAACATCAGCCAAGGGAACCGACGGAGACGGGGCTGAAGGTCTAGGAATATCATAAATAGTAAAGCGAACAAGACCATCCCCACAATCCGGAGGAGCCACAGAATCGCCCTGACTATGCCGACACCGAGCACGAAAGGTATGAGTTTTAAGACAAACACCACATAACCAAACCCCCATACGCTTGAAAGTTATCTCAGCATCAGAATAAATAGACAAACTATCAGAAAGAGTTTGACGAGTAAGTGCATGAGCATTACCATGCTCAGGCACTGCCTGAGCATGGAGGTTTTAACAAGACCTCTACCACCACCATCAAGGCACCCACAAAAGGGCAATGGTACCGAACAAGGTCAGGCATGACAGAGTGAAAAACGAAATTAAGCAAGTCAAAGCCGGCAATAACAAATGTACGTCAACACATTTAGGAATAATAGACATTCGGTCGCCTCCACTTCAAACACCAGCAAAAAACAATCAAATAGCATAATTAACATCAAATACTCATAATTAGTGGCAATCATCAAACACCAACATGCGATTAGCATCAAATAGAAGCACCATCAGCAACATTGCAGACAAGAGCGGCAACAACAACAACAATTAGCGGAAATCAGCAGTAGCCCGATCAATTAACGAAGGCAAAACAGTACACAACACAAAACAGCCCCGCAATCCAACAACGTTGACCTTTTGCAAAAATTTAAATTGAATTCCACAAGAAATCCGATCCAAATTCCATAAAAATCCAACCACCAATTAGAGAAAGGCTCGTGAGGATGCCAATTCTCAATTTGCCAAAGCAAATCGTGAGGATTTACAATGGTGAAAGAAGAATTTCGAAGGAGCAATGCGAAATCGCCCGTCGCTCGTCCAACAAGTTGCAAGAAAATGAGTCATGTTGGGTTTTAGATTTGAAATTTTTTTATCACATTATAATGTTATATTCATATTGAATATCTGAACATCATAAACCTCAATTACATAATCAGTTGAATTTCAACACAAGAAAAATGCACCAGATTAAGTTAAATGACGTTGACAATTTTTCTAGGTATAGGAAGGAGATCGAGAAGGGAGTTTACCTAGTTTTTAAGATATTGTATTAAATTTTAATTTATGCATGTTTTTCATTACTCGATATCTAACCTACGAGTTGACCCAGAAATTTACAGGTTGAATAGATATGAGTCATGTTGGGTTTTAGGTTGAAATATTTGCGACTAAACTGAGAAACGGGAGCACAGAAGCTAACCGAGCTTCAACCTTCCTTCAATGGAGGTTTATCGGTTGAGAGTTTGTTATGGAGAGAGAGAGAGAGAGAGAGAGTTTCTTGAATGTGTTTGTATTGCTATTTTCAATATGGGTGCAGAAGGAGCAACAAATGTAGTGAGACAAGTACTATTTTTGGCAAAGGGAAATTGGTCCTCATAGAAAAGGACATCTCTACTAAGAACCACCTTTTGATCAACCAAGTCAAAAACCTTATAGGCCTTATGATTTGCAGGATAGCCTAGAAACACACATCTCTTGGCTTTAGCTCCAAACTTGTCAGAACTATGACCCTTCTTTAATGTGTAACATAAACATCCCACAACCCTCAAATGACTTTAATCTGGACAATGGCCATACAATTTTTCATATGGTGTAGACCAATTAAGAACAGAAGAGGGCATAAGATTGATCAAGTGGGTAGCAGAAAGAATATATTCACCCCAAAACCTGAGAGGCAATGATACATGAAATCTAATTGCTCGGGCAGTCTCCAACAAATGTCTATCTTTTCTCTCAACACGACCATTTTGTTGAGGAACATATGGAACAGATTGTTGGTGAAGAATCCCTTTGGATTTCATGAATTGCTTGCACCTAGAAAAATCAGTCCCATGATCTGTACGAATGATTCTAACCTTTGCCTGAAACTGTGCTTCAACCAGCAAAACGAACTCAATAACAATTGTGGAAACCTGTGACTTGTCTGCAGTCAAGTGAGTCAGCACTGCTCTACTGAAATCATCTACTATAGGGACAAAATATCTAACACCATTGATACTCTGAACGCTATAGGGTCCCCATAGATCAATATGCAGTAAAGCAAATTTTTCATTAGCAACAGATTTGCTTAAATCAAAAGGCAAAGAGTGATGTTTTGCTAACACGCAAGGTTCACATAACTTGCTTGACTCGTGCAACAAACTGCAACCTTTAACATGTTGCAAGGTGGAAAAAGACACATGACCCAGTCTATTATGAAACAAATGGCTAGAAATAGCCTTATTAGACATCTGTTTATCTACAATAGCTCCTGCAATATGTCTCCTTTCACTGCCATTGTTATCTTCTATCACCAGTTGAGCCTTGAAGAGATTCCTTGTAAGTCTAGTAGTTGTCAAAGTAACCTTTCCACTCTTAGGGTCCTAAAAGAGACACACATACCTCTTAAAAATCACATCTAGATCTGTATCATCAACCACTTTCCCAACGGATAAGAGGTTGATCTTGAATTCAGGAATATAAAAAACATCATGTAACACTAATCCACAAGCCAACCTGATTTCTCCAACTTCTTTAACTTGTCTAACGTATCCATCGGGTAGAAAAACACTAATAGGACGAGGAAGATATCTTCTATTCTTAAGGAAACTAGAATTGCAGGTCATGTGATCCGTGGCACCCGAATCTATAATCCATGAACTCAAATTCTCAAAACTGTACTTAGAAAAATTCAAGGCAAATATAATACCTGCAAAACTGGTGGAAGCCGTAACCTCATTTCCCTTCATAGCTTTCAATACTTCCTGGCATACAGCATTGACAAATGACATGTCTAATTGCTTCTCTGATCTAGCATCTCCCTCTCGTGGTGAATCAAGAAGGCCATCAGCTGTGGCAACAGTCATTGATTCATTCTTCCCTTTAGGATTCTTGAACCAATCTGGATAGCCTATGATCTTGAAGCATCCTTCTACTGAATGCCCCTTCATACCACAATGACTGCACTTCTTGTCAGCTTTCTCAGATTTGTCCTTCTTAGAAGGTTTCTTGTCATAAGAAGTTTTGCTCACAGATAAAGCACTAGCATCGGACGATTGTCCCTTTCCACTACCTTCTACCTAAGTAACAACTTGTTATATCAGATAATAAGCCTTTTCTATAGTAGGTAGAGGTTCAGTAGCAAGGATCCGATATCTCGCACTATCATAGCAGTCATTAAGCCCCATCAGAAATTGAAGCAATTTGTTAAGATTGTCCAGTTTTGTAGTTTTCTTCTTCATCTCACAAGTGCAACGATTAAAGGCTCCACAAGTACATTTTGGAACCCCCTGAAGACTTAGAATCTCATTCCACAGTTTCTTTATCTTTCCATAATAATTGGTAACAGAAAGACTCCCTTGAACCGTGTTAGACAAAGTTTTCTTCAATTGATACAGCAAAGGTCTGTTAGATTGATCGTACCTCTCAATGATCTCCAACCAAAGCTCTCTTGACGACTCTGCGTATATGAATCCCTCTGCTAGATTAGGCGCCATCGAATTGGTGATCTAGCATCGCACCATGAAGTCACATCTCTTCCAACGCTGCAGATCACCTTCTAGAACCTTCTCCTACAGATAAGTGTCGTCTATGAATCCGATCTCATCTGAATTCCTCTACTCCAGCTGAGGAAGTTCGTGCCATTGAAAACGCTTGCTACGAGCTGAGCACCTGGATGATCTGAATTCGACAGCCACAGTGGATCATTATTGTTGTTGTTTCCGGAATCGCCAGGAACTTGACTTTGATTGCTCATTTCTCCGATTGAAAACAAAACACCAAAGGAAGTCAGCGGTGGATCGTCCCTCGGAGCTCTGATACCATGAGAAACGGGAGCACAGAAGATAACCGAGCTTCAACCTTCTTTCAATGGAGGTTTGTCGGTTGAGAGTTTGTTATGGAGAGATAGAGTTTCTTGAATGTGTTTGTATTGCTATTTGTGAATGAATCAATTACAAGGAGCTAACTCCTATTTATACATTGCAATCCCATTTATAAAATCCGTTAACCGCTAACCCATTAACAACATATCCTATATGGCTAATATAAACCAACATTTTACAGGTTAGGTTTTTTTTTTTGGTCGAAAACATTTTACAGGTTAGATTGGGACAAGTCAATTGGGTTAGGTTGCATTTTGGCATGTATATATAGTTTGAACAAATGACGATCAAGATTCAACTTTAGTCCTTACCAACGGAGCTTTATATTTTTATAATTTTTTATCCCTAAAATTAATTCTGACATTTTTTTTTTAAAATAACGTTTTTTTTATGTACGCCAACCTATTAAAATGGAATGAATTATTCTTTGTAGGAGTAATTCTTAAAGTTAAATCTTGAAACTATATACTAGTATTCTTTATGGTTCCTTTTCAATTTTGGGATGCAATGAATTTTTCTTCTTAAAGATGACCTAAGCTGTATGGATTTTTGTGATCATAACTCACTAGCTTGTGCATTGTTATCCACTAGTCTTGTTTAGCACTAGTTTTGCTTTAGCTTTTGTCCTCAACTATATCGCTTACTTGCGAGTTTTCCTTGTGGTGGGACCCAATGGTTGTTTCCATTCATGGGAACATAGCCACACCCTTACATAGTTCGATTACATACCAAAATGGGGGTTGCTTAATTTTTATATCATTTTTTTATACAAGGAGAAAATTTGAGATACTCAACCGTCAGTATGAATCCTCTATTACACTTTTCATGTTACCCTCTATTTTACATCTCTTAAATTAATATGAATTATAAATAAAATTGAGAAAAAAGATACTTTAGTTTAAATCTATAAATCCTAGAAGCTAAAGCATTTAAAAAATTTGATGTTTAAAATGTATTTTTATAATTTTTTAGCCTTTTATAAAAAAGATACCCTATGAGTGGTTGCATAAACCCTAAGAAGCTAAAACATTAAAATATACATGTAAAATATATTTTTTATACTTTGACAACTTCGGTTTATATATATGTTTAAACCTAAGATGTCATATCATAGTTTGATTCATAATTTAGATCAAATTTAATAAGTGTAATAGGGAGTGTAACACAAAAAGTGTAACAGGTGATCTGAATTGCTCAACCGCAATTAATCCACCATCCAAGTGCGTCTTTACGGACGAGATTGTCAATCACAACATCAGATCTCCCATCTGTGAGAATCGAGACCACTCCAAGGTTTGTGAGTCGATCAACAACCCGATTGTCCTCTCTAAATGTATGGGAATATAAAACACGAACAAGAGATTGACCGATGGCAAGCGCATCTGATACCGTTATCTCAATCTCCCATGAACACTTCCACAACCCCTTAACGGCGTTAATAGTCATCAGACAATCGCTTTCTATCTCGAGGTGAGTGATCCCCGTCCGCTGCCCTTCCAGATTCCCATGACGAAGGCCTAGGGCCTCAGCTTGCAAAGTTGAGGTCTTTCCACAGCTCTGCATCCCGTACTTAACAACTCTACATTGGTCATCACGGATAACGAAACTACAAACAGCAAGTCCAGAAGTAGTCCTAGCACCATCAAAGTTCAGTTTCATGAATCCTTCTCTTGGTTTTTTCCATTTGACGGTTTTTGGTTGGTGTGGTTTGTTCTGATTGCATTGCTTGGTTCTTTGGTTGTCTTTTCCTCATCCATATCTTCTATTTGTGCCTTCTTCCATATTTCCCTTTTGTTGATTGATGTATTTAATCCATCATTCTAATAAAAATAAACCTAGCGGCTAAACCGAATTATGTAATGCAAAATTTTATTTTTATCAAATCCTCGTCCCAAATTCTTTCCTAATAAACAAAAGCAACACGAAAAGGTTCAAAAATCAATAATCTTTCGGTTTAACTTTAATTGGTTTTTACTATTTATTTAATTTTTTAAAAAATTATATAAAATATCAACTTTTTTTAATAATTTTATAATCAATCTGTTAATTAAAATATGACATTTTACTTTTCACACACCCTTTTTAGGTGTTAAAAACTCTATAAAATATGAACTTTGTTAATCATTTTTTTAATAATTTCATGTTTGTTACTATTAAGTATGAATTTATAAAAATAAATATAAAAAATGATATTTTACTTTTATATAGTTTTTATCATTTTAAAAAAAATATGCTTGAATAGTAAACGACATGTTTTAATAAAGAGAGACTACTTATTACATTTGAGTATGACTTAAGCTTATAACAAGGGGCGAATTCTATGCATTTTAATAGAATTGAGATAAATATAATATGGGAAGCAAATATTAAAAAAAAAAAAAAAAACATATCAAGGTCTCGTTTTGTGTTTATCAGACAGTGTTGACTTACAACAATCTTTCGTCCAACCAGGGACAAACAGATGCTTTTGCTTCATTTGGACAAGTAAATAAAATGGGAGTCCGGATGTTTTTATAAGATTTACTATGTATATTTAGAATGCCTTTCAGTTGTTAGAGGAAAACACAATAGTTTTTCGGTTCTGCTGTATGCCTGTATGTACGGTTATTTCTCGCCAATGGCACGGTGTCGACACCGAAGGCTGGAGTCGGCATATATTTTGCCGACACCAAAGGCTAGAATCAGCGGCATCTACAGAGGCGTTCAGGCTCGCGGACAGTCTAGGGAATTGGACTTGCCGGCTCCGATATCCGGGTTCGGTGGAGCGGTTTACGTGACTCGCCAGGAATCTTGTAGTGACAAAAACCAGAGGTGTGCAGGTTCACATGGCCAACATCCTTGTTGCCGACTCCGATATGTAAGTGTTTGGTTAACTGAGTCCTACCCGGATCTCAGAGACCTACTCTTGTATATATATATCATTGGGTAAAAACTCTGATAGTACAATCGTAACTATACACTCGATATGCACAAATATAACATTCCTAAATTAATGTCTGCAACCATCCTCTCTCAGTCGCATCTAGAGGTGAGCGAATAGGAAGACTGAGACGAAAAGAAGTAAAAAGAGGAGTAGGCAATCCTTTTGTGAAAATATCTGCATACTAAAGTGGCTGCACGAAGCGGATATCAATCTCGATGTGCTTGGTCTGCTGGTACTGAACCGGGTTGGATGAGAGGTAGACGGCGGAGACATTGTCACAATAGACCAAAGTGGCTGCACGAAGCGGAACACAAAGCTTGCAGAGAAGGTTGCAGATCCAGCAGGTCTCCGCCACGGTGTTGGTGACACCACAATACTCGGCCTCGGCACTGGAGCGAGAGACGGTCGCCTGACGCTTGGAGGACCACGAGACTAGGTTATCGTCGAGGTATACCGTGAAGCCATAGGTGGAGCAGCGAGTCTCAGGACAACCCGCCCAGTCGGCGTCCGAGTAGGCTGTGAGGGTGTCGAACCGGTCGCGACAGAGGTGCAAACCCATGTCACTGGTGCCCTTGATGTACCGGATGATCTGCTTGAGAGCCTGGAGATGATGCTCATGGGGATCATGCATGTATAAGCAAATCTACTGAACGGAAAAGGCGATGTCTGGCCTATCGCCAGACTGCGGTAGGCGGTAGGATCATCAACCTTAGGACTGGAGGCAGCATCGAGCTTGGACTTGCAGTCGACAGGGGTAGTGGATGGGTTCCAAGACGTCATCCAGGCTTTTTCGACAATCTCAAGGGCATATTTCTTCTGAGGAAGAAAAAGTGCATCACGAGTGTGAGTCATAGAGATGCCGAGGAAGTAGCTCAGCGGACCAAGATCAGTCATGGAAAACTCCAAACGCGGCAATGTCATCAGGCGAGACAATAAGGATGAAGAGGATGCACTGAGCACAATGTCATCGACGTACAGTACGAGGCAAGCAATGTCAGACCCCGAATGGAACACAAAGAGGGAGTGATCAGACTAACTGCCTTGAAAACCGATCCCACTGAGGTACGTGGCAAATCGCTAATACTTCAACATATAGAGACACTTCCGGAGAAGGCAGACGTGGGAGGGGCGTGAGCGATCATAGAAACCTGGCAGTTGATGCATATACACAGTCTCTTGCAGGTTACGGTGCAGGAAGGCATTTTTTATGTCCAGTTGGTGAATAGGCTAGTTCTTGGTGAGAGCGATGCTCAAAAGAGTGTGAATGGTAGCGGGTTATGACCGGGCTAAACGTTTCATCACAGTCCACACCAATCTCCTGAGACTTGCCATTGACAACTAGGCGAGCCTTGTGATGTTCCAGTGACCCATCGGACCTGTACTTATGTTTGAACAACCACATGCAGTGAATGATATTAGAGACCCGAGGCCTAGGAATGAGGTCGCACGTGTCATTTTTAATTAAAGCACTAAACTCATCAACCATGGCGGCATGTCAGTTCGGGTCTTGTAAGGCCTTTTGTGGTGATTTAGGTATGAGGGATATGTGTGTGGATGGGGTGAGAAGGTTGTACTTGGGGTTGGGTTTGAATATCCCGGATTGGGACGGGGTCTTCATGGTCGGGGCAGAGGGGGCCGTGGGCCCTGCAAGAGGAGGGGCAGCGGGCGCTGCATGAGGCGGTGGGCGCGACATGGGTGGGGCGAGGGGTGGTTGTGGAGCCGGCGGAGGCGCGACGGTGGGAGGGGTACGGCCAAGGGAAGCTTGGTGTAGAAGATGGTGGAGGAGAGGTGGGTATGTGTCGGTGTCGGGTGGGGCTTGGGGCGTGGTGACAGGGGGATAAGTTTGGGAAGCGAAGGGAAAGGTACGTTCGTCGAAAATCACATGGTGAGATGTTACAACCCGATTGGTATCCAAGCGAAGACAACGATAGCCTCGATGGTTTAGGGAGATGCCTAAGAAGACACATTTTGTGGACCGTGGGGAGAGTTTGTGAGGAGCGGTAGCACTTATGTTGGGAAAGCAAAGATATCCAAACACTCGAATATGATTGTAAGAAGGGTAGCGATGGTAGAGTGACATGGTTGGGGTGGAGTTGTCAATGGCTTTGGATGGTAGGATATTGTGGAGGTAAGTGGTCATGTGAAGGGTTTCAACCCAAAAAGTGGGGGGTAGAGAGGCATGTTGAAGGAGAGTTCGAGTTTTATCATTGAGAGTGCGGAGAATGCGTTCCGCTTTGCCATTTTGAGGTGAAGTTTGTGGACAAGAGAAGCGGAGGGATATCCCTTGTTTTTGACAAAAGGAGAGGACAATGTTATTGTCGACGTCGGGTGGGGCTTGGGACGTGGTGACGGGGGGATGAGTTTGGGAAGCGAAGGGAAATGTACGTTCGTCGAAAATCACATGGCGAGATGTTACAACCCGATTGGTATCAAAGTGAAGACAACGGTAGCCTCGATGATTTAGGGAGATGCCTAAGAAGACACATTTTGTGGACCGTGGGGAGAGTTTGTGAGGAGCGGTGACACTCATGTTGGGAAAGCAAAGATATCCAAACACTCGAATATGATTGTAGGAAGGGTAGCGATGGTAGAGTGTCATGGTTGTGGTGGAGTTGTCAATGGGTTTGGATGGTAGGATATTGTGGAGGTAAGTGGCCATGTGAAGGGTTTCAACCCAAAAAGTGGGGGGTAGAGAGGCATGTTGAAGGAGAGTTCGAGTTTTATCATTGAGAGTGCGGAGAATGCGTTCCGCTTTGCCATTTTGAGGTGAAGTTTGTGGACAAGAGAAGCGGAAGGCTATCCCTTAACTGTTTTTGAAAAAAGGAGAGGACAATGTTATTGTCGAACTCGACTCCCATGTCACACTGGATGGACTTTTGGTAGTTTGAATTGGGTTTCGAAAAACTTGTGAAAGGTAACAATGTGGCCATGTGTTTCTGATTTATCACAAAGAGGGAAAACCCATACAAAATTGATGAAATCATCAAGAATAACGAAATAATAACGAAAACCACTAGCACTTGGAATAGGCGATGTCCACAAATCGCAATGTATAATGTCAAAAGGTGCAAACATAAGGGAATGAGAAATGCTAAAAGGAAGTCTTTTGCTCTTGGCGATTTCACACAAAGTGCAAACTGCTGAGGCTTTATTACAAGAAATAAAATGGTTAGAGCGGAGACTTTGTAGCACGTGATCGCCAGGGTGGCCAAGACGAGCATACCACAAGTCGGAACCAAGGGTGACGAGAACGGAGAGGGCCGCATGGGTCGAACGGCGGGCGGCGGCGAGTGGATAGAGATCGCCGAAACTATTTCACCGCATGATTGGGGTCCCTGTATGTAGATCCTTCACAAGAAAATCAAAAGGGTCAAATTGAATAGCCACGTGATTATCGATGGTAAATTGACGAACAGAGATGAGGTTTTTGACAAGGTCAAGGGCAAGTATGGCGTTATTAAGGCGAAAGGGTGGGCCAGTAGGGAGGGTTGCTTGGCCCGAACCGACAATGGAAAGGGGTGCACCGTTTCCGACATAGACAGAAGGTAAAGTGCTAGAATTAAAAATAGTTTGTAGGTTACCTTGCGCGTTCGCCATGTGAGAAGAGGCCCGGTATCCATATACCAGTTGCCATCCGGCTACTGAAGTCCCATAGCGGAGAAAGTAGCGGAGAGGTCGGTGTGCATGGAGGACGTTGGTTGCGGCTGGGAGAAGTAGAGCGTCGGGGATGGGGCCGACTGTGGTGGTGGGCGGTACGGGCGGACCATCGACGGCGGGGGGTAGCCCGCCCACGTCGGATAAGGACAAGGTGGGGGCGCCCAGTGAGGTTGCGGGTACCACGGTGGCTGCAGCATGGAGCGGCGGTCGCCGCCTTGGTTTCCGCACCCGCGACAGCTCCAGAGAGGCTCGGGGACATCATCGAGGCGGTCGGAGTCGTCAATGTGGGCGATGACATCATGGCCCCGATAGGAGGTGGTGAAGAGTTCCGTCCAGGTGTGGTATTGAACCTTCTTGAGGTCTAGGGTTAGCGGAATTTTGTTTTTGATGTTGGTAACAGATTGGGCAGAATGAAAAGGGTTTTGTGGCTGCGGTGGGGGTTTGTCGGCGGCGTCAGGTGGTCGACAACGTTAGCCATCGGGAACGGTAGGGAAGGGCGGCGGATAGAAGGTGTGGCAGCGCCTGAAGAGGGGTGCGGCGGCAGCAGCGGTAGGAAGGTGGGGTGGCAGCGGTGGCCAGGAGGGGCGACGGGTGCAACAGGTCGGGCGGCGGCGACAGCTAGGTGAGCGGCGGCGGCGGATCGTTATAGGTTGTGAAACGAAAAAAAAAATTTAGGGTTTCACAAAAAAAGGATGCGGGTACAACCGTAACCATACACTCAATATGCACAAATATAACATTCCTAAATTAATGTCTGCTAACACGACAGTCGGTGGCGGCTTGTTTCTCATCGACCCTTGCACCCGAACTCGATGAACTTGTTGTCGACACGGGAGGCCGGATTCACCACCGTCCCAATGGCGATAAAATCGCCGTCCGATTAACAGGGCCCTAGTTTTTAGAGGAAAATAGCTTTGATTGATTCAATACCGAGCCCGATTTACACTTACATAAATGATTTTTTTTATTTGAGACCGCTCAACCTGATCCGACTTATGCTCGGACCTAAAAGAAATGACTTTGACAACAACCCAAACTAAGTTATATCCCAACCCCAAAACAACCTAAATATTTGATTACTTAATAGACGTTAATATTATCATGTATATAATATAACTAAATATTATATTGTATTATTTAGGTATTGATAAGCATTAGCTTATTCTATACTACGAAAATCTCACAGGTAAAAAAATAATTGTATTAATAAGAGTAAAAATAAAGTCAAAACTACTTATAACTTAAATTTTAAAATCAAATTAAAACTTCAATGAAATCAAAGTTTGAATTTATATTTATCCAATATAAATCATACGTGTCCGATGTAATTGAAACTCAATTCGATCGAAATTAGCTAAAATCGAAATGATTTGACCAGATCCATTTTGACGAAAATCCAAAATCATCATTATGAAATGGATCAAAACTCACTTATCTCTGATAAAATTAATATCCAAACAAACTAAACCCGATCCAAATGGTCATCACACATGATATCAATTCAAATCATACTTGTTCTAAAATGTCAAAGCTTCAAAATGAGCCCTATATGCCAAACGATGAAACTGGAACGTTCTCAGTTAGCCATTTTTTCAACCATCAATCCCTACAGCGGATCAATTTTATTTTTAAATTTACAATAGGTAAATATTAAGATGCCTAAATCCCCCTTATAGCTCTGATTACAAATTGACTTCCCTACGGTAATGGTAAATAATAATGCTCTCACACTGCAAAAATAATTACGTCGATTTCCTATTAATTATACCAAAAATCTTATAATATTTGTATTCTCAAATAGTCAAATGACATGTCCTAAAATGCAAATGAAATGAAAGATTTTGTTATTAATTCTACTGTTTATGATATTATCCTTAAAGATGGTTATCATGGCTTTAGTGAAAGGATACTAAAAAAAAATACTCCATATGATTTGTCATATCCATCTCATTGTTAATTTGTTATACATGCAACACTGCAATGGAACTCATGGCAAAGGATCAACTTGAAGCCTTGAAACTGCACACAGGTTCACATTTAAACCATCCAGGAACTCTTCGACTCTCTACAGATCCCCACTTCAACTCTCAACAGATCCCCACTATGCAATAAGATAACACAGGGGCCCTGATACCATATCGACATCGACATCTGATGCAAACGAGATTGTCTCCTTCAACAAAAGAATACAAAAGCAAGTGATTGTGGCAAAAATAGTAAGGAGCAAACAACATTGGTAGGACAATGCAATATAAACTAGGATAGACTCAACCAGCATCGTGATCTGCTGTCCCGACACATGGTCCAGCGGTAAGATCTTGCTTTTTTGGACCCGTACAAACTTGACAAGACTTTCAAAGTGGCTGTGTAGAGCTTTTACCAAGACACCCTTGATGTCTTCGTTTTCCTGGAAAATAAAATAAAAGACAATAATGAAGATTTCTTAATACTATTATTACATGTAAAAACAGCAGTTAAAATGCCTCAAGTGCAGGTAAAGATTTTAAAGCAGATCAGAAGCACATGAAACAAGCTGTCCTGTCTTTTTGTGTTTTGTTTCTGGGTCCAGCTCTTACATGTAAAATCACCGTTCCTGGCTACAATGATTTCTTTGATATCACAATTGCACGAACATACAGATGTAGATGTAATCAAAATCAAAATATTAATATTAATACTAATGAGCAATTAACACCTGACAATAATATAAATAAACAAAAAGAGAAATCAAATACAGGCATATCCAACAAAATTCAAATTCAGACGTCTATCCCTTTTTTTATTTTATTTTTATAAAATTCAGATGTCTATCCATGTTTACGAGTGGCCAGCACAATTATCTGTTCATGGGGCAACCTTGGATGCAGAAGCTTATAGCGTATAATGCTGCATCTTGCCTTGCCAAGATAAATTACTCTTAAAATTTTCTTCTCCCATACTGTCCTGTTCTCTTATGTCCTACCAACTTGACATGAAACACCTTATCACCAGATAGGCACATACACACCCGCACAAAGCCTCCCCTCCCTGTGGCAGTAGTTCTGGACAATATAATAAAACAAGGGGATAAAAAGGTGCAAAACATCATAATCACAGTCTTACGTATAAAATTGACAATGAATAGTCACTAAAAAAAAAAAAATATAGATAGCAAAATAGACCATTAACTAAAGCTCCAAAACTGTCAGGTGCAACTAACATGGTGCTATTGTCAGGGTGTAAAAGAACAGAGATGCCTGAAAAGGAGGGTTGGAGGATATAAGTTTTTTTGCCAATTCTCACCCCAGCAAGAACATATCGCTCTGACACTGATAGGAGCTACAAGGATGGTTAGGTGCAAATTTCATAAACAAACTTAAATAAGAAACTAACTACCATAGCCAAAAATAACTATTCGAGGCAAGTTTTGTCAATCCTTTCCATATCAATCAAAAGCTGGATAACTTTTTCTACCCTCCTTGCCCTTATCTGCACCATTATTTTCTTTGTGGGTCTTAGATTAGGCAACATGGACTCCCTATTGGGTAATTAGGTGAGGGGAGCAAGACGATCAGTAGGTGATACTATTTTTGGATGCTTTAAGGGTGAAAAAAGTTAGGCTTGTCACCGTTAGTGGATTTTGCACTAGATATTTTCCACCCTCCCTGTGAAACTGGGCACAGAAGGGACAACACGTTTTTTTCTTTACTTCTCCTGCTTCACTATTCCTGTATGCACAATAGAGAAAGACCATGGTTGCATCCAACTAAGAATGATTGAGACAGCAATTTTGTCTACTGCTGATTTTTAATTTTTTTTTTTTTTTTTTATTTCTCATGATGTGAGCCCTACAACTGAAAACCTAAATTTGTGCATTTAGTTTACTGAATAATTTTCATATACTTCAAATGGTTTGTGCTATGTTTGATGCAAAAGGCCTAGCAGCTAAAATGATTTTAGCTTCTGGTTCCATGGAAATAAACTACCTGGTACAGGTTGGTAATTGAAAAAAACCTTCTGAGACCAATAAAATTAAAAGGATGAAGCTCATGCATATAAGTCCAAAACTATCTTCACTTCTAAACAGTAATGCTGCCGATGAAGGATCAATAATTAAGCTCCATAGTTCAGGATTTGACAGGACAGGGAGTTTTAAGTTAAAGGCATTTGCATACAAATCTTATCTCCTAAAAAGGAATGAGGATTTTTCAAGCTGGAATTCATAAGAAAAAAGTATGAACGATGACTCATAGACCAATTACCAACATTAAACCAGCAGCATAAAAAGGGATGATGTCAGTGGACATTTGGATATCAAAACCATTGGAAGGCGCCTCATGTAGAAATCACAAGAACGTGGCATGCTTACGATGAAAACAACTAGGGACTGTCAGAATAATAAGCCAAAATTATCAGGGTGTTCTAAAAAAAGTAGATGTTTTTTTTAATGGAATGATCTTCCATTCTTCCCAGTGAAAATGCTTCTTGAAGTTGGGTTTGTTCCCCCATAGATTCCTGTTTAAGCAGATGAGAAACGCAATAAAGATTATGATATAATGGCACAACCACTGAAAAAAATGAACACACAAAAGGAGCTTTCAGAAATTGGACTCGAAGATGTACTTTTGCCTAATTAAGGTATTTCAGATTGGTTCACTGTGCAAATACAGATGGCAATTTCAGGTTGAAAGTAAGTCATGGCACCAAGTGAAGACAAGATGCAAGGTGTGATAAGTGATAACTAACAAGCACTTGGGAGAAACCTATTTCACCTTACTGCAAGCCTTATGCAGTACAAAATGGTTTTAAGTGCTCCTTTGATCTGATAACTGGAACTTTGAGCGAGGAAAGTATGGGGGTATGGAAGAGTACATATCAAGACAAGCTGTAGAAAACAAAGAAAAAGACAATGGAAGTAGGAATTGGAAGATCAAATATATTAAATATCAACTGTGTCAATTATAGTTTATAAAATTGCGTGCACACTGGAATGGGCTAAAAAACTAAAAGACGCACATCAAAAAGAAAATTTTAGTTTGATAGCTTGATTATACTGAGCATGGGGATAGACTGTCTGTCATTGGCCTTTTTCTTTTATTAACTAGTAGGGTATGTCCAACCTTGCATGTTTTGTATGTGCTTAATTACTATATTGTATATGAAGATTGAAGCATAATTCCCTTGCTTATTTAGATTGAATTATGTTTATTTCTTAACCAATTGTCTTTTATTATATATAGAGAGATCAGACATACTTAGTATTTTTCATTTCTGATACCAAGAAGTGATGCCTTGATAGTTCAAAAAACTAGTAATTTTTTCCAACCTACAACTTCATCATAACACACACAAGTGCATTGATAATTTGATCAAAAGAAAGCTCATTATATTGAACATGAAGACTTTAGATCTAATGGTTTGATGGGAAACAACATTCGGATCTTGTATATCCTAGACTCTAATATGCAAATATATACCCAGATTAAGCCTGATTTGCAAATGAAAACAAAAGAAAAAGTCTGATCTACAAATATTTCACTTATAGAGGTGAGATGTGAGAGGACACACTGCAAATAAACAGAGGTTAGAACAAGTTTGGGTCTCCTATGACAAGACAGTTGAAGAAAGAGCATTCTTAGTTTGGCTTGCAATGTAACAAAGTTCTGTTGAGCAGTGAGTGAAAGTTTATGAAAGTCACTTCATCTTCTAAATAGAATAACCAAAAGAAAGATTTCCAAGGAAACAAAAATTTAACAAGTTTTAATTACCAAAGTGAATTCCAACACAAACAGACTAGAACTTACAAGATAAAAGAGGAACCAACACACAATGTTGAAATTCAACATAGAATATTTTAAGAAATAGATTATAAAAAACCATTCCAAAATCGACAATAGATACACAACCATAACCGGAGTTAAGCACACAAGACAACAAGAATTGAGATGGATTACAGATTAAATGGCAAAAACAGCACAGCTAGCATTCAACAATTATTCTCACCAACTTAAAGCATTGAAATGATCGAACATCAATTGGAATAAAGGTATAAGTTAACTCTTCTTTGTGGTTAAGTTTCAGCTAATTTGGTTGAATCCTGTCACCACCAAGTTAAAGTGAGCAGTGTAAATATGGATGAGAAAACATAATTAGCATGTGTTTGGATTCCACATGATTAAGTTTATAATGCATTTATAAACTTAAAAACTTGGACAATGTTTGGTTAACGCAATTTACAATATGTTTAAAATAACGTGAATTTAAATTAATATACCTTGCAATCAATTACATTACATTTATAATGTAATTATAAACCTTATACAATAGTGCGTGTGTGGTTAAGACAATTTACAAGTTGTTTAATTTTAAATTCACGTTCATTTCATACACATTGTAAATTGTGTTAACCAAACACTCTCCAAGTGTTTATGTAATCATGCGGAATCTAAACACACCCTTAATATTCAAACTAACTTTCTTTGCTTTTAACAGGACCATTCTAACTAATCATCCTCACCAAACTGACCCTTTTGGGTGATATAAATATCTCCAATCAGCTTTGACAGGGTGGGACTCCCGAGTATAAAATAAGCTCCACTAAAAACAACATAGTGGGATTCTCAAACTGGATTAATAGTAGATCTACACATGGACCAGGCTGTCCAAGCCCGAAATTTTTTATGTATAAGGAAAAGAACAGCCTAATTGAGATTTGATGCATATTGGAGCTTATTTAGTAGTTTAGTAACAAAGATGAGCAAAAGTGTTTGCTAACAAGACCATTTTATTGGCCAGTACATGTCATATCTAGAAAACTCTAATCCGAAAGAACTTCATCAAAGGTACAGACCAGGCTAGTTAGAACAAAACATGCACAAAAAGCACTAATCTATTAAAAATCCATTCGAAAGTGCCATCTTTTGCACGATTAATGCATAAGCCCCTCACGATTACGAAACCATAAATGCAATTAAACCACCATGATTTCTTGGCTAAAACCTTAAGCACCCAAATAAATGAAAGGGGAGCTATCTATTACTAAGAAGGTGACAAGCTCTATATAGGGTTTTCTTAGAACTAGTTGGAAACATAGTTTCTTTTGCAACTGTGAACACTGAAATTACTACTCAAAGTTCATGGACACAAAGCTCTCCATTTTATTCCAGGATCCATCAAAAATAATGCTAAAACAAATGCTAAAAGTTCCACATGTCAAGCTGTAGTTTATTCTTTTCCAGCCTAAAATCAACTCTATCATAAGCTCGCTTTTTTGCAATGTTATCTATAGATAATATAAATATAATAAGGTATAACAATTAAATATCTATATATAATATATTTCAATATATTCTATTATAAAATATATGATTGAACCTTGTTTTTTAGGGTGTGTTTGGATTCCAATGCATTTTAATTATAATTCATTTATATATAAACACTTGAAAAGTGTTTGGTTAATATATTTATAATGTGTTTAAAATGACATAAATTTTAAATAAAATATCTTTTAAAGTGTGTCAATCAAACACCAATTATTGCGTAAACTTAATGTAATCCAAACACACCTTTAGTACATTCTATTCTGTAATAAATTTGATTCACACAATTTATAATAAATTTGATATTTTAAGCACAATTTATAAACTTAATGTAATTGATTGACACAATTTATAATAAATTTAATGTAATTGACACAATTTATAATAAATTGGATTTAAATTTTAAGTTATTTTAAGCACATTACAAAATATGTTATCCAGACACTATTCAAATGTTTGTACTTATAAGTGCATTATAATTAAAATGCATTGGAATCCAAACACACCTTTAATATATTCTATTCTAAAAACCACCATACCCAAACACACTGAATCGATTACAAATTCACAATGAGGACAAAAAACTCCAACATGGCTCTCAGATGAATGCCAAAAAAGCCTTAAATGATGAATCAAAATTGTTGTTTATGTGAGGAACGTAGGCTTCTCTCGTCATGTAACTTGATTTGACAAGTCAATGCCAAATCTAAACATACAAATTTGTGATTAGGATACAAAAAATAATCTAATAAATCAAGAAGCAAAAGGCTGACCTATCAATGGTTTTGATGCTGTTTGGACACCCCTCTCATGCTTAGGACTGGCAGGCTCAAAAATGTTCAACATAAACCCCGATTGTTGCACCTGCTGAACCAGTATCCAGCCAAAACAAAACTAATGATCATTAAAAATGAGTGGAATTTAAGAAGGTGGACAGCAAAGGAGCAAGAGCCAGGAGGGAAGCCAAGTGAAAATAAAGAGGACTTCGTTGGATGCTTTGCTTTGATACAACACTACCATTAAATTGAACAATAAATCAATAACTCTTGATTAAAAAAATTTAATTAAATTAAAAACCTTAAACTATAGCCCCATGCCTTGCTTTGATACAACACTATAGTCATCTATTCATCTTAGTGAACCGTGAGCGTACTTCATCAGACAATGTTAGTGACAAAATGACCACTATATACAATCACAAATCACAATGGACATTGATGTTGCCCATTCTATGGTTTACACACATCTCACTCCATTTGACCCCAATGTTGATGAAAAACACCAAATACAAATTAGCATGATAACACACACAAACAATTACTTACTCTTCGTTTCCTCAGAAAAGCACAGCTACCTACCTACCTGGGATCGGATTGTTCTAACAGACTTCTAAAAAGCTGGAAATAAAGAACACTTTGCAAAAGAAGGAAACAGCAGGTGAACATTGGGCAATCAATATTTCAGGTCAGATGTAACACTTGGCTGTTTTCTACCCTACCTCCATGATCTCCATTAGTCAGCAACTGAAACAACCAGTTCAACACTGAAGTTTCTGAATTATGGTAATCCAACACAAGATAGGTCAACATCTGAAATAGCCATCTTGATTTAACAAATCAGCAAGGAATGTGCACAAGCTGAACATTAGAATCAAAAAGCTCTAAACAACATGAAGTTTAGAAGCACCATATAAAATGGCAGGTTTACAATTATCTCACAGCCCATAGCTTCAAGTGTTTGAAACTTTGAAATATACAAAAACAACATCAACGTTCCCAGGATAGAGTCTATATGATGACGAAAAGGAAAAGAGAGATGGCATATAGTATATATAGAGACATGATATTCTACATGATCTCTATGTTGTTCATCCTTGCTGATGAGTTTGTTTTAGATTATTCTCTCTGACCTGTTGCTAATCATGTTGTAGCTTTTAGTGACATGGTATGCTACACGACTTACATTTTAGCCGTCAAGTTCTTTGCTGATGAGTTTATTTTAGATTATTCCCTGTTTGTTAATGGTTGAAGCTTATAGAGACATGGTATGCTACATATCTACATGTTGGCCATCAAGCTTTACAGATTTTGGATGTTCAGTTAGGCCCTAAATTTTAGGTTTTGCAGTGTAAGGAGTTGAAGTCTCAATCATGGAAGAATTTGGAATTCGCACTTTTGCAATTTGGTCCAAAAGATGTCTTTCTTTTGGGTTGTAAAATCTGGACTCAAAACCTAAATGGCACCAATTTTGTTGTCTATATCCTTTAGGTTTTGGTGAATGTTCAGAGGTTTCCATCCCAATAGTCACACCTTCAGTTTTGCCCAAAATTCAAAATACAACAATTCCCAGCTGGATCAATCATGTGAATTCTCACTTTAGACTTTAGAGTAGGTCCATTCAACCAACCCTGTGGAGCATCTTTTATGACGGTCCTAGAAGTATCACAAAAAATAAAAGGTCATGGAAATCGAATAAACCGAGATATTAATTAGAAATGTATTTCTTATACAAGAGACACCTTTTTCGGTACAGTCCGACCTTATGAACTTTGTTTTTCTTTTTCCTTTTTTTTAAGTGGCTTATGAGACTCACCTTGAATATTACCAACAAGATGCTCTTAAGATTAATATTAAGAAATTTTGATACCTGTACAGAGGCTTTTTCCCACAAAACAGTTCCCCTATTATTTCCATTAGAAGGGTGAATTTCAAAGAAAATTTAAGTATGCAGATGAAAATAATATCTTCAGAAGTTTTAATTTAATGGAAAAACTGGAATTGTAAACTTTAAAAGGATGCATACTAGAACACCAATCATATATAAGTTCACCACAATTCAGTTTTTCAAGCCAATTTAAGCAAAAGAGCAGAACATTTTACTTGCAAAAAGTGTGTTTCCATAAATTTTGTCAGTAATGGACTCTGGCACAGCCACACAGGTTGTCCACTGCATTAAATCAACTGAACAGTAGAAACGGATAACTTGGGACACAAAGCTCGACAAGAGAACAACATAAGTGATATGGATATGCAGGAAAACATGTGAGATGAGATGCAGAAACACCTTTAGATATAAGGCGATTCGGCAAGGAACATGGTAGCATTTAAAACAAGACAGGAAAGGTAAGTGCAATCATGTATTACCTAAGAAGGGAAGTGGCAATGCCATTATGCCAATAAAATTGAAGGAGACCTTCAGCATTCCTAGTGTAGATTTTATATCCAATAAGAAACCCTACTACTTGATACCTATTCAGAATAAGTATAACAGGCACCTTTAATACCCATGCGCCCAAGAGAAATTTTTCTAGATATCAGAACACACATGTTATGTAGAAAGATAGATGTCTCGTTAAGCAGCCTCCGAAAATTAACCCTCCAGGAGATCACATGCGAAGAAATGACAGTCCCCTTAGCAAAGAGTGAGCGAAAAAAAAAAAAGATAAATAAAGAATCCATCCTAATAGATGGATGAAGAAATCAGAATGTAAGATTGCACTCACCTTATGGAGGAGGAAACTGGATGAACTAGTATGAAAATTATATTCTGGCCAACTTGGATTATGGCTTGCACCCGATAAGGCCACAATTAGGCTACACCTAAAGAAGCCTCATGTGTTTATACCACATAAACATTATAAGTTACATTGGATATTGGTAAGTTTAGTATTGTCAGATCACTGCAGATTTTAAGCTCTAAGTAACATGCTTGCATGCTTGGTAAGGTGGATAGACATTTGCATGAATACATTGTGAGGTTTTTCCATTTAGCTCTGACAATTATATTCCAATGTAGAAGGTCAAGGAAACAAGATGGCTACTTATGGAATAAAATTGCTTCTACAAATCTGCAATACAGTCAGTAGATACACAAGTTCACCAAATTCCAAGAAAATAATTCATTGATTATATACAGAATGTATGGTACTTTTGCCGAGTTGATGAAAGCAACACATGGAAGCAAAGTAGTTATTGACTTCTAGTCGGAAGATCTCAACTGCCAGTTTGCAGGGCTGGGCAGGCCCTTGACATTTCACAAGTGTCAAGTGAGCGATTGCAAAGGCTTCAAATTTAGAACAAGGGCCTCTATTTTATTGTTACTTTTTAGGTCAATCCTTTAAAAGGCTGGGTTTATCTGACAAGTAATTGATCGATAGCTAAATAGTGGATTCAATTAGATGTTAACTAACAGGATCATGATCATCATCGTCGTCATCATATTACTTCACTCTATTAGGTGGTTTACCATGTACCACCACTAATGTATTGTACCCCTTGATCTGACGTTTTGGAAAGAATGACTAACCTTCTTCCTGAGGCCGTTTGTTCCATCTTCTGCCCCTCGAATGAATAGGAGCCAAACTGATCCGAAAATCAAACACGGAAAAGCACAAAACATTCAATTTCAAGATCAAACAATTCGGAGCCATCAGAACAAACACAAATTCCACAAAATCGGTGTATCGAATTCGGATGAAAGAAAGAGTTACCGCGAAGTCGTGGAATTCGGCAAGAACGATGGATGAAGGAAAGAGGAGGAAGCGCCGGCAGCGTGGTCTTCGCCTGCGAAGCAAAACTGCGAGAAAGGAGAAAGATCCTGCCGAGGGGAGAGAGAGAGAGAGAGATGGCGAGACAAATAGTTAATAGTGCCAGAGAGATAAAGGTAGGAATGAGCGATGAGAGAGAGAGGAAGGAGGAGATCGTGCAGTTGCAGAGCCGGAGAATGACTGCCCGAGCGGAACGTATCCCAGATTCCCAGGTAGACGACTTCTCTCTCCAGAATCCAGAACCGCCATTTTCGATTTTTCGCTGCTTCATTGCTCGCTTTCCAGGTCACCCGTTTCGGCGGTTTGCAAAAATGCCCGATTTTGGGGGAAATAGCAATTGATGTTCGTTTACTTGAATAGATAAATAAAGAGCGGCCGAAATTCGAACCGGGGATCTATGGGTATTACCCACAAGTCCTTTTTGGTGAGCCATTCCGGAATGGTTAATTGATGTTCGTTTTCGCTGTATACATCCCGTACGTCACGTCAATTTCGACGTGAAGAGTTAAAGTGGTTTAATTAATTTTTGGAGCAGTATGTAAAATGTCAAAAAAAAAATTGTTCTAATTAGAAGAGTGTCCAAAAATTGGAAAAAAATTTGTTCTAATTAGAAGAGTGTCCATCTCCTTGCCCCCACCTCAGTGCCCCAGGCCCCCTCGCGTGTCCAGGTTTTTTTTTCTGTTTTTTTTTTAAGAAAAAAAAAATTACATGTTAGCACTTTCTGTTATGCAACTATAACCCGATTTTATGCAAATATAATATTATGATATGCAAATATAATATTATGTTATGCAAACTTAAACAACCTTATGGAAAGAATATGCACATGCATTTGTATTTTAAAATTGCATTAATAGATCTTATTTGCACATAAGCACATCGCTCTACCATTGATTGACCTAAGAGGCTTTTAAAATTGCATTAATGTCAACGTCGATGTTGCTGACACCGGCATCCCTGACACTGTTGACACTGACATTGTTGACATTGTTGGCACTGCTGACACTGTCACCACTAACATTGCGAACATCACTAACATTTTTCGTATCAGCGTTGACGTTGATGTCAGCTGACGCCGATATCGGAGATGCTGACGATCATGTTGGCTGACGATGATGTCGGCTGACTTCAACGTCGAAGATGCTTTTTTCCGCTGATGTCGGCTGACGTTGGCATTGTTGATACCGACATCGGAGATGCTGACACTTACGTTGCCGACGTCAACATCGGAGATACTAACGTTGATATCGGAGATGTCGGCTGGCATCGACATCGCTGTTGACGCCGACGTTAGGGATGCTTTTTTTCGTGTCAACACTTCTTTTTTTCGTGTTAGCACTGACGCTGACATTGCCGACGCCGACATTCGAGATGTTGATACTGCTGACGCTGACAACGGAGATGTCGGTGCCAGCCGACATCGGAGATGTTGTTGACACCGACATTCCTGACACCGTTGACACTCACATCGGAGATGCTGACACCGACGTCGAATATGCTTTTTTCCGTGTCAGCAGCACTGACGTTGACATTGCTGATGCCGACATCGAAGATGCTGACATTGATGCTAACTTTACTGACGTCAACATCGGAGATGTTGACGCTGACATCGGAGATATCGGCTGACGCCAACATTGATGTTGCGGACGTTGTTGACGCCGACGTCGAAGATGCTTTTTTTTGTCAGCGCTTCTTTTTTTCGTGTAAGCACTGCCATTGTTGACACTGCTGACACTGTCACCATTAACAGAGCGAACACCACTAACATTTTTCGTGTCAGCGCTGACGCTGATGTCGGATGATGCAGACATCGGAGATGCTGAAGCCGATGTTGGCTGACGCCAACATTGGATATGCTGACGATGATGTTGGCGTTAGCCAACATCGAAGATGCTAACGCTGATGCCGGCTGACGCCGACGTCGAAGATACTTTTTTTTCGTGTCAGAAGCACTGACGTTGACATTACTGATACCGACATCGGAGATGCCGACACTTACGTTGCCGATGTCAACATCGGAGATGCTGACGCTGACATCGAAGATGTCGGCTGGCGCCGACATCGATGCTGTTGACGCCGATGTTAGGGATGCTTTTTTTCGTGTCAACGCTTCTTTTTTTCGTGTTAGCACTGACGCTGACATTCGAGATGTTGATGCTGCTGACGCTGACATCGGAGATGTCGGAGATGCTGACGCCGACGTCGGCGTTGATGTGCAAAAGCTTTATCTTTTACCATTTCTTTTATTAGAGGATTGTAGAAGTCGAAGATGTTAACGCCGACGTCAGCATCAACGGCTAAATGTCTGAAAAAGCTCGATCTTACAAGGCCTCCATTTTTAGTGGGACCCAGGAATTCACCCAGTGGGGCCTTTAATATTCCCAACGGACTTACCTGACCCGCATCGAAATAATCGATGCGGCCCAACCTGTGCCGCGGGAACAATCTACCTATGAATTCTGATGCGTCATTCCCTTATCGAGTTTTCCTCAGACAATTTGGGAATCAGATGTTTACCTGCCGTCGTTGATTGTCTTAAGGACCAACAACAACAGACTCTTGATTTAGGTGGAAAGTTTTTCAAAGGGCGAAGAAAGGTCTATATCCGCGGAGTAACCCCTTCTTCCTGAAAAGAGGTTTTTGGCGGCGCGTTCAACTTCCTCTCTCTATTCAACTCTTTCTTGTTCTCCTTCTTCTTAGGTTCGCTTGGTTTTAATCCGCTCCTTTCTTCTCCTTCCCTCCCTCACCCATCCGAAAAAAAGTCCCTTTTCTTAATGCAATTTCTCGCTTTTATAGGTATTAGGCGGTCTCCAAATGACATGCCACGTGGGGTTTGTTACTCGACACGTGTTCTACTCGTGGGAGGTGGGCATGACCGCCACGTGCCCCTCTTTTCCATCCGCGAATGATTCCGTTTAAGTGAGCTTGTAGTTTTTTCTGTTGGATGTCTATCCGCGGACGACCTTTATGATAATGCTTTTACCACTTCTTGCCAACCGGTTGTGTTTTATTTTACTTTTATGTTTTTACAGATGTTTTTATTGTCGGTTTAGTCACAGCTCCTCGGCCTGGGTCGATTCCTCCTAGGGATTGACGCAGGTCGATAAAGGTTTTTAAGAAAACGTCTGTACTTTTGCTATTGCTTCAACTTCGGTTTTTGTTAGGGATGATGGGCCTCTTTCTACCGAGTTTTGGCCCAATTAAGGCCCATTAGGCCCATTTACGTTTGGAAGTTCAAACGTCGGTAATTTTCTATAAGTTACCCCGTTCCGTTTCTTTTTATCTCACATTTTTCTTCTTCTGTTCTTCCAAAGATTCCTGTTTTTATCCATCTCTTGGTTTTCTAGCGGCGGTCTTTTAGGTTTCCGGTTGCTAGTTTGAAGTTTCCGACAGATTTCTTCAGATCTTCAAGGTATTTTTTCTTGTTCTAAGCCGTTCTTGATTTTTCTTTGTTAATTCTTTGATTTTTTTATGGATATATCGAAAATTAGGGTGTGAGTTCGTCTCTAAATGTGTTTTTGGATGAGGTTTTGCTTTGTGTAAGTAAATCTTCATACGATTTCCTTCTAGCTTCTTTAGAAATGGCTAGTCTCAGTGGGGAGCACGACCCGTTAGAAGACTTCGAGAGAGGTGAAGGGTGGAAAAGCGGTGTCGCTTCATCTTCTCGAGCGCGTCGAACTCAAGAGACCTTCTCCTCTTCTTCTGAGAGTTCTTCTTCTAGCTCTGGTGGTTCCTCATCAGAGTCATCTTCTACCACATCCGCGTCGACTCCAAATCGAGCCGGTCCTATGGGTAGTCCTATTAAGGTGAGAAGGCGCCGGAAGCGTACTGACCCTGATTACTATTCTTCTCCTTACACAGTTTCTTCTTCTTCGAAGGGATGCGCGGGAGATGAAAATTCGAGGGATGCGGATGAATCAGGTGCTTGTTCTTCGGTGGACGCGGGTCCTTCTTCCACTTCTCACTCTGCGGATCAAGAGGTAGAGAATGTTTGAATTCCTTTTGAAGCTCCCCCAATTGGTGTAGAGGAAAATCCGACGAAGATCCGTTCTAAGGAGAATTTGACCGATTTGGATACTCCAGTGTATAACTTAGGGGATCTGGACACTTGCCTCTTCCTGGGAGATTTTAAACCTCTTCCGCCTCCATTCAACCGTCCATTAGTCGTAACTGATAGGATTCACCCATGGAGATCTCCCGTGGATGAGCTAAGGGGTTGTACTACTTTGTTGAAATTGGAAGATCTTGATGCCATTTCTCGTATCTTCCCATGGCCCGCGGGAGTAGAGTTCTGCCTTCCTAAGGAGGGGGGGGGTTGCTTGGATGTTTATGAAGATTGTTTGGTTGTATACGCGGCTAGTTTGTCCCAAGGCTTCCGACTTCCCCTACACCCCTTTATGGAATCGCATGGTTTTGAGAGGGGGGTTTCTATGATTTTTACTCACATGGGTGAGGCGTGTTTCGAGATTCGGGTGGTGGATCCATGCGGAGGTGAGCGTGAGGTCAATCATGACGATCCTCCTCTCCACGGCGCAGCTTCGAATGGTCCTTAAGCTTGGTCTTTTATAATCGTTTAATAAAACAAAACTTTAAGCTTGTTTATCAGCTTTACTTAGCCTGTGGACGTGTTTGAAATTCTTGTTTAACACACGTTTTACCTTTCGACCTGGTCTATTACCGGACGCGAGTAGCCTTCTCCTAAGTGGGAGTAATCAAAAGATTGGCTACAATTTTCATTAATTGCGATTTTTTTTATCTTTGCTCCAGGGAGTTTTCGAGGTCATGCATGCCAACTATATGAACGGTTTTAGTCTTTCGATGCTACTTTGTCGTGATGTGTTGTTCACGGGTCTTCTGAGTTTTTCAGCAATAGTGTTCACTGTTGTTTTATGCATGGCGCGCCTGCGGTTTAGGCTTAGTGATTGACCTTTCGAACTTATTGGTCTCATGTTTCTTGTCTGTGACATGTGTTCAACTTTGTCCAAGCGCCCTATAAAAGAGAGTATAGGGGGAGGGGTGCTTAAACTCGATCTCTCGCCTTTAATATGCCTTCCCTTGTTAGTCCGCCTTGGTCATTTTTCGAGCGTATCAGTTTTCCCGAGCAACTCCTCCGCTTGGTTAGTTTCTCATTTGCTAAGTTTTTTCTTCTTATCGGGTTTGTTTTTTCCTTAACACACTTTTATCTTTGTATTTTGCTAGTCTCTGCCACTATGTTTCGAGGATGAGCTAGGGCCAGATCTTCCTAGGAACATTCTTTTGTCTACTAGGATTCTTCGCGACTTCCCGGTGGAAGTCATGCGCAGAGATTACAGGGTTCCCTTTTTAAGAGGGGGTTGGAATGATTTTGCCGAGTCGCACAGCATCAATATTGGTTCTTCTTTGACTTTTATTTATAAAGGAGGAAATCGTTTTGAGGTTCAGATTTTAGATGCTGTGGGGGATGAGGTAGACGCTGAGTGGACCTCCCCAGAGTCAGGAGGTACCCCTTCGAATGGATTTCGCTTGAGTCAAGGTAGAACTCGTCTAATCCCGGCAAGGCCTCGGGGAGCATGAGCTGATGTGTGCATGTTTCTCTTTATAAGTGAATAACTGTTTAAATATGTTAGCGCACCTTGTCTCTGGTTGTTTTTGTTTTATGTTTAGTTGTTGGCCCATGGCCGTAATTTTCTATGATACCCAAAAAGTTCGGGTGTTCTTGAAGGGCTTATGAAAATTACATCTTTCTTTTTTAGAATGCCTTGAGCAGAGATCTGACGCGGGGTTCGGGCTCTGGAACTGAGATTATATTTTAGAATTTACCTCTCAGAACGCAGCTTCGATTGAAGGCCCGACGCGGAGCCAAGCTCCAGTGTCTTTGGGACTTAAATAAAACTTGATCTTCGAGAATGCAGCTTCGATCGGAGGCCCGACGCGGAGCCAAGCTCCAACGTCTTTGGGACTTGAATAAAACTTCATCTCCGAGAATGCAGCTTTGATCGGAGGCCCGACGCGGAGCCAAGCTCCAGCGTCTTTGGGACTTAAATAAAACTTCATCTCCGAGAACGCAGTTTCGATCGGAGGCCCGACGCGGAGCCAAGCTCTAGCGTCTTTGGGACTTAAATAAAACTTCATCTCCGAGAACGCAGCTTCGATCAGAGGCCTGACGCGTAGCCAAGTTCCAGTGTCTTTGGGACTTAAATAAAACTTCATCTCCGAGAACGCAACTTCGATCGGAGGCCCGACGCGGAGCCAAGCTCTATCGTCTTTGGGACTTAAATAAAACTTCATCTTCGAGAATGCACCTTCGATCGGAGGCTCGACGCGAAGCCAAGCTCTAGCGTATTTGGGACTTGAATAAAACTTCATCTCCGAGAACGCAGCTTCGATCGGAGGCTCGATGCGGAGCCAAGCTCCAGCGTCTTTGAGACTTAAATAAAACTTCATCTCCGAGAATGCAACTTTGATCGGAGGCCCGACGCGGAGCCAAGCTCCAGCGTCTTTGGGACTTAAATAAAACTTCATCTCCGAGAACGCAGCTTCGATCGGAGGCCCGACGCGGAGCCAAGCTCCAGCGTCTTTAGGACTTAAATAAAACTTCATCTCCGAGAATGCAGCTTCGATCGGAGGCCCGACGCGGAGCCAAGCTCCAGCGTCTTTGGGACTTAAATAAAACTTTATCTCCGAGAATGCAGCTTCGATCGGAGGCCCGACGCGGAGCCAAGCTCCAGCGTCTTTGGGACTTAAATAAAACTCCATCTCCGAGAATGCAGCTTCGATCGGAGGCCCGACACGGAGCCAAGCTCCAGCGTCTTTGGGACTTAAATAAAACTTCATCTCCGAGAACGCAACTTCGATCGGAGGCCCGACGCGGAGCCAAGCTCCATCGTCTTTGGGACTTAAATAAAACTTCATCTCCGAGAACGCAGCTTCGATCGGAGGCCCGACGCGGAGCCAAGCTCCAGCGTGTTTGGGAGTTAAATAAAACTTCATCTCCGAGAATGCAGCTTCGATCGGAGGCCCGACGCGGAGCCAAGCTCCAGCGTCTTTGGGACTTAAATAAAACTTCATCTCCAAGAACGCAGCTTCGATCGGAGGCCCGACGCGGAGCCAAGCTCCAGCATCCTTGGGACTTGTTTAAGAAATTCTCCTGGAGGAAAATAATAAAAGCGCCCTCTAATCGCTTTATTTAATTTTTGTGGGGGCGACTAAGCTTTCTGTAACATACAAGCCTTGGCAATTATACATAGTACTTCTTTAGATTATCTGCATTCCAGGTCTTGTTTAGAAGGGTGCCTTCGGGGGTGCTGAGTTTGTACGCTCCTTTTTTAACTTCTTTCACGATCACATAAGGCCCCTCCCAGTTTGGGTCCAGTTTTCCTCCGGTGGTAGCTTGGCGGAGCACCAAATCTCCCTCCTTGAGATGTCGCAGACGAATTCGTCTATCCCGATATTTAGACAGTCGCCTTTTGTATTTTTGCTCCTTTATGGCTGCTGCCATCATGCGCTCCTCTATGAGATGGAGTTCGAGTTCCCATGCTTCATCATTGGTTTTCTGGTTGTATGTTATTATTCGTGCCGAAGGAACCAACCTTTCTACTGGAATGACTGCGCCCATACCAAAGACTAGTGAAAACGGGGTTTCTCCGGTTGGAGTTTTTGCTGATGTGTGGTAGGACTAGAGAACTAATGGTAAAAGTTCAGCCCATTGCCCCTTTGCTATGCTCCCGAGCTTCTTTTGTATCCCATGCAGCAATTGTCGATTGGTCGTTTCTGCCTCTCCGTTCGTCTGTGGATTGGCCACAGACGAGATTTTGAGGTTTATGCCCAATCCCGCGCAGAAATCTCTGATTGTTTCACAATCAAACTGAGGTCCATGGTCCGTGATTATTGAGTTGGGTACCCTGAAACAGCAGACGATGTTCTTCCTCAAGAACCTTCTTACATTCTCCGCGGTGATTAGTCCCATTGCTTCGGCCTCGACCCATTTTGTGAAGTAATCAACCAAGACAAGCACATATTTCAACTGTCCTGGGGGAGTGGGAAATGGACCAAGAATATCCATTCCCCAGACAGAAAAAGGGCAAGCTCCAGTTATACTTTTTAGTACCTCAGAAGGGCGGTGTATCAAATTTCCGAATCTCTGACACGCGTCACATTTCTGGATATAATTTTGAACATCTTGCTTCATAGTTGGCCAGTAATACCCTAGTTTGGTTGCTTTGGCCGCTATGGCTCTCCACCCTTGGTGGTGTGCACAAACTCCATCATGCAGTTCTTCTACGATGAGATTTCCTTCCTCTGTTGATATGCACAGCAGATCTGGGAGACAGTAACCTCTCTTGTAAAGCCTTCCCTCCCTGATGGTGAATCGAGAAGATTTTGTGATCGCTCTCCTGGCTGCGTCTCTTTCTTCGGGTAGGATGCCCTTCCCCAGATAATCCGCGAGTGACGTTCTCCAGTCTCCCTTTTCAATCCCCTGGACTTGGTAGACCTCTTGGATAAGTCTGCGACTACTCATCCTTTCGAGGATTACCTCCTTTCCTACCTCTTCAGGCATGACTTCTCCTAATCGAGCCAACGCGTCCGCTTACTGATTGTCACTTCTGGGAACGATCGTTAGGCAAAAACTCAAGAGGGCCTTTGATAACGCCCGTGCTTTTCTATGATAGTCAGGCATTAAACCAGTTCTGGCCTCATACTTCTCCGTTATCTGCCGTGTCACCACTTCTGAATCGGTGTAGACTGACACTTGTTTGGCGCCTTTGACCAAAGCTACTTCCAGGCCCGCGAGCAGGGCCTCATACTCAGCTTCATTGTTTGTAGCTTGGAAATCCAGTTTATAAGCATAATTGTATTGTTGTTCGTCAGGTGCAGTGAGAGTAACCCCAGCTCCGCACCCGTCTTTATTGGCCACGCCATCCACCCTGAGCGTCCACTCACTCTCTTCTATTTGAACATTTAGTTTAAAACTTGTTTCGCCAATGAAATCGGCTAAAGCCTGAGCCAGTACTGCCTTCCGCGGGGTATATTCTATTTTAAATTCCGTCAACTCGACTGCCCATTTCATCATCTTCCCCAACAAGCACGGGGAATGAAGGATTTGACGCAACGGTAGGTCAGTCATTACTCTGATGATGTGATCCTGGTTCAATCTTCTTGCCGCAAATACCAAACATAGAATCATTTTCTCCACTGATTCATACCGCATCTCAGCATCTTGTAGCACACGACTGACATAATACACTGGGTATTTTTCTTCTCGCGTCAAAACTGCACTGATGCTAATGCTCTTTACTGATAAGTATAGGTGTAGAATCTCTTGCTTCTCGGGTTGGTGTAGAGTGGGGATTGTTGATAAGAAAATTTTCAAACTCCCGAACGCTTCCTGTAACTCTGGAGTCCACTGTATTGGTCCCTTTTTCTTGAGTAAAGAAAAGAAGGGTAATGACTTGTCCGTCAGGCAAGAGCAAAATCGACTTAGGTAATTTACTGCTCCATTTAAATACTGCAATTCTTTGATCGTCCGTGGTGGTTGAAGATTTTGGATTGCCGCCACCTTTTCAGGATTCACATCAATTCCTCGATGGCTAACCATGAAACCAAGGAATTTTCCAGAATCAACCCCGAAGACGCACTTTTCCGCGTTCAAGTTCAAACCTCCTCTGCGAAGGGAATCAAAAGTTTCTTCTAGATCTGCCGCGTGATCTTCTGCTTTCTCGCTCTTGACTACAATACCATCCACATATATCGACACATTCCTGCCAATCTGTTTATGAAAGATCCGATCAACAGTTCTTTGAAACGTAGCTCTGGCATTCCTGAGTCCGAAAGGCATGACGCGGTAGCAAAATATCCCTTGGTTGGTGATGAAAGTAGTTGCTTTCTTGTCTAGCGGGTCCAAATTTATCTGATTGTATCCAGAGTAAGCATCAAGAAAACTGAGGACCTTATTACCCGCGGTCCCATCGACAAGTTCGTCTATGGATGGCAATGGGTAACTATCTTTGGGGCAAGATTTATTAAGATCAGTAAAATCGATGCACATTCTCCATTTCCCATTAGATTTCTTCACCAGAACCACGTCCGAGAGCCAATCTGAGTCTTCTACTTCCTCTATGAACCCTGCTTCTAACAGCTTGTCAGTTTCTTCTTTTGCCGCGACAGCTTTCTCATGAGCCATTTTCCTCTTCTTTTGTACTATGGGCTTTGTTCCTGGATGAATTCTTAAAGTATGCAAAGCATTTGTGGTTGGGACTCCCAACAGATCTCACGGAGTCCATGCAAAAACGTCTCTTGATCTCACTATGATCTCCATGACCCGATCTCTTTCTTCTGGTTCTAGTGCCCGTCCCAAATAGACTTTCTCCTCGGGGTTTGAGAATGGTGTATAGGCAACTCTTTCATCTGCGGTTGGTATTTTTGCTTCTGTCGGTCTTACCTCAAGTTCAGCCTCTGAGAGTTCTGATGGGTCGTTGTCTCCCACCACGGATTCACATTTCTCACTAATACACATTACTTCTTTCCTCTTCTTGATAGAAGTCAAATAGCTTTGCCTACCTCCACGTCCTCTTCTTCCCCTTCCTCTTCCTCGGTTGTTAAAAGGGGGATCTCTATGCTGATCCTGTTGCCTTAAGTAACGGTCCTGCCGATCATGAGGGTCGTCAAGCCTGGGGTTTCGGTCTCCCCAATCCGGCCTCCGGTTAGGTCGATCTTCTCTTCTTGGTGGAAATCTTATTTCTTGATTCCCATAGGGGTTCTCCCTCGGATGATAGGAACGCGGATGATCTTCTCTTCGATGAGACCCTTGTCCTCTTTTTGAATTCATGTGTACTTCGTCGCGGTGTGGACGAAAATCTACAGCTTCTGAATGATGTCTGGGTGGCGTGGCTTTCTCCTTCCTGAATTTTCCAGCAAGCTTCCCAAAGAGACCTTGATTCCCTGTGTTTGCTCTTGAACTAGACGCGACTGCTTCTTCAGCCTCAATCTGCCTAGACACCCGTTCCCTTAAATCGTCGTAACTAGATGGTTTCTTCCGAAACAGGTATGTCTTGAAATCTCCCTCTACTAAATTCCCCATGAGTATGATGATCGCCGATTCATGATTAAAGTTGGGGATTTGCACTACTACACTGGTAAAACGAGTGAAGAAATGCCCCAAAGATTCTCCAGCTCCTTGCCTAATGGAATTCAGGTCAAGCATGGTCTTCTTTCTTGACCGCGCACTTCCAAAATGGGATGTAAAAACGTGGGACAACTGGATGAAACTGGTTACGGAGCTTTTTGAAAGGTTCGTGAACCAGGTAAGTGCGATTTTTGTCAAGGTTGAGGGAAACGTTCTACATAACATAGCATCATTGTACTCATTTATTCCCATCACGGTTGTAAAATGGCAGAGATGATCTTCAGGATCAGTCGTTCCATCATATTTCATAAGGTTCACGTCTCTCCACCTTTTTGGCACTGTCGCGGAACATATTTCCTTGGTAAACACCGATGGGAAAACTGCTGGCATGTTTTCAGTTCTTTTCTCTGCTGAGTCGGACCTTGTAGAGGTGGAAACATCAGTGGATCTCTCTCCACGTCGATGTTTGTTCTCACGCTGCCACTGATCATTCTGCCATGCTTGGCGCGGCATTGCCTGATTCTGGAAACCGTAATTCCAGTTTCTTGGGTTGTCGTACGCGGTATTATATCTATCAAAATTTTCACGTTGCTCCTCCTGATGAAAATTCCCCTATTGACGCGGATTCTGCCCCCAGTGATCATAATAAACGTATTGTGACGGTTCTTGCTGAAAGGGGTTAGGCTGTTCACGATGTGCTTCATAGTACCAAAAGTTCTGCGGTATGTACTCTCCCCCTAGTCCATGCTGATTGTAATGGTGATGCGAAGGGGTACTGAGGTGCTGGTCTCCCATTTCGCCATCCGGATTTGGTTGTGGTGTTAATGGGACATACATACTCGAGGCTTATCTTCATACGCAATTCTTCATACTTCTAAATTCAGACGCGGACCCTTGTTTCTTCTAAAGTTCTAAGGGTCTTTGCCTGATTTTATCGAACATAAAGAATTTTTAGAGGAACCCCTTAGTGAAAGGGGGTTCCCACAGATGACGCCAGTGAAAAAGCTCGATCTTACAAGGCCTCTATTTTTAGTGGGACCCGGGAATTCACCTAGTGGGGCCTTTAATATTCCCAACGGAATTACCTGACCCGCATCGAAATAATCGATGCGGCCCAACCTGTGCCGCGGGAACAATCTACCTATGAATTCTGATGCGTCATTCCCTTATCGAGTTTTCCTCAGACAATTTGGGAATCAGATGTTTACCTGCCGTCGTTGATTGTCTTGAGGACCAACAACAACAGACTCTTGATTTAGGTGGAAAGTTTTTCAAAGGGCGAAGAAAGGTCTATATCCGCGGAGCAACCCCTTCTTCCTGAAAAGAGGTTTTTGGCGGCGCGTTCAACTTCCTCTCTCTATTCAACTCTTTCTTATTCTCCTTCTTCTCAGGTTCGCTTGGTTTTAATCCGCTCCTTTCTTCTCCTTCCCTCCCTCACCCATCCGAAAAAGTCCATTTTCTCAATGCAATTTCTCGCTTTTATAGGTATTAGGCGGTCTCCAAATGACATGCCACGTGGGGTTTGTTACTCGACACGTGTTCTACTCGTGGGAGGTGGGCATGACCGCCACGTGCCCCTCTTTTCCATCCGCGGATGATTCCATTTAAGTGAGCTTGTAGTTTTTTCTGTTGGATGTCTATCCGCGGACGGCCTTTGTGATAATGCTTTTACCACTTCTTGCCAACCGGTTGTGTTTTATTTTACTTTTATGTTTTTACAGATGTTTTTATTTTCGGTTTAGTCAATGTCAACATTTAAGCTAAATGTCAACATTTAAGCTAAATGTCAACATTTAATAAAAGATAAAGTTTACAAATAAGATTATTCTCAAAATTGATATCATATTACATAAGATGAGAAGCTCAAACTTCTACAATCCTCTAATAAAAGAAATGGTAAAAGATAATGTTTTTGCACATCAACGGCTAAATGTCAACATTTAAGCTAAATGTCAACATATAATAAAAGATAAAGTTTACAAATAAGATCATTCTCAAAATTGATATCATATTACATGATATGAGAAGCTCAAACTTCTACAATCCTCTAATAAAAGAAATGGTAAAAGATAAAACTTTTGCACATCAACGGCTAAATGTCAACATTTAAGCTAAATGTCAACATTTAATAAAAGATAAAGTTTACAAATAAGATCATTCTCAAAATTGATATCATATTACATGATATGATAAGCTCAAACTTCTACAATCCTCTAATAAAAGAAATGGTAAAAGATAAAGCTTTTGCACATCAACGACTAAATGTCAACATTTAAGCTAAATGTCAACATTCAAGCTAAATGTCAACATTTAAGCTAAATGTCAACATTTAATAAAAGATAAAGTTTACAAATAAGATCATTCTCAAAATTGATATCATATTACATGAGATGAGAAGGTCAAACTTCTACAATCCTCTAATAAAAGAAATGGTAAAAGATGAAACTTTTGCACATCAACGGCTAAATGTCAACATTTAATAAAAGATAAAGTTTACAAATAAGATCATTCTCAAAATTGATATCATATTACATGAGATGATAAGCTCAAACTTCTACAATTCTCTAATAAAAGAAATGGTAAAAGATAAAGCTTTTGCACATCCATGGCTAAATGTCAACATTTAATCTAAATGTCAACATTTAAGCTAAATGTCAATATTTATTAGAAAATTTTGTAAATTATTAGAATTATTATAAACTTTAGCCTATGCGGGATTCGAACCCACGTATTTGCGCATAAGCACATCGCTCTACCATTGAGTTAAAAGGCTTTTAATTATATTATAACATAACAATCAGATAAATAATATAACCCTACGAGAAGACTTTTATATTTTAATTTGAACAATTTTTATATTTTGTTGTCTCATCAGTATTTTCTTTCATCTTACATCAGTATTTCTTGCATCTTATAAATTGATTTTGTGCAAATTGTAAAAGTATGATGCAAATATAAATTGATAATATGCAAATATAAGATTAAAATATGCATAAATTAATTCACGTTGTGCAAAGAGGGAATAATAGCAAATGACCCTTGACTCGAAAAACTTTGCTAGACTAACCCCTGCAAAATTTTTTTTTGCAAAAGGTCCTAACATCTGCCGATAAAGAACGGACTACAACCGGTGGAGAGAGAAGAAAGTAACAGGCATTTATTGCCCGTCCTTTCACCCAACAAAACCCCTTTCTCTCATCCTTCAATTTCCGAAAACCCCAAATCCTTTAACATTCCCAGATCTTGACACAAATAAGATGGAAGAAGGGCAGTGAGGACGGTGGCGCCGGACCAGTTTCTCCTAGGCTGCTCTGTGATGGAACGGCGGATCTTCATGGCTTTCGCTGGCTCCGGCGAGGCTGCAGAGAGGGGCGGAATTGAAGGACAAGAGAGGAAGAAATATCAAAAGAAGAAGGCGACATGGACGTGGGCGGCGACGATGATCTTCATGGCTTTCGCTGGCTCCTGACATCATATGTATGTTATCCCTTCTTCATGTGCTCCTTTTGTTTCAGATCTCCAGTAAATGCATGTTTTTTTTGTCATTTTGACCTTTCAATTTAAGTGGCTGATACATTCTTGTCCATCAAATATCAAACTCTGTCCAGTGTCAACTGAGGATCAGAGTTACGAGGCGACCCAACTTCATTTTGAGCATCTCAGAAGACATGGAAGAAGATGGAGATGAGGAAAATGTGTAGGAAAATGTGTAATCTATTAACGTGTTAAGTAAATTCAAATTTTTTTCTCGTACCATATAAGAATATATTAACATGAGTGACAAGTAAAATAGTTCACGTGTCATGTAAAGCAATTCACGTGTCATGTACAACATTCAGTCGCGCGCAGTTTCCCCTTTGTTTATTTTTTCTACTTCGACAATTTATACCTTGTAATTGAAGTTCTGCTTTAAAGACGAGAAAATAATTTGCAATGAGATAAAATGCAAAAATGTGAAGCTTCTGATTTTCCAATCAACCAAGAAGGCGTTGTTAATTCAGATATTCGATTGTCCGGATGCTGATTTTCTGTATTTTTTTATTGTGTGTGCAGTAAGGGGACGGAGAGGGATTTCAATGCTACAATATGACTATCCACAATGGTTATGGTGTTTTTTATCATACTCTCGTATTTGATGGACACCCCGGTGTTTGTACATGCCACCTGTCTATTTCAACATTCCAATCTCAGCGTTTGTACATGACACATGTAGTTCATATTTATAGAGAGTAGTGAAAATTGACTTAATAACTATAATAGATGACAAAAATGTGAGTTAGACATATTTCTATATCTTCTGTTGTTGAGTTAGGAACAAACAAAAAAAGATTTACAAATGTGATGATAGTATTACCTATTTCATATATAATTGACCAACCAATCAACTATCCACTCTATTGTTTCCTACTTGACACCTTATGGTTGTCTACTGGACACAATTTGTTTTTTTTTTTTGCTAGTATATAAGAAGCCCCTTGTTATAGTCCTAGTAGTAAGTGTTTGTCCTTGTTATAGTCTTGTAAGACGCCCCTTGTTTCGGAACAAGTCCAATCAATAATGAAGTCGCATTAATACTAGTCATTATGTACACTATACATGACATTAGTAAAAATCAACTGCCCAGTCTGTTATTCCCTGCTGGACATCTTATGGTTGTCTACTGGACATATTTTGGTTGTTTCCTGTCTTACATGTTGTTCAATATTTGCCCTTGTTATAGTCAATAACGACTGTAATATATTACATGACCACTGTAATATACAACCTCCGTCTCTTATTACATGACGGTTGTAATAAACTACATCTGTCTCATAAAAATCAATGCTTGCTGCTGATCAGTTGTTTCGGTGCTGATCAAGGCATCTTAGGCATGCTTGAGTCAATTTTTCCACCTCATCCTTCCTAATTCGTCGAATTATCTCTCTCATCTCCCCCGACGACAACCTTGCTGCCTCTCCTCTCTTGTTGGACGACTGAATTTCTAGAAATCGTGATTGTTGAGCCCTCAACTAATATGGTTTCCGCCAAATTCAGCCCATTCTTCGTCTTCATCGAGATGGACAGGTATTGAACTTGTATAATGGAAGTAACAAGGTTAACCGACAATGAACAGGCTAACATTGTGATGCTATTAATGAAATAAAATAACATGACAGGTAATGCTATTAACATGACAGGTTATACTCTTTAACATGACTGGTCATAACCTTTAACATGACAGGTAATGCAAATCAATCATCTTCTCCTTAATGAAAGAAAATAACATGACAGGTAATGCTATTAACATGACAACTTATACCCTTTAACATGACATGTTATTTGCTGATCCGCAATCTATAAGCTTATTCGGTAAAAGAAAGACATTGTCCGAGTTAAAGTAGACAATGATTAAGATGGAAAGCAAGTCTCATTTGAAGAGGGTTTTTTAACCTGGAATTCATCTTCCATGTGTGTTGAATTCATCATAAGTGTTTGTTTGACGACACTAATTTAATTATAAGCTTGTTCTTTTGCTGTTGGTTTATTTATAATATAATCACTTAATTATTATTATACCACACTTTTCGTTTATGAATGACAAGTTCGAAGAGAGCACAGAAGAGGGGATGATCGAAGAGCTATTCACGTTGCACTTACCATTTTTTAGAGAGAAATTCATGGAGCGTATTTGCCCATTACAATAGCAAGATTGACAAAGATTATTCAATGGCACACACACAAGATTCATGGGAAATCCTAATTACACTAGCAAGATAGAGATTACAAATTCATGCGATCGCCTAAAGGGAACCAACCCCTAATCCTCAAATTCTAATGATTTTCCTCATCAAGAATTGAATAATCAAATTCGCCAAATGAATCGGAAAATGCGATTACAACAACGCACTTCATAAGGTTCGTTAGGTAAAACAACTCCATATGTATTTTACATGACACATAATGTATTATACATGACGCCTAGACGATTTTACATGCCACATAAATTATTTTACTTGACAGACCTCATGACCAAGTACTTGATCAAACACAATCCTCATAAGTTTAAAGAGAAGTAGGTGGACAGTGGAGAATGATTACATCATTCAATCCTCATATGGTTTCATTTATTAATTTTTTTTATATCCATTAGACGGACGGGTAGTTATCAAAAGCTATAAATGAGAGGACATCTACTCGAATGACTTTTTTTTAATAGAGTTAAAAATTATTCATTTATTAATTTGCTTGTTATTTCTCGTTGCCTTGCTCTAAGTTTAGATAAAGTAGTGAAAATTGACCCAATAACTATAATGGATGAATGATGAAAGTAGAGAAAATCTCACTAGTGGCAAGTAAATATGAACTAGTGTCATGTACAAACGGTGAGGCTGGAATGTTAACATAAACGGGTGACATGTATAAAAGCTGGTGGCAAAACGTGAGTTGTTTTTTCTGAAAAAGTAAGTTATTTTCTCTCTCTCATTGTCTCATCATTTTCTGAAAAAGTGATTTGCTTTTTCTCTCTCCTCATCTCAGCACTCTCTCTCCTCTTATTAATACCCATCTGAGTAGTTGTACTTTTTAATTCCCTCTCTCACATTCTTTTCTTTTTCTTTTTCATTCCTCTCTCAGCTTTCTCTCTCTCTCTCTCTCTCTCTCTCTCTCTCTCTATCAGCTTTGTTGTCCAGTTGTCTCCCACTGTATGACCTGCTACCGGCTACAGTTGCAAGCGGATATCCGCTTTTGTGCAAAATTTTTCCGGATTGGGTTATTCATGCAAACCTTCCGAATATGAAGGTCATTTCAGCAAATTTCCCTTGTGCAAATATAAGATTATTGATATCTAATACTTAGATTTTATTTTTTAATAAATAAAAATAAGTTGGAAAAATACAAATTGATGTTGTCCAAATGTATGATTATAATATGCAAATATAAATTGATGTTGTGCAGATGTAAAAGTATGATATGCAATTATAAATTGATGATATGCAAATAGAAATTATTTGGCTAAAAATCCACTTTTGTATATCCCTTTTGCTAAATGTCCACTTAAAATTACCTTTTGCTAAATGTCCAATTTTTTTTATTAAAACCCCATACTACCCTTGCCTTGTTTAATTATGAGGAGCGTTTCTTTTTTCCCTGTCAAACAAAGAACGCCTCCATTGAAGTGGGAAGCAGAGATCTCATCCATGGTAGACCATGGAGGACGCCACCATTGAAGCCTGGCAGACCATGAAAGTTCAAACGTCATCGCAGATCTCCGTAGGTCTCGAATCAAAATCGATGTCCTCCAACTTCGGAACCCTGGAGAAGCAACTGGAAGGGAAATCGATGCCTCAGGAGCCTTACGATCGCGCAATTGCTCGCTTCTGGTGCCGATTCATCGACGAAAAGGTAGGTTAAACTCGATTTCAGTCTCAATTTCTTTGAATTCGATTCACATGAACTAATTAAAAATTAAATTCGATTTGGGAAATTAGGTTACCCCGCCCACCCGGCAAGCGTTCCTGGCGGAAGAAATTCCTTCTCTCTCGCCTTCTTCGTCTGTTAATCGCCATTCGAGAAGGTCTCGGACAAGTGGTCTCCCAGGCGTGCTGGTCCTAGGCGTGGAATTTCAGGCGTGCTGGTCTCTGGGAAGTGGAATTTCAGGCGTGCTAGCCCTCGTCGTTTGTTAATCGCCATTCTTCCTGGCGGAAGAATTTCAGTGAAATTCCAGCGAGTCGCTGGATTTGTGGCAATTCGATGGCGAGTCGCTGCTGATGGCAGATGCAAGAAATCCGATGACATCACACCACCAACAACCCTGCCGACAGACACCGGAGTTTCTATGTGCTCTTTTTCTCCGTTGTCTGGTGTCTCATTTTATTGTTCTACTTCGGCCTCTCTCTCACCGATCATCGCAATAGTGATTTGTTTCTTTTGAATTTGAATTCCATTGATGACAGATTGTGGATTAAAATTTTAATTGGTTGTTTCTTATGATGACAACAAACTATGTTCGCCTAATTGATGATCTCGTGTTTGAATAGATTGGAGTTTCATTAGTTGAACATGTTCACTGTGTTGACAATTGAAAGACATGAACATTTGTTTTTATTTTTATTTTAGTCTGTAGCAGTTGATTGATTTTTTTAATTTAATCTGTAGCATTTGACTGGACTTGGTTGAATGTAAACTTCAACTTAAATTGATTAGTTTTTACAAGATGCAAGTCATACCTACGGTTTTGTATGATCATTTTTTGTGACAGTGATAAGGGTGGTAACATCGTTAGGGATGGTGACAGTGATAAGGGTGGTGTCATCAATAAGGGTGGCGACATCGATAGTGATGGTTGCATGAATAAGGGTGATGACAATGTGACCACTTATAAGGGTGGTAACGGGGATAAGGGTTGGTGACAGCGATAGGGTGGTGAAAGTGATAAGGGTGGTGGTGACAGTGATAGAAGTGGTGCCAACGATAGGGCGGTGACAACAATAAGGGTGGTGACAACAATATAGGTGGTGGTGACAGTGATAAGGGTGGTGGTGAGAGCGATAGTGGTGGTGGTGACAGCGATAGGAGTGGTGGTTACAACGATAGGAGTGGTGACAACGATAGGGCGGTGACAGTGATAGAGGTGGTAACAACACTAAGGGTGGTGACAGTGATAGGGGTGGTGGTGACAGCGATAGGAGTGGTGGTGATATCGATAGGAGTGGTGACAGTGATAGAGCGATGACAACGATAGAGGTGGTGACAGCAATAAGGGTGGTGTCATCAATATGGGTGCTGGTGACAGTGATAGGGGTGGTGGTGACAGCGTGAGGAGTGGTGGTGACAGCGATAGGAGTGGTGACAACGATAGGGCGGTAACAGCGATACACTTGACCATTCTTTCCCTTGATACACTTGTGGTGACACCACTTTGAACATTTGTGGTGACACTATTTTTCTTTGATGACATGACTAATAACACTTGGCCATTCTTTCCCTTGATACACTTGTGGTGACACCACTAATAACACTTTGAACATTTGTGGTGACACTATTTTTGTTTGATGACACGACTAATAACACTTGACCATTCTTTCCCTTGATACACTTGTGGCAACACCACTTTGAACATTTGTGGTGACACTATTTTTCTTTGATGATACGACTAATAACACTTTGAACATTTGTGATGACACTATTTTTGTTTGATGACACGACTAATAACACTTGACCATTCTTTCCCTTGATACACTTGTGGTGACACCACTTTGAACATTTGTGGTGACACTATTTTTCTTTGATGACACGACTAATAACATTTTGAACATTTGTGGTGACACTATTTTTCTTTGATAACACGACTAATAACCCTAACACTTGACCATTCTTTTCCTTGATACACTTGTGGTGACACCACTTTGAAAATTTGTGGTGACACTATTTTTCTTTGATGACACGACTAATAACACTTTGAACATTTGTGGTGACACTATTTTTCTTTGATGACACGACTAATAACCCTAACACTTGACCATTCTTTCCCTTGATACACTTGTGGTGACACCACTTTGAAAATTTGTGGTGACACTATTTTTCTTTGATGACACGACTAATAACACTTTGAACATTTGTGGTGACACTATTTTTCTTTGATGACACGACTAATAACCCTAACACTTGACCATTCTTTCCCTTGATACACTTGTGGTGACACCACTTTGAAAATTTGTGGTGACACTATTTTTCTTTGATGACACGACTAATAACACTTTGAACATTTGTGGTGACACTATTTTTCTTTGATGACACAACTAATAACACTTGACCAAATTAATCCTTTATACACATGTAAACCAAATTATACTTACAAACATATAGTAAATTTTATAAAAGTGAGAAAATTAGGCTTCAAGCCCAATCAATCAAGCCCTCCACAACTCACAAAGTTCCAATCCAAATTTTTGATAAATAAAAAGATTACATCATCATCCAGCAACATTACATTGAATTGCTTCATGAATTCATCTCTGTTATATGAATAGACAGCAAGTTAAGTTTCAACAGCACAACACACCTAAAACCTTTAATCAACGGGAAATTACATCTCAATTTTGAAATCCATATTCATTCAAAATATGAACTGGCAGAATTCAATCAAATATTACTCCTTGCATCATAGAAGAAATATTACTCCTTTATACTAAGCTCTGAACTGGAGTAAAAGATAAAAAGCGGCAGCAAATGTAATGGCGTTTGGAGGCGGATTTGTGTGGAAGACAAAAGTAAGAGGGCAAATTCCTTGCATCATAGAAGAAATGTTACTCCTTGCATCATAGAAGAAATGTTACTATTGCTGTCAGCATACTTGGCACCGGAATTTGACTTTCCGCCTTTCATGACAAATTCCTGATAGATTCGAAGAAAGAGGAACCAAAACCAGTCAGAAAACCGCCATGCTAAAATTCCATCGCAGCCGCCAGCACCACTATCATCGCTGCTGCACCTCCTCCCTTATCCGAATTCCATCGTCGGGGAATCCGTCCTCATCGACCAAAATCCATTCCCAATTCAGCGATCGCCGACAACACGCGATGAATCGACAATCTCGTCGTCTTCACATCTGCGGTTCCTCCTCCTCACGCTGTGGTCTTCGAGTCAGGCGGTGCAAATTCAGAGCGAGCACAGGAAGAAAAAAAGAGGGGATTATAGAGAAGGGGTAAAAATGTCAAATTAGGACATTTTGCAAACTCCATTATAAAAATGGACATTTAGCAAAACAGCCCCCATTTTTTGGACAGTTACCAAAAAAATCCTATGCAAATATAAGATTAAAATATGCATAAATTAATTCATGTTGTACATATATAAGATTACTGATATCTAATACTTAGATTTTTATTTTTAGTAAATAAAAATAAGTTGGGGAAATACAAATTGATGTTGTGAAAATGTATCATTATAATATGCAATTATAAATTAATTATATGCAAATATAAGATTAAAATATGCATAAACTAGTAAAAAAGCATTTTGTATTGTACAAATATAAGTTTATTTTGTGCAAATATACGTATAGATATTTTTTCACGAAATATCTATACGCATATTTGCAATTCCCCTTATTGTATAGATACTTTCCACGAAATGAAACAAGGAGGAGAGGACATGTGCTAAATAATATATATAGAAAGGGGCTATGCCCATCTCTTTAATCAATTCAAGTGCTGAATAAATAAAGGTAGTAATAAGTTTTAGCAAATCACATAAACATCTTCAAGTGTGTAAGTTTGCAAGTGTTACTTAGCCAATTTGATTTCCTGGTTTGTCTACAATATCTCAAAAGACATAATTAAGGCAATCATCCTTCAAGTATTCTGAGGTTTCGAAAGTTGTTCTTCTAAAGAACCGTTTGTAACCCCTGAAATAGACAAAGATTTAGGATGCTTATGCACTTAGCATATACACCCCTGAGTTTGATACTGCTTCTGAAGGGGTTCCTTACACCTACGGTCAACCTGCAAGCTCAAGTTCAACTCCTGCATGGGACTACACAAGTACCAGCCACAACCGAGGTGAAAGATCATACTCAAGGTTTGCTCCAACTGAAAGTGGGCGAGAATCCATTTACACTCAGTCTTCTGATGTGGTGTTGGAAGACGAGGATGAGCCTGTAGAATGGATGGCTCAGGTGGAGCCCGGAGTTCACATTACATTTGTGTCCCTACCGAACGGTGGAAATGATCTCAAACAAATTCGATTTTGGTACAAATACAGACACTATATTGCCATCCATAGTAGCTTTCTAGTCCTGTGGAAAAGACAAGTGTGTCATTTTTAGGTATAGTTCTCTTACCAAGTAGCCTGCATTATTCAACAAACACAGAATTCATGAGGCTATATCTGCTAACTAGTTTATAATTTATGGAGTAGCTAGTGCTAATTAAGGTAGCAATCATTGATTCTTGAAGTGCCAAACTAGAACCAGCATTGCTGGACCTGAAAGTAAAGTGACCAAACATGAATAGATATTTGCAAAAGACATTAAACTATATTGCTTTGTTTTCCTCATCTGTGCTAACTAAGGTAGCAATCATTGATTATTGGTTTGATTGCTTACCGTGAAGATGCATATCCCTAATCAGATGTGGATATGAATACTGAAATCTACCAATCTATGCTTAAAAATAATATAAAAAAGGGGCATATAATCCTTCATGGAGCTGCAATCGGTTCCTTCAAAGTACCACTCGAATCCCTCAACTGACACAACATCAATCTAGCTAAGGTCTCTCTTTAGAAGCTATGTGGTGACAGGAGCTATAAAGATCATAGTAATAGTTGAAATCAAATACCTTAAAGTCCATCAGATTCTTTTTATTTCTCACCTCCAATCCTCTGCAAGAAGATGGCATCTCCTACTCTCTCGGTTGGCCTTCTTTTGTTCCTCGTCTTCTGATATCTTTTGCACCAAAAAAAAAAAGATGAAAAAACACATATGATTTGCTCTTACCTGTCTCATGTAGACTACTAAATCTGCACACTCAAGGATGTAGCGATAGCCAGGCTCCTGCTCGTACATCATCAACAACCGAACGAGCTCCCTCAACGTCCGCCAAAGAAAGTTTAAATGCCATGTACTTAATCCATATAAAGCTACTATCAGGAGAGCTTCGAACCAACTTCTCGAAGTTTAATACAGTATCAAACAGCAACACCAATTCAATTAAGATGGGAAAGTGAGAGTGCCATAACATCTGCACTCATTGATGCTTCCTCCATTTACATAGGCTGACACAAGGCTCCTCTTCTAATTTACATATGATGTCCTTTATGGTTATTCTAACTAGATATCTAGCACTTTTATGACCCTCGGGATGAGACAGAGACAACTGCTCTTCAGACCGTTCAACATTCGATGGCTTTTACAGAAGATACCTCAAGTTGTTGACATCATAAAATTGTGAATTTCTTGAAAATGGAAATAACATTTAAGATAGTGGATTAGAACAAAGCTTTCCAAATAAACTACATAACTTAGAGCAGATTAAGAAAAAATAGTTTACAGCAGCAAAAATAGTTTCAGAATTGAATTAGTTAGCTAATACAATGTTTAATTCACTAAAAGGAAGACCGTGTCAGCATACCCTATGGCCTAGGATTTGCCTCTGGATTTGGTATATCTACTTGAATTGCAAGCTCTATATTCCTCAATTCAGTGCAATTTTTCATTGACAAATAACGGAAAACCTATACATACAAGCTACTGGAGTATTTAACCATGTAAGCACAGGTACTAAACCATGTCGGCATTCCAATTCCATTATCACAGATCGATTCCTTCCATAGGTCAGAACTAAATCACTAAAGCACCGGAAGCCCAAGCACTAGAAGCACTGAAATGACTATTATTCATGCCCGTTTATGTTCTTACCTATGCACTTTGGAGTATTATTCAAGCAACTTGTGAGTGTGTAGACTGCAGACATGAAGCCAGATGCATGTCTCAAATATGAACAAGTTCTGTTTTTGCATCATTTAGAGAGGACAAGCCAACACCAAATAGGTTAAAGCATCATTGACATAAAAACTACCAAAAAAATAGATTAACTTCATTACAAAACTACCAAAAAAAAAAAAGAATCAAGCTAGCTAGAACTTTGTAGGTTAAATAAATGAGCAAAGATTCTGGACTAGAGCTTTGTAAGATATATATAGCCCATACTAGAATAACACATGTAGTTAAAAAAAATGAATCAATCTATAATAGAAATAAATTATAGTTGTTGCATCATCACTTCTGTTTGCAAGCACTTGAGCTGCTGACATATTAGTCATTTCACTAGATGTAGAATCTTTATTAACCTATTCAATATGTATAAACAAGAAAGCTTTCATGAAGGACACAACTGGTAATAAGTTCACGAAGGACACGTGTAGTTAAAAAAATGAATCAATCTATAATAGAAATAAAAAAAAATGAACCAATCTTCTACTCAAACAAATCAAGTACTAATGTGTAATGCTGAAATTATTGAATGCCAAACAGAAATAGGCAAACACACATGACAAGACACACGTGATTCAAGACAAGCCTCATCATCTAGGGGCATAATCATGAATGAAAATTTGTAACAGATGATTAAATTTGTGTGCTGACATGGTCTAACTGTGCGCTGAGATGGTCTAATTTATATGCTGAGATGGTCTAATTGTGCGCTGACATCTACATATTCACTACATAAAGAGCAACCATAACAACAACCATGTGCAACATCAAGGAAGCAACCTGAATGACTTCCTTAAACATAGAAAAGAAACATAGAAAATCAGGAGATGGTACATAACAACAACCATGTCAACAGTATCCAAAACAGCAACCATGTCATTTTATTAGCGGCTAAAAAGTCGCCAACAAAAATAATAGAATGAAGATCAAGATATAGAATCACACTTGTGACATGGGCATCTTTTGCAATAGATGAATGCAATAGTTGACACAAGAAGTAACCTGAAACTTGTCTGCAACACTTACCCTAATCCTTCATGTTGTCCTGGGGCCAACACAGATGCATATTTTTTTAGCTCCAGCGTCATGAGATATAAAAATCTACAAAATTCAGACCAGTTGTGGTCGTCACAAGTTCGTAAGTAAGTAACACTTCAGGGTTAAACTTGCTAGAACATATCAACAACATAAATCATCTTTATTTAAGATAAACCTAAAGTTATTTGGCATATTGAAGAAAGATCTACATACCAAACAAATAAGTAAATAAAATGATAAAAATGACAAGAAGAAGAGTGGATATAAGAATTTAAGCCATGAATTAATGACTTACAGAAAACTGGTTGGCCATGACTGGTGAAGCCTCACATATCAGCAGATTCAAGCATTTAAAGGTTCGACTTCTAATTCTCTCTCCTTTGTTGTTGTCCACTCTTGTGACTGTACAGGTGCACAGAAAGACACTATCAGCAACAAAACATCTTAGTTTTCAGTTTATATTGTATTTTGATAAGATGCATACTCCATCATTTGAAGTTTGGATTGGAGTTACTTACTTGGCCTTTGTCTTTCAGTAATGACCATTAGTTGCCTCTGTAGGATAGATGCCACAAATAGGAACTTTAGCCAGACATAATGCTCAATCTATTCTGAGATGTCAGCATCAAATATACTAATTATTAGATGTCAGCATCAAATATACTAATTATTAGATGTCAGCATCAAATATACTAATTATTAGATGACAACATCATATATACTAATTATTATACAGGAGCAAGAACTTTAGCCAGACAGAATGCTCAATATATTCAAAGAAATAATGGACTAATACTTCTAAACTAGCAGCAAGATAGAAGTTCCTGCCTCATTTCAATTCATGTCTACAAGTCCAATTAAAAGTGAATTTCATCATATTCTTCTTCAACTCTACAACAAACAAGAGTTCACAGAAGAATAACCCTTAAATTCGAAAGTAATGGCAACCTTGAATTCAGAGCAAATTAATGGAGAAGAACCCTAACTCAATCAAATTTTTGATAAATTTAGTAAAAGCATGCTAACCACAAAATTTGAAGTCAATTTTAGAATAAGATGTTTACCTGTGTGAAGCTCTGAGGCCAAATTCGAGTGGAATTCTATTTGACGTCGTTTTCTAAGCATAAATACAGACCACTCTTGAGTGCGAGAGGCGGCAAACAGGAGAGGAGGAGGAAGATGGAGGCGGAAGGAGGTGACGATTTCAATGGTGGCGGAGGCGGCGAGAGGAGGTGAGGGAGGCGGTGACGGAGGTGAGAGAAGGCGGAAGGAAGATTACAAGGAAGCCATGGAAGGTTTGGAGTTTCAGAACTTTCAGAGGGGGGAATTGAGGAAGATTGAGTTCTGCCAGTAGCGTTGGTAGGTTAAGGCTCGATGGACATTTTACCAATTAATTCAAAAGGTAGGACACTCCACCAATTAAGGCGAAAATTTGTGCCTTCGGCACAAATTTTCTCTTAATATTTTTAGCACGCTAATTAATTGAAAAGGTCTGCACGTTGGAATGAGGGATTTACGGTATATCTAACAACACCCTTGATGTTTCAATATCGTGGGGTCAATTATATATATATATATATATATATATATATATATATATATATATATATATATATATATATATATATATATAAGGTGAAGGTTCGATAATGTAAAACAAAGTAATATAAAAAAAAGAAAAAAAAAGAAATACTCTAGAAGGGGGGTTGAATAGAGTATGCCGGTTTTTCGCAGATAGTCTCAAGACTTTTGAAGCTCGTGCAAAACCCTTTGAGATTAGACTTAGTCTTTTCTCTGAAAACCTGAATCACAAAGTTAAACAAACGAACCAAGTGCGGAAATAAGGTAAAGCAGTAAATAAAGGACTCGATGAGTTGTTTACGAGGTTCGGCACGAACTTGGCCTACGTCCCCGCCTACGGTTCTTCCACAACCCTAGGATTCAACCGACTTTTATTGATTCACAAGACTTAGGATCCTAGTAGCTCCCCGAGAAGCCTCTCTCCTATACAATTGCAATCTAGTCAACTCACGTTCCCTTGGAGTCCTAGACCAATCTAGAAGAGCCCCACCTCTCTATGCTATCTAGTAGAATCCTCTTACACTTAGTGAATCAATCGCCTAGTGTCTACTTCCTGAGTTACAAACTCTCGAGTATAACACTCTTTCGAAATATATCTTATAAGCTCACTATGTAACTCTCAAATGCTTTGAAATGAAATAACAGACTCTTAAGGACTAGCTGAGAGCACACGAAGAAGACAGATCTTGCTTGAATGCTTGAGAGTATGAAAGCTTGTGTTCAATGAAAATTGTCACTTGTCTTCTCTTCTTCGTTTTCTATATAGAGAACAAATCGGCGCCTCCAAAGATGAATCTTTCTCTTCAACGGCTAGGCTTGATCATGGCAATCTTCGAGATCTTCTATTCTTAGAAACTTGGACGCCATGATCTTCCAATTTGAATTCTCTCAATTTTGAACGCTTAAGGAAAGATATAAAATTCAAATAACTTCCTGAAAGGTTAGTGAATATATAATAATAATATGAAAGCATATAATATCATAAAATAATATTCGAGCATAATAATATAAAGAACAGGTTTTGTGTTTCATCAACACTGCTGAAGCTTCAAGACCTTTGACACAAACAGACTGTCAAGGCCTTTGAAACTTATTCCGATTTTCATCAAGGGAGTGGAGTTATCAATCTCCCCCTTGATGAAAGACGAAACCTGTGCATCCCTGCAACTTAGTCAAACATATATAATAAAACCAAAATCGGACTAAGTACCTGCATGGGTTAGACGAATGTTGGATCATAATTTTAAAACATGAAAATATCCAACCAAAAACCAAGGACTTCCAAGACCTTTGAATCGCAACAGTTTTAAAAATTCTAACACCACAACATCTCTCCCTTTTTGTCTTTCAACAAAAGAAGGAGGTAAAACAGTTACCAAAAGTTTTGAAACAGTTTCCAAAAACCAGCAATGTTTCAGATTTGGGGTTAGGGTAGGGTAGGGTAGGATGGGGTTAAGCTTCATTGTCCGGAGCATCATCCGTGAGCAGCGACCTCAGACTTTGCAACAGCTTGGTTACCCCGCTCATCTCCGTCATGAACTCCTTGTGCAGGTCCTTTATATCCAGGCGAACTTCTTCCAAGCCCAACTCCGGGTTGTCCATGTGCTCATCAACAGCTGAGGCAGTGGGAAGAGCTTTTGAAGGAGAGGCAAGACTCAAAGTCCCTTGGGGGGACCAAGTGATGCCTATCTTTTCAAGGCTCTTGGAGTCGAACTTACCCATATGACGCTGTTGTTCTTCATTTTTTAAATCGATTCTAGAAGCTTTGGGTCAAAAGGGTAGCAAAATGGAGGGGAGTTCCTTTCCTGACTTTTCTTGTGTGAGCCATGGATCCTAAAATGGTGTTGGCCAGATCAAGATCAAGGCCATTGAGGATTCGGTAAAGTAGGACCATGACATTGTCAGTCAGGAGAGAGCCAGAGTTTAGACGGGGTAAGAGGCAACGCACAATGATGTTAAATATGATCTTTGCCTCTAGGGTAAGGGATGAGTGGGTTAGCTGCTTTGAAGTGTTGGTGGATGCTTCGGGTAAGAGGTATTTGGATCGGGCAAGGGCAATGCAGTCTTCTTTAGAGGGGTTTTCTTCAGAGGGTGGACAAGGGCTTGGTATGCCAAGGAAATCAGCAAAGTCAAAGGAGTTGAAAGAGATTCTAACTCCCTTGACGACAGATTCCAAGAACCAACCATCGTCAATGTGTTTGGCTTTGAGGTTTATGTAGAACAGGCGGGTGAGTTGGGGATAATAGACGGTTTCAAGATTTAGAAGGGTCCAGGCTGGGGATTTTTTAAGGATAGCAATGCAAGGTAAGTTCAAAGCTTCAAAGAACGCGATATCCAAAAAATCAGAACAGCAGATCCTACGAGTTCGAAACTCATCTACCTACTTTCCAGTTATTTCAACATTTTCAAACCATGAAGAGGGTAAGGATTGGTTTACCTGGATGTAGGCGGGTGGATCAGCATTCTTCCTGCGAGCCTGTGTTGGAGCGGTCCTCTTGGCAGGTGCCTCAAGGCCTCTGAGGGTACCCTTCCTGGTACACTTTGGAGAAGGGGGCTTGACAGCTGCTGGGGCTTTCCGCTTTTTTGGAGACGGGGGAGGAGGAGAAGGAGAAGGAGAGGCAACAGGTTCTGGCTCCTCTTCCTCCTCGTCCTCAGACCCCGAGTCCTCAGCGGACCCCTCATTGTTGTCTCCTTTAGCATTCTCGTCATCACCGGTCTCATCATCCTCCTCTTCTTCTTCCTCTGGTTCCTCCTCAGTGGGAATCTCTGCCTCGGCCTTTTTCCTGATTCTCTCAGCCTCCTCCTCGACTAGCTTTCTTGCTTGTTTAACCTCTTCCTCGACCTTTTTCTTCCTTAAGGCGTCTTCTTCATCTTCCTTGGCGGCATCCCGTTCCAGAATAGCGTCAAGATCCTCCTTTTCCTCCTCATCATCCACCTCCTCAGCGATGATTTTCTTTTTCCCTTTCTGCTTTGCACTGAGAGGCTTCTTAGCAGAGCGTTTTTGAGAGCCCTTGATTACTGTAGTCGTGCTCTCAGCGATGGTGCTCTGGACAACAGCAGAGACGATAGCTTGAGGAGTGGGTTCTGGTGTAGGAGAGGTAGCAGTGACCTGACGTCCCTTGGGGGTGGCGCCAAGTCTTTTGGGTGTGGAAGCTTTCTTTGATTTGGGAGCCATGGAGGTAATCGGCTAGGGTTTTTAGAATAGTTTGGAAGGTTGAAGAAAGAGAATTTGGAAGGGTTTGGATAAGTCTGAATTGGTGAGGGAGTCTGAATTGGTGATGAAGTTGATTGGATGGGTTTAGAGTTCCAAGGATAGTAATCACAACATTGTCAATTTGAAAAAATTCCAATACAAAATTCAAATTTTTTTCTTAACCATTTTAAAAAGGAGGGAAATATCCAAAATTATTTTGTTCCAAAAATATCTCAACGGATAAAAACATGTGACAAATAGAATTTTAAAATCCGTTAAAAATATATTTGATCAAATATCTAAAAAGATATTAACCAAATATATGTGATCCGATATCTGTAATCTACCATTCAGTTCACAAACCTTGACATAATTCTCAAAGGTCTTGACATTGAGTAAAATTTATCTTTCGTAAAGGGAAAGCTCCCCCTACGAAAGTGCATCCTTGTTAAGCATCCCAATCTTTTGTCTAATGAAGGTGAACATGTCCCCTGCCAATGGCTTAGTAAAAATGTGAGCCCATTGATAATCAGTTGAAATAAAAGAAATAGACACATCACCTTTTTCAACATGGTCTCTAATGAAATGATGTCTTACATCAATATGTTTGGTCCTTGAATGCTGAACATGATTCTTTGTAATGGAGATGGCACTTGTATTGTCACACTTAATGGGAATGCCTTTGAGGTTGATGCCAAGATCTCGCATTTGATGAGCTATCCAAAGGATTTGGGAGCAGCATGCTCCAGCTGCTATGTATTCGGCTTCTACAGTTGATAGAGTGACTGAGTTTTGTTTCTTTGAGTGTCAACTGATCAAGGATGCTCCTAAGAATTGGCAACATCCTGATGTGCTCTTCCTATCCACCTTATAGCCTGCAAAATCCGCATCAGAATACCCGATTAATGTGAAATCCTTTTGCTTTGGGTACCATAGTCCAAGCTCCTTAGTGCCATTGAGATATCGAAAGATCCTCTTCACAACCACGAGGTGAGATTCTTTAGGATCAGCTTGAAACCTAGCACACATGCAAACACTAAACATGATGTCAGGTCTACTAGCTTTAAGATATAGTAAAGATCCAATCATTGCCCGATACTCCTTTTGATTGACACTCTTTCCAGTCTTGTCTTGATCTAGGGATAATGTTGAGCTCATGGGAGTCTTGGCTGCTTTGGATTGATCCATCTTGAACTTCTTCAAAAGATCCTTAGTGTACTTGCTTTGGTTGACAAAGATCCCTTTCTTGGATTGATGAACTTGTAATCCCAAAAAGAAGTTGAGTTCACCCATCAAGCTCATCTCAAATTCGCTGCACATGATGTCAGAAAATTCCTTGCACAAAGATGTGTTAGTAGCACCAAATAATATATCATCAACATAAATTTGAATAACCAAAATGTCCTTTCCTTTGGTCTTGATAAAAAGAGTCTTGTCGATCAACCCTCTTTTAAAATCATTTTCTAAAAGATATTTTGACAAGCGCTCATACCAAGCTCTTGGGGCTTGTTTCAAACCATAAAGCGTTGTGTCAAGTTTATAAACATGATTAGGAAATTCCGAAATTTCAAAACCTGGGGGTTGAGCCACATAGACTTCTTCCTCTAAGAAACCATTAAGAAAAGCACATTTGACATCCATTTGATATAACTTTATGCTCATGAAATATGCAAATGCTAATAATATACGAATAGTTTCAAGCCTGGCTACGGGAGCAAAGGTCTCCTCGTAGTCAATACCTCCATCTTGATTGTAGCCTTGAGCAACAAGCCTTGCCTTGTTTCTCACGATCTTACCATTCTCATCTAGCTTGTTTCGAAATACCCATCGTGTGCCAATGACTGATTGATGCTTTGGCCTAGGCTTCAAGGTCCAGACTTTGTTCCTTTCAAATTCGTTAAGCTCACTTTGCATAGCAATGATCCAATCTGGCTCTTGAAGGGTCTCATCTACCTTCTTTGGTTCAATAAGAGAAACAAAAGCGTGAAAAGCACAAAGATCTTTAAGTTTAGAACGAGTTTGAACACTAGAAGTAGGGTCAGAAATGATATCCTTTAATGAGTGTGAAGAGGAGTATTTGAATTTTCTTTTGCTAGTCTCAGTTCCTTGATTCGTCACACCAGTAGGATTGATTTGAGGTACATCTGACTCCGTGGTCCTGTTTGGTTCAGTTTCAGCAGTTTTTGACGTTTTAACACTGTTGGATTGGACACCAAGGGCTTTGGACGAATCTTCAACACCTTGGGCAAATTCTTCAGTGTTGAGAATCTGTTCCTGCATGTTCCTCTTCTCTGTGTTCTTGGTAGCAGCATCATCACCTTCCTCGTTCTCTGCATGGATGGTAAGATCTATATTTGCAACACTTTCACTCAAAGAACCGTCATTGCATTCATCAAATATAACATGTATACTTTCTTCAACTAACTGGGTCCTTTTATTGAAGATTCTATAAGCTTTGCTACTTGTGGAGTAGCCAAGAAATATACCTTCATCACTACGCGCATCAAATTTCCCAAGGTTATCTTTTCCATTGTTATGAACAAAACAAGTACATCCAAAGGGTTTAAAATAAGATATAAGTGGTTTGCGACCTTTGAAAAGTTCATAAGGAGTTTTCTTTAAGATAGAACGAATAAGACAACGATTCAAAATATAGTTAGATGTGTTAACAGCTTCAGCCCAATAGGTTTTAGGTAATGCATTTTCTAAAAGCATAGTCCTGGCCATATCCTCTAAGATGCGGTTCTTTCGTTCCACAACCCCGTTTTGTTGAGGTGTCCAATGAGCAGAAAAGTTATGGGAGATGCCATATTTAGCACAAAACAAATCAAACTGAAGTTGATCAAACTCCCTACCATGATCACTCCGAATTGACACTATGGGCTAGTTTCTTAAAGTTTGCAACTCCTTACAAAGTTTTGAAAACTCAAATAAGGCCTCTGATTTTTCTTTTAAAAATGCAACCCAAGTATATCTAGAAAAATCATCTACAACGACTAGCATGTACTTTTGACCATTGGGAGATTTGACTCGCATAGGACCACATAAATCCATATGTAAAAGTTCAAGGGGTCTAGAAGAACTTACAACCTTTTTGGGTTTGAAAGAGCTACGTATTTGTTTACCTCGTGTGCATGCATTGCACATATCAATACCTTTGAAGTCCATCTCAGGTAGCCCTCTTACAAGCCCTTTGGACACAAGCTTCTGTAGTGTATGTGGACTCACATGACCGAGTCTCCTGTGCCAGAGCTTTGGATCGTCCGTCAAAGCCTTTAGACAAGTTAAGCTTCCTTGTCCCACTTGATCAGCATTTACAGCATATATATTGTTGTAACGATATGCAGTCAGTATAACTTCACATGTATCTTCTCTGCACACTAGACATCTTTTCTTGTTAAATCTGACATTGTTGCCACTATCACATAATTGAGAAACACTAAGCAAATTATACTTTAAACCATTCACAAGATAGACATTTTTAATACTATGGTTGGAATCACTCCTAACGCTACCAATACCAACGATGTCACATTTTCCTTTGTCACCAAGAGTGATTGTTCCTGTAGATTGCTCCTTTAGATCATGAAAGAGAGAACTCTTCCCACTCACATGCCTCGAGCATCCACTATCAATAATCCATTTGTGCTCCTTCATCTTGGTGATCTCCTGCAAAACAAACATCAACCTTTGTGGCTAGACCAATAAGCAAATTTGGATCCATTATTGGGATAAACCATATTTGGTAAAATAGTGACTTTTGGGACCCAAACTTGTGTTATCCGTTCTTTTCTCAAATGAACAGGAAATGTATTGCGAATGATATATGGATCCTTTCTTCTATAGGGGCAGGTCTCTTTTACATGTCCCTTTCTAGCACAGTGGTGACATATAGGAGAGGTTCTGCTTCCTTTTGCCTTTACAAAGGTGGTAATGTGCTGCTTCTTTAAAAACCTTGGATTGTAACCAATACCACTTTTGTTTAGAGAACTTTGTTGCTCACCCAACATCCTATCAAGAGTGCCTTTGGATTTGGTATGACTTATTAGGGCTGTCTGTTGGTCTTGAATCTTATTACTTAGGGAGATCTTCTCGTTCTCTAAGTCATGATGTTCACTTCTCAGAGATGAGAGATCTTGCTTGAGTTCAGATTTCTCCGAGTCAAGAGTCTTGACTTTAATGTCAAGACCTGAATAAGAAGCTTCAAGACTTTTAACCCTCATAGACAGATCCTCAATAGTTCTTTCCTTGTCCACAGTTCTCTTAATAAGAGTGTTAGTCTGGCAATAAGTTTCTCTTCATTGGCAATCATATTAGAAAGAAATTCCGATAGTACCTCTTTTGGACTTGCCATAAGTTCTCTTACAGTTACCTCAAGCTTCTCATCGTGGGATTCATCTTCTGAGGCCATAAGACAGACATTGGCCTTCTCATCATCGGAGTTAGAGTCAGAATCGCTCCAAGTTGCCATCATGGCTTTCTTTTTCCATTTATCACCCTTCTTGGACCGACTCTTCGTCTTTTGAGGGCAATCTTTCACAAGATGATCTATTTCACCACATTCAAAACAAGACAAAGGTTTAGTCTTCTTATCATATTTGTTTTATTGAGGCTTACCTTGAAATTTAGAAGACTCTGATCCATCCTTGTTGTTGAATTGTTTCTTCATTTTGAGGATTCGAGCAAGGCCTCTTGTGATAAGAGCAAAAGGATCATCCTAGCTCATCGTCATCCTCATCCTCGGAATCAGATCCATCTTTGGGCTCATCCTTCTTAGACTTGAGCGCCAAGTTCTTAGTGCTTGCTGGAAGTTCTCCATCGTCTTCATTAAGGATCATCTCATGCGTGATTAGTTTCCCAAGCAGGTCATCAAGGGGCAGAGTAGTGAGGTCTTGGGCTTCCTCTATGGTTGTTACTTTAGGACCCCACTTTTCTTTTGGGAGACACCTCAATATCTTCCTTACTTTCTCAACGTTTGTAAAGCTCTTCCCGAGAGAGTCAAGATTGTTGGTGATTTCTGTGAATCGTGTGAACATGGCCTTGATTGACTCATCAGACTTCATTTTGAAAAGCTCGTACTTTTGAAGGAAGATGCTGATCTTGGTGTCTTTCACTTGGCTAGTTCCCTCATAGGTGACGACCAACTTGTCCCTAATCTCTTTAGATGACCTACAAGATGAAATACGGTTAAACTCATCAGTGCTAAGACCACAATAAAGGAAGTTAATAGCCCTGTAGTTTTTGGAGACGAGTTCAAGATCCGCTTGGATGTATTCAGACTCCTTCTTTGCGACTTTGGTTCCATTTGGTCTGTCTTTCTCTGGAATCTTCGGACCATTCTCTATAATGTTCCAAAGTTCCAAATCTTGATCTATAATGAACATCTTCATCAATGATCTCCAGTGGACAAAGTTGTTTCCTACAAAGAGTGGTGGTCTGCTAGTAGACCTTCCCTGTGCAAAACCTCCGCTTGCTTCACCAGACATGATCGAAAACTCACAAGATTGTTAGATCAAAAGCAGTGAGTAAAGCTCTGATACCAATTGAAGGTTCGATAATGTAAAACAAAGTAATATAGAAATACTCTAGAATGGGGGTTGAATAGAGTATGCCGTTTTTTCGCAGATAGTCTCAAGACTTTTGAAACTCGTGCAAAACCCTTTGAGATTAGACCTAGTCTTTTCTCTGAAAACCTGAATCAAAAAGTTAAACAAACGAACCAAGTGCGAAAATAAGGTAAAGTAGTAAATAAAGGACTCGATGAGTTGTTTACGAGGTTCGGCACGAACTTGGCCTACGTCTCCGCCTAGGGTTGGACTCAACCGACTTTTATTGATTCACAAGACTTAGGATCCTAGTAGCTCACCGAGAAGCCTCTCTCCTATACAATTGCAATCTAGTCAACTCACGTTCCCTTGGAGTCCTAGACCAATCTAGAAGAGCCCCACCTCTCAATGCTATCTAGTACAATCCTCTTACACTTAGTGAATCAATCGCCTAGTGTCTACTTCCTGAGTTACAAACTCTCGAGTATAACACTCTTTCGAAATATATCCTATAAGCTCACTGTGTAACTCTCAAATGCTTTGAAATGAAATAACAGACTCTTAAGGACTAGCTGAGAGCACACGAAGAAGACAGATCTTGCTTGAAGGCTTGAGAGTATGAAAGCTTGTGTTCAACGAAAATTGTCACTTGTCTTCTCTTCTTCCTTTTCTATATAGAGAACAAATCGGCGCCTCCAAAGATGAATCTTTCTCTTCAACGGCTAGGCTTGATCATGGCAATCTTCGAGATCTTCTATTCTTGGAAACTTGGACGCCATGATCTTCCAATTTAAATTCTCTCAATTTTGAACGCTTAAGGAAGGATATAAAATTCAAATAACTTCCTGAAAGGTTAGTGAATATATAATAATAATAATAATATAGAAGCATATAATATCATAAAATAATATTCGAGCATAATAATATAAAGAACATGTTTTGTGTTTCATCAACACTACTGAAGCTTCAAGACTTTTGACACAAACAGACTGTCAAGGCCTTTGAAACTTATTCTGATTTTCATCAAGGGAGTGGAGTTATCATAAGGTAAGAATTCGAGCACCAGACATACCTGACACCTCGATGGACTTACAAAGTCGGCAGACGGTGAACCGTCACAATATACCATGAAAATAACAAAAGATGCAAACCAGGCAGTGACAAGCAAACAATTTCGAGCGACCTAATAGCCCTAACCCTAACACGTTGGGGACAACATAAACTACGAACCGAAGCCAAGTGCCACCAAGGAACCTCCAAGGAAATTTCCGTATCACAAAGACCCCTCGATACACACTGCCTCGACCCCAGCCAGACCCGACTTCGAGATTTCAAAACCTCAACTAAGAAAAGTACCCCTGAGACCAACCAAAAGAGCAGTCGAGAACCACCCAAGTACATGAAAACCCTTTCGGGATTTAATTGGGATCCTTTCGGGATTTAATTGGGGCCTTTTCGAGATTTAATCAAACCCTTTTCGAGATTTAACTTCAACTCTTTCGAGCGGGTTTACTCAATACATATTTATAGACAAAATACATATATAAACCTGCTTTTATAAATGTTTTTATACATATAAATAAAAAAGCAAGTGCTGGGCAACTCGCCAAGTTGTGACCAGCAAGATGGATTAGACAAACGAAAGCCGAACTTGCACGAAAGCCAAACTAGCAAAGGCGTGGCAAGCACGACAATGAAAGACAAACTTGCACGCTAAGGTGTCCCCAATAGCAAGCCAGGCGGAGAGCCAGAGGCTCCGATAAGGACGCGGGAGCGCGATGCAAAGAATGTTAGAGCGAACGAATGCGGGGGCAGGATTCAGAGAACGTTGGTGCGCACATCTGAGGCACAACGCGAGGATGAGAGCTCCTAAGGCGCCATCGGAGAACCAAAAACTGGAATCAAGGAACCCAAATCGGTGATCGAGGGAGAAGTTGGAGCATTGGATTTGGGGTTGGAAGAAAGTGCCGCCAGGATACCATGGGAGAGGAATCCAATTTCAAGGATTGATAAAAAAATTGGGGAAGAAACCAAAAACATCAAAAGCCCCAATTTAAAATTGGCTTTAATCAACATTCGGAGATGAAATTTCAGATTAGAGTTTGCTTCTGCTAAAAAAACGGCACCCCAAGAGTGAGTTCATCCGTCCGAATCAAGGAGGAGGCGGAGAGGGTTTTCTTCGGAGTTGCACAACCACCGAACAGGGGTTTTCGACCTTCCGAGGGGAGTTTTTGTTATCGACCTCGCAGACAGCCCGTCGACGATCCGACAAGGTGTGTTACTCACCTCCGAAGATAGATTACACTAGCTTCAAAGAGGGGTTTTTAACCTCCCAAAAGGGAGTGTTTTGGGCGAAGTAACAAACAATTCAAGAGAATCTATAATTTCAGGACTAGGATTTTACGAACGATGAATCCTCAATAGACCAATATATAGCCTCACCCGAATCATTTTCAATTCTATGTGAAGGGAAGTTGTCTAATGTAATTGCAAATCTCCTTTCAGTCTCAAAGCAAATGTGCCTGAATTGGATAGCAATATCCTTTCGGTATCATGCATCAAATTCAGGCCCTTTAAGCTCTTAGAATCTAGGTGATAATCATATCAATATCTTCTTTCGATCACAATAATATCAAAATAACCTAAGATTTATACGACAACCTATTGATCCTTAAAAAGCTTAATTCACTTTCACACAATTAAACGATTTCAAATCACCATCTAAGTTCCAATTTAGGGTTATCTTCTTTCAATCTAAAACCCTAAATCAAGTCTAACCAATTAACATCAATTAGATTGGGTTCAATAGGATTAAATCACAATTCAAATGAGAAATTATTCGGGTGATAGAAAAAGTAATTCTATTTTTGTATCATCGGGATGACCCATAACTCTAAAACAAAGAGAACTAGCCTAGCATGGAGATTTTCATATTCAATTCAATTAGACTAAGCATAGAAATCAAAGACAAAAAAAAGATAAGAGAAAAAGTACGAATTTTGAATTGAAACGATTCGAATCTCCGCTTTGGGTTCTCACAAAGTTCTTCAAAGATTAGAAATTGAACGTGGAAAAAAGAGAGCGTCTGAAAGATGTCCTCTCAATCCTTAAATCGTCTAGATAAAAATAAAATAAAATGATAATATTTAATTCCTATAATAATAAAATAAACCGAAGTCAAGTCCGGGATCAACACCATCAAGCACGCTGACGGATGTAAAACCTGTCGTTGATCCGTCAAAGTAAACTCAAACTTACAACTAGTATAGCAACAAGTAAGAGGTCGATCCCACAGGGAAATTCGCTATTCAAGTGTAATTTAGATGCCAATCAAGTAACCAAAGAGGGGGGTTTTGAGTGTGAAAAAGTTCCGCCTTTTATCAAAGCGGAGTAAAGAAAGCAAAGTAATTGGATTTGGTTTTAGACAAATTTGAGAAGTAATTCTACCTATAATCTTCCACTTTATTGGATTGAAGCGATCCTTGTAACTTCTTCTCGTCCTATTAAGTTTCCTATGAATGCCCTTGTCCCGACCTAATATAGTTACTAGTCCAATCAGTCCTAGAAACCCTTATCAATCGAACAGTCCCTAAAGAAGGATTTAACCCAATTGATAGCTTTAAGTTCAGAGATTAGCCAAGGTATTTGCAGTCCCTAAAGAAGGATTTAACAACACATTCAACTTCCTACTTATTCAATTAATTCAATCAGCCCTAAAGGAACAAGTTTGCCACTTAGGTTAAGGTTCACAATCAGGAATCTACAAAACCTTAACAATTGAATTGATTCTAACTAGTTGGCCAGACAAGATAGAATAAAACAATAAACAATCAAGCCCAAAGAAGTTGAAACATTCAAATATAGGAAACAAGGAACGAGAATTAGAAACTCACAATCAGTCCGAATAAAGCTTCAAATTGCAGGCAGAATAGATGAGTTTAGTTCCTCATGGAAGACATCGCTCAAAATCTTTAAAGTGTCTGATGAATAGAATAGAATAGAAGTGACGGAAAAATAACTAAAAGTGGCCTTAAGTATCATCCAAAGTCGGCTATGAAATAACAATATAGGTTCTAGGGTTTAATTTTAAACAAAACGCAGTGTATAAACGCTGACGGCAGATGCGGCGGCCGCCGCATGGATGCTGCGGCCGCAGCATCAGGATTCCTCTTGCATCGTCCCTGGCAGCGGCCGCTGCACACCATGCGGCGGCCCCTGCATTGGTCTTTCACGGAAAATCCTTCTTGAATCAGCTCTCAACGTCAACATGAAAGTTGTAGCTCTCTGAAAAAGCTTTCCAACGCATGGTCATAATAGTCGATCGGACAACCGAGGCCTCCAGAAAGTGCAAAACAAGTTCAGCATGTCTGGCGACAACTTCTGCAGACTTGCTCTTCGTTTAGGTTCGCTTCTTCTTCTCAGGACCTCTTGAGATCTTCATGTAAGCTTCTTCGATCAACTAGACATTCTCATCCAATGCGTTATCAACTCATGTCTCCTCCTCGGATCCACTATTACCCGAAATAATCAATAAAAGCGTGTAGATTCCGACTCTAACAACATAGAGAACTAATATGCAAATCGTGCTTAATCCATCAATGAAATGCATCTTAACTAAGCTAAATGCAACCTATTATGCCTACCTAAATGCATGCTATTAAACTCCCCCACACTTAACCTTTGCTTGTCCTCAAGCAATGATAGAATGAACATGAATCAACGCATTCCACGGGAAATCCCTTCAAGTTTCAACCTCATCAAAAAGCAACATCATAGCAGGTGAAAACATAAACCAAGCAAATAAACGTCATAACATGTATTTCAGTGATCAAAGCTTAGAAATAGACATCATCCAACCTCACTAGAAATATGTGTTTCACTCATGTGTTTCGGCTTTAAGGTACAACTCTCAACTCAATCCAAAATGCACTAAGCTCATAGACATTGACCACCATATCGCCAAATATCTACCGAAATGTCATTACTTGGGGGACACAATAAAGACACTAAATAAAATGTGACACTTTTTTTCTTTTCTTTTTCTTTTTTCTTGTCTTGGTGCTTCCCTTACGCGAGGCGCAAACATGGGTGTCATGAATGGCCCCGGTCTATCAACACCTCAACCTACTAATATGAAGTCCACTTGAACATCTTTTGACGCAAGTTGCAAACATGGGTGTCATGAATGAACTGGGTTACTCAATGATCAAGCTTTCTTTCCTAGTTGATAGTTTTCAACACCTTTTGTGCAAATAATACCCATGAGTGTCATGCATAGATCCGGTTACTAAGTGCATCAACCATTGCCACCTTATTCACTAAATATGCACAAATTCTAATCAAAAGACTCAAAATATAAACATAAACTCCGCAAGCAACAAACATGTGAGTCGGTCTTGAAAAATAGATATTGCAGTCAATGCCAAGAGGTAGCAACACAAGGAAAGTAATTCACACAATTGAGCAAAAGATTTCAAATAAGGCTAAACATTCTCACAGGGTCATGTTCATAGGATTTCAACCATACTTTAGCTCAATCATACATGCTCAATTATATTTGCTAGCTCGTGTTCCACAAAAATCAAATATAGACAAGGCCAAAACATCCAAAACTCCTTGGGATTTATATGATTATGCTTGAAATTTAAATTAGAGGACAAACTAAGCTAGATGGGTGTTTGAAAAGCACATATGTATGCAATGCATGCTTATTTTTGGAATTTTCGATTTTTTTTTAATTATGAAAATAAACAAGAAATTAATAAAAAATGATTACATAAATTAAACATGGTGCATAATTTTAAATATGATGTCGATGTCCTATATGCACTATATATACAGAATTCCTCTCCCCCACACTTAAAGTTTTCATTGTCCTCAATGAAACAGTAAAGACAACAAAATTAAATCAAATATAATCAGGGTGAAGGAAAAGGAAAGGGAAAAGAAAGAAAAACTTACCTCGGGTTGCCTCCCGAGAAGCGCCTTTGTTTCAAGTCTTTGGCTCGACGTACTGGCCCTTGATTGGCCTAGGTTTCTCCACCAGGGTCACCAACACCTGTCATCTCATTGACAAATGCGGGCACCCTTGAAAGGTGTAGCTTTCTATCCAAGCTGTCATCCATGACCCTCAGCTTCTCTCCTTGAGCTATGCCTGGGGGTTGTCCTGGAATCACAAAAGGTTTCAATTTGTTAGGAGGTTCAAATTTCCATAAACTATGTTCCTTAGGTGTCTCTAACAAATCACGAAAATTATTGGTGCGATCAGTATTGTCAGCAATAGGCATATCTAAAGAATTTTCAGGAGAAAGCTTAGCATGATTAAAGAGAGAGAATTCTATCTTTCTCCCATCAAACTCCATAGTCAATAGACCCTCACAACAATCAATTTTCGTTTTCGCAGTTTTCAGGAATGGTCTTCCTAGTATAATGGGTGTTTCAGGGGCTCCATGCTCCATATCTAAAACAAAGAAATCAATAGGGAAAAACAAATCATCCACCATAACCAAAACATCTTCAACAACGCCTCTTGGCCTGATTTGTGATCGATCAGCAAGTTGCACTGTAACCCCAGTCTCAATCAAAGCACCCAAACCCAAAGACATGTACATATTATAGGAAATAACATTAATTGAGGCTCCTAGATCTAGCATGGCTTGTTTGAATCTAGTATTCCCAATTGCACATGGAATTGTAAACATACCTGGATCTCCACATTTTTCAGGCAATTTCCTTTGCAACATAGCAGAGACATTTTCATTCAAGCTTACCTTTTCCTTCTTTTTCAGTCTTTGCTTCTTCTTGATGGTGCACAATTCCTTCAAAAATTTAGCATATCTAGGAATGTTCTTAATTAATTTGAGTAAAGGAATATTTACCTCGCATTTGCTGAACGTCTCAAAGATCTCCCTATCGTTCTCATACCTTCGTGTATCCTTTAGGGCTTCCGGAAAAGGTGAAACCGGCTTTGGAGTCTCCATAGGTATGGAAGAAGAAGAAGGAGAAGAAGAAGGAGGAGGAAGAGGGGAAGAAGGAGAAGAAGGGGAACAAGACGAAGAAAACGTACCTGGCACCGATAGGTCGATGGGGGCACTGGCGGCGGGCGCCGCAAATTGCTGCGGGCGCAGCTCCATTGTTATGCTGCGGGCGCCGCATGGTTGCTGCGGCCGCCACACTGTGTAGCGTCCGTCCTCTTCATCTCTTACCTCTATTTCGTCGTCCATGGTTTCTTCATCCTCTTTTTGAGGTGTGACAATCAGTTCCTTGCCACTCCTAAGCGTTATTGCACTGACATTCTCCGTAGGATTCTCAACCGTTTGCGATGGAAGCTTCCCTGAATCGTTTGCCTCCTTCGCACTTAAGACCTGAATGAGCTGACTCAGTTGATTCTCCAAATTTGTGATCCGGTCTGATTGTTGTTTCTCAACCTTCAAGACCAACCGTGACAATTTCTGTATTGGATCCTCAATAGCCTCATTGGATTGTGGTTGGCCTCCCTGTTGAGGTTCAAATTGTTGGTGGGGCCTTGCCTGTTGCCCGCCTTGCTGATTGAAAGATTCTTGGTAGTTGCCATAACCATTACCCTACTGATAGCCTCCATTGTAGTTATTATTGTTGAAGTACACAGGATTACCAAAGTTGCCTTGCCTAGGCCTTTGTGGAGCAAAATTCCCAATTGCATTCAACTCAACACTAGGATCTTGCACAGTTGAGTACATATCCATAGGGTGGGATAGATCGCTGTAGGATTCACATGCTTTCAACTGCTGAGATGCTCTGTCAACTACCAGCCTTTTGAGCATCTCTTTCATCTCTGCCATATCAGTTTGTAATGCAGCCACTGGGGCATCAATAGCAAGTACACCTCTAGCACGAGTGCTCTTGTTGAACTGCCTAGAGCCCTCAGAGAGCTCCTTAAACACTTCCTAAGCTGCAGCAGGCGTCTTATTCAGCATGTTTCCCCCACAACAGGAATTCACCGTTTTACGCTCTCCATCAGTAAGCCCATTGAACAAGAAGAGAACCAGATCCTTCTGAGAGTACCCATGGCATGGGCAGCTAGCGCAGAGTTTCTTGAAACGCTCAAAGTACTCATGAACAGACTCCGTCGCGTATTGCTCAATGCTGCTGATTGACCTTTTCAAGGCATTTAGCTTTGTTGCAGGGAAGTACATCTCTAGGAAGACTCTCTTCATCTCAGCCCCAGTAGTAATAGATCCAGGTGGTAGATAGAAGAACCACTCATTCGCATCATCCTTCAAAGAGAAGGGACAAGTAAGAGGTCGATCCCACAGGGAAATTCGCTATTCAAGTGTGATTTAGATGCCAATCAAGTAACCAAAGAGGGGGGTTTTGAGTGTGAAAAAGTTCCGCCTTTTATCAAAGCGGAGTAAAGAAAGCAAAGTAATTGGATTTGGTTTTAGACAAATTTGAGAAGTAATTCTACCTACAATTTTCCACTTTATTGGATTGAAGCGATCATTGTAACTTCTTCTTGTCCTATTAAGTTTCATATGAATGCCCTTGTCCCGACCTAATATAGTTACTAGTCCAATCAGTCTTAGAAACCCTTATCAATCGAACAGTCCCTAAAGAAGGATTTAACCCAATTGATAGCTTTAAGTTCAGAGATTAGCCAAGGTATTTGCAGTCCCTCAAGAAGGATTTAACAACACATTCAACTTTCTACTTATTCAATTAGTTCAATCAACCCTAAAGGAACAAGTTTGCCACTTAGGTTAAGGTTCACAATTAGGAATCTACAAAACCTTAGCAATTGAATTGATTCTAACTAGTTGGCCAGATAAGATAGAACAAAACAATAAACAATCAAGCACAAAGAAGTTGAAACATTCAAATATAGGAAACAAGGAACGAGAATTAGAAACTCACAATCAATCCGAATAAAGCTTCAAATTGCAGGCAGAATAGATGAGTTTAGTTCCTCATGGAAGACATCGCTCAAAATCTCTAAAGTGTCTGATGAATAGAATAGAATAGAAGTGATGGAAAAATAACTAAAAGTGGCCTTAAGTATCATCCAAAGTCGGCCATGAAATAAAAATATAGGTTCTAGGGTTTAATTTTAAACAAAACGCAGTGTATAAACGCTGACGGCAGATGCGGCGGCCGCCGCATGGATGCTGCGGCTGCAGCATCAGGATTCCTCTTGCATCGTCCCTGGCGGCGGCCGCTGTATTGGTTTTTCACGGAAAATCCTTCTTGAATCAGCTCTCGACGTCAACATGAAAGTTGTAGATTTCTGAAAGAGCTTTCCAACGCATGGTCATAATAGTCGATCGGACAACCGAGGCCTCCAGAATGTGCAAAACAAGTTCAGCATGTCTGGCGACAACTTCTGCAGACTTGTTCTTCGTTTAGGTTCGCTTCTTCTTCTCAGGACCTCTTGAGATCTTCATGTAAGCTTCTTCGATCAACTAGACATTCTCATCCAATGCGTTATCAACTCATGTCTCCTCCTCGGATCCACTATTTCCTGAAATAATCAATAAAAGCGTGTAGATTCCGACTCCGACAATATAGAGAACTAATATGCAAATCGTGCTTAATCATCAATGAAATGCATCTTAACTAAGCTAAATGCAACCTATTATGCCTACCTAAATGCATGCTATCACACGCCCGTGCGGTAGGGGGAACCTCCGTGCATCTTTCTACTGTATAAGTCGGCCAACTCACGCGCCCGTGCGCTTCACATGCACGTTCGTGCGCTTGTGGCCTCTAAGGTCGGTTCGGCTCACAACATCCTTGCTAGGCACGCTCCCCAATTAGCATCTTAGTTGGATCGATTAGCTCCCAAAAAACAACAACAACAACAAAGGATAGATGATGCAAAACCTATTATAAATACATAACCTAAACGACGTAAAATATAATGACATCAACAATCTTGTTGGGGGCCTATTTCTGCAAATGTGAAAAGTCACCTGCTGAGCCGGTTGTAGGTGAGAGGGAGAAAAACAAATTGGGGGATTTTTTTGGCACCAAATTTGTGATGGGACACACGCCAAAGGACAAGGGGGATGTGTGGATGTGATAGGGGGATTTCCACCTTTTTTGTAGTGTATAAAAGGAGAGGATGGAGAGCTTACTCACTTTTTTCTTTAAGTTGAAAATTTTCAGAAAAAAAAGGGATGGAGAAGATTGCCATCATAGAAGAGTCGTCGTTCTAAAGTTCTAGTTGCAGAACATTTGTCGCCCATATTCAATGTATTGTTACTCAACATAATCCCCCGTGTCGCCAATTAGGTTTCCCGGAAACCTTTCTTCACTAATGCAATGGGTAAGTGTAGTTCTCATAGTACTTCCCATATATGGAGAAAACTATATCCCCAAGATACGAAGCTCATCCTTCATTTCATTTTGAAGTTGAAAAGGATGGAGATGAGTGTCACCATGGAAGAGGAGCCGAGCTTCTAGAGTTCCCCCTTCTTATCAAATCTGAGAATTTTTCCGTCTCCAATTCTTCGCAAATCTGAGGATTTTTTTTTAGAATTGGAGCCCATGGAAGAAGAAGGCAAAGTGGCAAAGAGGAAGAACAAGGTTTGATTTCTGCGATTCATTCTTTGATTTTTCCATATTCTTTTCAGATCTCATATATTGTCCCCCCCCCCCCCCCCGGTCAAATACGAGAATCTGAGAATTTTTTCGTCTCCAATGCTCTGATGATTTTTTTAGAATTGGAGCCCATGAAAGAAGAAGTCAAAGTGGCTAAGGGGAAGAACAAGGTTTGATTTATGCGATTCTTTTATTTGATTCTTTCCATATTTTTCTCCAATCTCATAGTTTGTTCCTCGTTTCAGATCATGTAGCAAAGGCCCAATTGTGTCACTCTCATATACGATTGCCACCATGGAAGATGAGTTGTCGTTCTAAAGTTACAGTCGCAGAACACATGTCACCCTGATTCATTGTCTTTGTCACTCAAAACAATCCCCCCGTGTCACTTACGTTTCTGAGAAACCTTTCTTCATATACACAATGGGTAAGCGTAGTTCCTGTAGTCATGCTCAAGATCTATGGCGAAAACTACAATCCAAGACGCTAAGCTCATCCCTCATTTTATTTTCAGGTAGCAAAGGCTTGGTGTAATAAACCCTAAACCAATACTTTTAAATATGAAATCGATATTGATTTGAATATTAGGCATTTCTCATTTGATTTTGAAACTTGGTTTTGTCTGAAGAATGGGTCGACCTTTTTGTTCTCATGTCTTTGTCTAGAAATTGGCCGTAAAATATTTTCAGTCTTTGAACTTCAGTTTCTTATGTACTTCATTTATGTCACTTGTTTGCATACCCATGTCACATGAATGATTTAACGTGTCACTTTGTTTGTTTGCACTGAAACAGGTGAAAAGCAAAAAAAACCAAACAAGTTCACAAATACCCAACTAAGAAATTTGGGATTTGGTGTTTGCGTTTATGGGTGAGGAGTAATGTGAATACAATAACAACAACAACCCAATATATCCCGTCTAAGGCATGGTATGGGGGTCTCATTGTACACACCCTTTCCCCGACAAGGTCAAGAGGATGTTTCCTAATGACTCAAAAGGAAGGGAGAAGGCAAGATGCTCACAGTCCAAGCAACACACCAAGACAACGAAGAATAAATATTACCACATAAGGAAACACATAGAGTGATAAGTACAAAAAAACTATATGCAACTTTAGAGTGTATGGTGTTGGCGACATGAAAGCAAGTGACGTTGGCAAACATGTAAGAAGAGTGAAACGTAGGACCCAACTACTGTTCTCGAGTTCTAATAGCACTCCTCTACTACATCATATCAAGAGTCAACCCCTCCGTTAGACCCAAATCCCTCAAGTCTTTTCTGATCACCTCCTCCCACCTCTTCTTTGGGTCTCCCTCTCCCTCGACGGTCCTCACTAATAACCACGTTGTCACATCTGTGCACAGGCACACTTAGGTCCCTCCTCTGCATGTGACTAAACCATCTGAGTCTCGATTCCCGCAACTTGTCCTGAATACTTGACACCCGAACTCTATCTCTGATGGACTCGTTTATGTTTTTATCGCGTAAGGTAAATCCGCTCATCCACCTAAGCATCCTCATCTCAACCACCATGAGTTTCTGTACATGTGCCTTTTTTGTCGCCCAACACTCCACCCCATACAACATAGATAGTGGGGAGTAATGTGAATGAAAAGCAAATTTGAAAATTATGGGTAACAAGTAGGTTTTTGTGAGCAAATTGAATGATTTTAAGGGTGACATGCATGCGTTAAGGGTGACATATATGTATGGGTTAAGGGGTGACACGTATATGTTTTTGACAATGAGAAACTCTTAGATCTGAAAGTCAGTTTGTTATTTCGTGTAAGGAATTATATTGTTGTACTCTTAACTATTTAAAGTCTATTAACTACAGATAGAGCAATGTTTTAAATACACATAGATGTACGTTCGAATCCTACATAGACTATTAACATCATAACATATTTAACATGAAGAAACCTAATATTTGAAGAAGTGACAAGAGAATTTAAACGAGTGACAAGAAAAATATAGCATGTGACACGTAAATCCTTCAAGTGACACGACACGAATAAAAACATAAGACTATATAAAAGTCTTCAGAATTGTATTACTCCATATTTATGCTTGAGTTTTTTAGGCGGGATTTTTTTTAAATTTATGCACGTGAATACATTTGTTTTTTTTTTAAAACTCATCTCCTCCCCCCTCTTTTCACTTTTGATTTCACTAGCATTTCATGCTACATTTAATGCATGTGACTTGCATTTAATGCATTTGCATTTGAGAAAATGATAATAAATATACCATTTCTCTTTGCGCATTGCAAAAATAACCCTCCCCCGGCACAATTTGTAAAAATGTTAAAAAGGTCCAATAATTTACAAAAGTAACCGGTTGTGGGAACCTGTTACTACGGGTGAACTTTCAATTGCAATTTGGAAAAAGAAAATGGTAAAAAGAAGATATCACATCACGGTCATCTCTCATACTCACCATTTCTGAAACCCGTAGAAATTCAAAAAACTTGGAGGAGAAAACCACCATTGCCAAAGCTTGGAGGGAGCACCTGGTGCGATGCTGGAACCGAGAGAGAGAGAGGGTGCTGCAACGCCGGAACAAAGAGAGAGAGAGAGAGAGGGGGGGGGGGGGAAACCACCATTCAAGGGAGGGACGACCCGACATTGGAGAGAGACGACAGTTGGTGCCCAATCCGCCATTGAAGAGAGGTTATCCCCCATTCTCTATCTCCAAGCTTTCTCTTTTTATGGCAGTTTGGGGTTTTGAATGCATGTAAATTCGATTTGGGGCTGGTGGGAAGAATTGGGTGAATGGGGTTGGAAATTTGTGAAGGGGAAACCCTAATTGTATGTGTGGTGGGCGGTTTGGGGATAGGGGTGGAGATTTGACATTGATGCTAAATTGGTGATGAAATTGAAGGTCCAAATAGGGTAGAAACGATTACACAACCCCCGTGAAAGAATGAAATTTGGAAATTGATAACTCGTCAATGGAGAGCGGAGTCGTTCTTCTTGTGGATAGGGGAAACGGTTGAATGGCTAGGTATATGAAATTCTGGGTTGGCTTCGATTTGGGGAAGTAGGGGACAACACATATGACTTGTCTTCGATTAGTTATAATGGATAGTGTCTTTGAAAAACTCATGGTTTTAAACAAACCATGATGGTCGATGTAGTCTAGATAAATCTACTTAGGTACTCATGGTTTTAAAAAATTTCTCGCATAAGGGATAATGAAGATGATATATACAAGATTTTAGAGGATTATGGATTAAAGGCTAGCAGCCCCTTTGAGGCCATAGTTTCAAGTCCCATGTGCTAGTTTGTTATTGGTGTTGTAGTAAAGTATTGTTTTTGGACCCAATCACACTCGTGATCAACCTTTTGCTGCCTAACTATATTCTCATGATTCTTATGATATGAAGTTCTTTGAGTTTCGTTACTCTTGTAGATTGAATAAAAAAAAACAAAGATCCTCAAACCATCTGATGTCTTAAAGCAATCATATTCAGTTCTTGATTGTTTTTCGTGGCATTTGTGTAGTGTTGTCATTTGGATAATGTTAGATTTTCTGGCAGAAACATTATTTTGACTGGCTAGGCATTTGTATATATACTAGCAAGGATTATTGCTTAAATGAGTATTATCTGAATGACAAATTAAGGACAATGACAAAATCGAAAGGAAAAAAGGTCGTGACGCCGTCGAGCAAGAATGTATCACCTGTTATCACTTCTGAGATGGAGTAGGGACCTTATTTATTTGTCTTGGCGATGTCAAATGTGTGGGCTTGTGTGATATTTGTGCAGGCGACACTAGCCCTTCCTCCAACAAACTTTTTTAGAGGGAGGTCGAACCAGTTCTCCAAGATGGCCATGCTGAAAGGAATGGACGATGGGCTAGCTGCGGCTGATTGGCAAATGTTGAAGGACAGCAGGCTAGGGGGCATTGTAAAGATCGGAACCAATGTGCTGTATTGCTCAGCCCTGATCCATTACTTCCTCGAGAGGCAACTGACTTATGTTGGTTAGGAAATGTTGGTGTTCGTTGTGTTTGGTTGACTTGATAAACTTGTTAGCATTTTGAACTTTTGGAACCTTATGTTTTTTACTACATATGTATGTTGTCGAGACTTGGTTATATTTATTATAGATGGTTGTGGCTAATGTTGTGTTATTATGCATTCTGTTTGGGTGTACTTGTCGTTTTTCTTATGGTTGACAATTTCTGAGATATATAAAACATGGTAAGGGATTTCCTGTTATCGGCTTAGTATTTGATGAGGCTCTTCCCAATAAACACATGCGTTATTATGCATTCTGTTTGGGTGTACTTGTCGTTTTTTCACCTTGATACAAGGCTCTTCCCAATAAGCTCGGACGTTGCCTGACGTCGATTGTGGTTGTGTCTAACATTAATGCCGCATGTGTGCTTCTGCACAAACTTCTGCAATTGTCACGTGTATCCCTGTGTATGTCTAGATATATTCCATTGATACTAGGATTTCTCTTTGCCTGGCTAGTAACTGAATTTCTGGGTTTTAATCTTTCAACTTGACGTTAATGGAAGCCATGGGTAAGAATCAGATGTTTTGCACTTTTTGGTCCACCTGGCGAGCTCCCTCATCTCCTTTTATACTCCCTCTGAAAACCGATAAAATCTCCATGTGATTTCCCTCCATTTTGCCTTGGCGGGAACTTTTTTTTGTGAAAAGTGAACCCTCTCTCTCTCCTATCATTAAATGCTGGTCATTCCAAGCTTCCTCACCCTCTCTTCACTCTCTCTCCTAGCGTCACTGTCAACCTTTGGCATTCCTTCCTTTTTTTATTTTTTTTTGGCCAAAATGATTACATTTTCTCCCTCTTTCCAATCGACGCGTGTCCCACATTGTCACAGCTTTTCCCGGTTTGTGCAAAGGGTAACTGGCAACCCGTTGGGCCTAATTTACAAGACTGACAATTTGTCATGCCTTTGCCAATTTTCTGGGTGGATGTTATTTTTGCAAAGTGGAGGATGAAATGGTATATTCATGCAAATCATCCTTTGCATTTTCCTTATTCATTTCCCTTTTTTTGGTCTCTTTTACCTATTTTAACAAGTTGTTCCACCGACACTTTTTTGCAATTTTTAGAGACATTGGGTTAGTCTTGCAATTTTTAAGGGGTGGGGGCTAGTTTTGCAAATCGGATGGAAATGTGGGTTAGTTAACCCCATTCTCGCTAACCTAAATGTATCTTAGAAATCTTTTCGAATTTTTAAAAAAATCTCGTTTAAAGTGGCATACATAGATATCATATATATATATTTTAAATCACTGAGTAAAAATAATAATAATATCATTGTAACTTTGGTTATGTCACATCATCATAAAGACTTATATCTAAAATAATATTGGTTATTCCACATCATAATAAAGACTTATATATTAAGTAGTATATATAGATTAGATATTTATAATATATATAAAGATTTACATGTAGATTAATAGAAAATATATATTAGATTATATTAAATTCAATGCTTTGAATTAATCTTAATAGTTTATAAATATATTAAAAAGAAAAAAAATTGTGATTGGTTTAAGGGGATAAAGGGAAGAAGAAAAAAAAATAAAAGAAAAAAATAGATTGTTTAAAGAGCTAAAAAAAAGCAGGAGTGTTATGTAGACTAATTAAAACTATTCTATTTTAAGAATATATATATATATATATATATATATATATATATATATATATATATATATATATATATATATATATATATATATATATATATATATATAGTTAGTAATTAAATATGTTAAAAAAGAAAAAAATATTATTAATTTAAAAACATAAATGGAAGAAAAAATTAATTGAAGAAAAAAATAATTAAAGGAAATAATTTGATTGATTTAGCGTGCTAATTAGTAGGATAAATAAAAGTAATGATAAAGGAAATAAATTTAATTAATCGGTTGAATTCAATATTTTTTATTAGACCTAATAGTTTGAAAATTGAAAAAAAAAATTAATAAAAAGAGATCTAATTGGATGAAAGTGAGAGGGAGAAGGAGAGGATGTCACCTAAGCACTAAGTATACTAAATTAAGAGTATATATACACGATTTTTGTTTAGTACATGATATTTTTTCCTTTTAGCGCAGATCATGATCGCAACGACCATACATGAAATTGGTCGCAATGACCATTGATGGAAATGGTCGCAACGACAAATAAATTTGTAGTTCATAGGTATGTGGTCGCAAAGACCAATTCCGAAAAGAACCGGGCTAAAAACGTCATGGGATATTTTTTTAAAAAAAAGAAAAGAAAAGAGACCGTTTAGCACGGTTCTGGAATAAACCGAGCTAAAAAGTCCTTATTATTGAAAAAAAAGCACTGTCGAACAATCTTCTTCTTCCCATCCTCTGCGCACACGTATGGATCCACAAAAGTGGCTCCAATCCCAGACATCAATCTCTTTGCTTAATTGCTTGGATTTACCAAGCAACCCACGTCTGGATCCACAAAATGAGGCTCTGCAAATGGGTAAACAAAACAATAATTGACCGTTGACTTTTGGTCCTAGGCGCCAACTTCGTCTCTTTTCGGTGGAGATCCCGTAACTTGGATATGGTGGGCGGTGGGAGGCGAAATGAGTGAAACTGAAACGGAATAAACATTCAATTGCTTGTTGGAGAAGGGGACTGCGAGCGGTTTAGGGTCTCAACAGCGTTGTTACTGCGTGAGAGAGAAGGGGGTGGGTAGGGTTGTGGGGTATGAGGGGTAAATTGTTACAACCATAAGGGTATTTTGGTCAATGCTCTAAAAAGCGTTTTACCGATAGTTTGAAAATTGAAAAAAAAAATCTAATTGAATGAAAGTGGGAGGGAGAAGGAGATGATGACACCTAAGCACTAAGTATAATGAATTAAGAGCATATATAGATCTATTTGGGGGGTCTCGGAGAGTCATTTACCATTTCTTAGGGAGACAACGTTCACATTTGGTGTTTGCTTCTCTGAAGCTCTAGCATCGATATTTGAGTCTTTTTTTCCATTGACTGCCCCATCATCTCTTCTGTGGCTATCACCTTGTCCACATGGAACTGAAGTTGGCTTTCCTAAAATAGATCTGCCTGATGATGTATTTCTCCACTAACACTTGATATATAAGTCCTTTCTTGAATTTGTAGAAATATATCACTTGGAAGAGAGGGATCATCATCACTTATACTAGGTTGGGCTTGTGCTTGATGCAATGAAGGTCTTTACAAGCTTTGTATTTAGTGATTTCATCCCTTGGACTTTCATTGGCGCTTTTTTTATCCGATCTCTTGAACGCTTTAGGGCCTCTTATAGTGGTAGGAGGAATCGGCTAGCCTCTAAAAAATTCTCATTACTTCATCTAGAGTCTTGTTTAAGATGTACACTCCACTTGTGTTACGGTAACCAAGTTATGATTTTTTTTCAAGCAACTCTTCATAGAGAACAAGGCCGTCCTTCGCGATTTCATGGTGAGGGAAACTTGCTTTAAGCTTCTTGAACCTTTTGAGATATTCATAGAGCGTCTACATAAGGCATTGCTCAATGCTCAAAAGTTCCTTTTTTAACTTGATTCGTCGAGTGGTAGGGAAGTACTTGTCCAAGAATGCCCTTTTCATCTCCATCCATGTGGTGATACTTCCTGCTGGTTGAGTACAACCGGTCGTTTGCTGCATTTTTCTGAGTAAAGGGTAAGACCCTTAGTATGAGTTGATAATCATTCAGCCCATTAGTTCTCAATAATTGTGCTAGGTGTATGTTGGGATCTTCCCCCTTTAACCCACGAAACTTTGACAAAATCGTTGCCCAATAGACTTTATATTGAAACTTTGACCCTTCTAGAATATCGAAGAGCCTTATCACGAGTGTATGCGATGTCGAGTCAGGCTCCTTCAATTGCCTTATCGTTTCGCCTGTTGCGCCATTATTGTTGTTTTTGTTTCTCTTTGATTCCTGAAAGCAAAGACAAAAGAGATGGATTAGTAGCAAAGGTGTGGACCTTCTAGGAAGGTCCACATAAGGGGATAACAATAGAAACACACAATAATATTAAAGTAATGTCTCCTCGGCAACGACACCAAAATTTGACGTGTGTTAAATGATCTTTGCTCTCGCCAAAGATAACTCACACTTAATAAGCTAGTATAGTTGGTAAATACGGATGCCGATCCAATGGAAGCTTAACCTCTCCTTTCGTATTTCTCTTGTTAACAAGTGAAGAAAGGTAGTTGATTGGTGGTGGTAAAAGTGAATAAGAGTATGTGGCAAGAGATCTTGGGAGATTAACGAGATAAAGTTATAACCCTAGCGCAATGCGACTATATCAAGATTATCAAACTAGATTCAATCAACAACATAGCAATTCAGAACAAAGACGATTGAAATAATGAAATAGAAGTAACGTAGAAAGTAATCCTCACAAACCAACCATGTATACAACTTGCATGAAAAAACGAAAGAGAGTTAGTTACTTTTAACGTACCAAAAAACCTTCAATTCTAAAATATTTCATGAAAGCCTAATGCATGTGATGAATGAATGCTTAACATAAAGGTCAAAGGTCTATTTATAGAGCTTAGAGACTACTAAAAACTTTAGTTCCACTAACTCTTAAAGTATAAACATTAGCCTTATTGGATAGAAATTGGTAAAAAATAAAAAAGATTCGGAGGAGATTCGCATTTATCACTATCGGTGGGTGTCATTATCTATTCGGAGGAGATTCGCATTTATCACTATCGGTGGGTTCCTATCTAAAATATGCATTATCATACGGCAAGGATGAGAGTAATTTTAAATATTTCTTTCTTTATTTCATTTCATTTTTCCTTGACCAATCTTCTGGACCGTTTTGGTAGAAGCTAAGGATTGTGTCATCTTACATTTCAAACCACAAAACACAAGATTGACAAACTGGGTTGGATAGAATTCTGATTAAGATTGAAGCAATCTTTCGGAAAACTTAGCTTTTGTCTAGGGTTCTTTGAAATTCGTCATATTGAAAAACATGAAACTGAAAATGGTTGATTAAGTTGTGCAGGTAATCGGTTCATGAAAGGGAGAGAGACAAGAGTCTCCAAACCTCATTATTCCCATCTTTACTTCTTGGATTCTTCAGCTTACAAGGAGAACCGAGTCTTGATTTTGTCTTTCCTATATTGATTTTTGTCAATCGATGCACATCCGGTTAGGAGAAAGAAGCTACAAGCCTCATAAGACCACATCTTTATTGGATATTGGCAAGATCGAGGTTTCTATGACCTTCTTCTCTCTCAATTTGAGGAAATTACTTTCTTATTTTTGGTAGCGGCAACGAGTTTGTGATTTAGGGTTTTTCAATCCAAAGCTGCAAAAAAAAGTGGGACTGGGATCTCAAACACTCAGAAATATGGAAGAAATTGGACTAAAATTAGATTAGGGGAGAACATTGTGTTTTGCTTTAGATCTAGTTGATTTTGGGGAGTTTGTGAGTACGATGGTAAAAACATGGGTAACGGTTCAAAAGAGTTCACATAGGGAAGGGTTCTGCTACAGTTTAAAGGTTTCTGGAACTTCTTGTTCAATTAAATTACAATCAATAAACTGGTGGTGGTGGTCTGTCGTGTGTGAGTGGGGAGATACGGTTGTGGTGGCCTAGTAGTTGGAGGGAGTGGTAGTGACCGAGTAGCCGGTGGGGTTTTCCCTTATTGTCAAAAGAGGGTTTTTTTCCGTTTGAGAACAAACAATAACTGTCCAATCAAGAACCCTAGATGAGATTAATAATCAATATTGTTCTGTCTTCAACTTTTTAACTTGCTCGGATTGCCTTGCCCCTTGACCCCCTTCTTTGACGATGTACAATTCCACTACTCGGAGTACCAACACACTCATTTGTAAGGTCTAATAGATCCTCATAGGTCGGGATTCTTGCTTAGCTCAAGGTGGTTTAATTCTTCCTTTTACATAGGCATGACCACGGGTCACGGACAGACCTGAAACAGTTGGGTCGCCACGGATTAGTGACCCATCGGGTCGTCGATCACCGGTCTGGGTTGAGGGGTAGGCGGGTTGGCCGGATACATGGGTTTGAGTTAGCGTCGAGCCCCTCGTGACCCGCGAACTTCCCGGGTCAACCCATACCATTTTTTTTAAAGAAATTTATAATTATTATATATATATATATATATATATATATATATATATATATATATATATATATATATATATATATATATATATATATATATATTATTCTTAGAATAATTCATAATAATACATAAACTAATATGCAATATAGGAACTATGTAGCATAAAAAAAACCTCTTTCATGGGCTGTAGAACGCGCCCCCTTCTCCTCCTCCAAAAATGTCATCTGAAACCCTAGATCCCAAAATCTTCGAGCTCCAATCCCGCTCCAAACAACATATCCGTGCTTGTTCTGGTGTGATTTCCATCATTGGAAGCCTCTCTCATCTCCAATCTCCTCGTATCCAAGCGGATTCCTGTTAAGAGGAAAATCAAGTATGAAGTAAATATAAAATATATAATCAAAACCAACTCCCTGTCTCAGCAAATAAATACAAAACTTCCTCCCATTGTAGTACAAGGCAGTCACGATCGATCCACGAGGAAGCGTGTCAGCGCCCGCCTTTTCATTTCAGAAACTCTCGAAATTGACTCAGGAAGCACTCGGCGTCGACTAAGGTCCTCGACGTCGACCACTCAGTCAGACAGAAACTACAAAACAGAGAAAACAGAACGCAAAAACGAAGCAAAGCTGGTCGATCTCGAGTAGGGGTACTCGAAGTGGACTACTGTAGCACTCGACGTCGACTAGTGTCGTCGATTTCGAGTACTGCAGAATTGAAAAACGTAACTTTAAATTTCAATAAAATGAAAGTAAACACGAAATTGGGAATAAAATCAATAAACTAAAATACTTCTAAGATCAGAGTTTCAACACCACAACGATAACCATATAAAATAATGCATAAGGTATAAAAGATCATGTCTTTTCATCAAATAACTGTCGTTATTAACCAATAGGAATATAGAGATTTTCGCATAAACTCTAATTGTTACTAATCCTTTTTCACATCATTAATCCAAGTTGTATTAAGATCACTTTCGCTTCAATAACACAAACAAGGATCACCTTCAACTTTCACAAAAGAATCATGCTCGTAGGGATAGAAGACGAAATCGCATCAAAAGATTATACCTTTATTGCATTACCTTACATGGCTACCATCGGGCTCACTCCGACCCTAGAAGTTGGGTGACTACTCGCTCTTCATCATTAAAACAATCATCAATAACAAAAAGGAACTAAATTGCATTAATAAACTAAAATAGAGCTTACAGACGAACGAAGCCAAATCCCGCTCTCGCTTTCTCCAACTCCTCTCGGCCTCCACTCTCTCAGCTCTATATGTAACTAATTGTGTGTGAAATTGAATGCCTAAAACTCAGCCCTAAGGCTTTATTTATAGTGTTCCATCTAGCTAATCTAGAAAGGAACAACTATATCTATATTTAAAACTTTCTATCTAAAAACACAAGATAAAACTTAATTGATAAAGGAAATAAATCTATAAGGAAATAGGACTAATGTGGATAACTCCCTCTTGGACTTGATAGATCTTTATGTGGATGGATAAAATTCCACATATCTTCTTTTACAAGCGTTCTATCTTCTCGGAAACACACTCGTACTCGGAGTCGGACCGTTGCTGGAACGTACTCGGTTTCGCTGCCTTTGGATCCCACTGCCTCCTCTCTATAAATATCGATTCCGATCGTCTTCCTTGTTCTTGTTAGGAGGCGGGCTATGTTATGATGGAAACTAAGGCGGGAGGTTGTGTCGCGGCTCCTATGAGATGAAACTTTAAAAAACGGAGGAAGTGGGTTCCTTGTTAGAAGCGGAGGCTGCGTTTGAGGTTTGTGTTGGAGTTTGGCAGGTTTGCTCATGGCGTCTTGATGTCTCTGTCTTCTTTCTTTCTTCTTTTTTTTGGTTACCATCTGGGATGGGGTTTTCTGGTGTTGCCCCATCCTCTCTACAACCCCTCGTTGGCCTTATATGATGTGTATGTGCGATTTGAGAACCCTGACTACCTTGTTTCTTTGTTGTTGTGCCAAAATCCGGTTGTGTTTACACTGCAAAACGAAACTTGTGTGGAGGATGTTTTTATCCTTCCATAACCTACCCCCGATTTTTGGGCCTGTAGATCCTAATAGAAAAGAGATTATTTGAAGGGGTCTCTTCCCCTAAGGATGGAAAAGGCGGATTGATTCCACCCTGGTTGATTTGGCGTGTCCATTCTAGTAAGGGGCGAACGCTAGGCTGGCTGTTCTCCTGGCTCTTATACTGGTGGGTGTCATTGTTGCTCATCCTTCAAAGGTATCTTGAGATGTTTCTCTTTGTTTCAATTTCCTTTCAAAAAATCAGTGCTCTTTATGCCTGACTACTTACCAGAAATCCACTGAGATGATGCTCGTTTGTTTTGGCTCACTGATTGCTTATTGCTCTTATCTTCACCATCTATTGGTGCCTAAATCCACTGAGATGATGCTAGAGGTGTCCTCTTCACCATGTACCCCCAATATCTAGGCCTTGAACAATATGAGGATTTTGGGGCTATCTTTGCTTCTATCCCCAGGTTTGATGAAGTAATGTCTGTGCTAAGTTATGTCACTATGAACATGAGTCTTGCTTTGACTGTCTTAATGCCTTGTTTCAATTGTCATTGCATCTTAACTAGAACACGTCCCCATCAGAAAATCCCTTATTATGCTTATCAGATGTCTACAAGATTTAGAGTCTTGCTTAGCATGTTTTGTAATTCCTGGGTGGCTGGATTCAGGTCGGATTATGATGTTGGACTGGTGTTCTGCAATTATGTTAAGCTAATTGATAAAATACTCTATGGAGTAGTAAATAATGTCGCTCAAATCATTCCTGCTGAATCGCCCATAGCACCTATTGTTGCTCATCGTGTCTCTGTTGCTAATATTCATGAGTCGGAGCAGCTAGGTGTTTATGATTTTTGTACTTCCGCCCCTGGGTATCGCAATCTTGATTCTAAGCAATGGTTTACATTGTCTCTACTGAAGGGAATGGGAAAAAATTTCAAATCAATCGAATTCACTTATATCTTTATCAAGTTAATTTGGCTTTCTTTGTTTGCCAAATCATATAAATGCATTCATACTCAGCTAACGTGTTTCTTTGAGATAAGGGTGTGGTGGAAACTCTGCCGGAAGGGTGGGATGTTCACTATTAAGTTAACCCGAGGTGTTTTGTCTTCATTCAATGCGTATTTAGTCTGGAGCAGCTGGTGTGGCTATGCGTGCCTCATCCTTGAGTATCTAAGATCGGATTACAAGTTCTCGTTTGTATCTATGATCATTTATGGTTGTTTTTGCTGCCTTTGTAAGCACTGTATCCATGAGCTCAGATTGTTTTTTTTTACCTCCCATTACATTGTGGATACCCATTTAATATATTTGTATCACACTGTAAAATCCCCATTGAATTCTCAATTTCTTTTAAACAAATTATTATATAAATCTGCTTTTGTCTCAACTAAATATATTTTGTTGGTGTCATGGTTTTGTGTCCCTCCTTTGATTAAAATAGAATGGAAACTTCAATTAAATGATATCATGTTCTATGTTCTAGAATCCGGGTTGTATGCGTTGTTAAAGCACGATATCAACAAGCCGCTTATCTAGTCTTGTATACAATCTTTTTCATGAAATATTAAGTGAAACATTTGTGTTGATTATTGTTGAAAATGCTCTTTCTACATGGCAGGATAAAAAACAGTGAAACCTTTCAATAGTGAATTATTAGTGAAAATGATTTTCGATATGAGGATCCTTAAATCTCGTCCTCATATCTCCGATTGGTTTAAATGAAGATCGGTTATTAGAATTGTAGAGGTATAAGGAAAACAACTTTTTGGACGAAAATTAACTCTTTGTGCAAAAATGAGCATATTCAAATGATGGCTTTAGTAGAAACTAAATCAGAACTCATTCCCAAAGATAAATTATGGAAATACGTTGGTTTTGATGAGGCTATCTGGTCGCCTGCTACTGGGGGCTCGGGTGGGCTTGGTATCTTATGGAGAACCCACCAATTGTTGAATGAAATTATTTATGTAGAAACTCACCTTCCTCGTATCATAGGTTTCCGTTATGAAAATGTAAATGATAGTTTTAAGACTCTCCTTGTATTTGTGTATGCACCTCCTCTCCCTAATGAGAAGGACACGTTCTGGGGAACACTAACTTCAATTGTGAATGCCTCGTCTCTCCCTAGTATTGTGTTAGGAGATCTAAATGAAATCTTGTTCAGTGGGGACAAACTCGGACGAGCTGACTCCCGTTCCTCCCGGTTTACTAGACTCCTAAATTTCAAAAATGAATGTTCGTTCTCGGATCTTCCTACTTACGGGAACCCATTCATGTGGAGAAAGAATCAAGAGAAGGAGAACAATATTGGTGAAAAGTTGGATCGAGTTCTTGTCCATCCCCAAATCCTTCATAAATTCCCCAACCTAATTACCAATAATGGGGGCTTTTCAACATCAGATCACTGTCTCATATCAATAACACTTGAGAATAATTCTACTTTCAAAGCTCCTCATTTCAAGTTTGAAAACACTTGGCTTCAACGGAAGGATTTTTGCAACATCGTCAAACAATCCTGGTGAGCTTCTTGCCCAGGTTCTACTATGTTCCAACTTATTGATGTCCGCATATTTAGTCTTCTTTTGCATCATGTTTTCATTCCATTTGAGTCATTTTATTACTTTTTGTGTTGGGAAAGTAAGGAAAATGTGTAGTTATGCTTAATATTGCAAGATATGGAGTCTACACAAGCTTTGGTGTGATTTTATAGGTTTTGGATCTGATTTGAAAGAGTTTCGACGCACTTTAGATCTTAATAAAAAATCATGAAGGCAATGGAGAAGCCAAGCAAAAGGAAAAAGTGGTGCAGCTAGAGAAAAACCTTATTTTCGACATCCTTCACTTCGATTCAAGTTCTGGAGCCTACATGGGAATTATAGTCCTTGAAAAGAGCTTTCCAACGCATATTCATATACATCAATCGGATGTACGAGGACTCGGAAAAGTGCGATTGAAGACAGAGTCGAAAAGCTGGAGAAAAACAGAGGCCATTGCATTGAGCAGACCCTCGGCGTCGACACTTGCCTCCTCGGCGCCGACACCCAGCGAATTCCAGTAGTACTGTTTTTGAACAAACCCTCGGCGCCGACACCCAGACCCTCGACGCCGTTAACATGCGCACCAGGAGAAATTTTCTACGGGCTGATTTATACACTTAATGGGCTTTTTAATTAGGGTTTTCTTCTAAATCTCTTTTATGATCTTTTAGTTAGATAGACTTGAGATATTTTATCCTTCCTTAGTTGGATTTTATTATTTTCCTAAGATTAAATATCTTTCTTTGGAGATTAAGTAAAAAATTCTATCTTTAAATAAAGCCAATTAGAGGGTAATTAGAGATCTCTTCACACGACAGACGGCTGATTTATAGCAGCAAGGAACGACGTTTTTTGGGAGTTTGGGTTGAAGGTTTGAACGTGATTTTAAAGTTTGGTTTTATGCAATTTAAGTTTATGAATTCTTCCATTGTTTTTGTGTTTTTCTTTGCAATGAGTGAGTAGTTCCCCCATCTTCTAGGGTTGGGGTGAACCCAACAAGGAGCATGTGTGTGGATGAATGAATCTATGTTTATTTGATGTTTTTATCTTATTCTACCTATGTGCTTAACCCTTTGATGAAAGTTTAAGGGAATTCATTGTTGCAATTGAATTGAAAGAGGAGATTGTTAACATTGATAGTAATTAGGGATCTTTGACGAAAGTGAAAGGGATCTAATTAAGAAAGGTAGAAACAAATAGGTTTTATGTGATCACCTCTATTATCTATTTGTTGAGTATGCGAAAGCTATCTCTTTAAGATAAAAGCATGATTTCTTATATGATTCATTGATTTATACATGTGTTTGTTGTTGTGGTAAGCCCTAATCTTGGAAGTTCTTTCTCATATATTGCATTCGTGTTAGTTACTTGTTACTTGAGCCGAATTAAGTGTGTTTTCCACCAATTACTGCAGCTACTTGTGCCCTTTATTCCCCTATTTTCGACCATAAAAACAACTAGGATAGAAACCGCTGACATACTCCCTTGGATCGACCTTGATTTTCACTATACTATAGAGGGATTCGAGCATAAATTTATTTGATTAGAGTGAGCATAGGCATCGATCTCCCCTCACGCTCGCCAAATTGGCGCCGTTGCCGGGGAGTAATCAATCGCGCCTAGACTAGTTGTTTTAAGGGTTGGGAATAGCCCATCCCCATCTTTCTTTTTAATTTTGTTTTCTTTGTTTTTATTTTAAGGTTTATGAAAAGAAGTGACCGTCCTCTATACGAGCCATTCACCGAGCCCAACGTGTTCTACACAAACGTCTAAAGGATAGGCTTAGGCGAAAGATGTCGGAAATGGAAACACTTTGTGCGGAGCTAGAAAGGCTTCACAAAGAGAATCAAGAAGTGGCGCAGCGGGAAGCCACTGCCAATCAAGCTCGTCAAAGAGAGACCGATGCCGCTAGAGTAGCAAGGAAGGAGGCCGAAAATCTTAGGGAAGAGTTGGAGAGAATTCCAACCAACGCTCGCCAATACATGCACCCTACGCTGCGGGTGCCGGAGTCGGCCATCGTTCTCCCCAATATCAACTTTGAGATCACGACTAGCTTCCTCACCATGGTGAAGTGGACTCCTTTCGAAGGGAAACCCAATGAGTGCCCTATGGAGCACATGAAGGAGTTCAAGGAGATGTGTGATACCATAGCCGATGGAGCCAACTTGGAGTATGTTCGCTTGAAGGCTTTCCGCTGGTCCTTAGTGGGAAAAGCTTGCCGCCGCGATCCATCAACACATGGGAGGAGCTTCATGATCTATTCATGAGCAAGTTCTTTCCACCTATGAAGACGACGGAGCTGCGCAAAAAGATCACGACCTTCAAGCAATTAAGGAATGAAACTCTCGCCGAAACTTGGGAGAGGTTCAAGGAGTTGATTCGCCAATGCCCTACTCATGGGCAACCACCTTATGTTTTGCAAGAGATCTTCTTCAACGGCATCAACTCGGCTACTAAGGACCGGATCAACATCCACACATCATATAGGTACGTTGAGATGCTCCCTCAAGAGGCGTGGGATGCACTTGACAAGCTCACGGACTTTGACACTAATTATGGGACCCCCGTAAACATTGATGCGAGGCCCTCTCCATTGATGCCACTTTATCAACCTTCCGATGAGATTGACCCTGATGTGCGGCAGCAATTTATGGAGGATGAGAATAGAAAATTGAAGAAGCAAGTAAGGTTTCTCTCCAACAACAAACCGTGCATAGAGTGTGGGTCCACTTCCCACATCACTACCGCTTGCCCACATGTCGAACAAGTGCAATCCGTTGAATCATATGGAGGGGCAAACTACATGAGAGGTCCTTATAGGAGCCAAGGCAATTACTACCAAAGGAACGATGGGCACTCCAATTGGGGTAACCATCCTCCTCAACATGATCAGCGGCCCCCGTATAGACCTCCAGGCCATGTGGATCATGAGCAACCTAGGGATGATATGAGATCTATTTTGGAGGAGCTAAGAAAAGGCCAAGCTGAGGCCAAGGCGGATGCTAGACAGTTCAATTTGGAGATCAATACGCAGCTGCGAGGCATGAATGCAAGGTTTGGGGACATTGATATTTGGAGGAAGAATGTTGAGACCCAATTGGGTCAATTGGCGGCTCAAATTCCAAAGCCAAGTGGCCAACTACCCGGCCAAAATGAAGCCAACCCCAAATCCCAACATATCGCAGCCATTCAAACAAGGAGTGGGAAGGTTCTACCAGAAAAGGAAGCCAATGAGAGGAGAGAAAAAATCGGCAAGCCCAAAACAGGCCTCGACGCCGACACCCCTGACCTCGGCGCCGACACCCTGACAGTGAACAAACCTACTGCATTCGAACAGGTCCTCGACGCCGATACCCCTGACCTCGGCGTCGACACCTCTGAGGAAGCTCCTGCACAGACCCTCGACACCAACACCCCTGACCTCGGCGTCGATACCTCAACAGACGAATCCGCACCCATACCCGACGTGTTGACCACTCCAAATGCCAAACCCAAGAGCTCTCTTATCCCTCAAGAGCTCTCAAGGATCCCACCGAAGGGAAGTATAGGAGATTTGTGAAGATTCTCCAAGGCTTAAATGTGACTATCCCCTCTACCGAGGCCCTTCAAGAGATGCCGGCGTACATCAAATTCTTGAAAGAGATCTTGAGCAATAAGAGGTCTATGTCGGAGATTTCGGAGGATTGCAACGCCGTCAACTTCCCTGAAAAGAGAGCTGACCCGGGTAAGTTCACCATCACCATTGGCCTAGGCGAACATCGATATCGAGCTTTATGTGATCTTGGTGCAAGCGCAAGCCTTATGCCACTCTCCATATGGTCTAAGATTAACACGGGACCACTAGTACCCGTCAACATGCGGCTCTATATGGCGGATAACTCCTCGGTGGAACCTACCGGTGTGATGGATGATGTACCGATAAAGGTAGGTAAGTTCTATGTTCCCACCGATTTCATAGTACTTGATATGCCTATAGACCCTATTGTGCCTATTATCCTAGGGCGCCCTTTCTTAGCCACGGTGGATGTGGTTATCAATGTGAGGAAAGGTCTCCTAACTTTCAAAATTGGGGATGAGCTTGTTGAATTTCAATTTGACCCCAATCTAAGGGAGGTAAGAAAAACGGAGGTCAAGATGGTTTACACGGACATGGAGAGGACCTTGACTCATGAGGAGTCCATTTGTATACCACCCACCGAAGAAGAAGAGAGCATCATTGAGGAGCTTTTGGCCACCCTTCAAGAGGATGAGAGAGATGAAAGTACAAAGGACACTGCTGATCCCTCGACGCCGACCCCTCCACCCTCGGCATCGACCCTCCTGGAGGATAAAATGTTTTTGCAGAACGCTGAAAAAGCTACAGATGCCTCGGCACCGACACCCTCAGCCCCGACATCGACACCTCCAGCAGCAGGACAACGTGAGGAAGATGGTTGTGCTACCATAGAAGGAAGAGTTGACGAGAAAGGTGAGAGTTGGGCCGAAGACCACCATCCCGGTCCCAACAACGTAAGTCAAGGTATGAATTTCTCTTCCCCTATTTCCATTTAGAACTTATCTATTACGAATGGAAGAGGTATGCCTTGGTTTGTGAGATTATGTAAGGGATGCAATGAAGATCCAAAAGCTTATGAGGTAGGAGATACGGTGTACATCTCCAAGGTCAAGAGCCATTGGTTCCCTAGCAAATTCAAAGAGAGGAAGGTTGGGCCATTCGAAATTCACAAGATTCGATCTGGTGCAATGGAGTTAAAGGACAAGGAAGGAGTCCTATGCAAGGTCGAACTAGAGAGTCTGGAGGAGGAGGCCCGTGCCACATGGGCCTTGCGAATGCCCACATGAGCTTAAGCAAAGAAGTCGGCCTAGCGACTTAAAAATCTAGAGCTTGTAGATAGACTATGGTTATTTAGGATTTTATTTTTGTTGGTTTTGGTTAGGATTTTGCTTTGGTTTTGCTTTAAACATTGTTTTTGGAGGTTTTGGTTTTGATTGCTAACGAAGGTAGGTGTTAAGCATGACGAAAGGACAACCTTGGAGCATGAAGCATGTCGACGTCGACTATCACCGGTCAACAACAATGGCACCTATTTTCGGTCGAAATGAGCTCCAATTCTATCTTGTAAGTTTTCGTTTACACCCATCTCTTATTTTTGAGCTTATACTTTGAGGACAAAGTAAATTTTTAAGTAGGGGGTGGGGGTAAAAACTTACTATATGCTTATGGTTTGAGGTTTGTTTTTGGTGGTGTTATTTTGCATTATTTTGTATTTTTCATATTCTGCATTTTTATTGAGTAAAAAAAAATACAAAAAAATTGAAAAATGTCGGAAAAAAAAAAGAAAAAAAATGCATTGTTTATTTTTAGTTTTGTTCTAAACACCTAACTTAGATGTCCTATGATGATGCCTAATAATCAACTTGATCATGTAAACCCTATGATATGTTTGGATGGTTTAGCCTAAGTCTCCTGGAAAGTTTGATTTTTATGTGGGAATTTGACTTACGATTATAATTGAGCACATATGATTTAAGGTAGAGGTGATTGAAATCCAAATCCATGTCCTAGTGAGATATTTTTGGCCTTATAGGGAATGTTCTTCATATTTTTATATTTCCCTCTATTTTTGATGTGTGATTTACTCTCCTTATGTGATTACCTCTTGACATTGATGTGGTTATCTATTTCTTGAGATCGATTATGAAATACTAGTTCATTGCTTATTAAAATTAGATGATGGATGACTTATATTTTCTTAGTCATATTTTATCCATTCATTTACCTACCTTGCATATTTATCTTGCTTGAAGCCCTTTGAGCCTTAGCCTATTCTTTGTTAGCTCCACAAAATTAATTCCTAGCCGATTATAAGCTTGACCCTTTATCCGGGAATTAGGATTTAGAGTTGGTTGGAATTTAATCGAGTTGAGTTTGATGGAGAAGAAGCTAAGTTGTTGAGCTTTGTTGAGATGTTTTGAGTGAGATTATGTAAGTTTGTGCATTATTCCTCATATTGTTCTTATATTTTAGGGGATCCGAAAATTTATATATATGTATTATTGCCGGAAAAAAACGTCGGCGGAAAAAAAAAGAAATGCAGAAAAAAAAAAGTGTTTATTAAGAGCCTAGTTCATTATATGTGAGAGTTGGATTAAATTGTTGGTTGAGAAGTATTTTCATGGGTTGATGATCTTTATTGTTGATGAGCATTGGTTATGTGCTGAATTTGGAGATGAGTTGTTTGGTTGAGTTGAGTTGGAATTTTAGGAGTCTTGATTCCCGGATTTTTAGCTCCAATTTGCCTAAATAATTCCATGTCTTTTATTTCCTACCAAGCCACATTACAACCCGTCCGAATGAAGTCTTCTTTGAAGTCTTTCATTGAGCCATAAGTCCTCTTGATGATTTTGATTGCTTTGACATCTCCGGTGGAGAGATTGGTGATATAAGTAACAATGTCTATGTAGCTTTTTGCATTAAGGATTGAGTTGAGAGATGTTATTCAAAGCTTAAACACATTGAGAGTTGAGTGAAACACATATATCCTTGTGAGGTTGGATTTCGATTGCTTTTGCTTAGAGTTGCTTATATATGTGTGATGACGTTTGATTGTTTGATTCTTTTAGACCACTTGCGCTTATGATGTCGCTTTTTGGTAAAGGCGAAGACTTAAAGGATGTGTTGTAGGTAGTGGTTATTGTTTGGTTATTGCTTGAGGACAAGCAAGTCTAAGTATGGGGTGTTTTGATGTCTGCATATTTAGTCTTATTTTGCATCATGTTTTCATTCCATTTGAGTCATTTTATTACTTTTTGTGTTGGGAAAGTAAGGAAAATGTGTAGTTATGCTTAATATTGCAAGATATGGAGTCTACACAAGCTTTGGTGTGATTTTATAGGTTTTGGAGCTGATTTGGAAGAGTTTCGACGCACTTTAGAGCTTAATAAAAAATCATGAAGGCAATGGAGAAGCCAAGCAAAAGGAAAAAGTGGTGCAGCTGGAGAAAAACCTTATTTTCGACATCCATCACTTCGATTCAAGTTCTGGAGCCTACATGGGAATTGTAGTCCTTGAAAAGAGCTTTCCAACGCATATTCATATACGTCAATCGGATGTACGAGGACTCGGAAAAGTGCGATTGAAGACAGAGTCGAAAAGCTGGAGAAAAACAGAGGCCATTGCATTCGAGCAGACCCTCGGCGTCGACACTTGCCCCCTCGGCGGCGACACCCAGCGAATTCCAGTAGTACTGTTTTTGAACAAACCCTCGGGGCCGACACCCAGACCCTTGGCGCCGATACCCTGCGCACCAGGAGAAATTTTCTGCGGGCTGATTTATTCACTTAATGGGCTTTTTAATTAGGATTTTCTTCTAAATCTCTTTTATGATCTTTTAGTTAGATAGACTTGAGATATTTTATCCTTCCTTAGTTGAATTTTATTATTTTCCTAAGATTAAATATCTTTCTTTGGAGATTAAGTAAAAAATTCTATCTTTAAATAAAGCCAATTAGAGGCTAATTAGAGATCTCTTCACACGACAGACGGCTGATTTACAGCAGCAAGGAACGACGTTTTTTGGGAGTTTGGGTTGAAGGTTTGAACGTGATTTTAAGGTTTGGTTTTATGCAATTTAAGATTATGAATTCTTCCATTGTTTTTGTGTTTTTCTTTGCAATGAGTGAGTAGTTCCCCCATCTTCTAGGGTTGGGGTGAACCCAGCAAGGAGCATGTGTGTGGATGAATGAATCTATGTTTATTTGATGTTTTTATCTTATTCTACCTATGTGTTTAACCCTTTGATGAAAGTTTAAGGGAATTCATTGTTGCAATTGAATTGAAAGAGGAGATTGTTAACATTGATAGTAATTAGGGATCTTTGACGAAAGCGAAAGGGATCTAATTAAGAAAGGTAGAAACAAATAGGTTTTATGTGATCACCTCTATTATCTATTTGTTGAGTATGCGAAAGCTATCTCTTTAAGATAAAAGCATGATTTCTTATATGATTCATTGATTTATACATGTGTTTGTTGTTGTGGTAAGCCCTAATCTTGGAAGTTCTTTCTCATATATTGCATTCGTGTTAGTTACTTGTTACTTGAGCCGAATTAAGTGTGTTTTCCACCAATTACAGCAGCTACTTATGCCCTTTATTCCCCTATTTTCGACCATAAAAACAACTAGGATAGAAACCGCTGACATACTCCTTTGGATCGACCTTGATTTCAACTATACTATAGAGGGATTCGAGCATAAATTTATTTGATTGGAGTGAGCATAGGCATCGATCTCCCCTCATGCACGTCACTTATCTTTAAACCGAAAATTCTTCAAAAAAAAGCAAAGGAATGGAATAAGTTCACCTTTGCAAACGTTTTTCGTTAATTGAAGGAGGTGGAGAACGAATTGCTTAAAATACAATCAGCGGGATTAGTAAATAACATACAGAGAACCAACAGTATGGAAAACTGCCTCATTAAAAAAAAAAGGAAAAACTACTCTTATTTCAGAAAACTTTTTGGAATCAAAGAGCTAAAGCGAAGCATTTGAGGCTTTCAGACTCTAACACTTCGTATTTTCATCGTGTTGCCTCTGATAGAAGACATAGGAAACAGATTCGCAACATAACTACTGCAGATGGCACATTAATTGTAGGAGAGAAAAATGTTATAAATGAAATTAAAAATGATTTCGAAAAAAGATTCAAGCAGGAATCAATCGATGATAGACTTCTAAATGAAATGCTTAACCTAATCCATTATTCCATCACCACTGAGGAAAATGAGTTCCTCAGTCGACATCCGTCGAACAATGAAATCAAATCTGTTGTGTTTAGTTTGGGTAAAAATAAATATCCTCGTCCGGACGGGATAACAGCCGAATTTTATAAGAAGTATTGGGACATTACTGGTGTATCGATTATTAGAGTTGTTAAGGGTTTTCTTCACTCCGGAAAAATTCTTAAAGAAATAAACCACACGTTTATTTCACTACTACCGAAGTGAGACAACTCTTCTACAACAAGCCACTACCGTCCAATCAGCTTATGTTCAACACTATATAAAATCTTATAAAAAATTTTGACAGAAAGAATCAAGACAATCATCGGTAAACTAATCCACCCTTCACAGGGTGCGTTTGTTTCAGACAGGGCCATTCAAGATAATGTTCTAATAACTCACGAAATCTTCCACTCTTGTAGGTCGCGTTCGGGTCGTGAGGGATGGTTGGCAATAAAACTAGATATGGAGAAAGCATACGATAGAGTGGACTGGAATTTTACAAAAAAGATCTTAGAAAAATTTGGTTTCCACCATACTTTCATCGCTTGGGTGATGGAATGCGTAACAATTGTTTCCTTCTCAGTGCTAGTAAACAATGGTCTTACTGATATGTTCCTCCCCTCTCGAGGTTTCCGTCAAGGAGATCCCTTATCCCCTTTCTTGTTTATCCTGGGTGCAGAAATCCTCGCACGGAAACTCTCAGCGGAAACTAATTTGGATAACAATCCTATTGGTTTTTCCTTCGGCAGGAATGGCCCTTAGGTTCCTTTCCTATCCTTTGCTGATGACATCATCATTTTCACAAGGGTCAGTGTTGATGCTGGGCAAAGGATTAAGATAATAATTGATTCATTCTGTAGAGTCTCGGGACAAAAAGTCAATTATCATAAATCAAGTTTCCAAGCTACAAAAGGCATTTCGAACTCTAGGATTTCAGAGCTTAGTACTTGCTTAAATATTACTAATGAGAACTCATTGGAAAAATATCTCGGCTGCCCGATTATTATTGGTAGAGTGAACAAACATACTTTCGAAGACATCATCTTTAAATCTAAAGAACAACTAAGCAAATGGCGCGCCGATGCTCCTTCTTCTTCTTCGTCGTCCACCCTCTCTTCTTCTTCTTCGTCCAAGCCTTCTTCTACCTTGCTCAAAGGCTCTGTCGAACGACGATCGCTTGTCTCTCAGCCTCAGCAACAGACTATCACTTGGAATGCTCATCGACCTCATATCCTTTTGATCATGAAAGAGGTATTGCTTAATGGTGTGGATTTGAGTCATATTTCTGCACCTATTGCTGCTCTTCTGCAAGATTATTTATATGTGCTTCCAGCTGAGCTACCACAAGGCTTGCCCCCTATTAGAGGGATTGAGCACCAGATTGACTTCGTCCCTGGCGCAGCCTTGCCTAATTGCGCCGCTTATAGAGCTAGCCCTGAGGAAACAAAGGAGTTACAACGCCAAGTCACGGAGCTTATGGACAAAGGCTTTGTTCGCGAAAGTCTTAGTCCTTGCGTTGTCCCTGTGATCTTGGTACCAAAGAAGGATGGCTCATGGCGCATGTGTGTTGATTGCAGGGCAATCAATCAAATTATGGTTAAGCATCATCACCCTATTCCTCTCGTTTAGATGATATGCTTGATGAATTATATGGTGCTTGCAACTTTTCTAAAATTGATCTTAGAAGTGGCTATCATCAAATTAGGATGAAACAGGGAGATGAATGGAAAACGGCTTTTAAAACTAAGTATGGCTTATATGAATGGTTAGTAATACCTTTTAATTGGATTAACTAATGCTCCTTCTACTTTTATGAGGGTTATGAATCATGTGCTTAGAAGATACTTAGGGAAATTTATCGTTGTACACTTTGACGATATCTTGATTTATAGTAAGAACCTACATGATCATTTAAGTCACTTAAAATTGGTCTTTGATTGTCTAAGAAAAGAGAAATTGTATGCCAATTTGAAAAAGTGTTCTTTTGCTTCCGAATCTACTATCTTTCTTGGATTTGTTGTTTCTGCTTCTGGTTTAAAAGTAGAGTGGTCCCAACCGCACACTCCCACCCATGTCCGCACATTCTTGGGCCTTGCTGGCTTTCATCGATGCTTCGTCAAAGATTTCAACACTATTGCTGCCCCATTACTTGAGCTGACGAAGAAAGATGTGACGTTTCGTTGGACAGACTCACATCAAAGGGCTTTCGATGCTCTCAAGGATCGACTCACCCATGACCTAGTGCTGCAACTACCTGACTTCGCACAACCATTCGAGCTCGAGTGTGATGCTTCTAGCACTGGCATTGGTGGGGTCCTTCTGCAAAATGGTGCCCTATTTCCTATTTCAACGAGAAGTTGGGTCCCGCTGAGCTCAACTATTTTACCTACAACAAGAAGTTGTTCGTGCTTATTCGTTGCTTACAGATATGACAGCACTACCTTTGGTCTAAGGAGTTTGTGATTCATTCGGATCATGAAGCTCTGAAAAACCTCAAAGGTCATACAGTGCTCAGCAGGCACCTTGCGCGATGGGTGGAGTTCTTAGAGACCTTTTCCTATGTGGTTCACCACAAAAAGGGAAAGATAACATGGTAGCTGACACACTATCACGCAGGTATGTCCTCTTGAACCATATGGATGCACATGTGTTGGGATTTGCTTTGATTAAGGAACTATATGCTGCTGATAGTTTCTTTAAAACCATATATGCTCAATGTGTGTCCAAAGGTGAATTTGATTCTTACTTTCTTGATAATGGCTATTTGTTTAAGATGGGCAAGCTTTGTATCCCATCTTCATCTATTCGAATACTTTTAACTCAAGAAGTACATGAATCTAGAGGACCTGGAGGATTTGAAAAGACTTTAGCTGGATTAAAGGAACATTACTTTTGGCCTAAAATGACTAATTATGTGCTGAGATTTGTCAAAAGTTGTGTTACATGTGCTAAAGCCAAATCGAAATTAAATGTTAATGGCCTATACCAACCACTTCCAATTTCGAATGCACCCTGGGACGATGTATCTATGGACTTTATTGTTGGCTTGCCTAGAATTTCGTCGCATCAGTGGACAGATTCGTCGCAGGGGACTCGGCACTTGGTGGCAGCGCATCCGGTCTCGTGCAGGTGTCTGCGCCCAGGCGCTCCAACGCTCGCGACTTCGCTTCCCAGTGCAGCCGCGCACCCGGCTCCGCACTCCTCGTCTCTCTCGCTCTCTTGTTCCCTTGCTTTGTGTTTTTGTCGCTATTTCTGGAATTCTAAATTTGCTGAATTTGGTTAAGTATAAATCTGGCGCAATATCAGTTTATTAATCATTCGTTTAATTGGTTCCAAATCAGGAGATATCAAATAGTATTGCAAGATCGGGCAAATATACGGCGTGGTCCTTGATTCTAAGCCCACGGGCAAAGGATCGGGTATCGTACGTATCATTATCTTAACAAGGATGTGCAATCCTAATCAATACAAATTTATCTGCCAAACCATTGTACGTATACAATCCAAAACTTTCTTTTACCCGGTTCAATACATAAAGAGCCGGACCAGAGTAATAGGACGTTCTTTTGGAACAAAGATCTTCAACATCGTCCGCTTATTAGCTGGGATAGGATTTGCAGACCAAAGAAGTATGGGGGATTAGGGCTTAGGAAGTCCAAAGAGATGAATGAAGCCATTCAAATTAAATTATTATGTAAAATTCTGGCTGAACCAGACAATGCATGGGTTAAACTAATTCAACACAAGTATTTACGCTCTACTAACATTCTTGAATACAAGAAACGTGGTGACTCCTCCTAGAAATGGGCTAAGCTGACAGCTCTCATCGATAAATTCAAAATGGGGCTTATCTGGTCAGTTGGAAATGGGAAATCTATCAAATTTTGGACGGATAATTGGATCACCACCTCATCTCTGCAGTCTAGGGAAGGTTGCCCCCAAATCGGGAACATGGAGGAAATCGTTAGTGAATACATTAAGGGAGGTAGATGGTGGATGGAAAAACTTTACAGTAGGCTACCTGCTAACATAGTCAAAGATATTTTTGACATTCCTCTTCTCGTATCTTCCTTTGAGGACATGGTATATTGGTAGCCGGATAGAGAGGGCTGGTTCACCACTTCGAGTGCATAAAAACTAATCACATCTCAGTCCGCTCTCAACTTAGACAACAACACATGGATATGGAATTTGGATATTCCACCTAAGATAAAAAAATTTCCTATGGAAGATTTGTCAAGGAGGTCTTCCAACTGCCTCTAGGCTGACCTGTCATTGGACCTCTGTTCCTTTTACCTGTAGTCTGTGCAATTATCTGTTGTTAGGAGGAAATCGAGACTTGCAATAATAAAATAGAAATAAATCACAGCAAACCAGATTTCGTCCCTTGCAAATAATTACAAGACCTCCTCCTGATGCAGCAGCGGGAAGTCAGGATCGATCCACGAGGAAGCGTGTCAGCGGATCCTAGGCAGCGATGGAATCTCACGAACGTCGACAACAGTGGTACTCGACCTCGACTAAGGGTTAGTCGACAGGGGTCAGGCACAGTCGAACACAGCGCAGCAGCTAGCACAGGCAGAGTCTTGTCGATGTCGATGAGGGGCTACTCGATGTCGAGTACAGTCCTCGTCGACTTCGCTTCGTCTCGCCGAGTACCTGCACAAGTAAGCTACAGCGATGCTAGATCGAAGATCAGTAACTCGAGGTCGACCAGGCTTGGTCGAGATCGAGTAGACAGAGAATTAAAACGAAACAAAGAAATAAAGTAAAGGCAAATGCTTTGGGACTCTTGAAATAAACTGTATGTAAAAGGCTTCCAGGATTGGGGGTTGCAACAACGATAACCAAGCATGCATAAGGCAGAACCAAACAAATTATCATGTAAATCGCATCAAAGGACTAAGCTTTCGCCTTTTCCAACAATTAGACAACTCTTTCAAGAAACCCTAATTGTCTCTACCGATTTTATGTTTATAATCCAAGTTGTTAGCATGGATCTCCATTAGACGGGTAATAAACACATAAACAAGTAGGAAAATGCTCAAAACATGATAAAGGTCGGATCTTTACCTCAAACACGCAGGGCTATCGTTGGGCTTGCCCCAACCTTGGAAGTGGGTGGACTACTCGCGCCTCATCGCAATTGCAGACATTGAATTAAAAGAAATAACTTGCATTAACTAAATTCAAAGCCTTTACAATCCTGGCAATCAACTCTCGTAAACTGCCAAAATCCTAAAACCTCTGAACTCCCTAAACCGTCTCTGTGGACCTCCCTCTCTAATCGAAATTGAATGAATAAAACTAAGCCCCATGGGCTTTATTTATAGCCTTCTATACCTTGCTACTCAAGGATAGAATATCTATATCTATATCTAAAACTATATCTAAAGTGATTAACGATAAATAAAGGCGATAAAGAAATTAAATCTAAATATATCTAAATGTCTTAAGTGGATAAAACTCTCTTCCATGTAGATAAAATCGGATAGATTTTGGTCTTCTCGGCTTCCAAGGACTCCAACTCCGAGTAGGATTCGTCAAGCCACGTCAACAGCTTCTGGATTCGTCGTCGATGTCGAGTGGGGCTAGTCGACATCGAGTAAGAGTGTTGTCGACTGGCTCCTCGGGTTCGTCGTCTCGGTTAGCTGGTGCTCGATGTGGTTCGGACTTGGCTCACGGGTCTCGTCGACCTCGACAAGGGCTCGTCGACATCGAGTAGGGTCTTCCCTTCCGCTTCCGCGAGTTGCCCCTTCCGCCGGAGCGAGTCGGCGAGCTCCCTCGTCTTGGTGCGTCCCGCTGGCAGCGAAGATTTCCGCGGCAGCGAGCGGTCCGCTGCAGCGAGTCGGGTCGCTGGCAGCGAGTGCTGCCTGGTCGTCTTCGTCCTCGGCTTGCCTCCTCTCCTCGTCGACTCCGGGTGTGCGCTGAGGCGTCGTCGATCTCGACTAGGTCTTGTCGAGATCGAGTAGGGCTCCGGAGCTGAGTTGGTCTGGCTCCTAGTCGACAAGGCCTGTGCTCGGACATGCTCGTCTAGATCGAGTAGGGCTTACTCGAGATCGAGTAGCCTGGGCTCTCAGCTTGATTCGCTTGGTTTCGCTGCTTCTTTGACCTTGGACTTCTGTAGTGATTTTTCGAGCTTTTCTGTCCTTCCTTAGAGTTGCTGTAAAATGTCTCGAATTCTGCAAATTTAAACAGAAACTGATGTAGATTCCATAATTTGGCAAATAAACATAAACTACATAGATTCTGTACTAGCCGACCCCAAATGTATGCAAAGTATGCAGAAAACGATATTAAAGTTACTGTAAAATATGGCAAATTCAGCTCACAACAAACACCCCATACTTAAGCTTGCTTGTCCTCAAGCAATACTTTTAATTGTCATTCAGGGGAAGAAATCAAAACTCTCAACATATCAGATTCATTCTTATATAACCCAGCAGTCAATTACCATCATTGAAAAGGTACTAGTATCACAAATCCATGCATGTGCAATTTAAAGAGCAACATCTACTCACAAAAGGAGGGTTATGGGAAAAACAATTTTATATGTGACAAAGCATTGATAATCAAGAGGACTTCAATTTAAGCTCAAATAAGGAGTAGATTTGGTAAAAGGCTAAAAGGTGGGCAGTTTTTGGCAATGTGGTGCTAATGATCCGGGGAAATGGAGTATTTTTAAAATTTGAATTTCCACATTCCTTCTCATAAAATTCATCACCTTTCATAATGCTTTTATCGACAATTATGCTTTTACCTCTCTGACCTCGGCACTGCTTTCTCGCGAGTCACAAACATGGGTGTCATGAATGGCCCCGGATACTTAGTGCTTTGGACTCCTCACAATGTGTCCCATCTCTCCAAACTATTATCTCAGAGAGCAGGGTCAATCTACCTTTATCTCCTGAGGTGATTGGATTTTCTTTCACTCATTAAATTTTCCATATATTTCGAACAATTTCCTTCCAAACTCCAATAAATGACAATAATCACAACACAAACACCATATGATAATCTCCATAATGTAATATCATTCTCAACATAATCCCCGGATAAGGTAAAGAATGGCAAATATTTAGGTCATGTGGAGCAATAATTGAAATAAGGCATAATATGGCTTTGTGTAATGCATAAGCATAGGTAAGGCTAGGAATATAAACAATGAGCATTATATGGAAACATAAAGTCCTCCATCATCTTATCATGCAACATGTCAAAAGCAACTTCAAATTTTACCTCCTTTCATGGTTTTCATAAAAATATGCACTTCATTATGACTTCCCTTTACTAGGCAATTTCATGCTATATCTCTAATGAATCCAATTTTGCATCGTCGAGTCCAATTGAAGCTTCCGTGACATTATTCAAAATTTTCAAGGGGGGTCATTTTTTTCTTTAAACTTTTTTGGAAAACATGCATATAAGCACATAAATCAATATTCCAAAATAGCCATGTTGCAATTCAAAGAAATAAATTCTAGACATGCACAAATAATGTCAAATATGGCAAATATGCACAAATAAGCCCTTCCCCCACCCCGTAATTAAGATTTACAGTGTCCCCACTGTATAAAAATCAAATAAAAACAAGAGTAAAGGAAGGAACTCACAGGATAAAATGTCGAGGAAGGCGGATCTGGGCAGGTCGAGTAACTGTTTTTGTCGATATCGAGTACAGTACTCGATATCGAGTAGGCTCTCAGCGTCTGGTGGAATCTGAAGTCGAGGAGCGTCTGGCTGGTCGATGTCGAGTACGTCTACTCGAGGTCGAGTAACTTCTGGGCTTCTCCTCCTTGTCGTCGTCGACTTGGCCTTCGTCGATTTTGACTGTTTTTCAAGGACTTCTTATTCCACTTTTCGCGATCCTTTTATGATTCGCCGACCTAAAAGTGTTAGATAGCATACAAAAAACAAGACTATCCACATAAAACATTCTAAAAGACATAAAATCCTAAAACAAAAACCAAAAACAAAACAAAAAGTTCAAAAGTCCCAAAATCATAAAGTTTTATATACATGCTCTCGATTTTAGAGTCACTAGGCCGACTTCTCCATTTTGCGCTCAAGGACCATTATGGTGGGGCCCGCTCATGCTTGGCCCTTCTCCTGGATCATCTAAGTCTTGATGGTAGTATGCAAGCTCAGCTGATACGTTGTTGCTTGCATCATCTCCTCTTGCCTTCTCCCTTTTCCTTCCAGCTCTCAGTTTTCGCAGATTCTCTTGCCACGGCGTCTTATCTCCCCTTAAATCATTTAAAATTTTCTTTATGGACTGAGGGGGGGTAGGATTCATACCTGAACTTGCCTTTTCGGACCCAAAACAGGAATCTTTAGGCTTGGGGCTAGTCGACATCGATGAAGGCTTGTCGACTTCGAGTACAGGGACCCCATACTTAGGATCCTGGCAAGTTTCTAGCTCTACAGTGGTTGTCGACATCGACGAAGGCTTGTCGAAGTCGAGTAGGTCCCTTGTCGAGATCGAGTTGGTCTTGTCGATCTCGAGTACAGCGTCAGCACCTTCCTTCGTTGGTTGCTTGGTCCCGTGGTTGCTGATGCTTTTCACCTCCAGCCATGAAATTTCCTCTTTTGCAGGGCCAAAAGAGAAATCCAAAACCTCATCGCCTATGGTGAAGGTGAGCGATCTATTCTTGACACTTATTTTGGCATCTGCAGTAGCTAAGAATGGTCTACCAAGAATAATAGGGCTAGTAGGATCTTCAGCACAGTCAATGATAAGGAAATCAGCTGGAACAAAGAATTTACCAACCTGGACAGGGACGTTCTCAACTATACCTGTAGGGATGACTACTGTATTGTTTGCCATGTATAGCTTGGCATCCACAGGTTCTATGCATCCTATCTTTACTTTCCGCCAGATTGATAACGGCATGATGCTCACACTTGCTCCTAAATCGCATAGAGAATCATATTTATATTGTCCAAAACCCACAGCAACAGAAAACTTACCAGGGTCCGGTCTCTTTTCAGGGAAGTGGAGTACTTTGCATTCACCTGCGATCTCTGAGATGGATCGCTTCTTGCTTAGGATTTCCTTGAGAAATTTGACATATCCAGGCATCTCTTGTAGGGCTTCTGTAAAAGGAATAGAAACATTCAGTTCTTGCAGCATACTAACAAATCTGGTAAACCTACCTGCAGTGGGATCTTTCTGTGCCTTTGAAGGGAAAGGCAGTGGCTTTTTCAGTTTCGGAGCCTGATTAGCTGTCGGGGGTGCTGCAGCGTCGTCGACGTCGGCTTGATGCTGCTCGTCGATCTCGACAACGGGCTCGTCGACATCGAGTAGGGTGGTCGACCTGGAGTTGCTGGTCTGCGCAGCGGAGTCCGAGCTCAACTTCTGGTCTTTGTCGAGTAGAGTCTCGTCGATGTCGAGTACACCTTCCTCGAGATCGAGTTGGCCGTGCTCTACGTCGAGTTGCTGCTCTGCCTTGCTTTGCTGTTTTCCGACCTCTGGCTCGTGTAATTGATGTCCACTCCTGAGTTTGATAGCTGCGACGTGTCCGGTTTTCCCCTTAGGATTTGGTTCAGTTTGCCCAGAGAGTTGTCCGGACAGTCGTGGGATCTGCGCAGCGATTTGACCCATCTGCGTCTCTATTCCCCTTTTCCAGATGTCCAATTCCCCAAACTTTGTAGTGATATTCTGGAATTGGTTGTTGATGGTGCCCTGATTACGACGCATCTCCTCATGGATCAGCTGCAGATCATCCTTCTTTTGATCCCTTTCTGGATGTCCTGGAGCTCTGTAGGGTGGGGGATTCCTAGGAGGACCTTGGTTCCACTGTGGTTGGTAGGATCGTTGGTCTCCCATGTAGCGATTTGGACCCCCAGCGTAGGCTGCCTGCTCATGTGTTTCTGCCATCCTGACTTGCTCGGTGTGTGGGCACTCAGTAGTGGTGTGCCTCTGTGATCCGCATTTGATGCAAGGCTGGTTGACAGATAGATATTTGACTTGCTTGAGGAGCTTGCGATTCTGGTCTCTGTAGAACTGCTCCCTGACATCTGGGTCGATCTCCTTTGCTGGCTCATAGAGTGGCATTGATGGTGCTGGCCTGGCGTAGGTGTTCTCCTCATAGTTTGTAGGAGCCCCATATTTGTTGTCGTAGTTAGTGAGCTTTTCTAGCACACCCCATGCGTCGCTTGGGGGCATCGTCAGATACTCATAGCGAGTATAATGGTTGATCCTATCCTTTGTGATTTGATCCAGAGAGTTGAAGAAGATCTCCTGGATGACGTAGGGTGGCTGTCCATGAGTAGGGCAAGATCGCAGTAGTTCTTTGTAGCGTTCCCATGCCTTTGCCAGCGGTTCCCCTTGCTTCTGTTTGAAGGCGGTGATTTTCTGACGGAGAAGTGCTGTTTTGGCGGGTGGGAAGTATTTGTTCAAGAACTCTTGCTCTACTTGGGCCCATGTCGTGAGTGATCTTGGTTTCAGTCCCTCAAGCCACTTCAGTGCGGGTCCAGCGAGCGACCAGCGAAAAGATTTCATCTTGACATATTCCAGAGTTGTACCTTCTACAAGAGTACGACACATATCATGAAAGTTAGTAATATGTTCAAGAGGGCACTCATTAAATTTGCCATTAAAAGCATTATTTTTAAGCTCTATCAAAAATTGAGTGCGAATTTCAAAAGAGTTTTCAGAGATTAGAATCGCCGATTCAGGCACGACGAGAGTTGGATGCATATAATCCTCCGCAGTGGTTGGATATTGGGCAAGCTCAGCTTCTGCTTGCCTTGCACGCTCAGCTTGCTGCTCCCTGGCTGCTCTCTCAGTGGCGAGAGCAGCATCTTTGGCGGCTATTTCCCTTGTAAGCCGTTCGATCATTTGCTCTTGTGTTTCAACGGCCGCCATGATCCTTTTGAGTTTAGAGTGGATGTGTAGGTAGCGCTCCGGTTCGTCTAAGGCGTCAAACTCAGGTGGTAGACCAGAACGACGCATACACCTGTGAAGTAACTCAAAAGAAACGTGAGACTTAACTACCTAAGGCGCGAATGATTGCTTCCCCGGCAACGACGCCAATTTGTTGTTAGGAGGAAATCGAGACTTGCAATAATAAAATAGAAATAAATCACAGCAAACCAGATTTCGTCCCTTGCAAATAATTACATGACCTCCTCCTGATGCAGCAGCGGGAAGTCAGGATCGATCCACGAGGAAGCGTGTCAGCGGATCCTAGGCAGCGATGGAATCTCACGAGCGTCGACAACAGTGGTACTCGACCTCGACTAGGGGTTAGTCAACAGGGGTCAGGCACAGCCGAACACAGCGCAGCAGCTAGCACAGGCAGAGTCTTGTCAATGTCGATGAGGGGCTACTCGATGTCGAGTACAGTCCTCGTCGACTTCGCTTCGTCTCGTCGAGTACCTGCACAAGTAAGCTACAGCGATGCTAGATCGAAGATCAGTAACTCGAGGTCGACCAGGCTTGGTCGAGATCGAGTAGACAGAGAATTAAAACGAAACAAAGAAATAAAGTAAAGGCAAATGCTTTGGGACTCTTGAAATAAACTGTATGTAAGAGGCTTCCAGGATTGGGGGTTGCAACAACGATAACCAAGCATGCATAAGGCAGAACCAAACAAATTATCATGTAAATCGCATCAAAGGACTAAGCTTTCGCCTTTTCCAACAATTAGACAACTCTTTCAAGAAACCCTAATTGTCTCTACCGATTTTAGGTTTATAATCCAAGTTGTTAGCATGGATCTCCATTAGACGGGTAATAAACACATAAACAAGTAGGCAAATGCTCAAAACATGATAAAGGTCGGATCTTTACCTCAAACACGCAGGGCTATCGTTGGGCTCGCCCTAACCCTGGAAGTGGGTGGACTACTCGCGCCTCATCGCAATTGCAGACATTGAATTAAAAGAAATAACTTGCATTAACTAAATTCAAAGCCTTTATAAGCCTGGCAATCAACTCTCGTAAACTGCCAAAATCCTAAAACCTCTGAACTCCCTAAACCGTCTCTGTGGACCTCCCTCTCTAATCGAAATTGAATGAATAAAACTAAGCCCCATGGGCTTTATTTATAGCCTTCTATACCTTGCTACTCAAGGATAGAATATCTATATCTATATCTAAAACTATATCTAAAGTGATTAACGATAAATAAAGGCGATAAAGAAATTAAATCTAAATATATCTAAATGTCTTAAGTGGATAAAACTCTCTTCCATGTAGATAAAATCGGATAGATTTTGGTCTTCTCAGCTTCCAAGGACTCCAACTCCGAGTAGGATTCGTCAAGCCACGTCAACAGCTTCTGGATTCGTCGTCGATGTCGAGTAGGGCTAGTCGACATCGAGTAAGAGTGTTGTCGACTGGCTCCTCGGGTTCGTCGTCTCGGTTAGCTGGTGCTCGATGTGGTTCGGACTTGGCTCACGGGTCTCGTCGACCTCGACAAGGGCTCGTCGACATCGAGTAGGGTCTTCCCTTCCGCTTCCGCGAGTTACCCCTTCCACCGGAGCGAGTCGGCGAGCTCCCTCGTCTTGGTGCGTCCCGCTGGCAACGAAGATTTCCGCGGCAACGAGCGGTCCGCTGCAGCGAGTCGGGTCGCTGGCAGCGAGTGCTGCCTGGTCGTCTTCGTCCTCGGCTTGCGTCCTCTCCTCGTCGACTCCGGGTGTGCGCTGAGGCATCGTCGATCTCGACTAGGTCTTGTCGAGATCGAGTAGGGCTCCGGAGCTGAGTTGGTCTGGCTCCTAGTCGACAAGGCCTGTGCTCGGACATGCTCGTCTAGATCGAGTAGGGCTTACTCGAGATCGAGTAGCCTGGGCTCTCAGCTTGATTCGCTTGGTTCCGCTGCTTCTTTGACCTTGGACTTCTGTAGTGATTTTTCGAGCTTTTCTGTCCTTCCTTAGAGTTGCTGTAAAATGTCTCGAATTCTGCAAATTTAAACAGAAACTGATGTAGATTCCATAATTTGGCAAATAAACATAAACTACATAGATTCTGTACTAGCCGACCCCAAATGTATGCAAAGTATGCAGAAAACGATATTAAAGTTACTGTAAAATATGGCAAATTCAGCTCACAACATTATCCGACCAAAGATGATGTTCACCTCTTGTTAGAATGCCATTATGCGCGTTCTTTATTTAGTCTTCCTTCTCGCATAAAATTAACAATATCAAGTATGATAACTCATTCTCGAGATATTAGACCTATCACGTCGTTTATTGGGAACAATCTTGCTTCTGCGGCGAAAGTAGGACTTGCCTTTACTTGGTGGTCTGCTTGGTACATTCGAAACCAACTCGTGTTCAAGCAGGTACCTATCCCGCTTAGAGACACTTTATTACATATTATTAAAACTCACAAGGAGAATTAGAGTAAAACATCTCAAATGGAGTGTAGTCTAGATGAGGATTTCCGCTTACACACACAACACCCCAACCACCCAAAGAAGGAAAAAAAGCATGATAGAGTTACATGGCGGAAACCCCCATGGGGAACTCTCAAGCTCAATTTTGATAGATCCACAATCACAAACAATGATAGCTCAGCTGGAGTCATAATCAGGGATTGGAAAGGACGCCCAATACAAATAGGCTATCAAAAGCTTGGTAAACAAAGTCCCTTAAAAGCGGAAGCTCTTGCTCTAAAACTAGGAATTCAACATGCTACTCGACTCCATATCGACAAAATCTACATTGAAGGTGACTATAGTATAATTATAAACCATCTCAATCAAAACTCTAAATGTCCTTGGGAAATTGAGTTCATCATGTCAAATATTAAACTCCTTCTATCGACTTTGAAAGAAGTTTCCTTCTTTCATGTTCCCCGTGTAGGCAATAGAGTGGTTGATAAGGTTGCACACCTTTGCCACTCTTCTTGGGGTGTCGATATTTACAACGATCTAGGTCTTTTAGACCTCATCCGAAAGGATGCTGCCGGGTAGAGCTCGCTCGCCCGAATTCTTTCCTAATAAAAAAAACTAATATGCAATATAGGACAAAGGCATCCTCCTTCTTCTCTTTTTATAGCCTTGAAATTCTTCCTACCACTCCCTCATTTCCAGTGTGGGACAAGGGCATCCTCCTACATCGAAAATAGAGGGTTAGAAAGAGAAGTAGGGGTGGAAATGGGGGCGGGTTATGGGTGGATGAAGTCATTCCATCACCCGCCCCGCGAGTGAATAATTTCACCCGCTCCACCCATGACCCATCACCTGCAAACCTCTTCACCCTCATTTGACCCCTGTGGGAGATGCGGGTGGAACGGACGCCCAATGGGTAAAATAAATATAGTTATGATTTTTTAATAAAAATAAAAAATGAATAAAACTTAAATTTTAATTTACAAATACTAGAAATATGAGTTCATGAAAGTCGAATATGTGTTATACACTTATACATAACCTCGTGAATACACGTGTTTTCATAAGAAATTTGCTTTAAAACGACAACATCAAGGAGCAAATCATCATCGTAGTAAACTTGTGTAAGCCTAAGTGGGGTACCTCTACACCCTAGAAATTATGTAGTAGACTTGGCCACGAGTCAAGCCCGTTGGGTCGATGGATTCGACTGCTGGGTCATGGGTTGAAATATCCCAACCCGGACCCTAACCTGCCAATGCCATGGGTCACGGGTCGATCCGCCGACCCTATGGGTCACCTTAATAAAAAGAAAATTGATTTTTTTAAAACATTTGACTATTTAATAAAAAGAAGATATGAGAAGATTATATATTTTCATATCACTTTATTCATCCACTTTTTATTTAGTGTGGAAGAAAAATGTTAGAAGATTATATATCTTCATACTATTTCTTTCAACGTGGGAGAAAAATATGGGAAATTTTTTATCTTCATACCACTTTTTATCATCCACTTCATTTCGATATGAAGTGGAAGAAAAACGTGCAAATATTTTATATCTCTATACCTCTTCCTTCATCCAATAGAATTTCAGTGTTATTGAAGGGAAATTTTTTTTTGAAGTCATCGACCCTAATATTTTCTTCCAATTTTTTTTTTAATTTTTCCCTCCAAATTATCCCAAATTTTTTTGGGCGTAAATTTGGAATTTTTAAACCTTACTACGACCAAATTACTTCAGCTCGAGAATATCGGTCGAGCATATTGCTTCACCTCGCCACTATCAGCAGATATCACACATTTAGCTCGTTCAATGTTGTCAAGGACGTTAGAATTGTCGAAAACCATTCAAAAATCATAAAAAGCTATCAAAATAATTGAGTAATAATATCGATTCGTTTACACACACATATAATATATATATATATATATATATATATATATATATATATATATATATATATATATATATATATATATATCAAATAATTTAGAGCTTATTTGTTTATATAAGAGAAGAATGAAAAGGAAAGGTATTAAATCATATATATAATATAGTAGTATAATTTATATGATCATCATTTTTTACGAGCTTAGAGTAGTGGTGAAATTCAAGCCGAACGAGCCGAGTTCGAGCCCAAAAATTATTCGAGCTTTTTTAAACTCGAGCTCGGCTTATGTAGGCTCGAACAAGCCGAACGAACGAGCATGAGCTCGTCATTTGGGCTCGTTTGAGCTCGTTCAAGATTGGTTTGTAGATGAAACAGATGCAATTACAACAGGAGGTCGGACCATCTTAAACGAATTCATCTTCATTCCATGACAGTACCAATTCGTCTTAATTTTAAGAAGAATCGCAAATAAACTTTTACAAATTAGACACAAACGATTTCATTTCAATCAACGGCCTCAATTTGTCTTCATTCAAATGAAAATAATGGAAAAAAACATAGAAACGCCAAACTGATGCTGCAGCCGACATTATCTTTAGAGGAAGGAGGAATCGAGCCTACCGTCGGGAATAATTGAGATCGACGACGGGAACACGCCTGCTTTAGTAGACAATTGTTCAGTAAACAAGCAGAAGGAGAGAGACAAGAAGCCCTGGATCTCCATTGAACGAAGACGAAGAGGCTGAAATTTGTTAACACGAGATGGAGACGAAGACGAAGAAACTCGGAGAGATGGTCGGGGCCGTCTGATAACATTTATTTTAGACTAATTTTAGGCATACATTTGCATATTAGTTTAGGCCATTTTTATGCATATTTATCATATTTTCTATTTTATTTATTCCATTTTGCATTTTCGGAGTCTACATCTAGTTTTGATTTGTTTCAGGCATTTGGAGACTATTATTGAGGAAAATCAAGCTTTAATACGAACGGCGAGCATATTGGATTGGACTCGATGAGCTAAACTGTCAAGTGCGGAAGATGCTAAATCTTGGGGCTATTTTGCGGAGTTAAATCCATAATTGGATGCTGGGCTAGTTTTCAATTATTTAATTTTGTGGGTTGAAAATTTAATTTTCCTAAAAACCTAATATATACTCCCGTGTGTTTCGAATCGGGGCGGATATCTTCACTGCTAATTTTTACTATTTCCACCGCTAATCACCGCATACGTTGGCGGTGGCCTTAATCCTCTTTTCCCAGGGCCACCGTATATACATGCGGTGGGGGCGTTGACTGTATACAAACTCACTGTCACGTACAACAGTGGGCATGAGCGGAACGGGTTCCGTTATGTCGAAACCCACCGCTTGGGTAAACGGTATCACCCACCGCATGTGTAGATGGTGGGTTTTGAATTATCCAAAACTGTTTTCTAAAATTATCCAAAACCCACCGCATATCCATGCGGTGGATTTTAAAATTTTAAACAACTGCACCGCATGTTGATACGGTGGGTTTTTTACCGTTATCGCGGCGGCTCAAACCCACCGTATCCCCATGTGGTGGGCTCTGGCGCCTTTGAATTGGGGGTGCGGGCCCCATTTTCCCGCACGCTTTCCGACTCTTCTCTGCTTCCAATCCTTCCCTCACCTTTTTATCCTCACCTATTTTCCGTCGTTTCTCTCCTCGACTCTCCTCCCCCTTCCAATCCCTCGCCTTTCGAACCTCCTCACCCATTTCCCCTCGTTTTTGCCCTTCGTTCTCCTTGTTTGCCCGAGTTTTTTATTCTACTTCCACGTTATACCTGAGTTTTGATATGATGAGAGATAGTCGCCGTGAGGGAGATCAGGCTGGAGGGGCTGGCCGTGGACAGAGAGATCCTTTTCGAGTAACAATTAAATTATATTAAATTGTAATCAATTTATTTGTAATCGAAATGAAATAGCGTTAACAGATTATGGTTATGTGAATTGTAGTCGGATCCGGCGATTCAGAGACGTGGTAGTGGTCGTATTGAGACATATAGGAGGGGGACATCCGGCTCGCCACATGTATGTTAAAATCAATTAAATAGAGTTATTTATTTCTTATGAAACGAAAGTATTAGTATAGAATCAGTAATTAGTTGTAGGGAAATCATATAGAATTTGAGAATTAATATGATATAGAAGTGTGTGTGCCAATTAGAGAGTAACAACCTCTATAATCGATAGGATTTAGAAGAAAAAAAATTATTGTATACAGACCACATTATCGCGGAGATTAGCAGATAGGGTGGTTTTGCAATCCGCCCGAAGGGCTGCCGAAAGGGAGAGACAGGTGTTGCGTGAGTCACGTGCAGAGATTGAATCTATTCCTTTACATTTGCAGGTTGTAGAGGATTCTATGGATATGGATAGTCAGCCGATAGGTGTAGATATTGGGGTTGGGTTATCTAGTCAGGGAGTTGTCGACCCAGGCGTCGAAGTTGTCGACCCCAGTGACGTATGTGGCCAGACGTCGCAGCCATCTATGGAGACATACTAGACTTAGGCGCAGATAGAGATGGAGATGATGACGGACCGCACTGATGACGCAGTGGTGTAGTCGGAGGATGAGTCTTCCCGAGAGGAGATTGAGCAGATGTTGCAGGAGTTGATAGGGGCTTACCCAGCACTGCAGCCGGGAGCGGAGCGTGTCGATGATCAGTCGCATACTCAGCCCGATGGTTTTGAGGCATACTTTGGGACTGGGTTTGAGAGCGAGCAGCTGAACTCGTATGACGGCACGACACCGCTGGTCGGAGATGGGGGTATTGGGACCAGCCATGGTGTCGAGACCAGCCATGCTAGGGAGGGAGATCACGACGCCTAGGAGGCACACATAGATTTTACATTGTTCACACCGCCAGTTGATCATGGTGCCGGGGGGAGTCAGTCGACGGGTGATTCGGCGCCGCAGACGGATGTACGGGGATCGCCTGATCATCCGCCACCGCCGGCGGATGCACATGGATCTGAGGCCGGAGGTGATATACCAATGCTTGAGGTTTACGATCCTATGGCGGAGTCTGGCGGTGCCCATCCTCAGGAGATAGGAGGAGACCAGACGACACCTGTCCTGGTGCATAGGGTGGAGAGGAGGCGGCGCCAGCAGGACGAGGCTAGTAGTTCAGGGCATGCCGGGCGGGATGATCATGCGAGCGGCTCAGGGGCGGCAGCTGGCCCTGAACGGCCAGGGGGCCTTCTATGTTGTCGTTGCTAAGAAATTACCTGGCACACATTGCACAAGCCATATGGAGACGGGAGAAGGCAGCCTCGAGGAGGGTACTACGCGTGCAGAGACGGGGACAGTGGTTGGGTCGTGTTGAGGCGTTGCTGGAAGAAGACAGATGCGAGACATAGTTTCCTGCAATGCGGAAGAGCAACCTGTGGGAGCTGCGAGATTTCCAGTGGGAGAATGTGGATGACAGTCTCATCAGTGCATTTGTTGAGCATTGGCATCCGGAGACGAACAGCTTCCACTTTACATGGGGAGAGATCATCGTCACCCTACACGATGTCTTTTTCATACTTGGGTATGGGTTGGACGAGGATGAGTGTATGTGGGTGAAGGATTCGAGCGCCGGAAAGGATCGGGTTGCGGCGTTGTACAACCTCACCAAGCAGGAGTGGAGGAGCGCTTTTGGCCATGAAGGTCCGACTCGTACGACCCTCCTTCAGAAGATAGCACCGATGCAGTAGAGGGTGAGGGATGGTGTCCCCCTCAAGCATGATATGGAGTGCATCGTGACTGTTGTGATGGGGATGATTGCGTCTGCGACACTGTTCATTAACAAGTCGAACAGCAGAGTGCGCCCTGAGGTGATTCTCCTCTTTATGGATGCCGCGCAGATTTCGCAGTTATCTCTAGCGGCAGCGGTGTTGGCCTGCTTGTACCGCAGTTTGGGCGAGGCGGCTAGAGAGTTGGCAGGAGATATGGATGGTTGTACGCGGTTGTTGCTGGTAATTCATTCATTCTCTGATGATTTGATTTTTCTTGTTTTTGAAAATAATTTACAATGACTATGTGGCTCATAGAGTTCTTCGATTGTAGATATGGATATGGTTGTACTTTCCGGTGTTTAGGAGGCACATGACACTCGAGCGGAGCGTACAGCTGGCCACGGCTTGGACCTTGACCGTTTCCCGAGATGATAGACCTCGCATTGAGCGTTTGCTTGTTCTGTGGCGGAGACTGGACGAGATGACTATAGACAAGGTACGCATGAATGGGATTAAGATGCGTAATTTTGTTTTAAAATAAAATCAACCTAGGCTTGAATTGTAATAACAATTTCTATTACTTTGCAGATCGAGTTCATGCCCTTCGGTAGGGACTTGGATTTTGATGGCCTTTTGCGGCTGTCACGTTACAGGGGCACCGTCCGTTGGCTGTTCGAGGAGGAGCCATACATGCCCGATCGTGTGCTACGACAGTTCGACCGAGTTTAGCACATTACCGCTGATCCGATCAGACCCAGCAGAGTATTCAGGCCGAAGTCCCTGAAGGGCAAGAAGGAGGCCTCATTCAACGCGATTGACAACCATTGGGAGCACAGGTTCGATCATTTGTTCCCTATGTCAGACTTGCCACGAACCAGTGCGGAGTACCCATATGGTGTGGTGGATGACTGTGTAGAGTGGTTCCATCGCTTTAGCCACCCATACCTACTCCCCGACACTCCCCAAGCCCGCCTTATCCCACAGCCGTCGCCGCCGCCCAGTCCGATGATTGAGAAGATGCGACACCGCGTCGCTGGGGATGAGATTGCCCGACTTGTGGCCGCTGGAGTAGATGTGATGCCAGCTCATCTGCATCGCATTTACGAGCGATATTGGTTAGACCATCCGCCGTGATAGATCGTGTTGGATCTATGGATTTTCTTGTATGTAGTTTTTTGGATGGATTTGGTTGGATTTATGGTTTTGCTTTGATTAGTATGTTTAGTTATCTATTTCAGATTTGTCTGTTTTGGATATTTCTGATTTGTTATGCCGGAGTTATCGCGTGGGTATATGTATATGGATTATGTTTCGCGCCGATATTTTATCACTCGCATTTTATTAATGCATACGAACTTTCGATTCTACAACAAATTTCATACAACACTGACGTATTTAGGGTATAGGTACTCTTGATTGGACTAGCTGTAGCTGCAAAGCGTTTTTTCCTATTTTAGAACAGCAAAACGACTCTCTAGAATGTCGATCTGCCAGCGGTGTTGTTGGTTTGCGACAAGCAACAATCGATTCTCCTCCCGTAGCCTCTTTATCACCTACTGGACGGTCTTTGATTGTGGACTTCCCGTGTACAGAACTCCCTCAAACTCTTCCATCGTTCCTTGACGTATTATGTCATTGCTGGAGTTGTCGCTACTATTGCCCGACATTATTTTGGTGTGGTTTCCAATAGTTGGTGATCCCCTTTATATAGGGAACCCACTACCTCTAACATATGGGTGGTGCCTATAAATGTACCCCCCCCCCCCCCCCACCTCTCACATTGCCTCAAGGACATACAAAATGCCTAATATCAAAGTGTATGAAGGGGAGACAGAATCGGGCAGTAGGTTCAAACTTATAGTGGAGAGTTTTGGTAGGTCGTTCGAAGATTATTTGTGCAACTGTCAGCACAGCAGCTGGAATAGATGGCCATGTTGCCTTTTTCTAGTGGTGTGCTTCGAGCGCGATACATTTAAGCATTCCCATTTGGTAGACCTAGAGTGCGTGCAGTGAGAGTTCTTCTCCGATGTCCGTATGACCAGCTCGCATTCGCAAAGAGAGAACCCTGAGGCATACTATGTGCAGGTGAGAGAGGCGATCAAAGGGCTTATTAGTGACTTCTCCGGTGCTGGTATGAGTAGCTCGAATCGGATAGTGAGATACACAGTGGACAGAGTAGTGCGTCCTTCAAACGCCAAACTGAAGAAGTACTCATTCCACCAAATGGAGATTCGAATCTTCCCGACCAATGTAGACGAGTCAGTTGGTAGTTGTTTCGTACCATATGGTACCTACCAAATAGTTGTAGTGAGCAATGTGTGTCAGTAATTGGTACGTGTAATTTGGAGGAAAAAATTGTACATCATAAACCGAGTTCTTATTGAAATTGAAAAATATAATACTGCTTCATGTCACACGAGAACACGGAGACGTATAGTTGGGCGTTGCAACAACTCATTTACCTCTTGCGAGGTAATCTTCCAAACGTTGTTGTCACAGATCGAGAGCTGGGGCTCATTGCCGTACTGCGCGAGGTTCTTCCCAATGTCAGACATATGTTGTGCAAAGTGCATGTCCTCCGCAGATGCGAAGAAGCTGTTTTCCAGAAGTCGAAGAATCTTGATGTTGCAGGGCGTTTCTAGAACGCCTGTTATGGCCTGTTCGAATCCAGATCAGTTGAAACTTTAAATGCCCAAAGGAGGGGTATGAATGCAGAGTGGGGCCACATCGAAGGTTTGATGCCATATTTGGAGGCGACGTGGTTGAGAGATTACTCGGAGAATATAGTTTGTGCATGGACAGATTCAATCCAACATTTTGGTATGACCACGAAGAACAGGTGCACCTTATTTTTTCTTACAAATTTCATGTCACGAATAATTTGTTCACAACATACAGCGATATTCACCTACGAGTCCCACTTCTGTTGTAGGGCTGAGTCCGCTCATTCGGTGCTGAAGAAGAGCTTAAATTGTGTAGTCGGTGATTTTACTCACGTGATAAAAGCAATTGATCTGATGATGGCGGACCAAATCAGTGAGGTGAAGAATACAATGGGGCGAGCGAACAACACCTGGCCGACAGACTCGCACGGCCAATGGATATTCGATCGGATTCGACATATAGTGTCGAATGAATGTTTTAACTTGTTGTTCGACGTATAAACGAAGATGGAAGCCGATCCGTCTTCGCAACCATGTAGAGATAGATACTGGAGGGACGTATATGGTCTCCCTTGCACACATGAGATGCAAGCTTGTCGGGACGCGCAGATACCAATCAAACAGTCCCAGATTCACATTTTTTGGAAGCAATTGGAATGGGATCGTCCACATGTTGACATCGTCCATGATAACACTCTGCTCACAAGAGTTGATGTCGACATGTCGTGCATGATCACATTGTTCAAGAGTAGAGCTATGGACGAGGATACTCGTTGGAGGATCGCCTCGGCATTCAACGATGGGGATCATCCCTCTCATACATCATTGACTCCACCTAACCCCGAGGATCGTAGACCGACCGAGAGACCAAGGACTCACCACACATGTCAGGCGAACCCTTTGCCTTGGGAACATGAGCGTGCTCGAGCCCAACGTCGAGCCGATAGAGAAGGGAGCAGGGGATCAGTACGAGGTAAAGGTCGAGGTCAATCTTCATCAAACGAAGCAGATGTTGCGGAAGGCAATGAAGAGGGGACTGGGTCAAACACAATTGTCGTCGATGACCCTCCTAGTGGCCGAGGAAGAGAAAGAGGATGAGGTCGAGTACGGGGTCGTGGGAGGGGACGTGGCCGAGGTCCATTGGCGTCGGAGCCTATAGGTGTCATTCCACCGACAGCAATTACGGCGTTTCCACCTCAGAATCTCCCTCACTTAGAATTCAATTGGGGTACTGGCAACATCGACGAATTCATGATTACTTTCATACGAGCCGTCACGAATGTTGTAGGTGATGGTCATTGTGGGTATAGAGCTTTTTATTGTCTTCTTAACTTGGAGTTGGCCGTTGAGTTGCAGTTGCATGCAGATCGGTACCATTACTATCCTGCCTTAAATGAGCTCATCATGAGGGTAAACTATTTCGGAACGTGTCATAATGCTACTTATTGGATGGAGATTCCGACCATGGGCGAGGTGTTTGCCACCAGTACTATCCTGCCTTAGATGAGCTCATCATGAAGGTTAACTATTTCGGCACGTGTCATGATGCTAGTTATTGGATGGAGATTCCGATCATGTGCGAGGTGTTTGCCACGCTACACCCGCGTCCTTTGGTGATATTGTCGCAGATGATGCCTATGTTAAGCCTACCTCTGTATGCCACTGGGGGCCCATCAGTACCGGCTTACGAAGAGTTAGATGGGATAGCTTTAGTCGGCAACAGCAACCACTTCATGCCGGTACGTTTCGTATTTCAGAGTCCTTCATTCCTTAAAGTTTCGTTGTTCTCTTCTAATGTCAACAGTCCCATGTTATCCACAGATTTGGTTGTTTCCTAGCTCGCCTTTGCTGCTAGTATACACTACCTGGACACGCCATCACGATCCCATAGTCAACGGGTGCGACGAGCAGTTTGCGATAAGGATTGCACGATACAGAGCCTACCGCCGTGGAGATGGTGGCCGCCCACTGCGCTATTAGCACTTTTCATTTTCCCATGTCATTTTCCGAACTATATATGTTGACTTCTTCGATAACTAGATATTTGTCTGTGTCATTTCCCGAACTGCGTTCTATGACGTACGTATGACATTTTTCAACCGATGTTTTTAGTACGACACGTTCCTTATTATATTATACACTCTGTCTTCTAACCAAAACATATCATTTACATGTTATTAAATTTACGTGCGTTTTTTTATAATGACAATTACATAAAACATAAATTTTTTACATTCCAATTTTTAATAATATATATTTAAACAATTACTATTTTGTGGGGTGTGCTATAAGTACCGACTCACCGCCTATGTTGGCAGTGGGTGACGTGTCCGGTCTGGTCCGGTCCACATGACACCCCCAAATATGAGGGATCACAAGCCCACCGCCAACTTATGCGGTGGGGTTCAAACGGAACGGGTTCGGCCATCGTCACGTACAACGGTGGGCCTATATACTCCTCACCCCACCGCTAAGTATGGTGGTGGCCACCGTCACTTTATGTAGTGGCCTCGTTGACCGTCATTAAATCCACCATCAACGTATGCGGTGATTAGCGGTGGAAATAATAAAATTCAGCGGTGAAGATATCATCACCCGTTTAGATCTGAGGGGGGAGTTCAGAGTTGAGCCGGACAATAGAGGCTTTGGCCTTCTTCTTTTTAGGTTTTAGGTTTTGTTCTTTGTTTTTGACGGTATAAGCTTTGGATTAAGGATGGAAATTTCGGTTTGCATTCTATTCTAAACTTTGATCTATTTTTGTCTATAATCTAGTTCATTGTTTGTTATATTATGCCTTTCTAATTTCTCCGTTCTAGGGTTTGGTTGATCCAAACGATGATCTGGTAGTGTTAAGATGGATATTCGTTTGTCTGTTGATTTGTGATTTAATCCTATTGCGTCAGCCTTAATTGATGAAAATTGGTTAGAACTTATTTAGGGTTTGAAATCGAAAGACAAAAACCATAAATTGGAATTTAGATGGTGAATTTAGGCTGAAAAGCTATTGGATCCATCAGAATCATAGGATTAAACTTGAAGTTTGATTTATCGAAAGAGAATCGAATTTCTTGAGGATTTATAGATTGTCATAGATATTTTGGATGATTGTGATATTGATGGAGACCGAAAGGCGGCGTTGATATGATTTTCATCTAGAATTCTAAGAACTTAAATGGTCTAAATTGGTTGCTTGAGTCCGAAAGGTGATTGTTAACCAATTTGGACACATTCGCTTTGATTCCGAAAGGAGATTTGCGATTACCTTAGACAATCTACCTTCAACAAACTCAGACAATGTGACACGAATATCAATATTAATCTTCTAAAGCGTCGTTGTGGTGATCTTTTACCCTAGATTTGCCTCGTATCCATTGTTTACTATCAATTTTGTATAGTTGTTTCCTTTTAGTTGGTTACTTTCTCCATTCATATAAACATTTCTTCTCTCATATTTTCTTGGCTTAGTTAAATCTATCTGAATTAGCAATCGATACCACATAGTCTCTGTGGATACGACGCTTGATATACTACAACTTAACCCGTACACTTGCGGTGTAGGCTTTAGCCTATCAACATTTGCTATCGGGGAGATTCGGACAGAGTGCGCATAAGTGGGAGAAGAGTAGGGGAGAGAGAGAGAGAGAGAGGGGGGGGGGGGGAGAGAGTAATGAAATATGAGGGGCTAGGTTTTCTTGTACCAGTACAAACGAGAGAGAGACTAGTACGAGAGAGACAAACACGGACGAATTTGTTTTGGTTAAATTGGGGCTTATTTTCCATTCAAAGAAACAATTGGGCCTTATTTTCCAAACAAAATTAATTGGGCCTTATTGCCCTAAGGCAATTTTATCAAAATCACGAGCTTTTCAGCTCGACTCGAGCTCAAAGTTTTATTCAAACTTGGCTTGTTTAAGGGTTTTGAACGAGCCGATCTCGAGCTTTTTTTAGCTGAGCTCGAGCCGAGTTCGAGCTGTCCAGCTCATATAACCGTCCTAGCTTAAAGAAGAGGGTGTGTGACATTATTAGACTATCCTAGATGTATTAGTTCCCATTCTTAAATTTTGGAAATAAAACGTGGGAAAATGTAACAAATTTTGTGTGAAAAATGGGAGAAAAGGGGGAATGAATAGAATAGTGATCAATGAATCTTAATATAAATATGGGTTATATTCATAAGGGTAATCATTACATTTCTCTACATGAAAACAAACAGGAGGTTAATGTGTTTTAACTATTCCAGAATGGTTCAGCTGAAAAGGACTTGTAGGTAATACCCAAAGGTCTTATAAGCTTGAACCCCGAATGAATGCTCTCAATTTATCAAATAAGGGGTTAGTGTGTTTTGAAAATTAAAATTGAAAGAATGAGGTATTTAGATCATGGTTTTTAGGATCGGGATCCTAATGTGGGATCGAGACAAGGGCGTAGAATCGGATCGTATGATCGTAAGATCATAGACAAAAATTAAAAATAAAATAATAAAATAAAAACAAACCATCCTAAACAAATATCTTAATCTTAAAATAAAACTAAGCTTTTACTCCATTAAACAAATTAACTAAAATAGTTCAATAATAAGCACTTAACATTCATAATTTATCAAGAATAGTGTCTCAAAATGTGACAAACATACAATGATAATGTTTTAAAATATGACAAACATACAAGAGATAAATCACACATCCAAATATCAAATGTCATCTCTAGTTTCAAATGTTATCATCGCAATTAACCACATCATGAACAATTTCAAGCGCTCATACGTGAATTTGTCGAGTTGAGTAATGAAACAAAGGGTTTATGGTTTCAATTCAACGTCTTCACTCTTCTGCCTTCAATTTCTTAGGAGATGGGCTACCAAAAAAATAAAAAATAAAAAGGCGCATTGTATCCAAATTACCCAATATCCAAACAAACAAACACAATTACAAAAATATGATTTTAGATATTTTTTCTAGGATCGGTAGATCATACGTAGATTCTACCGATCCCACACGATCCCATAGGATCCTAGGTAGATCCTAACACGAAAGAGTCTATATGTCCGATCCGAATCAAAACCTTGCCTGTGATCGTAATCCGTATCGGGACCATGATTTAGATGATGATTTTCTTTTTTGATCGCGGTCCAATAACCTCACTTTAAAAAAGATGACGTAAATGGGCTTGGGAGGAAGTTACAAATTGGGTCTGGCCCAGAATCTCCGGGTTCGGCCCAATGCGAACAAGGTGGGTGAGGAAGAGGAACTGAAATCAGAGAGCGACGAGGGCGACCGATGGCAGAAGAAAGAGAAAGCTGAAAGATGGCTGATAGGAGAGAGAAGGAAGCGAAGAAAGCGAAGACGGAAATAGTGTGGCCTGCGATCAAGGCCAAGCGCAATCTCCAACTCTCTCGTCTCAAATCCAATGATCTCTTCGTCGTAATCCCTCTCCCTCTTTCTCTCTCTGCAATTGCTGTTTTTTTCAAAACTTATTGCCGATTAGTGCTTCCAGATGAGTTTGCCTGATTTGAGTTGATGATTATTTCTCTCTTCTATAAACGAGAACTCTTAATGTGAAATCCATAATGATCTTAAGAAGATCGCAGATGAATTGAAGAATAAGATTGGTTTTTTTTTTTTTAAATGTTATTAGCTCCCAGCCATACCAAACGACCCCTTAAGCTCCCAGCCAGCTGACATAGCTTGTTTTCCCCTTATTTTTATGTATTTTTCATAGGAATTTCATGAATTTTTCCGGGGCTTATTATATTTTGTAGGAATTTTAGCTAGTAAATTGAATGTTAGTAGAAACTACTACCATTTAGTGTCAGATGCGCAATTATCCTTTTTAAATTGGTTTTTGGTTTATGTCCCTGCAACAAGCTAAGAGCATGTAGTCTCAAATAGGAGCTGATTTTGTTAGTCATTGCTGGTTTTGTTTGATGCATTTCTTGAGGTTTTTTTTTTCATATTATATGACCCTTGAATAATACAGTATTTCATTTGGTTCAGAGGTTCATTTCTTTGGATTTCTAGAGGGTTACAAGTATATGTTCTCCTATCAAGCTGGCTGCAAATATTTAGCCTGCATCGGCTTCTGATTCAGAAAAAAACTTTTTCTGAATATCAACAGACTTGACAAGTGTCTTTGAAGAGCTCTAGTGTTGTTGAGCTTCTTCTAAGATTTGCAAGTTTATTAACTGAGCTAAGTCTGTCCAATAAAATCGGTGATTAATATCCATTCAGTGAATTTTTTTTGTTGAAAAGCCTTGCTAGGACAACAAGTATACTAGCAGTTCAATCACAGCAAACGGTTGGAATACTATCCTAATTGGTGCGAATAAACACTTAAGACTCCTGATAAATGTTAAAGCAACAACTATAATACGTGTATATCTCAGGACTAGAGGTTGAGCATATTGGAATTTGGAATTCTGGTAGTAACTGTATCAATTCTGTTTAAGATACTCAGGTACAGAATTTCCTTACATCAGCTGAATCAAAGGCTTTCGTCAAAGCCGCAGAGTCACGTGGTTTCACTCACCAAGGTAGTCTTGGCCCTGCTAAAGGAGAAGCATATAGGGATAATGATCGGATTTCTGTAATTGATCCTGTACTTGCCCAAACAATATGGGAATCCGGCCTTCACACGTTGTTTAATGACATCAAAATACGGGGGAGAATTGCTGTTGGACTAAATCCAAACATCAGATTCTACAGGTTGGGTATTTTTTCCCATGTTTATAGTCGTTGAAAATGCTTTGATCAACTATCACTGAGCAGGAAAAACTCACGCTGTCAGCCTCAGTGTTACTCTTGGTCTTTAATGTGTCATGTTGGACCATATGACTTTTAAACTTTTCTAATTTTATTATGTACTCTGTTATATATTATATGAACTGACAACTAGAAACTGTCATCTTCCGAATATCTTAGGTACAAGGTTGGTCAGCGATTTGGGCGACATATTGATGAAAGCGTCGACCTTGAAGATGGAAAGCGAACTCATTATACTTTATTGATATACCTTAGTGGCGGTCCTCAGCCCAAGGGCAAGAATGATCCCAGCAGCCAAGGTGAAGCCGAACCTCTAGTTGGAGGAGAGACTGTCTTCTATGGATTTAGAAATAATATTGTAGCTGAGGTATATATACTACTGGAAAAAACATTTGAGTTATATTATTTTATCCTTTGTTATGCTTAATAGTTGTCTCATTCCTAGTAAATGACTTTAAAATGTAGGTGGCTCCTGCTGAAGGGATGGCACTTTTTCATATCCATGGGGACAAGTGTATGCTCCATGAAGCCAGGAATGTCACAAAGGGTGTGAAGTATGTATTTCGCTCTGATGTAGTTTTTGCTTGACAAGTTCTTGTTCCTTGAAAGCCGGTTCATTTTGTGATTACTATGTTGACATCCAATTCATATTACCTTAATGCTTCTGTGTAATACTGATATGAAAGAAAATAGAACAAATTAGGAGCTCATTCCTAAGGGGTTTATATCCTTGTATTTTATGTTTACTGGATTTGGATATATTGGGGAGAATTATTGGTTGCGGTTGTGATGATGGACAGTTCTTTTAACCTTCGTTCTTCGTGCTCCGTTAATTCTAAACAATAATCATGTTAGGGTCGGGTCAGATTTTACCAGAGCATAGCATAACTTATCCTTGACCTCGTGACATTGAGGTTCAAGGGAATACCTCACTTTTACCATCAGGACAAGATTTATTGGTATTTGACATAGATATATTGGTTTCTAGAACTCTTGCTTAATTAACCTAATGGAGTTGAATTATGATAATACTTTCATGCCTGGTAGTTTGTGGGTTAGATGCTGTCAAAGTTGTTAACCTTGGGATTTATTGTGAATAATGAGATTACAATACTCACTGTAAAGAAATACACAAAATGATGGTTACATTGATTTGCCTATTCTTTATTTTTTATCTATCCTTCCTCCACTGCTCCCATTTCATCTAACTTTGCCAATGAGTCTACCAAATATTGAAACGACGAGCTATGATCTAGCTGTTATTATGGGAGGAACGTCTATAGAAGAATCATTCAAAGCTGCACCAGGTAGAGCGAGAATGCCCTTGATCTCGTGCCCTCTGCAAGCAAACCTCTGGATCATCTGAATTATGTTGAAAGATGTTTGTTGGTTCATTTGCCGATACGACCCTCCAGTTTCAGAGAAGGTTTTACTTCAGGGATTGGCTTATTACAAAGCTAACTTCATTCATCCACCTTTTGGCTTGAAGCCATGGTTGGGAATATGAGATCTAGAATGGTAATGTCTTCCTTTCTACAGGGGCTGAGCGCAGTTAGCACTGCCGATCAGAGCAACTACGATCGTTCAGTTGTGGAAGATTGTTAACGAAAGGAAAATGCAGCCTTCATATACCTTCCCTTCTGGGCTGCCTCATTTTATACAATGTGTACATAAATGAACTTGTTACCAAAGTAACATGTTATAAATGTCACAATTAAACGATTTATATTAAATATATAAACTATGTTAGAAATGACTTTGCAATATACGTAGTTTGGTAACTAGCTGAAGAGCAAAAAAATACATCATCAATCATCAAAGTTGACATTAACATCCATCCAAAAACATGAATTAGCCACTACCCCTCTCTTCCTAATTTCTGCCTAAAGGTCATTCACTAAATTAAAATTTAACCAAAAATCAAAAACCACGTGTTAGAGAACTTAGAAACTACTGTAGAATGTAAACAATAAGAACGTAGTGCGTGAATTGCCAACAGCAACAGCCAACAGGGGTATTAACAAACCAAAACACCTCAAGCCCCAATCGATCTCGATGGCAGTGTTGGCGGTTCCGGCGGTGAAGGGGTGGCATCGGATGACTGGCTTTGCTGGTGGTGACCGCTCATCAGTTGCAGCTCCCTCTTATCATAGATCTCCAACGAGAAATCCCTTAGCATCCGAGTATCGTTCATTTCCGAGCTGTTGTTCGAAGCAACCGGGCCTATGCTGGTGGATGTTGCGGAGGCCCCGCCCCCTCCACCACAACCGCCATTGGCAGCAGCCTGCACCGCCGACAGATAGCTCGAGACGGGCCTGACCGGCATAGTCGGAACCGCCCAGAACTGCGGTTGCTTCCCCTCGCCACCCGCTGAGCTAGGAGGAAGCATGTAGAGCGCCCCCGGGACGGCGTTGGCTGCCCACATCGGAAACAGCCCTGGGTGCTCGGATGCGGCAGCGTATCCTGAACCGTAATCAATGGGCGCCAAGCCACTCGGAGCTGCAGCTGTCCTCCGCCTCTTGGCGGCCAATTCGTCGCCTTCCGAAGAAGTGGTGGGGACCTTCAAGGTGCCGTTGACGGAGACGGCGATGGCGGGTACGGTGCCGGTCCCGGTGGCCTGGAGAATGGCCGGCTCCGCCTTCTCGAGGAGCCACTTGATGGTCTCGCCGTCGGACTTGTGCCCGAGCTCCCTGGTCAGCTGGAAGACCCTAGCGGCGCAAGCGGCGGGCAGCCGGATACGCCGCCCGCGCCCCTCCACCTTCGTGTGGCGGTCCTTGGACGGCCGCCTTTGGGCTACCTTAGCCAGGGCGTATCCGTCAGCGGAGGCACTGGAGGGGCCCACCGGGACCAGCTCCATATCCAGTGGCTCATTCTTCAGCTCCACCGAGAGCGAGAGTGGGTTGGGGTCCACAGGCGGCAGAGGGTCGACGGGAAAGCCCTCGTCGTCGTCGTCTTCACCACCGTCTCCAGCGGAGTGGATTTCTTGTCCGTTGTGGTTGTGGTGGTGGCGGTGGTGGGGATTGTGATTTAGGGTTAGGGTTTCGTGTTCTTCGTCTGGGAAGGTGGCGACGGGATCCATTGCAGATCAAACTGGACATGACCCAGAATAGAAAACAACGATTAAGAAAGAACCCACAAAGATTATTGAAATCTACAAGCACCACAAAGATGAACAAGATCGAATTTTGAGGATTTGGGGAAGGATTAGGATGAGCAGAAGCAGAAGAACAAGGAAAATACAGCAAAATAAAAAATAAAAGGAAAATGAAAATGTGGAGAGTGGTAGAAAGGAACCTTTACTTGTTTGGGTCGTCTCTGGGTTTTGCTTTGGGAAATCGGATTGGGACCCTCTGTATCTGTTGTTGTGGTTGTTGCTGCTGTTGCTTTTCTATCGCTGGCTCGTGTGTTTGAACTTTGGAGAGTTTTTTCAACTTTCAATTCAACAGGAATCAAAGTTATCCGTCCGATCAAAAAAGGAAAATATAAATGCTCTCTATCTGTTTAACAGGGAACCAAATTGACGGTTGGGATTGAAAGCATCAATTAGCATTTACACGGGAGATGGGCCATGGGCTCCGTGGGACCCACCTAGAATGGCCCAAGGCCAAGTCAAGAAGTCGCCTAGTCCTACTTCCCTTCCGATACATTCCTACGTCCTCCAAGAGTGAGTAGGCAATCATATTTCGGATTTTGGATAATATCAAAAAAAATTATTTTTTATTTTTTATTTTTTTGATCATTTCAAGTTCACTTAGCCCACTCTACATCTGGATCGGGTTACTGTAGGCCCATTTAAGGGGTTGACCCTCCCACTCACAAATGTCTCCATGTTTTAAGGGATTGACCCTCTCACTCACAAGTGTCTCCATGTTTCCACGGGGATTCGAACTTCGAATCTCAAGGCATGGGATGTAACCCCATAATCACTACACCAACTTGTGATTGGTATAAAGCTGCCGAGTTCGAATCCTAGGCATAACATTTTGCCGTAGTAGCACAATGACAAATCCTAATTTGATTTTTTATTTTTTCTAATCAAGGTAAAGATTTGAAATGTCAACAAATCAGTATCGGGTAAATCGAGTGGCTAAATTAGTTAATACTCCATCCGTTCGGCAAAACTTGTCATTTTAACTCTCCACACAACTTTTAATAAAGTTAATAATTACACTCCTTTTTACCAATTTACCCTCAATTATTACTCTACTTTTTACTTTATCAAAAACTACAACTCACAACACATCAATCAAATCAAGAGCATTTTAGTAAAGTAGAAGCAAAAATACCTAAAATGACAAGTTTTTCCGAACAAAAACAAAACTCTAAAACGACAAGTTTTGCCGAACGGAGGGAGTACATAAATATTCGGGAGGGTTTGCAAAGTATACAAATAATGAGGCTAAATTATGGAACTATACAAAGTTGTGGGAATTTTAGCAAACTATACACAACACTCTCAACACACGCGCGCGCACCTCCCTGATCTCTCCTTCTTCGCCAGCGCTGACACGACATTAGAAGATCTGATTTCGATCGTTGTAGGTATCGATCGACGCCGATCTCCTCCTGAATCTCGTTACTACATTCTTCTAACATCCAAACATTAATGGATTGTAGTTTTTATGTCAGCATTCGTATAATTGATTTACTGTCGTTCATAGATCTGTGAAAAAAACTTCAATTCGTGTGTAAATATCGTTTTATATCCAATTGCTGAACTCGTATAGTGTAGATCGTGTAATTTCGACTTCGTTTGTTGCTATTTCAATATAAATCAGAGTAAGTCGTCGACAATTTATAGAATTTCAAGTTCTTCGTCGATCTGCTTCGTTAATAGATACTCGATCTGTCAACATCACAAAAGTTAAATCTGTCTGTTCAATGAATTCGAACTGTTGTGCTTGAATGAATTGAAAGGAAATAATTGTATGAATTGTTCTACATAGATCTGTTTAAATTCTGGATTCGTTGTATAATGCTGACACTGTTTGAGATTTCGTAAATAAATAACATGTATCTAACTTATATCTATCATGCTGACACGAAATCAGAAGTAACTCATTGTACTTGTTTGCATATTGTCTGTATCTAACTTATATCTATCATGCTGACACGGGATCAGAAGTAACTCATTGTACTTGTTTGCATATTGTCTGTATCTAACTTATTTCTATCATGCTGACACGGAATCAAAAGTAACTCATTGTACTTGTTTGCATATTGTTTGTAATTAATTGATAGGTCAAACATAAATGGAACCTCATGTGATTACAGTAGTATTTGGTGGATCATGGGTATTTGCTGACACAGGCCTGGAATTCGTTGGAAATACAACATCAAAAGTGTTTATGCTATATGATTCAACCACACTACATGACTTGAAGAGAAAGGTGTGCACTAGATTCAATGTAGACAATGTGATTGAATTGCAATTTAGTCATTTGCACCTATGCAAAAAGCTGAAAGCCCCACTTACAGTTAATTGTGACGCTGATTTGAAAGAATTCCTCGATATATCAGCACTATATGGTGTAAACTATGTTGTTGAGTTGTGTGTCAGCTAGACCTGAGCATGGGCCGGGCCGGGCGGGCTTGGGCCGGGCCTTAACCAAAATTTCAGCCCATTATACCGGGCCGGGCTTGGGCCAGGCCCGGTTTTTGGGCCTAATGTCTTGCCCAAGCCCGCCCTCATTGCCAGGCCGGGCCGCCCAGCGGGCCAAACGGGCCTAACGTTTTAAATTCATTTTTGTATCCGAAATCGAACTGTTTCTTTTTAAAAGATGCAAATCATAAATTATACCAATACTTTCAAATGTGAGGCAAATTTGAATACAATATTATCTTACTAACAAATGCAATACAAAGTTATATATATAATATAATACAAATTGATATATATACTGTTTGGAAAGTTATATATACATGTTAACGTGTATATATGTTATAGTGTATATATACACTGTAAATGTATATATCTCAAATGTAAATGTGTATATCCCATACACTGAGTATATAATTTCAATGTGTGTGTTGGGTGGGACTGTAAATATATATACACACTGTAAATGTGTGTATCCTCGTCCCGCGTTTCGTTTCACATCATTTTTGCGGGACGGGTACAAGATTTACGGGATTTGTGCCCACCCCTAGAAATTATATATTTATATATTTATTATGTTATATATATTTTTATTATGTTATATATATAATATTAATATATATATAACCGGGTCGGGTCTGTCGGCCCGCTTGGGCTTTAACCTATGCCCAAGCCCGCCCTCTGGGCCTACCGGGCCGGGCTCGTCGGCCCGCTTGGGCCAACTACTATGTCCAAGCCCGCATATTTTCCCGGGCGGGCCGGGCGGGTTGGCCCATGTTTGCTCAGGTCTAGTGTCAGCATACAGGCACAAACACTTGCAATTGTTGACACAGATGACAGGGAGAGTAGGAAATCAGTTGGATTGATTGAGTATGTCATGGAGCAAAATCATATGATTGCTGACACTTAAATGCAGACAGTGGCGTCAGATGATATGTATTGTGATATGGATGATGATATTGACATTGATTATGATGCTGACACCTCGAGAAGACTGCATTCTTCAATGCGCAGTAGAGATAAAACACTAGAAGACTACAGGGATGACAACTCTAGCATGAGTAGTTTCAACAATACCTCATCCAACATAATGTACATTGGGAGAATCTTTGAATCAAAGCAGGAAATAAAGGATGCTTTACGTATATTATCAATGACATAAATATTTGGGTATCGAGTAAAAAGATCATAACCCAAGTATTTTAGGGCGCATTGCGTGGATAATAGTTGTAGATAGAAGTTACACGTAAATATTATTTCTCATACTTGATACGAGGTGTGAGCGTACAATAATGTGCACACATGCACATGGGATGTGAGAACAAGCAATTGCAGGAAAGTAGCTTCCTCAGTGATAGCAAACATAATCCAACCAATGTAAGTGTCTATATGTCATCAAAATAACTCTCAATTCAAGTATCACATTATTCATTCTAATGTATACATTATTGCAGTGTCAACAGCGGTTACAATCCAAAGCAGATAATGGATAAAATGAGGACCGAAAAAAAATGCCCATTAGTTATTGGACAGCGTGGCGGTCAGGAAGAATTGCACAAGAAAGGGATAGAGGGACACCGGAATCAAATTTTGCTGACTTGCCATTATTTTTTCACATGATTATGGAGAAAAATGATGGAACTATGGCATTAATGTCAACAGATAATGATGACAGGTTTAAATACTTGTTTTTATCATTTGGACAGTGCATTCAGGCCTTCCCTATACTGAAAAAGGTATGAAATTATCAGTGTCAGCACAGAGTCTACGTAATCACTTTTGAATGTTTAATTGTCATCACACAACTTATAATCATTATTTTACAGGTTGTTGTTATTGATGGAACATTTTTAACTGGGAAATACAAAGGGACTTTGCTTGGAGCAGTAGCGCAAGATGCAAACAGAAATACTTTCCCACTTGCATTTGGCATTGCTGACACAGAAAATAACAGCTCTTGGGAGTGGTTTTGTTGATAGGAGGAAATCGAGTATGCAAATTAAAATATAAATAAATCACAGCAAATCAGATTCCGTCCCTTGCAAATAATTACAAGACCTCCTTCTGATGCAGCAGCGGGAAGTCAGGATCGATCCACGAGGAAGCGTGTCAGTGGATCCTAGGCAGCGGAGAAATCTCACGAAAGTCGACCACAGATGTCTTCGATCTCGAGTACAACAACTCGACAAAAGATCGGACAGTCGAGCGCAGCGCAGCAGCAAGCACAGGTTGTAGTCGATATCGACCAGAGGGTACTCGATATCGAGTAGGCTTCGTCGACGTCGAGTTGGGCTTTGTCGAATACCTGCACACAGAAGCTACAGCGATGCTAGATCGAGAATCAGCACTCGATATCGACGAAAGCTATTCGATATCGAGGAGACAGAAACTAAAACGAAACGAAAGAAAGTAAAAACAATTGCTTTGGGATTTCGAACTAAACTTAATGTAAAAGGCTTCCAAAATTGGGGTTTGCAACAACGATAACCAAGCATGCATAAGGCAGAGATAAACAGATAATCATGTGAATTGCATCAAAGGACAAGCTTTTGCCTTTTCCAACAATTAGACAACTCTTTCAAGAAACCCTAATTGTCTCTACCGATTTTATGTTTACAATCCAAGTTGTTAACATGGATCTCCATTAGATGGGTAATAAACACATAAACAAGTAGTAGATGCTCAAAACATGATAAAAGTCGGATCTTTACCTCAAACGTGCATGGCTATCGTCGGGCTCGCCCCAACCCTAGAAGTGGGTGGACTACTCGCGCTTCATTGCAACCTCAGACATCATCGATTGAAAGAAAACTAATTGCATTAAAATAAACCAAAGTTTACAACCGCTTGAAGCCAATTCCGCTCTCGCTTCACAACTCCAATCGGCCGCTCACTCTCTCTCTCTACTTCTCCTACTTACTTCTCTCTCTCAAATTGAATGACTAGAAATCAGCCCCATGGGCTTTATTTATAGGCTTCTAAACCTTGCTACTCAAGGATAGAAATCTTTATCTATATCTAAAATTATATCTAAAAACATTAAAGATAAATAAAAGCTATAATGAAATTAAATCTAAAATAGGGAAATAATATCTAAAGTGTCTCAAGTGGATAAATCTTCTCCTTCCATGATAGATGTTGATAGATCGGATAGAACTTGGCAATCTTCGAGCTCAAGGAATCCCAATCCGAGTAGAACTCCCAAAAACGTGTTACGCGGTTTCTGTAGTCCTCCTCGATCTCGAGTAAGGCTAGTCGAGATCGAGTAGAATTGTTGGTCGACTGGGCTGGGCTCGTCGTCTCGGCTAGCTGGTCCTCGACAGGCTCGGACATGACTCCTGGCGTTCGTCGATCTCGAGGACTCCTTGTCGACATCGAGTAGAGTTGGGTCATCGACTGGCTTTCTGGTGTTGTAGAGGAACCCTTCTCGACATGCTCTCCTCGACTCCGGGTTGTCTCCGAGGTCTTGTCGATCTCTAGTAGCCTAACTCGATCTCGACAAAGGTTCGAAAGTCGGGTTCTTCGTCTTTAGCTTCTCGATATAGGCTCCTCGATCCTGGCAGGTGTCTAGACATGGCTAGTCGATGTCGAGTAGCTTTGTGCTCCGATTCTTGCTTCTTGGTTTTCTCCCGAAATGGTTCCATATTCTGAAATATTAAACAGAAACTTATGTAGATCTCCATTTCTGACAAATAAGTATATACTACATAAATCCGACATATTCCCAACCCGAAATATGCAAAATGTAAAGAATATGGAACTAAAATATGCATAAAGACATGGCTACTTTGGAGACATCAGGTTTCTTCGCCAGCTGCTGAAGGTTGTTCCTCCATCAAAGGATTTAGTGTTTGTGTCTGATAAACATGACAACATTTCAAGAGCAATTGGCATGGTTTACCCCAGTGCACATCACTGCATTTGAAGATGGCACATGGAACAAAAAATTAGAAGCACCTTCAAGAAAAGATACTTGGGAAATTGGTTCAAGAAAGCAGGAGATAGTTATATTACTGGGGAGTTCGACAAATATTTTGACCGCATAAAGGAAAGTTGCCCGAAGATGTCGAAATATTTACTGTCAGCAGGAGTGGATAGGTGGGCTAGAGCACATTCACCAATCACCAGATACAACATGATGATATCTAATAATGCAGAAAGCATAAATGCCATTTTCAAGGGGAAGAAGAATTATCCTATTGTTGCACTGTTGAATTTTGCTAGAGAAAAACTCGGAACATGGTTCCAATAGCGTAGAGAAAAGGCATCCAAACATGAGGACAAGTTGCCGCCAGCAATACTTGATCTGATTAGGAACCTACAAGATGAAGCTGGAGCATACAAGGTTCAGAGGCTGGATGAATATAAATTTGAAGTAAAAGGGCAAGGGTCTCATGCAATGGTGGACCTGTCAGCAAATACATGCACTTGCAAGTTTTTCGATCTAGAGAAGATCCCATGTGTTCATGCTCTTTCAGCCATCATAAAAATTAAGGCAAATGTATCAGACTTTGTTGCCAGATTTTACACAACTGATGCTTGATAATTAGCTTATGAAGAAACAATATACCTAGTGCTGACATGCGATGAATTAGACGTGCCTGAAGCAATAAGATCTATAAAGTGTTACCCTCCTGTTGTTAGGAGGGAACCAGGAAGACCTCCATCTAAGAGACTAGTGTCTGCATGTGAGCTAAAGAGGAGACTTAAGTACTCAAGATGATGGTGTCAGCATTGCTCAAGACCGGCTCGCTTTATATCATATACTTCTAAGATACAATCACTTAGAACCACCCAGTGATATATAATGCTTACAATAAACCTGTTCTGTTTGGAAATTACTTTTTTATAGTATACATAAAAACATGTCAGCATTATGGGCAATGCTGACATGGGTACATTCCCATATGTTTTCAAAAAGATTGAATGCACTTTGTTTCAGCATTACTTATGTCATATTGGATTTTATACATTGTATGTGATTGGAGACTATATCAAACTCGATCTAATATAAAAAAGCCAGATGCTTAATTCCGAATAAGTACTTTAACACCACAAAATACATACATTCAATATACGCGAACGATGTTCAATGGAAACAATTAATATCCAACTAAATACTGACATATCCATAGTATGTGACTAAGATCATAACCTACAATGTCACTTAAACTATTACATGAAACAATATTTCAAATTATGAAGCTCCAAGACTCCTTGATCAAGTCTGAGCAAATAAGCTCTCTGTAGCGGAATAGCTTCTCATTTGTGATTGTTGTGACATCTCCGCCAAATACAACAGCCTCGATTGCTTTCACTGTGAACACCCCACAAGCACTTCTTCACACACTCACACAACAGACAAATAGGGGTGTGTCAACAAAAGATAAATAGAAAATAAATGTATGTCAGCAATTAATATAAAAGTTGGGTAAGAGTACAAACCCAGATTTATCATGGACAATGTCAGGAACCTTCCTTATCTCAAATGGTGTAGAGCTAAAGTTTTCATATATTCCACACTTCACCAAGTGTATAGGAAGCCAGTGAGCAATAGGCTGGAGTTCTGCATCTAGTACACCCTTGCCAACGCCGTAGACATTGCAGTCATACACATTAATCACCTTCTGATCAATTATGATCTCTAAAGCAACCCAATGCTTGTTGATAACGTTGAAGGGTGTGTAAATCTTATTTGCAGACGCCCATGGCTTACCATACTTATCAGGGTAAAGACCCAGGAAATAACTCGCAATCATTTCTGATACAAACAAATCTGCTTCATACGCTCCAGCATTAAATGGCAGGTATTTCTGATAGAACACCCAATCAAGGACAACGAAATCTGCATACTTGTCAGGTTCCTCATGAATCCTCTTCCTCAAATAATACAAGCATGCTTCAATATGCTACAACACACAATAACAAGCTACTGTCAGCACTAGATGTACCTCAACAAATATCAATAAACAAAAAGGAGAAGACAAACAACAAGAAAACACACACAAAAACAATATGAAATATAATTGCTGCCAGAGCATTTACCGAACAGTCCAACCACATGTCTTTGTTTAGAATTGGTTTAAAAAACGATTTATCAACCCGTCCAGAAGCAACGATGATAGAAAAATCCCTGAAAACAAGCAAAAATAAATGAATTAAACACAAGATAATAAGAGGTAGAGGTGTTAGCACAAGACAATTCATAAATATATAACGAGCAAAAAGAAAAAAAAAATACCGATTACTCCTCATAGTTTTGTACATAAACTCATGATCATCTTCACTTAGCAATGACTTCTTCGGATTGTGCTTTGGCCACCTCCCTTTCTTTTCTTGCTGCTCATATGGACTCGTTAGGAAGGTACTAGCTTTTGGAATACGCTTGGATCGCCTTAGTGATTCAATCTCTTTAACTACTTTAGGATGCTTGCTGTAGGCAACCCAGTCACTGACCATAGGTAATTCAACCATATCGGCATTTTCATCACCTTCACCAGAATCCAAGTTGATAGTCCCTGGTGGCGCAATGGTAGGAGGTGGAGTTAAAGCAACATCATCCTTCTCAACCCCATCACCCTTGTCATCTGATGGGGTAACAACATCCTTAGCATCACCACCTGCAATGGCCTCCTTACAATCTTCATTACTCGACTTCACCAGCAAGTCAGCTTCTACATCCTCACTAGTACTCTGCAATCCCCTGTCAGCATCTTCATGAAGTCCATCGTTGATGTCCTTAAACTCTTCACCTCTTGGCTCCATGGACATCAAATCAGAATCACGGCCTAGATCAATAGCAAAGTGAACTGAATCTGACTCTAATGTCCTCTATCCTTCAACCAATGTGACATGAATGATAGACTCCAGAACTACAACATCAACCGTCAGTTGTTAGGGTTCATCTCCCTCATCACCACAAATAGGTGGCTTCAGTTGTTTACAATCTTCAGGTGAATCCAACTCAGCTTCCTCCTCAGCCACAACATCCTCAGGGATAACACCCATCTTGATGTCAGCAATAACATCATTCACAATCTTAGTACTTGGTTGATCAATGTTGATAGATGACTGTGACCTTGCAACAATAGATTCATGCAGTGTGAACCTATTCTCAAGTGAGTTATACTTATCCATCAGGTCTGTAACCATTCCAACAAGTTCAACCGCTATATCAACACGAGAAGCCAACTCATTTAAACGTGTAGGGAGCTCTTCAAGCTTTTCAATCCTTCTGACTAAATCATCTACACGTGCAGGCAACTCTTCAAGCTTTTGAATCCTTTTAATTAAATCATGTACCCAAACTGGGTTGGATTTAGCGTCAGCCTCACCAGCAACACCGTCGCCCTTTGCATTTTCATCTTTATCAACACCATCCAACTCTGCATCTTTTGGATGCTCATCAGACACTCCCTTCTGGTTGTCATCACAATCACCCTTGTCTATGTTGCCACCTATCTCCAGCTTGTCATCACCACTAGTGTCAGCATTTTGGCCATCATCACCAGCATCTTCATCATCTATCTTCATGTCGTAACTACCATCCATTCCTTTATTCAAAAGTAAGAGAGCAGCTAATGGAGAAACAGTTCCAAAATCAACCTTGATATCATCAAACCCTTGACTGCCATCATGGGGGTCAGCATTCTCTGTGTCAGCATCAACACCTTGGCTGCCATCAAGTTGATCATCATTAGGGTCAGCATTTTCTGTGTCAGAATGAGCTTCACCTTGCACCTCACCAAACGGTACAATCACTTTACAGGCATCATTCAAACCTTCAACAAGAGATAACAACACATCAAGGGGGGCTTGGGGGATGGAGGAAGACTTGTTTGAACTGCTACTTTTGTATAACATTCTACATTTCCCTGTACTTCCCATAGCCTTCTTCCTCTTCTTCAAAACATACTGAATAGGTTTATCCTCGTCAGATTTATCACAAGCATATCCAACTTGGTCATATTTTTCAGCCTGGACAACAGCCTCCTCCATGTCAGCACCACGCTTCTTGGAACCCTTGTCTGCATACACTGTGGGTGTCTCTGTGTCAGCATAAGGAATCACATTTCTCTTAGATTCCTCACCTCTCTTAAATTTAGCAGCTTTCTTTCTAATCCTCCCAGCCTTCCTCCTGATTGATTTCTTAACTTCTATGTCAGCATGAGGGTTGGTTCGTGGAGGTCCACTAGAACGCCCTCTCCTCACAGTGACTCTCTTCACCTGGATCTCAGTGGATGGACCTTTCTGCTTCTTCTTAGAAGGCTTTCCTCTGTCAACATGTTTCCTCTTTTTCCCCTTCTCCACATCAACCAATTTCTCCTCAATATTTCCTTCATCAACCACATGTTTCCTGTTCGTTCGCTTCTCTATGTCAGCAGATCTCTCCTCTTCCTCTCCTCCAACAAATCCATACTCAAGAGTTAGGAATGATTCAATCTCTGAACCATCATTACGTAAAAACTTGTTTTCATATGCATACTTACGCATATGCCGGCAATCATACAGAAGATCAGTAGGTGGTTGAGAAAACACAGGCTCACCAATGCAATCACATACATCATCAACCTCTTCATCAATATAACCCATATCTGGGGTTCTTGCAAACTCTCCATAGTTTGGGAACATCGGTGTCTATCATGCACATCAAAAAAATATAAATAAGAAAACACATGTATATAAGAACACATAGTTGGAATCACAACTGATATATTTCTCTTACCAAGTCACCATCAAATAGCTCGTCAGCTTCATCATAAGTATGCCTAACCTTACAAACCCAATGCAAAGAATGAGGATCTTTATCATTCATCTTCAAATTATATTCAAACTTATCAGACAACGCCGGGAAAGCTTCAAATATCCAGGCCTGTAAAAACAAAACAAGTGGTCATACAAACACAATAACAATGCATAAGATGATGACACATGGTGAGGACTGATGACACAAGTGATGAATGTTGACACGTAGTAAGGAATACATACAATGCTGACACATATTAAGGAATACATACAATGCTGACATGTAGTAAGGAATACCTACAATGCTAACACATAGTGAGGAATGATTACAAAGAGATATGAAACAAGTAAACAGAATACTTGGAAAGCAATCCAATATCCATACAACTCATAAGAAGGCCTAGCTTTCTTGCGATCCATCGCAGATGACTTCTTGAAGGCCTTCAATAGAGATTCATAGGACTGTCTGCCCCATGGATATTGTCCAAGCTTCTCATCATCACAAGCAAGTGATAGGTTTGCCTCGCTGATATAGTTTATCCGCCTATAACACACAACCATCTCAATGAGCAACAACCTCGCTAAAATTAGCTTCTTCTTCGACGTCTTCTTCATCTTTTGGAAACAACTGATCAAATCATCATGAGAGCATCTATCCATTCCAAGAAAATCAGAAAAGACACTGCATTCGGCGAATTGCAGACACGGTCTTCACTTGGAAGACCAGTCATTACATGAAATTCAGCCAACGAAAAACGAGCTATAAGTCCATCAACTTTGAACCACAGTTCCTTCTTCTTCTTCGTCCTAACCTGCCGCAACATCATTTGATGGATTAACTGGAAGTTAACAGTCATATTGTTGCCCTGTGACAGCACACATCCCAGAAAACTCTCCTTCAACATCTGATAGTGCTCATGTAGCAACTATTGTTTTATAATGTCACAAACTTCAGGGTGACAGTATAGGTTAGATCTGGCATAGAAACGTTCTTTATATGGAATACAGAACTTTAATTTCTGCAAACAAAGTATACAAATTGAATACAAAAGCACATGTCAGCATTTGAAGTAAACACAATGACAAAAACTGCTATATAAATTTCATAGACTCACATCAAACTTGCATTTGTATATATCAAGATCAGTTGAGGTCCCTGTGAACATAACAAAAACAAGATAAACAAAAGACAAATAGATGTCAGCCCCACTGAAATATGAAATCAAACACAAACATACACACACACCACAAACAGAACACGCCAAAAATCAAAGAAGACAAAGAGTGGACATGCAAAAGGATGGAGATGGATTCCAAAATGACAGAATGAGATGCCAAAATCGAGGTCAGCATTACAAATAGAAGTCGTAACTGCAAAATCAGCCACACATACTAGTACGATTGAGAACGAAGAACACATATTCATCCAAAAAAACCCTAACGACAAACATCGCGCCATCGCAACACTCAACATCGCATAATCTGACATAAACAAAACCCTAATACACAGAAACCATACAAAATCAACAAAATGCTTACCTGCGTTGCTATCCATACTCAATAACCTTCAATAACACACGAAAACGAGCACAAAAACGTCCGAAAAATACCGCTTGTCGAATGAATCCGTCGAAGAACAGATGCAGAGCGAACGGGAGTTGAAAACCGCAATGGAGAGAGAGAAACGGGATAGAGAGAGGGAGTGAGCAGTTGGGGAGGTTTTTTTGTGTTTTAAAAATCATGTATACTTTTGCAATTTTAACCAAAACGTGTATACTTGCCTAATTTGGCCGAAAATTTGCGCCTTCGGCGCAAATTTTCTCTAAATATTCAAGTCCAAAGAGAACTAAGCAAAGAAAAGCCCGATAAAGGAGAAAGCCGAATACAGGATGAAACTGTGAATAATGATAACACGGGGAAACCAATAAGCTTCCACGTCATCTCGCTACCGGAGAAACTGGAGCAAAAACACAAGAAAATACGTCTTCTAAGGAAGTGTGAACTAACGACGTTCTTCTCACCTAGATGAGAGATCTTCGAAAACCACAGACACCACTGCAATCATCTTGATCAGCAAGGCGCACGAGACTAAAACCCTCTCCGAAACTAAACACATGCACACCAAAATCATCAATTTCGCCAAGAAGGGTAGATCGAGCCATGCTCACAAAAGTCAAAAAAAAAAGAAAACCGGACTAATACGGATAAATGTTTCATTGGATAATGTCAAATGACTTCAGTTAGGGTGGCGCAAAAGGCTTTAAAACCAACCCAAACCGAACCGACCCAAACGGATCGGGCCGTAACCGACAACCCGGATTTTTGGGAGGGATGGCCCGAACTGAGAACCAACTTTTTGGTTACAATTTTTTCGGTTTTCGGCCTGAAAAAAACGAATTGCCCTGTTTATTTGTCCGAAAGAAAAACATGTAAGGCTGTAAACTTCAATCAAAGAGCACGGTCTTCAATTTTTATCTTTGCTAGTTAACCACATGGTAGAATGCACTAGAATCTACATAACTAGGTTTCAACGGCAGGGTATTAACATTGAAGGTTAAATTAGGAATCAAACACCCTAAACCTTAACAAAACTCGAGCAATTCAAGAAGGAAAGAAGGAGAGGGGTGTACTTGAGCTGATCAAGATGAGTGCATAGCTGAAGCCACTTGGTAGGACCACCGAAGACCTGGTCGAAAGAGAAGAGAGCGGCAACAACTGTCGGTATCCTAGTCATGTGCTTAATAAGCCAATCCCTCTTGACAGTGCCGACCGGAGGCCCATCGACGCCGGAATCCTTGTACTTCTTATCCATATTAGAGATCTTGGAGAAATCATTCAACGCCAAGGTGTTGATGGGCGACTGCTCAGAGTGGAGATGTGCCGATATCATCTGGTGGATCTCCGGGCAACCTACCAACGCAATCAAGCTCACAAGCGTTGTAATATATTTACAATCAAATTTAGTTTCCTGCTTTTTGTGGTTCACAACCTACCAACGCAATCAAGGTCTTGAGTATATTTACAATCAAATTTGAGTTAAAAAATATTAAAATATAATATATTTAGTGATAAATTAATGAAAATAGATAAATGGGTAGTGAGTTGTAAACAAGGACCATTTAAAGGGTGGTTTTCTGTAATTTTGGGTTTAAGGGGTGGTTAAGTGAAAACACCCATATTTAAAGGGTGGTTTTGTATAAATTTCCCTACTTTTTAACTGCCACATCAACTTATTAGCCCCAACCTGATTTTTCACATTTTAAGTAAATTATTAGTGAGCCTCGTCCTAGGCTTTTAACTTACTTTTTTTTTTATCTATTTCCTTTTTCCTTCAAATAAACAAAGCTATTATTATTATTATTATTATTATTATTATTATTATTATTATCATTATCATCATTTTTAATAATTATTATTATTATAGTGTTTATTATTATCGTTATCGTTGTTGTTGTTGTTGTTGTTATAATAATTATTATTATTCATGAAGTCATATTTTAGTAGTAATAATATTAGTAGTGGAAGTAGTAGTAGTAGTAGTAACAATAATGGAAAAAAAAAATATGTAAAATGTGATAAACAATGAATTTAAAGGGGAAAAAATGGAGGGAATTAAAGTAAATGGCCTTTGGCCCGGAAAACTCTGCGCCCATAACCCACTCTCCATTTCAATTTGTAAGGGTTAACCCTCCCCCTTAAAAAAATTGCACCCAGCCGGTAATTTTTTACCTTGAGTAGCCGGTCTCTTTCTTTGCCTCTCTCCTGCCCATCGATGCAGAAAAATCAGAGAGAGAGATTGAGGGATCGTAGGCGGAATCAGAGAGAGACGGAGGCGGAGGGCGGAGGCGTGTGACAGGCGCCGGATCGGAGAAGTCAAGGGGAGCGGCGGTGGCGGAGGCGCCAGAGAAGGCCTCGTTCGATTGATCGGCAAACGTCGCTGATTCCTCCCCAACCGCCACAATGGTACTCTCACGCTTGGGGTACCGCCATTCTCGTCGGCGCCGCCTTCTTCGCTTTGGGTTGGGTCGTCAAGGGCTCCAATCCCCTCCCTTCTTTAAGCTCCCGCAAAGACGATCCCAGCAACAAGAACCAGCTATCATCTTTCGATCACTGATGGTTGATTTTCAGATGGTAGGTTTTTTTAGCCCTTTTCAGAATTACTAGTTTTTGTTTGCTGGTGGAATTGATGATGAATTGCTAGCTGTTAGGGATTGATGATGAACTTGAGCTCATTATGGTTCAATTTGTTAATGTTTAGGGTTTGATGTTAAGGTAGGTGGTCTTTTGTGATGGTTAGCCGATTCAGGTTATTGGTTGTGCAGTCAATTTCTGATTCTGCATTGGAATTTTTCCTGAGAATAAGATGTATTTAGCTATGAGAAGCTTGTTTCTCTTTACTGTTCGTTGAATGATTGAATCATGGTTACAGATGCTTGTCTTAACAGAGGAACTAAACGAAAGTTGACTCAGTTAACACTTTTGCAGTTCAACTGCCGTAACAATGTCTGATATGCATCATCATCTAGTCATTTTCAGTTATTAATCTGTCCACAATCATGAAATGCAGGTGGATATACAATGATCCTCTTCAGGCCAAGAACAATGCAAAAATGGCAAGCATGAATAAGCCAATCGAAAACTTCATAGGAGCTGAATGTATTGGTGAGGCAACTTTGTTTCATTAGATCGTGAGGCTTTTTTCCCATAAACACAATTCAAGTCTTTACGTGGCCTATCTAGCATTTGCTTCCCAGTGGATCTGTATTAGATATCATCTTTTTTATTGTAGGAATGCCTTGTTTAAGAAAATGTTAATTTCTATGAGGTATCGTGTTGTAGATTGCAGGCATACATTTTCTGTAGGAAAATATTATACAGCCCATCAGGAAAGTCGGAGTTGGAGACAAGGGACTAGGATGTATTTTGGCTCATACGATGGGTGTTGGGAAAAGTTTTAAGGTCTCTTCAATTCATGCCATATGTTGAATCCATGAATGTTTGTTCATCAATAAACTTATGTTGGTCTTATATGTAGGACTAGACTATGGTTGTCGTATATGTTGGACTTTTTTTGGCAGGTCATAGCTTTCGTATATAATGCTATGACAAGTGTTGATCTAGGCTTGAGATGTGCACTTATTTTTTTTCTATTTGTGGTTATTTGGCATGTCAATTGATTTTTTTACACGAGGAACAACAAATCTGCTATTGAAATCCACATGTACACTTATTGGTAGCTTAATTAGTCTCATTTAATTAATGCCCAAATAAAAGGTTTTCTGTTATAACTAGACCTGTCAAACGGGTCATTCGGGTCGGGTTTGGGTCGGGTCACTTCGGATCTCGGGTAAAATGGGTCCCGGATAAAACGGGTTCCGGGTTTTTCGTGTTGACTAGAACCCGGGTTTGACCGGATTTCGGGTCGATTTCGGGTTTGTCAATATTTTCTTTTTTAAATTAAAAAAATCATAATTTGATAATTTTGCGATAAATTTTAATTAAATATAAAAAAAATTAATTATATTAATTATAAACCAACCGGATCAATCGGGTCAAAATTACCGGGTCAATCAGGTCACTGGGTCCAAACCCAGATTATCCGGAAAATTTCCGGGTTTTCGGGTTCGGGTCGAAAAAAAATTCCGGGTCAAAATTTTCGGATCTTGACCTAAAAAATTTCGGACGGTCGGGTCAGGTTTTCGGGTCGGGTTATGTTTTGACAGGTCTAGTTATAACTCCTTGCTTCACATTTTGCACAGATTTGTGATAAAGCTTTCATATTCTTTTCATAAGTAATAATATTACTTTGAACTTGCTCTGAAATTAAATTAAGATGAGTTTTGAAAATTGTTTGCTGTCAAATAGCCTTTTGGAGAAGGGAGGATGGACCCCTACAATGTCTTTAATATTTTTATTTTTAGCTCACCTACTAAATATATATGTGTGTGGTTAAAATAACATCTACCTTAGATAATTAGATGCATACTGGATTATAAATTCTTAGTTGATTTGCTTACTAACTTGGAATGATCATCGCTGAGATCTAGAGTGGTAGGAAATTGTTTGGTTCTTTGAATCTGCTCATGACTAATTGTGTCTTTTATGGATGTTAATATGTAGCTAGGATCTTAGTACGGATTTTAGTAATGACTGTTTTTCTCCAAGATTATTTTTTTGCCCGTCATTTCTGTATCTCTAAACTATTGATCGTTGCATTTCAGACCTCTGCATCTTTGAGAAATGTTGGTGGGAGGAAGTTGAGGATTAAAAGCTACTTTGTCAAAAGGTATTTCATCTCTCTTTTTTTGCTATTTTTTCTACGAATTTTTTCGATGCTCTCTTCGTTTGATGAAATCATGTCCTTGGCTCTTCTTATCATGATGTTCAAATTGTTTTGGATTGCCTAGTGCCATTTGCTTGCTCGTCTAGAAATCTAAACTTCATGTATATAGGTGTTGTTTCTCGATTCAACATGACTTTTTTTTAAGAAATTTGATCTTGTTGGTAGCCTTAATTCATCGAAAAAAAAGGTGTGGGTTTTGGCTAATATTCATATATGCACATGATAGTGCACGAGTAAGCAGATAAGATTATGCATAGGTAAAATTGGATTAGATAAATTTACGTGATTGCTGAGAGTGAAATGGGTTATCCCTGGAAGCACTTTTGGCAAGAAACAACTGGGAAGGACATATTTACTCTTTAGGTTTCCCAATATGATAGGGTCTTTGTGAAAATTTAGTAATTCAGCCATGAAGGGTTTTATGCTTAGGTGATCATATACCATTATTGCCTTTAATTGCACTCTATATGTGAAATGAGTAAAATGTATCCAAGTTCAGAATGTGCAGAAGACACTGATGAACATATAATTACAGATCAAGATGTGGGTATTTTACTACTCAACTTTCCATCACATATTAGTTATTTATGATAATTTCTGGTTGTGTTGCCCATAATTTATTAGTTAGGTAGAAAATTATACTATTTTTTTTATTAAAGTCTATTAGCTTAAATGGTAGAGCGATGTGTTTATACACAAAGACGTGGGTTCAAATTCCACATAGACTACTATAATAATTAGGTAACAATTACTACAATACGTATTTACTTCGGTTCAACAATTTACCACAATACATGCTTCTTTATTTCGGTTCAAAACAATTACCACACAACCTATTTACCACGGTTGACACATTTACCACGTTTCTTAAGGCCTAAAGCTTCGGATAAATTTACCACGGGTGGACGGTTTTACCACAGTTCTGTTCACGTGGTAAACAGATTTACAATAGCCACTTTTACCTCGGTTCAAAACCGTGGTAAAGCTTACACACGGAACCGAGGTAAAACCGGTTTTTTGTACTAGTGGCAATAGCTATAGAGTTAATGTAAGTGCAAGTTCCTGTGCACCGCAAAATTCAGCCTTGACTACATACTATAGTGTTAATGTATGTGCTTTTCTTGTGTCATGTACATCGTATTTAAATGACATGTTAATAGTAGTTCATGTTATGTACACCTTCTTTGAATGACAGGTTTGAATTTCCCATAATTACAGTCGGTTAACCTTGTTACTTCCATTACGCAAGTTCAATGGAAAAAATGCACTAAATATCTTGGTAAAGTTAAAGCTAAGAACCCATGGATCAACCTTTAATCTGAATTCATCACCTAATACAAAATGGCTAATTCTAAGCAGTGCATCATTTACTTTTACTAAAACTTAAGCCAAATTCTAAATTCAATAAAATACCAAGCTTCACAATTCTAAAATTCAATAAAATACCAAGCTTCACACATGTCATGTAAATCAATTTACCTGTCAAGTAAACAATTCACGTGTTAAGTAAAACAATTCACGTGTCAAGTAAAAAAAATCACGTGTCAAGTAAAAAAAATCACGCGTCAAGTAAAATACATTATGTGTCATGTAAGTACGGTATGGATAACATGTAAATTCAATATTGGTGACGGGTAATTATATGCTGATTCAGACCTTTCTAATTGAAAAGGTTATCCCCGCGATTCAATCTATATGGCAAAGGGAGGATTCAAGGGCTACGATTTTCATCTAACAAGACAACGCAAGAACTCATATTCATCCACACGATGAGCAATTTAAGCTTGCCGCTTCACAAAATGAAGGAAAAGAGTGATTACCTCTTTAGAAAGCTATAGGAATTTACAGAACCCGATTTGGTGCTCTATGGACGAATTTACACAATTTTATATCGAAACCGAGCACTTTTTCCTCTCTTTTCTATGATAGCAGCACCAAAGGCTTATTATTTACATGACACGTGAATTGATTTACATGACACGCCCTTTGTTTTACATGACATCTCAATTGTTTTACATGACACCTGAAAAGGTCAAACGTTTACTTAGCGATCAGCATATAATTACCCGTCACTCATACTGAATTTACATGTCACCCATACTGGATTTACATGATATATAATGTATTTTGCTTGACACCTGGATTTTTTTACTTACACAAGAATTTCAGACATATTCTATTCATTTTTTATGATTCAGAATTCCTTCTGCTATACTTTTTTTTTTGTGGGTAGACAATTGACATGCCTAATGTATTGAAAATCATGTTTGGATAAACTTTAGCATTGTGAAGCTTGGTAGACAATTGACATGCCTAATGTCTTCAACTAATATAGTTTCTGCCAAATTCAACATGTTCTTTGTCTTCATCGAGATTGGGTGTAACAAACACCTTCCTCCGCCACCAACTTCAATGAATCGAAAACCCGCCACCGAGCGCTCCTTTGCCAAGCGCTTTAAGTATGTGCTTTTCTCGTGTCATGTAGATCGTATTTGAATGACATGTTAATAGCAGTTCATGTCATGTACATCGTCTATAAATGACAAGTTCGAATTTCTCATAATTACAAAATGTGTGAACCACTTGACCAAAAAAAATAAAATGTGCGAACCACATTTCCAAGTGCATCATAAGTGATACAAAAACGCACCAGTCAGTCGACCAAGATGCACATAGAGCACTGCCATGTCAAAACTATTAACTATTATGTCAAATGTATTACTTGACAGGTTAAAAGCATTATATGTCATGTACATCGTCGTTGAATGACATGTTCGAATTTCCCATAAGTACAAAATTCGTTAACTACATATTGAATTACAAAAGCCGGAGCATAAGCGTCTCCTGGTGCATCATACTTGACACCAAAAGACACCGGTCATTCGACCAACACGGACATGGGTCATGAAGAACACACAAGGGGAGATGAAGAGCTATTCACGCTGCACTTACCATTTTTTAGAGAGAAATTCATGGAGCGTATTTGCCCATTACACTAGCAAAGTAGCAAGATTGACAAAGATTATTCAATGGCACACACACATGATTCATGGGAAATCCTAATTACACTAGCAACGTAGCAAGATTGGCAAGTAAATATTAACTAGTGTCATGTACAAACGCTGAGGATGGAATGTTAACATAAACAGGTGACATGTATAAAAGCTGGTGGCAAAACGTGAGTTGTTTTTTTCTGAAAAAAGTGAGTTGCTTTTTCTCTCTATTTCTCTCAGCACTTTCTAAAAAAGTGGGCTGCTTTTTCTCTCTCATCCTCTCAGCACTCTCTCTCCTCTCATTAATTCACCTCTGATGAGTTCTACTTTTTTATTCCCTCTCTCACATGCTTTTCTTTTTCATTTTTTCTTTCCTCTCTCAGTTTTCTCTCTCTGTCAGCTTTTTTGTCCAGTTGTCTCCCACACTATGACCTGCTACCTGCCACACTTGCAAGCGGATATCCGTTTTTAAGCAAAATTTTTTCGGATTGGGTTAGGCATGCAAAGTTTGCAACCAAAAGGGTCAATTTAGCAAAAGGCCCAAAAAAACGGGATGAAAACTGAATTTTTTAATTGGCAAGGAATAAAATATAGGTATTGATACATTTGAATTTTTTTTTTAATAAAATATGCAAAAAGGGATAAACAATGAATTCATAGGGAAAAATGGGATAAAAATGATTTTTTATTGGGTAAGAAGTGAAAAATGGGGTTTTATATCTTTGAATTATTTTTAAAATAATATATGAAAAATGGATGTCTATGGGTAGATAAAATAAATTTTTTTTTTACATTAACGATTTTTTTCCAAAACGAATTTAAAAAATAAAACACAGCGCACCACGTGGCGCACACTGGGTGGCCCACGTGGTGCGCTGGAAGTGTTGGTCACATATTGCAAAGTGCCGCATTTTTGCCCCCTCAATCGTCAAAAGTTGCCGTTTATATACCCAAAATTTCCAAAAAAAAAAAATGCGGGCCCTGGCCCCACTACAAAAAATAATAAAATTTGCCACCCCTTCTAGCTTCGGCAGACGTGTGCCGTAGCAATTAGTAACCTTTTTCCACGGAATTAGCTACGACAGGCGTTGCATCTAGAAAAAACCAAAGACATTAGCTTAGGGGAAGTTGTCGTAGCTAGACTACAAAAAAAAAAATCAAATTTGTGATGTCATGATAGCAATTGCGACGGGAGGGCCTCACCGCGGCAAAAAAATAAAATTTTCATTGTTGGTGGTTTCTCCTACTTGATTTTTTTCTCTTTCTTGGAGTTTTTTTGGATGTATGTATGTGGTTAACTGAGTCAAGATTGTCGGTGTCATAGTGAACTTTTGAAATTTTTCATTGTTTAATTGGTTATATTGGATTTATCGTCATTAAAGATGGATTTGTTTATAAAGTATCAAATGCTCCATCAACACGTTGTGAGAGATGCAAACTCGTCTCCTACAATATCATTTTTCAACAATATGATTGATTTATTTGTGGTCCAATTATTGTTCTGAATGGAGAGTACTTTTTGGTAGGCTTTAATACTTATGTGTCAAATGACTGCTTATTGTGTTTTGGTTATTTCGGATTTTATTTTTCCCGGGTTTTGCTTATTTCAAATTCATGTTCAAAATTATATATATATATATATATATATATATATATATATATATATATATATATATATATATATATATATATATATATATATATATATATAGATATATATATATATATAAAGTTGGGTGAAGACCTAATTAACTGCACTCATTAACTCATAAAAAATCAACTTAATATATATTGCACATTAGTTTTAAGATTCATAAAATCATTATAGATCATTGGTTCTAGCCTTCTAGGTGTCATCCTAATGCATATCATCAAGGGTTCAAATCTCCTCAACTACGCAACATTGTTATATTTTTTTACCTTTTATTATTTTAAATGTTGTAAAAAAAATTAAGAATATATAATTCTATGCAAATTAATTGGTTATCGATTGCCAAAATAAAATGAATATTTTTCTAAAGATTACAACATATTTTTAATTGTCATAAAAATGATTAATTGATGCAATTCTATTAAATATGGAGTATAGTATAAGAATAAATATTGTACAAATTCAATTATAGTATTATTTAACTTCTAAGGGTTCAAATCTCTTCAACTACACAACATTGTTATATTTTTTTACCTTTTATTATTTTAAATGTTGTGAAAAAATTAAGAATATATAATTCTATGCAAACTAAGTGGTTATCAATTGCCAAAATAAAATGAATATTTTTCTAAAGATTACAACATATTTTTAATTGCCATAAAAATGATCAATTGATTCAATTCTATTAAATAAGGAGTATAGTATAAGAATAAATATTGTACACACTATAGTATTATTTAACTTTTAACAAGGAATAAAATCATTATATGAAAGATTGTAATATAAGACTAATGACATAAGAATATATAAAAGCATAGTTACCTTAACATGTAAATAACATTTTCAAAGATGTCACATACATTACGTAGCATATAAGATTTAAAGTTTAACCCAATAAATAATGTCCTGCGCTATTGCCCTTCTTGTGTTTCTTAATGTTTGGGTTATTACGGGTTTTTATTATAACGAGTTCAAGTCTTATTGGGCTTCGGTTAAATCAGGTTCAGTTCATTTGGTTTTGGGATGAGTCAGCTTGGGTTATCGGGTTATTTGGATGCTAGGTCAAAGTGGGTTGGGTCTGGTCATTTTTCGAGTGATGCATTGTGCTAAATTTTTTGGCATTCGGGTCCATCGATTTTTTTTGGGGGGGGGGGGGGGGTTAGATTTTTTGGGTTCAGATAATCCCGCATCAATACGAAATGTTGCATTTGCAAGGCTATTGGCCCATATTGTTAAATTAATGGCTCACTTTCCTGATTATTTGATTAAAAGAATCAGATTAGACAATGCGGGATAATTTACATCAAAATCATTTATTGATTATTGTCAATCAATTCGTATCGTGGCTGAGCACCCAGTGGCTCATGTTCGCGCCCAAAATGGCCTAGCAGGGTCGTTAATCAAGCAATTATAGATAGACCAATGCAAATGAAGGCTAGATTACCTTCATCGGCTTGGGGCCATGCAATTTTGCATGCTGCATCTTTTCTTCGTCTTCGACCAACCGCTGATAATAAGTTCTCCCCGTGACATCTTATCTCCGGAAGAGATCGAGCTCGATATTTCTTATTTGAAATTTTTTGGGTGCGTGGTGTATGTCACTATTCCTCCCCCTCAACGAACTAAAATGGTACCATAAAGAAGGTTGAGAATATACATGGGTTTTGAGTCCCCATCAATTATAAAATACCTCGAGTCTATGACCGGTGATCTATTTACAACTCGGTATTTATATTGTCACTTTGATGAAATAAAATTTTCAACTCTAGTAGGAGAATATAAGGAGATAATTAAGAAAAAGATTACGTGAAATTCCACTTCTGTATCATTTCTAGATTCAAGAACAAATGAAAGTGAACTTGAAGTTCAAAAGATCATACATTTGCAAAGTGTTTCAAATAGATTACCATATGCAGTGGTGAACCAAGGACTTTTCCGAGGGGGGGCTAAACAAATTTTCGAGAGTTTTTTTTACATGTATATATGAAAAATATTTTTTTTTTTTTAAATACATTACAAAATCATTAAATCTTTTATTTAAATAGTAATTTTTAGTATAAAAAAATAAAAAATTATCAAAAAAATGATAATTTTTTTATATGTATATGTAAAAAAATGTTTTTGTATAAATATATTAGACAGAAAATTTAATTTGTTATTTAATTAGACATTTTTAGTAGAAAAAAAAAACAAAGAGAAACAAAAATTATGAAAAAAAGTAAAGCTAATGAGATCTAAACTCTAGTCATTTTTAGTATAAAAAATAAAAACTATTGAAAAAAATGAGAATTTTTTTAATATGTATATGTAGAAAAAATGTTTTTGTTTAAATATATTGGAGAAAATTTTATTTATTATTTAATTAGGCATTTTTAGTAGAAAAAAAAATTAAGAGAAACAAAAATTATGAAAAAAATGAAGCTAATGGGAATTGAACTTTGAACTCTTGGCTCAAGGTAATAACTACACCCCCAACAAAGCTAAGCTGTCTTTGTAATTATTTACTCTTTTTACACTCTTTTATCCCTTAAATTAGTAAAATTATCAAAAAAAAATCCAAAAATAAAAAAAATTCTATTGTTTTCTTCCGGACTAGGGGGAGTTGGCTCCACCCCAAACCAGATGGGTTTACAGATGCCAAGAAGGTGACGATGTCACATATACTAGCTGAAAATGCACCAACTAGATTGGAGATTCCTGTAGTAACTCCAAAACAACAAATAATAAGTGATTCTCAAGTACGCCAGAAGCTTAGGAGACCGCTACGCTCTAAGGATACAATTCCCCGGAAGAGGAAAGAGACAATAACAACACATAAAGGTGTTATCGTGATGTACCAATCATTAACATCCATGAATATATAATCTCAAAAGAGATATTATCTAACGACCTCAAAAGCAAAGAAAAGGATGTTGATGAGACAATAACAACACATAAAGGTGTTAATCGCGATAATCATTAACATCCAATTAACTATGCAATCACCGGTTTGGGGTGGCATCGAAATAACATAGTCCTAGATGACAAATTTACTTATACAGTGGCAATAGAAGTCATGGATGAAGATGACAATGATCCCCAAACAATGGTGGAATGTCAAAATCGAAATGATTTAGAGAGTTGGAAAGGTGCAATTAAAGTAGAGCTAGATTCATTAAACAAACACGGTATTTGGACCAGTAGCTCCAAAATCAAAAGACGTAAAACTAGTTGGCTTTAAGTGGGTGTTCGTACGAACACGCAATGAGCGTAATGAACTAGTAAGATATAAAAGTAGACTCGTTGCACAAGGCTTTTAACAAAAGCCATGAGTGGATTATATAGAAACGTATTCACCTGTATTGGATGCAACAACACTTAGATTCCTAGTTGGCTTGGCGGTTGTTCCATAACTCCAAATGCAACTTATGGATGTAGTAACTGATTGCCTTTACGGATCATTAGATACAAATATATACTTGAAAATCCCTGAAGGAGTAGAAATACCTGAAGAATTAAGATCAAAACCTCGTCACACGTACTCCGTCAAGTTAGAGAGGTCCTTATATGGATTGAAGCTATCAGGTCGCAAGTGGTATAACTGCCTTAGAGAGTTCCTACTAAGACATGACTTTATAAATAACCAAGTAAGCTCTCGTGTCTTTATAAAGGACAAAGTCGAGTTATGTAATTATAACGGTTTATGTTGATGGCCTAAACATTATCGAGGTTTCAGAAGAGAATCAACAAACAACTAATTACATGAAAATGGATTTTGAAATGAAAGATCTTGGAACAACCAAGTATATACTCGACCTGTAGTTCGAGCATACAAGAAATGGAATTTTCATATCCATCAGTCAACTTATGTTGAAAAGGTCCTAAAACGCTTTAACATGGACTAAGCATATCCATTGAGTACACCTATGGTTGTACGATCACTTGATGTTGGCAAAGACCCATTTCGTCCTTGATTAAACAATGAAGAGATATTAGGCCCTGAAGTAGCCTATCTCGGTGTAGTTGGTGCGCTTATGTATCTTGCTATAAATACTCAACCATACATAGCTTTTGCAGTTAATATACTAGCAAGATATAGCTCAACACCAATAAAAAGACATTGGAATGGTGTAAAAGACATTGGAATGGTGTAAAACACATTCTACGTTATTTACGCGGAACAAGTGATATAGGGTTGTATTTTGAAAGATCCAAAGGAGTACATGGTTCAAAATTAGTTCTATTTTGATGTAGGTTATTTGTCTGATCCCCACAAGGCCATCTTATAAACAAAGTACTTATTCTTGTATAATGGAATTGCCATTTCATGGCGTTCAACAAAGCAGTCTCTTGTAGCCACTTCATCAAATCACGCAGAGCTTATCGCAAGAAAGTGTGTGACTCATATCACTTATCCAACATGTCCAAGAATCATGCGGGTTGCAGTCATTTGCAAAACACCCGAAAGTGTTGTATGAAGATAATGCATCTTGCATCTCCCAAATTAAAGAAGGATACATTAAAGGTGATAAGACGAAGCATATATCCCCCAATTTATTCTCCATTCATGAAATCCAAGTTGAAGGCAAGATTAATGTCCGAAAGATTGAATTAAGTGAAAATCTGGCATATTTTTTCACTAAAGATTTGGCTAGAACGATATTTAAGCGACTTGCACACAACATAGAGATGCGCTGTTTGAAGAATGTATGCAAAATTGAGAGGGAGTGTAGTTCACACTAGTATTGTATTCTTTTCCCCTTGATCTTGGTTTTTGTCCCAAATGGGTGTTTTCTAGACTAGGTTTTTAACGAGACAATACGTAAACTTAGAGGTGCACATTCAAGGGGGAGAGTTATAAATACCATTGTGGATGTTCAAATTCTCAAACCCTTATATTTATGTACTCATCTTTCCATGCCTATCTAATGCTTTTTAATCTCACTTGGAAGCCACACAAGTAATTGAGTTGATCTCCTTCTCATTGTTTTTCTATCAAGGAGAACTAATTTGGAGTCCAATAAATGAAAAGAACCTCTCTATGCCAAGGAGAATGAAAACCCATGAGTAAAAATAACCTCTTACTTAACCGAACAATCTTATGCAAACATTTATACTCGTGGCCCTTGAATCGATTATGCGGGTGAAAACCCAAAAAATCGGGGGACGGATGGGTGATATGTTTTCCACCCGTTACCCGACTCACTTAACTACCCGTTAGTCCACCCGATTATTAAGAAAATGTTAGTATATAATGTTGGAGATAATGCGTAGAGATGGTGATTTTAAGGTGTCTCTCGGACTTTTCTCATCCCATATGGAAAGTTAAAGGGTATCCTAAAGGTTTTTTTTATGGAGACTCTTTCACTACCTACAATGAGAGATAGAGGAGAAGATGGGGCACCCACACGCGCGCCCATCGTCGTCGTACATCCGGCTCGCCTTGTGCTCCGAGATTGAAGTTGGAGTTATATTTTTGCGGAAAATATCTTTATTGAGGCCGAAGATATTACGGATAGACTTGTTAGTGTTTATCCGCGAATATTTGATTTTCACTGAAATGTTTTTGGATAGCCACGATCATCTGAAGATAGAGTAGAATCCTCTTTCGCAAGTTTTGGGATAGCCACGATCCTCTCTCCATTTCCTGTTTTCTCTACCCTTTTCCCGTTCTGAGCGTCTGTTCCAGATCCAACTTCTCTCCCTCGAGTGCACATGTGAGAGAAGCCGTTGAAATCCTTGGTGGGCGTTGCCTCCCATACGATCTGCACCTCTTTTAGGGGCAAATACGTTTATCATTCAGTGGCTCCTATAGCACACTTCACCACAGTCCTAGCCCCTTCACAAAAATGAGTTCGGCCTATATCCACTAACACTCTATAGCAAGTTGTTGCTTGTCGCATTTTCCAGAAAGGTTATTGTCCAAGAAAGGTTATTGTCCAACATATAAGTATAATTTAACATAACTAACATATTTATCCTTTTCCACCTCTAGTTTCCTCATTCTCCAATTGTTCCTCTTTAAAAATCCTCTTTAAAAGATCTAAAAGAATATAAATTTGTATTATTTAACTCCATGTCTTTTAAAAATTTCTTTCATTTGTTTTGCATTTACTATTAGTGTGTAAGCAATTTGGCTCTATCGAACGACTTTATTAGCATGTATACATTAATGCATAATATCAAATCTTATTTTCCCAATTTGTCAAGAGATTTGTAACAATAATTCTCTTCATGCAAATAAGAAAAGACATCTCTGTCTATTTTCTAAGAACACAAATTTATATATATTTTTTACTCTAAGTTTAGCAACTGAGTTAAATTCATATCATCTAGTTTGATATTAAAATTTGTCAAGAGATCTGTAACAATAATCCTCTTCATGCATATAAGAAAGGACATCTCCGTCTATTTTCTAAGAACACAAATTTCTATATTCTTTTTTACTCTAAGTTTAGCAACTGAGTTAAATTCATATCATCTAGTTTGATATTAAAATTCTAGTACTAAATTTATAAGTTTAATGGGGATATAAAGATATAATATATAAATAATTTTATTTTATTTAGTAAGATTCATACATTGATGTGATTTATAAAATTATCGAATATAAATAATTTTTATATCTTGTGACTCATTTTTTTTTAATTTACTTCATCTGACGAATCGGATGATGGGTGAAACATTATGCGGGTGAGTAATGAGTCGGATAAAGTTTTTTTTTTTTTTTTGTGTGATGGGTCGAGTGAAAAAATGGTTCCACTCATCCATCACCGACTTATTTCCAAACCCTAATCGAGTAATAACTAGATAGAACAAAAAGAGTTTTACATGGTTTTTTGGACATAGAGACCCTAAAGGCCAAGCACAATAGTTGAAATTAAGGTCGAAGTGTGGAACACATAAAGACCGATGAAACATATAAAAAGTACATAACTATTATAAGTCTTAACCTACCATGCAATGCAATGCAATGCGATGCAAGTATACAGCTCCTGATGTAAACCAAAAATCAAATTGAGCATTGCTACAGTAAAGGATGAAGCAATAAGATCAAATATGGGTTGGCGGCTTTGATTTTCTTTCATCTGAATGATGACAGATTGTGGAAGCACACAACGGAGAAGAAACAGTAGAAAACGATCAACAAGTATGGCTTCATTTTCATCTCCTCATCAAACCTCAATAGCGTTGTTCTGATTCAGCGCAGTGAATCTCCACCTCTCCTTCTCCACAAAATCAGCATCCAAGAACTGAGCTATGAACCCCCAAACCCTATACACATCCCTGAAATCCCCCAAGCACCCAATCGCCGCCGTCACCACCTTCACCCCCAATTCACCCGATTCCACATTCCTCTTCTCCAGGACTCTTCGCTTCTCCTCTTCGTACCTGTCTGGAAACCATATGTGCTGCAGGAACCCATGCCCGAGTGAGATTCCCTTTCTGTCCCCCAATTTCTGGACCAGGATCGGATCAACTCTCTCCCCCTTCCAGTCGAACACATTGAATGCTACTGCCGGTCCCCTGTCGAATTTGATCTTTGGCCCGTAGATCCTGACTAGGGGTGTGTCGGATTCTGAGTTTGGGTGGTGGAGCTTCATCAGCGCGTTGATGAGCCAGTTGGTCAGGTACCTTCCCCTGCTGTTGATCAACGTGAGCCCCAGTGAGTCCACGTGGTCCAAGCACCTGAATTCGATCCTCTCTTGGTTGATTCCAGTGGGTTGTGTGTGGTTTTGACGCTCCGATTCGCCGTTGGATGTTTCCGATTCCAGTGTCTCGCTGGCTGAATTTTGGTTCCTTTGTGCACACCAACTGTTTGTTGAAATACCCGGCTTTGTAGTAGGATCTTTTTGGGTGTCAGAATCAATAGGGTCATAAAGTGGATGAAGGAATGTATTAGCTGGTATGATGGATGCAATGCCCACTATTGCAGTATCTTCTAACATTGAGATTGCTGTTTTCTTGACGAAGAGACACCCGAATCCTGTCGGATTCTCCCCGAAGACCTTGTAGAAGGAGCAGATGAGGAAATCGGGTTGAAGTAGGGAGAGGCCGAAGCTGCCCATGTCCTTTGGTCCTAATGCGCAGGCGTCAAGCAGTACGTGCCAGCCGTTCTCCTGGGCTACTCGCATCCATTGATAGGAGTACCTTCCGCCCGTCACTCTGGACTGAAGCTGGAACGCGAATAGCCCCTTCTTCTTGCTCTTGTTAAAGAGCATGCTTTTCAGCTTTGTTGATTGGATTCTTAGCCTCGGCCAGGTGAACTCGGCTGCCATGGCTTTAGCTCCTCGCTTAGCTGAGCTGCTGATCATCGCCTCCACAGCCTCGCTCTGGTGATCATAAACTGTTAGGAGCTTTTTATGGGACTGAAATGGGTATGATTCTGCTAGCAGCTTGAATGCTGCTGTCCTGTTTGTTGTGAAGACGATAGAATAATCGTCTGCGCTGATGTTAAGGAAGTCCCCTATCCTTTCCTTGACAGCAGACTCCAATTTAGATTCGTTTGTGCTGTTGAGCAGCTCTGATTTCAAGTTCACTGACCTGTAGGACAAGCTGAAGAGAGGACAATCGGAAATCGGCAGTTGGGTTGGTGTAGAGGAAGTTGAAGCTGTTGGGTTTGTCAAGCAAAGCTGGTTATGAAACTGCGAGAAAGCAAAAAGCCCAATGCCGATGTAATCAAGGCATACGTGGTTAGTAAGCGAGAGATGATAGTATTCTTGGGCTCTGATCTCATCAACCGGATAAGAATTCGCATATTCTGGATAGGATTCAACAAACTGAGCATATGCATCTTCCAAAGAAGGGAGAGATTCATGGTTGGTAAAGTGTGTGCTTGGGAAGAAGGACGCGGCAGTTGTGGTTGCGAAAAACCGCCGACTCTCAGCAGCAGAGCTGGTGAGGTTAGATGTGGGGTTTTCAGCTTGTTGCTGTGACAGAAAAGGGTTTGGCAAGCAATTGTTAAGACAGACATTGGCAACTTCTTTCATGCTTTGTGATGGCATTGTTTTGCCCTCACCTCTCTCAAACTTGCTTCTTTATAAGTGGTATGTATCAAACCCTATTTCTATCTCTCTCTTTTTGGCCTTGTTGTACATTGAATTTTATTTTTTGGCTTTTTACATTTTGTCCATTGATGATTATATTCTTTGTCAAATGGGAGCTTTTTGATTCCTTAGAATTCAAGGATGGAAAAAGTGTTCCACATTGTATATGCACTAATGGGTCAAAGTATCCCCATCATGGGTCATGGTGAGATTGCATTGAAGTGGTTGAAAATCATGTCCTCCCAAAATTTAGCTTTTGTTTTAAGCTTCTTATAACCACTGGCTAATTTCTTAAAATCCAATTTGTTGTTATTTAAAACCTAAGGGCGTGTTTGGCTTACGGGAATGGGTATCATCGTATTAGAACATAGATATATCCCTGTGTTTGGCTCCCAATACTCGAGGAATGAGATTCTCGGCTTTAACACATGAGCTCATACCCACACACTCAAACACGAACAATAGGAATCGCATTCTAGCCCGATAACTGTTCCAACCCCGTGCCTAAAGTTTTACCGAAATGACCCATAATTATGTTATTAACCAACCAACTCTTATCAATTGTTTCAGCGTCACTGATGTTGTTTGAAATCAGTGGATTTGATTAGCGGTTGCGTAACACAGGCTATATGAAAGGGTTTGGGATGCGTTAGAGGCTTTACCAAAATGAATAGGCTGCCTAAAGGTGTGTTCTGCCACTCCACTCATGAAGTCGTGTTGGAGTTTATTAGATGCGTAACGATAGGCTTAGTTTGATACGGTCCACAAACATCATCCAAAACCTAATAAAAGCCCTAATAATTTCCAAGTTGAAAATAGAACCTCTCTCTAAGAAGTAGGTGAAACAGAATGCAATTTGAACTTATTGATGAGTGATTGAATTGTTCTGAATTCTGATCTTGATGTATACCTGCTTCACATCCTCAGCTCAGACTCTCACAACCATTTGCTTAGTCAAACTAATACCACTAGGCAGTAGGCACTAGCTATTGGGTGATTTAATCGTAATGATGGAGTTTGAATTCCACAATCTGTATCTTCAATTCCACAAGATCATTTTTACCCATTTGGGTACTACTGTGTTTGCATTTTCGGATCCCACTGAGGCTGGTGGGAAAGCAACAGTGCAACACTAACCACAGTGAACCTTTCTTTTTACCCGGATCACGAATCGGAGCTTCAAGCTGGAAGGGGGCCTCTGAGACTGTTGGTGCTTTTCATAGCCATCTGGAAATACCAGGCAGTATGAAAACAAGTTAAGATTGCCAATTAAAAAACCATCCTTTCTTTAACTTCTTTGCACTTTGACTTTGAGCCTTAAACAAGTGCTAAAATCTGGCAAATTTGCATTATGTCACCAAAAAAAGGTATCTTTTAATCCATTTTTATTCTAAACTAATAGTCGGTAATACATCTTTTCAGCAGTACCTAATACCCTTGATTGCTGAATGGTGATCAAAACTTTATTTTTATCTTTCCTTATCAAATGGGTCCATACTCCATAGACCTACAGGCGGATCCATGAACATTTTTAGGAGGACTAAGAGAAGTTCTCAAGAATTTTTTTTTTTTTTTTTTTTTTTTGCATTTATATATATATTTTCAAAATTTATCAGAAAAAATCTTAAATCTATAATTTAAATACTTTTTTAGTAGAAAAAACTAGAAGAAACAAAAATAATAAAAATAAAAAGTAAACCTAAGAGATAATTTCATAACGCAAGTAATAAATACCCCTTCTTACTAACTAAATTAAGCAAAATTTGTGATTCTTTATATTTATATATATATATTTTTTAAAATTAAGCAAAATTCTTTTATTTTTAGTAAAAATTGTGAACAAAATATAATTCTGTATAGATCACTAGAAAATAGCAATACATCAGTTGAAGAACCGCGACATGGTAACCTCATCCCCCACAAGCTTATCATGGCAAGTGCAGTCTACGATAGGACTATTATATGAGCTGAGTAGCTTGAGTTCAGCTCGAAATCGATTCGATAAAAGTTCAACTCGAGCTCGTTCATTTTCTAAACAAGCTAAGTATGAACACATTTTTAAGATCGTTTTAAAACTCAACTCGCTCGATTTAAGCTCGAATAACTCGAATTTTATAAAATTTATAAACTTTCCTTTAAGTTACTATGTTTTGAGCAAATAGAGGTACTTAATGCTTGGAAAAAAAAAGTTCGATTCGAGCTCGTTCATTTTCTAAATGAGTCGGATATGAGCACATTTTTAATCTCAATTCCAAATGTAGGATTGACTCGACTCGCAGAATATGAACAAGCAATACTCTAGTTGTTTGGCTTGAATAATAACTCGATGGTTTGAAAGAAGTATGAACATGGAGTGTGTTTGGCCATGCCTCTTAATGTGTAAACATTATTTGGTGAAGTACACCACTCCAGTATTTTAAGGTTTCAACGAGTGATTTAATTTAAGTAGCGTTTGATCATCGCTGCTATTAAAGGAAGCGGTCTAAGCTAGTAAAATGCTACCACTATCTCACTACCTCACCCTAATGAACGAGAAGGGTGGTCAGAAAGGGGCCTGGAGAAATAATAGGCTTTAAAATGACTTTTCTTTTTCTTTTTTAATTTTTTGGCTCGACGAGATAAAATAGGCTTTAAAATGACTAAGAAAGTGAAACTGTCCAAAATAAAGCAAAAGAGGACGAATGTGACTAAAGTGGGCTTATTTATACCTGCATACTCTCTTTTTTCCTTTATTAATTCTCTATTTCTTTCAACTACATCGGTGGAGACTGGAGGATGAAGTGATGAACCAACCCATGATTTTTATGCCCAAAACAAAAAACCCATATATACAAGTTAGGTGAAATGTTATGAATTTGACACAATTCCGTGCGCAATAGAGAATGAACGATGTTTCGAATCTCAACTTTCAAACATCACAAACATAGTTGAAAAACGTGCATTGTTTTGATTTACAATTGTGTCGTTCTCATTTATCTAGCTTAGGAAACGATTCATTCCTTTCTTCTTCTTGATGTGTGTGAAATTGTGAGTCGTTTTGGATTACAACACACAAACACTCGTAATTTAAAACTTACAAACACACAAACATACTAGATTCTCACACCAGAAAGATCCATCGAAGGATTCTTGAGTTTTTGAGTGATGGAAAACCAATCTACTCAGAACTCATCAATGCTTCTCTTTCTCTTTCTGTATTACAAGATTTCTTTCTTCTCATATGAGTTTTTTCTCTCTGGAATTCGTTGCCCTAAGAAATCTGAGAATGACTTTATTTATAGAGCTGAGTAGAGAGCATTGGATGCCTTTCAACGTCTATTTTACAAATGGCCGCCATATGGGCCCCTACGCACTCAGAAAGCAATAAAAGCACACAGTTAGATCTGTCAAAACGTGGCCCGACTAGTAAAACGTGGGTTTTGACACAAATATTTCAACCCGAAGCAACCCGAACTCGTTCAACCCGCAAATTTCTGGGTCGGGTTAGGTCAACCTGTGGGTCACCCGTTGGGTCAAGCTTTAAGATAATAAAGACATAAATAAATTACAATTTAACTTAATATTGAAATTTATTACTAATAATAATTAGGATTGAATATTATATTTTTCATCATCAACTTCACTTTATAATTTAACATTACTATTTGTTATGTATATAAAATTAGATATTACTATTGTAGCAACATTAATTATTATTTTAATAATATAACTACTATTAGGATAGTATAACAATTTTAGATTTATGAACTATGTAAATAGTCATTAAAAATACTCCATCTGTTTACTTTAAAATGTCGTTTACTATTCATGAATGGTTTTAAGGATGATAATAATTATATAAAATATCAATTTATATATTATATATAATTTCATAATTCAAAAACTAAAAAGAATGAAATGATAATAACCAATAAATTTTTATTGATATTTTACATATTTTTATCATTTTTAAATAACGTGTATAAATAGTAAATGACATTTAAAAAAGTATGGATGAGTAACGCTCTTGACCCATTGGGTCGACCCGAACCCGTTAAATATGGGCATAGGTTGAGCATTTCATGACCCGTAACCCGAAATGACCCGACCCGGAATGGACCCAAACACGACAAGACCCGACCCAAACCCGACCCACCCGACCTGTTTCATAGGTCTACACATAGTGCTGACTCAATAATACAACTCACATGTTGAAGAGTAAAAGAAAATCGGAAGGTACAACAATTGTGTTGGTGCTTCATGGTGGGTTTCAATCATTCAGATTCTGAACCCCTTCTTCTCCCTTATTGGCTTCCAAGTCATCATCATCATAATCTTGCACTAAATATAGAGTATTATCAATCTCTAGATCTTGATCATTGTCTAAATCAAGATCAATCATTAGACCTTTAGTGTATTCTGGATCCCATGCAATCAGCATATCAATCATCTTCTCATGAACTTCTTTGGCTAGAAAGTGATCGTCTTCTATTTGTGCTAAACAGAGCTCAATGGATTCAGACCTGTCTATAGCTCGCTGCATCAATGGCTTGAGTTATGGGGTTACGATGAAGGTTGTGTTCCCAACCTTGAATATTCAATAGCCAGTGTGCTTGTACTTGGTGATGTAAAAATATATGTAGAAGAATCCCTTTTCTCTTGCTACCCATGGATGCCTTGCTATGCCGACCTGTCTTTCCACCACTGGATCTATTACGTACTAGTATTGTTCAGTAAATAACATGAAGATCAAATAATGCGGTAACCGGGTTTTTCCATGATTAACATCCATACAAGCACTGATAACTCGACATACATTTATTCCCTCTATCTTCTCGAACTTTGCTGCTTTGAGGAAGAACTCCTTCTGGAATTTAGTGAAATATTTGTACATGACGCTCTGTTCCTCTTCCTTTGGCCATCGTTGTTTGTATTTATAGAGTCCATTACACATTCCATATTTCCAGGCTTTTAAGTAATCTGCATCTTCGTGTGTCACGATTGGTAATGAAACTCCTCCTACTCCGGCACCATTATTTGTAGAAAAGTTGTTATACCATCCCCTGAACATTGCTGACGCTCCTCGAAACCTCATGGTTACATTCCAGTAGAAGTGTTTGAAATCTCTCATCCTCCGTCTTCTATAGATATCTTTCTAAAGTTCAACAGGTAGATGGAGAAATTTTATTATTATTTCCATGGTTAGGAATCATTCAACCATTCTGTATCTCGTTTCTAACTGTCCACGGCGGTATTTGTTACAAGTAAATATTCAAAAATCAACAGAAATATAAAAACTTGGAGGGGTCACCCATCCTTGGTATTCTCTTATGTCGCCTAAGAGTTCACGATCCAATGAGCTGGCTGCCCATTGAAGATTTTCCCATCAAATCTGATTTCTTTGGTCCATCAGCTAATTCTCTAGGTAAGGTGTCTGCTAGAGAGTCTGCCATGCGCTTTCATATTATCCAAATTGTTATTTATAAAACCCAATATCAGTTTACAATCTGTTCTGAATGTAAACTCAATATCCCTGCACATATTCGATAGTGAGGAGAACGAAGGAAGAGGAAAACAAAACATAAAACAGCCGAAAAATCAATGAAAAGAGGGAGGAGAGGAGAAGAGCAAGATGATGAGAGGGAGAAGAGAAAAGACAGAAAGTAGAAGAGGAGAAATATCTTACTAGGGACAAGGAAGACTTTCCTCATCTTCTATGGAGGAAGAGGAAGGAATTCCATGGCGAAAGGATGAGGAAGGAAGCAAGTACAACCCCTGCTGGAGCTTGGCCGGAGAGGAAAACTCCCATGGTCGGAAATCACCTTGAGAAAGAGAGTTTTTTCCTTGGGAGCGCGACGCTGCCGAACCACATTGGCCCTATGCAAGGAAGCTTCCTCCCGGGAAGACTCATTATCAATAACATTGTGATCATGAAAGAGATCGTCCATTCGATTAGGAAAAACAAAGGTAGGAAGGGATGTATGGTAATTTTCAAGATCGATCTTGAGAAAGCATACGACAAACATCGTTGGGACTTTATAGAGGATAATTTGGTCGAGGCGGGTTTCCCGATGAATTGGGTTAGATGGATCGTCGAGTGTGTGAGCACTATGAACATTCAAGTTCTCATAAATGGATAAATGGAAAATGATTTCAAGTCAACTAGGGGCATTTGACAAGGAGACCCGATCAGTCCATACTTGTTTGTTTTGTGTGTTGAGAGGCTTAGTCAGCTAGTTAGTGGAGCGGTGGAAAAGGGGGGAGGGGGGGGGGGGGGGGGGGGCGGCTGGATGCCTATCAGAATCTCTCACACTGGCCCCGATATCTCTCGTGTGATGTTTGCAAATGATATAATCTTAATAGCTAAAGCGTCGATGAAGCAACTGAGATGTGTGAAAAGATTGTTGGATGGGTTATGTAGAAGATCATGGCAATGTATTAATGCTAGCAAATATAAGTTGTTTGTTTCGGCTAATGTGGAGGAGAGCATGGCTGCCGAGCTACATAATGAATGTGGGTTCGAAGTTACAAATAACCTCGATACCTATCTTGGTATGCTGATCCACCATAAGAGAGTAAATGTTGAAACTTTTGCTCCAATTATTGAAAAGATGAGTAGTAGATTGGTTGGATGGAAGAGCGAGCACTTGAGCTTTGCGGGGCGAGGGATACTTATGAAATCTGTGTTGTCGGCTATACGGTTTATTCTATGGAGTCTATCGTGCTTCCTAGTTCCACTTGTGAAAACATTGATAGAGTATGTAGGAGCGTCATATGGGGTGATACGGAAACACAATGCAAGGTTCATCTTGTTGGTTGGGCGGAAATGTGCAAGCCGAAGAGGATGGGTGGCTTGGGAATCAAGTCCATAAAGGACATAAATATGGCCATTGTTGGGAAATTTTCTTGGAGGTTTTTGAATAATTATATGGAGAGCATACATGATGTGATGCGGGCCAAATATGCCTAAGACGCTACGGGTACTGCTCGGAATGGATCTGCCATTTGGAGTGCTATTAAAAAGGGGTTGAACTGGTTCATTGTGGGCGGAGTTCGATGGATTGTTGGGGATGGTAATGTGTTCCCGTTTTGGGAAGACTACTGGGTTGGTGACAGAAATCTGCTGGAATGCGCTATCACGGACGTTGGCGAGGACAACAAGAGAAGGAAGGTCCGGTCATACGAGGAGATCGGTAGAGGCTGGAAATGGGAGGAGTTTACGGAGTTCCTTCCAACAAGGGTCTTCTTGCAGCTGGCGACATGTGTTGTGGAGAGTGAGGAACGGCCTGATCGTCTGTCATGGAAGGGGAGCTCGGATGGGAACTATTCGGTAAGGTCGGCCTATGAATTAACCACTATGGCTAACAATGTTTGTTGTGTGGATGGTGTGGTTTTTGAAAGAATATGGAAGCTGAAGGTCTCAGAGAGAGTGCACTGTTTCATATGGATGGTCTCACGTGTGATCCTCATGAACGTAGAGAGGTGCCGAAGACATATGTCCCAAGACCCCGGATGTGCCGACTGTGCAGGGGTGTCAGAAATGCTCAATCACTTGTTCTAGGAGTGCCATTACGCTTATGAAATTTGGAATGAGCTCCCCTTGCCTGTCAGAAGTGATGATTTCTTTTTTGAATCATATGCATGTTGAATCAGGGGAAATTTAATGTCAAGGAAGTAGGACGAGGAAGAGCAATTTGGCTTGTATATTCGCCAACTATCTGTGGTGGATTTGGTGTTGGAGGAACGACCGCGTCTTCAACGAGGAGGTGCAACTGGAGAGCAAACCATGTTTCATCATCAAACAAACCAAGGACTATAGGGCGGCTTGGCATGACAGACCGGGGCAGCAAGGATAGAGACAAATGACTGAGACTCTCGTTAGGTGGGAGAAAGCCTCCGACCGATTGGATGAAGGTGAACTCCGATGGCTCGGTGGACGAGTCTGTCATGGTCACGACTGGTGGCGCTATTCGTGGCGATCAAGGTGAATGGATTGGTGGATTTGTTCAATTGATTGGGAGGGGTCCTATTATTATGGCAGAAACATGGGGCATTTTGAAGAGCTTAAGGCTGGCTTGGGACCTTGACTTTCAGAAGGTCATCGTCGAAACTGATTCTCAAGGTGCGCTCCAACTTATTCAAAGAAGGATTAATGATTGTCACCCGTTATCTAGCATGGTTCGTCGTTGCCATGGCTTCATCAATCGAAGTTGGGAGAACCAACTATGACATGTCTTAAGGAAGCGAATCAAATCGTGAATCAAGTCACAGACTCCCTTGCTAATGCGGCTAGACATTTCTCGTAAAGTGTTCATATTATTTAGGAGCCACCTTTGGACTCTATTATGCTTATTAATGAGGATATTAGGGGAAGGACTACTCCCCGTTTCATTTATGTGTAGTCCGAGTATGGTTTAATTTAATATATCGAGGGCTTGCCTCTCGATTTGTTGACCCAGAAAAAAAAAGCTCTGGCTATTAGTTTGCTACATATTCACTTTTTGGCGCCGACAAAAAGCTCTGGCCATTAGTTTAATTGCTACATATTCTTTAACAACAATCTTGCTTCACGCAATTGAAATCTACGTAGGAAATCGTTCAATCCAAGAATACTTACATTCTATAATATTACATTTTGTTTTATATATATGTTTCCCAAAATTAATTCCACACAAATATGACATACATATATGATATATATAAACTCGATCAATATGCTTCCTTAGCTTTCTCCTGTGATTTATAAACTTAATTTGTTGGCAGGAAAGACTAATCGTGAAGATGAAGAGGTTTTACTCAACATCCAAACATGGCAACATTCTGATCATCCTCCTCTCCTTCCTCCTCGACCCTCATCAGTTACAAGCCTTGCCTTGGGAAGCTGCAGTCTCCTCCTCACAACCCTTTGTTCGACCTGGTGCTCGCAACATTATCGTCACCCCAGACGACTGCCCTGAACATGAGCCACAACAGGTTCATCGATCAATATATGTCGACTTATCGGCCTTTTACTTGCATATATATAATCTTTATCACCTCTAAAATAAGCTTTAAATTTATATGTTTTTATTGATGTTAATTCATTTGTACGTAAGGTACATGTATCGATGGCGGGTGAAAACCACATGAAAGTATCATGGATAACCATGAGCCACCACGCATCGTCGACGGTGGAATATGGGAAAGAGGCCGGAAATTATGTGGATTCAGCCGTCGGCCACCACGTAAATTACGAATACCTCTCCTACACCTCCGGGAAGATCCACCACACGGTGATTGGGCCATTGGAGGCTTCCACCACGTACTACTACAGGTGTAGCAAAGCGGGATCTGAGTTCTCTTTCCGCACACCGCCTTCCACTCTCCCTATTGAGTTTGTCATCGTAGGTACGTGATCAGTAATTACGTAGCTACATCTCTTATCTCTAATCTCTTATTTCATTTCATTTGTTGCTGTTTATTTCCTCCATCTATTTCGCGGATATATATATATATATATATATATATATATATATATATATATGGTTGATTAATAATTAGGGTTCCACTTGACGTACAAGTCAACCTAGCTTGATCCTCTAGTTCAATCCGAATTGGGTGTTTTTTTTTTAATTTAAATAAATTTGATATTAATATTATTAAATTAGCTAATTAATTTATTCAAACGTATTCTTAATTGTTGCGTAATTAATATTAAATAAAATAAAATTCTTATATAATATATATATATATATATATATACTATTTTATATTTTTATATTTAAATAAATATTATATTAATACACATTCTATTAATTCATATCTGTAATGCTAAAACAAACCAATGTTAAATCTAAATAAATCTAATAATATATTAATATATTAAACCCAATTATAACTTTTTGGAAAAAAAAATTGTGTCATGAGAATACATAACTATAATTTATTATTTAATTTTTATAGGAATAAACAATTTGACCCTTTATTATATAATTATATAAATATAATATAAATCACAAACAACTTATTATTTGAACTTTATAAATTTTTTCATATCTCATGTAATAGATATTTTTTTTAAAAAAATATTGATTATGGATAGAATTGGATTGAAGATAGAGAAATTATAAAAAAATATTATCTAAAAATATATTATATACTATCTATTGATTAGAGCTGTATGAAAGTAAGTTATGTACATCGATCTATCTTCAAATTCTTCAAGCAAAAAGCAAACATATCCAATGAAGTTTGGAGCCCTATATATAAATATTGAAATAAGGTCATTGATATTATAGTCATTTTTGGAGTCATTTTATGCCCGGTTAATTTTTTTGGCCAAATGTATGGTCCTAATTTCAACATCGATCGGATTTTGAAATCGGTAAACATTTTCTTTTAAAAACACTTAAAACAGCTTGTCAATATCGGTTTTTCGAGTCAACAAACATTTTATATTATAACATATAGTAAAGGATAAATCTTCTGTACTACATGTTGGAATCTCCTTAACTAACCAATCATAAAAATTTCAATGTCTATCCAATTTAGCAATATAAAATTCATACTTCTATTCAATTTAATAATATCGATTTAAACTATAAAAATCATTAATTTCTTTCATCCATATATTCTATCTCTTTTATTTTATTCAGTAATATTTATTTAGTATGCATGAAAATGAATACCTATATAGATGTTGAGATATAATTTAGAATTCCTAAGTCATATAGGAGCTAAGTTAGTTAGCTAGCTTGTAAGTGAAGGCAATTTTTCTTTCAAGTTATGTAAGGTGTGTTTTGTGTTCGGTTACATTGCAGTTTAGGAGTCATGTTAGTGGGAAATGTAGTGGGTGTTCTCATGTGTCGGTTACTAAACTTTTTAGGGGTATGTATGCACGTTTTGAATCAATTTGGAGTGGTGGCAGTTATCAATTTCTGTGTTCAAGGTTCTCTTCTGTGTAACAGAAGAATATGTGAGTGTGTGTCCTTGATTCTGGTTGCTTTGTGTGAGTGATTTTTGGATTGATCCACCATCAAATTTACAACATTTGGTATCAGAGCAAACACACGTTTGTGTTGCTGAGTTGGATTCGGGTTTGAGTGACGTGAGATTCAAACACAAAGGGAAACACTAGAGTGAAATTAAGTTCTTGCTCAAAATGTAGAACTCTGGTAATGGAAATTTCAGCAACCCTTAGCTGCCTATATTCAAAGGAATTAATTACCATTTTTGGAGCTTGAAGATGTCCACTCTCTTCAAGTCTCAAGAGGTGTGGAACTTGGTGGATCAAGGGTTCAAGGACAATGGAAATGAAGAACCTGATCAACAACTAAGGGAGAAAAGGAAGAAAGATTCAAAGGCCCTATTCATACTTCAGCCTGCCTTGGATGATGAAATTTTTCCAAGGATTGCGGCTGCAACTACCTGTCATTAGGCCTGGGAGATCCTAAGGCAAGAATACATGGGAGATAAGAGAGTGATCACAGTGAAACTGCAGTCACTAAGGAAATAATTTGAGACCTTGGTGATGCAAGAGAAAGAATCAGTGAAGGCCTTCTTGTCAAGAGTGTCAGACATTGTCAACCACATGAAGTCCTATGGAGAAGTGTTAAGCACTGAGACTGTGGTGAGCAAGGTTTTGAGGAGTCTCACTAAGAAGTTTGATCATGTTGTTGCTGCAATTGAAGAATCCAGAGATTTGTCAACTTACAAGTTTGAAAAATTGACAAGTTCTCTGCAAGCCCATGACGAGAAGCTTAGCAGGACAACAGAAGTAAAGGAAAAGAAAGTGTTTCAGGTGAAGGATGATTTCTCACGGTCCAAGTTAGAAGGCTCGTCAAGCAGGGGTGGCTACAGAGGGAGTCACAGAGGTAGAGGTGGCTCTAGAGGTAGCTATAGAGGCCGAGGAAGAGGCCAAGGAAGAGGTCAATCTGGTGGAAAGGAAGAGGCACTAGTGATGATCAATGGAAGTTAAGGATTCCAATAGGAATCAAAGTGGTGATCCCAAACAGCGCAGAAGTGGAATCAAGTGTTACTATTGCAAGAAATATGGTCACAAAGAAGCTTTTTGATGGGAGAAGAAAGAGAATGAGTAGAAAAGTGCACATTAATCAGAGAATTCTGAGAAAGAATTGGATTGTTTATGGCTTTGATGTTTGTCACATAATCTGCAAATGAGGTATGGTTTTTGGATAGTGGTTGCTCAAACCACATGTCTAGCTCAAGGAATTTGTTTAGAAACCTTGATGAGTCTAAGAAAGGAAAGGTTAGGCTCGGGCATAACAAGATTTTGTTAGTAGAAGGAAGAGGTACTATTGGAATCAAGAGTGTACATGGTGGTGAAAAACTCCTGCATGATGTTCAATTTGTGCTTGGACTTGCACATAATCTGTTGAGTGTTGGACAACTTCAAGGCACAAGATACTCTCTTTTGTTTGATGATGATATGTGCACAATAAGGGAGAAAGCAACAAGTCAGGTTGTTGTGAGAGTGGCCATGACAAAGAATAGGATGTTTCCTCTAGATTTGTCTAAGAATGTGGGTAGAGCTATGACTGCAAAAGAAGTAGATGACACATGGCTATGGCACTTGAGGCTGGGACATCTAAACTTGCAAAGTTTAAAGATGTTAGAGACTAAAGCCATGGTGTTGGGGTTGCCAAAGATTGGAGAGCTTGATCTGTTTGAAGGGTGTATGTATGGCAAGCAAAGTAGAGGGTCATTTGCAAATAGGGAACCTTGGAGAACTAGTGATTGCTTAGAACTACTTCATGCAGATCTGTGTGGTCCTATGCAGACAGAGTCTTTAAGAGAAAGTAAATATTTCTTTCTCATCACTGATGATTTCAGCAGGATGAGTTGGGTATATTTTTTGAGGTACAAGTCAGAGGCACTTGAGAACATCAGAAAATTCAAGACTCTAGTTGAGAAGCAGTTAGGGAAGATGGTGAAGGAAAAGGACAGACTAAGGAGGAGAATTTATGTCCAATGAGTTTGTATCATTTTCTGATGAGAATGGCATCAGAAGAGAGCTTAACCATTCCAGGATGGCTCACTGGAAAGGACTTGCGAGTAATACCCAAAGATCCCCAGTTCGAACCCCGGATGAGCGCTCTTTATTTACAAATTCAAGGCATCAGAAGAGAGATCACTGATCCCTACACTCCAGAGCATAATGGAGTTGATGAGAGGAAGAATATGATAGTGGTTGAGATGGCTAGGAGCGTGCTAAAGGCCAGAAATGTTCCAAAGAAGTTTTGGTGTGAGCCAGTTGCTACTATTGTGTATGTTTTGAACAGATCATGTACAAGAGATGTGCAAAACAAGCCACCTTTTGAGGTGTGGAGAGAAAAGAAGCCATATGTGCAACACTTGAGAGTTTTTGGATGTGTTGCCTATGCTTTGATTAACCTGAGATCAAAGCTAGATGAGAAGGCAGATAAATGTGTGTTTATTGGATATACCTCTCAATCCAAGGCATATAAATTGTTTGATCTAGTTAGAGGGAGAACTATCATAAGCATGAATGTAGTCTTCAACGAGGAAGCTGAATAGGACCGGATGAAAGACAAGTATGGGGTTGTGACCAAGGAGATCATCACAGTTGACAACTCTTCTTAGGAATTTGGAAATTTTGGTGATGAAGATGACATTGATGATCAGAATATTGAGTCTCATTCAACTCCAGCAACACAGACAAGCTCATCCAATAGTCAAAGATCATCTCCCTCAAGTTCATCTAGTGACTCTCCTCCAAGGAAATTCAGGTCTCTTGCAGATATTTACAATAGATGTGGATTTGCATTAGTAGCTTCAAATCCCGAGAGCTTTGATGAAGCTAAAGATGAAAGCAAATGGCAGGCTGCTATGGAGAAAGAGATGAGTTGCATCAGAAATAATGAAACATGGGAGTCGGTGAAACTACCTCAGGGAAAGAAAGCAATAGGCTTGAAGTGGGTGTATAAAACAAAGTTCAATACAGATGGAGGAGTGCAAAAGCATAAGGCCATGAATTGACTATGAGGAATCCTTCTCTCTTGTAGCAAGGATGGAGACAGTGAGGATAGTGTTGGCTTTGGCGGCTCAGTGGAGGTTGCAAGTTTTCCAACTTGATGTGAAGTCTGCATTCCTGAATGGAGAATTACAGGAGGATGTATATATAGAACAACCTCACAGGTTTGTGAAAGAAGGTGAAGAGCACAAAGTCTTCAAACTGAATAAGGCTCTATATGGGTTGAAGCAGGCTCTTGGAGCCTGGTATAGCAAGATAGATTCATTCTTTCTAGAGAATGAGTTTGAAAGAAGGGACAATGAGCCAACACTTTATGTGAAAAAAAAGGGCAGAGATGAGTTTATTGTGGTGTGTTTATATCTGGATGACATAATATACTTCAGCCCTTCATCTGAAATGCTTAAAGAGTTTAAGTATGCTATGATGAGAAAGTTTGAGATGACATATTTGCATCCGTTACAGTACATCCTTGGGTTGGAGTTGAGGCAAAGCAAGGAAGAGATCTTTGTGTGTCAAGAGAATTATAGCCGAGATATGTTGAAGAAGTTCAACATGGAGCAATGTGATGTAGCTCAAGCACCAATGAATACCAATGAGAAACTGAGAAGAGAAGATGGCACTCTTGTTGTAGATGAGAAGTTATACAAGAGTTTAGTTGGTGGTCTGAATTACCTCACACACACTAGGTCTGACATTGCCTATAGTTTGAGTGTGATTTTAAGGTACCTACATGGTCCTACAAAACAACATCTTGGTGCAGCCAAGAGAATTTTGAAGTACATAGCAGGAAGCCAGGAACTGTGGGATATGGCATTTGGTATGAGTGTGTTGATGATTTCAAGCTCAGAGGCTATACAGATAGTGATTGGACAGGTTGTCTTGATGACATAAGAAGCACATCTAGATCTGTGTTTGGTCTAGGCACAAGTGTTGTGACCTGGAGCTCAGAGAAACAAGACACAGTGGCTCTCTCATCTTCAGAGGCAGAGTATGTGGCAGCAGGCTCAGCTGCTAAGCAAGCACTGTGGTTGAAGAAACTGCTACTTGATCTGGGTTGTGATCATACAAAGGCAATTGAATTGTGGTGTGACAACAAGTTGGAAATTACAATGACAAAAAAAACCAGCTTTTCATGCCAGAACTAAACATATAGATGTGCAGCACCACTTCATTCGAAGATTGGTAGCAGAGGAGAAGGTGATGTTGAGATTTTTTGGAACAAATAACCAGGATGCTAATCTGTACACTAAAGCTCTTAGCGGTGCAAAGCATTTCTATTTCATGGAGAAGATTGGCATGAGGGAATTCAAATTAAGGGGTGGTGTTGAGACATAATTTAGAATTCCTAAGTCATATATGAGCTAAGTTAGTTAGCTAGCTTGTAAGTGAAGACAATTTTTCTTTCAAGTTATGTAAGGTGTGTTTTGTGTTCAGTTACATTGTAGTTTAGGAGTCATGTTAGTGGGCAATGTAGTGGGTGTTCTCATGTGTCAGTTACTAAAGTTTGTAGGGGTATGTATGCACGTTTTGAATCAATTTGGAGTGGTGGCAGTTATCAATTTCTGTGTTCAAGGTTCTCTTCTGTGTAACAGAAGAGAACAATATATAGGTGACTTGTGTTCAAGGTTCTCTTTTGTGTGAGTGTGTGTCCTTGATTCTGGTTGCTTTGTGTGAGTGTTTTTTGGATTGATCCACCATCAAATTTACAACAATATATAGGTGACTTGGGGCAAACCGAATGGACAAAAACAACCCTAAAACACATTGGCCAAAGCAAATACGACGTCTTCCTCCTCCCCGGCGACCTCTCCTACGCTGACACCGACCAAATCCTATGGGACACCTTCGGGCGGTTGGTGCAGCCCCACGCCTCCGCCCGACCATGGATGACGACCGAGGGCAACCACGAGGTGGAGATCATCCCGTTGCTCTACCCGGAGCCCTTCAAGGCCTATAACTCCCGCTGGCCCATGCCCTACAAGGAGAGCGCCTCCCCCTCCAACCTCTACTACTCCTTCGACGTTGCCGGTGGGACTGCCCACGTCATCATGCTCGGCTCCTACGCCAACTACACAGCTGGCTCCCAGCAGTACCAGTGGCTGGAGGCCGACCTGGCGCGCATGGACAGGACGCGCACCCCTTGGGTGTTTGTGCTTGTGCACGCGCCCTGGTATAACTCCAATACCGCACATAAGGGGGAGGGAGAGGGAATGAGGACCGCCATGGAGGAGCTTCTGTATAATGCGAGGGTGGATGCTGTGTTTTCTGGCCATGTCCATGCTTATGAAAGATTTGTGGGTTAATGTCCCTTTTTTTGTTTTGGATTTAGTTTCTTATCAATTTTGATTTGATTTTCAAGTGAATAATTAAGTAAATTGATTTTTTGTTTAAATTGAATGCAGACTAGAGTTTATGATAACTCTACGGATCCTTGCGGGCCAGTGTATATAACCATTGGTGACGGAGGGAACAGAGAAGGTCTTGCCATGTTGTAAGTATATATTTGATCTTGTGGGCCAATGTACATATAATAACGATTTTTCTATCGTATGCCCAAGAAACCAAATTGAGAAATATTTATGGTGTTATCTTATAACAGGATTATGTGTAATGTGAATAGGTATGAAGAGCCAGTGCCGTTGATCTCAATGTACAGGGAGCCAAGCTTTGGTCATGGAAGGTTGCGGGTGCTGAATGGAACCAAGGCGCACTGGGCGTGGCATCGAAACAATGACTCCAATGCCATAGTCGCAGACGAATTTTGGCTAGAGAGCTTGAGCTCTTCTAGATTTTGCATGCCTAATCAGCAGGGTGCCAAAGAGGAGCTCTAAATGCATTACCCATCATGGCATGATGCAAGTAACCAATTCAAGGCCTCTTACCAACATTGGCTAGAAAATGTGACATTACATATTTACATTATAATGTTAAGGTACTTAATTAGAGGGTATATTTTAAGCTTATTTTGTATCTAAAAATCAATGTGTTGCCACAATATCACAGTTTTCACCACTCAATATATATGGCGTCAGATTGTATATTTGTAGACAGAAAGTATCTTTTCAACAACCTTTATAACTTAATAATGTGAATATCGCACTTTATTATCGTGACAATTCCATAAAAACGTACCATTCTTTTTTCTCAATCATGGATCAGCTGAATGAGATACATCACAAAAGAAAGCAAATTAAATAGGAAAAAGAAAAAGGAAAAGACTATGAGCTAATGAGTAGCTAGAAGCTCTCCACTGTCTTATTTCTTTCAAATATTCGGCACCAATCGGCTGCCACTATGTTTAATTAGTTACCTGCAAAAACATCCATAAAATGTAAATTAACTATATACATATTGATGGTGAAAATGGAGTTAAATAATAATAATTGAAAATTTCAATAAAAAATGAAAAAGAAAAGGGCAATTAATTACCAGCACAGGTAAGAGGTGGGACGTTGCACATGGAAGGAAGGCGGGAGATGATGGCGAGGGTGCTGCAGAGGCAGCCATGCTCCACTGCCTGCAGCGCCCCGCAGCAGGCCGAGTTAGGGCTGGCACTGGCCCCCGGGACCACAAAGGGGGCGCACACGTTCAGGTTCGACAGCTGGTTGGTGCAGCTCTGAGTCTGGGCCTGGCTCATTTGAGCTCCCAACACCATAGCCGTGGCCACCAGAGCCGCCACGAGCAACACCCTAGGAACATTGGCGGAGGCCGCAACTCTAGCCATCATGGAATTTGTTTTTTCCTTTTCTTCTTTTAGGGGTGCTTTAGAGGTTTAATTTGTGGTGTTGGAAGAATATATGCAATGGGTGTGTTCGTATATATTCGGATTTTATAGTTGATATAGGAAGGTGTTGAGAGTATGAACTATCTAACAGATGGAACTGGAGGGAGGAGGAAGGCTGAATTTGCATGCAACGATGCGAAAATGCAAATCAATGTACTTGTGAGGCGGAGGTGGATGGAATGCAAGTCAGATTCCGTGATGTAATATAATATTGCATTATATATATAATTTCTCGGATAAAAAATAAACGATTGTTTTTTCTACACTTAGTTTTAGGAGATAAAAATTATATAAAATCTTATGTATTTTAATTATTTTTTTTGGAACAGAGGGAGTATTAAACTATGAAAAAATTAATTAAAATAAATAAGATTTAATATAATTTTTAGCCCTCAAAACCATGTGCAAGTCAAACATTGTTTATTTCCTATCGTATAAGATATATTATTTACTACTGTATTATATACTCCCTCCGTTCAACAAAACTTGTCGTTTACTATTCACGCACGCTTTTTTAGAATGATAAAAACTATATAAAATATTCATTTTTTTAAAAAAAATTTTTAACAAGTTTGTACTTATTAATAATAACTACGAAATTGTTAAAAAAAATTATTTAAAAAGTCGATATTTTATATAGTTTTTAGCTCCTAAAAAAGCGTGCATGAATAGTAAAACGTCAAGTTTTGTTGAACGGAGGGAGTATGATTGTTGGCACAACAATGGTGAATCAGACACAGACGAGAAGGCTCGATTCTCAACAATGGATGTCACGTGGCTTTTGTTTAGATTTGGCTACACTATAAGCAACGGATCATGTGTCGTGGCAAATATTTACCATGACAATAGTTTTCCTGTTGCTAAATTTATTGCAATTGGCGATGTGGTCGCAATAGTTGCGACGACAAGGCCTTGCCGTGACAAACAATATTGAGTGGAGATGCCGAATTTGCCACGACCTTGCATATAGCTGAAGCTACACCAAAACACATTTAAAAAATAAATAAAAATTCTTAAAAAATAAATGAAATAAAACCCCTATAAACATATCTCATTTTCAGATCCAAATTCACCAATGATATCTTCAAATGTGTTCATGTTTACTCTGTCATTTATTTCTCCAGGGACCCTTTGGTTATAGTAATTAATCTATAAGCAGAATTGGATTCTTTGTTTTTGCTCATTTGTAATCCCTTTTGTAGCTTGGAATGCAATTTTTTTATAGTTGACATTTTGATCGGAAGTCTGACAGTAGTCATGAAGTATATTTTTAACCGCTTGGCAATCGTCCGTGGTGGATTTGGCAAATATCATGATGTCATCTGCAAAGGTGAGGAAAGGTATCTTGGTTCCGTTTTTCGAGGGCATAAACCCAATGGTGTTCCTAGATTGTTCGCAAACTTGTTGGAGTTTTCTAGCCAAAATCTCAGCCCCTAAGATGAAGAGATACGGGGATATCGGGTCACCTTGTCTTATGCCTCTTTGAGGACGGAAAGTGTCAGTAGATTCATCATTTACAAGAACAGAGATGGATACAGTTTGCAAACATTCTATTATCCACCCACAAAATTTCTAGCAGAATCCAAACTTATCCAAAATAGCTAAAATGAAGTCCCAGTCCATTCTGTCATAGGCTTTCTCCATGTCCAATTTTAATCGTTATGTCCTTTTCTACTTCTGAAGGAGTGAAAAAATTCATGTGCAATAAGAACAAGGGTAAATTCCTTTGGTGGTCTCTACCATTTAAGGGTTAGCCACTATAAGTCCCTAACCTTTTTAAGTGTTAATTTTAATCCCTAACATTTTACATATTGCTATTATTTGGTCCTCCGGTCCAACTAAATGCTAACCTTTTATTAAATGTACATTTTCTAATTGCCTTTTCTAAATGAAAAACTATTTTAGTTATTTGGCCTCCTAATTAACTATTTTTATTTGTTATTTTAATACAAACCCTTGTATTATAGTATAATTTATGATATTTTAAGATTTTCCACATATATATTCAAAATTTTATTTGTAAATTATAACTTCCACTAGTACAAATTAGGCCAAATATCACGGATATTTGAGGGCTAATATCACGGATATTGTCTAAGGCACGCCCGGGCTTCCCCTCGGTGGGCTATTAGGGGAGGCAACCTAATATCACGGATCATTAAAGAGGCACGCCCGTGATATTAGACTGGGAGATTTTTCATATAACACTCTAATATCACGGATCATTAAAGATGTACGCCCGGGATATTAGGGTCTTTTATTTCTCATATTACACTCTAATATTACGGATCATTAAAGATGTACAACCGGGATATTAGAGTTTTGTGTAATTTTAATATCAGCCTAATATCACGGTATCCTCTGGGGACGTCCGTGATATTTGGTGTAATCCTTTTTCATATATTGAACATATATCACGGTTTGGTAGGTCCGGACTATATATTCATATCCGGCTTTTAAAATATTTTATTTTTATTTTTGTAATACTACCTGTACATAGGGTTTGGCCAAACTTCCAACACACAAGTACAAAGTTTGTCCACAAAACTAACCGTAACTTCCAGATTAAATCGAAAAATAGTTCATTACAATCTAAAGTATCTCCTTCGGTAAACCAAAGTCTAATCTACTATCAGAAATCATACTTGCTAATGTTCTACAGATTTGGAATGCTCTCAACTTGACCTTTGGTTCCCATCCAAGGAGCTCCTTTGCCTTTGTGATGTCCGGCTTCCTCTGTCTGGGGTCATTAGGAGTGTTCTCCACCGTCACTATCTTCACCTTCGGGTTGATAAGCTTTGAGATTACACAGTAAGATGTGTTACTATTGAAATTTAGCTACATTAATAAGCCCCACTACTAGTCTGCCCATAATGCAAGTATGTAACCGATTTTCACAAAGTCATATCGATAAGTTAGTTTGAACTTATTCTCATATGATAGCAATGGTTGTAACTTGTAAACACCCGTGGTCATGAGATCAGTAAGCAAGAAGGCAGGCAGTGTAAGTAGTAGGAAGTAGGAACTGACCTCTTTCAGTCTCAGCAAGTTCAATCATTATGAGTTCTTCAGTTCAGGCAGTTTATTAAAACAGACTAACCATACTTCTATTGCCTTAATAGCTAAAACTGATAATCCTAAAACTGTGAATGACTTTCGCCCCATTTCCTGCTGTAATGTGTTCTATAAAGTCATTACCAAACTGCTTGCCAATAGATTAGGACCTGTTCTTAAAGACATTATATCTCCCTCCCAGATTGGTTTCATAGAAGGAAGAGCCATGTCTGAAAACGTTATGCTTCTTCAAGAGCTCATTAGGAAATACACAAGAAAGAGAATTAGCCCAAGATGTATTCTCAACTTAGACCTTAAAAAAGCCTATGACTCTATCTCATGGAAATTTATTAAACAAATGCTTAACCACCTAAATTTTCCTGCTAAATTTATTTCCTGGGTGCTAGAATGCATTTGTTCCCCTACTTTTTCTGTAAATGTGAATGGGAGTTTGCAAGGTTATTTTCCTGGGAAGAGAGGGCTAGGACAAGGGGATCCAATTTCTCCCCTCATCTTTGTTCTCTTTGTTGACTATCTGTCCAGAGTATTAAGATGTAAAACAAGACTTGCTGGTTTCAAGTTTCACCCAAAATGTGATGCTCTTCAAATAGCTCATATGGCATATGCTGATGATATTATACTTCTTTCAAGAGGTGATAGAAACTCAATGAGTATTTTACTAGATGTTTTGGATCATTTCACTGTTGTGTCTGGTTTACAGGTAAGCCCCATGAAATCTTCCTATTACTTAGCTGGGGCTAAGGATGCTGACATGCTCTATCTTGCAAATAGAAGTGGTTTTACTCAAGGAGTTTTCCCCTTCAGATATTTAGGGAATCCCATATCCTCAGGAAAACTAACAGTATCTCAGTTTTCCTCTCTGCTGGACAAATTACTTACCAATTTCAGCTACTGGAACTCTAAAACCCTGTCTTATGCAGGGAGAGTAGAGCTAATTAGAACTGTGATTCAAGGAATCCAGGCCTTCTGGTTCTCAATGGTTCCCTCTCCCTCAACTCTCATTGATAATATAAATAGACTTTGTGCAAAATTTTTGTGGAAATCTCACAGGATTAGGTGGAAGGATGTATGTTTGCTTAAAGATGAAGGAGGGCTACGCCTAAAGGATCTGAAAACTTGGAATGATGCCTTCCTTTCAAGACTGTTGTGGGACATCATCAGGAAAAAAGACAGCTTATGGATTAGGTGGATACACCATCAATACCTGCATCAGGGGAGTTTTTGGAATTGGCAAGTACATAATAAAAATGATTCCCCCCTGATAAAGAAAATATTATCCATTAGAGATGCTCTACTAACATCCACAGGTACCATTGAGGAAGCGACCAGTACTCTGCAGGGATTGATCCATGGTGACAAGTATAGTATTGAAGATGCATACAACTTCTTCAGAAGGAAGTTGCCCAAGCCACCTGGTCATCAGTTGTATGGGACATAAATATTTCCCCTAAGCAGTCTTTCATTCTCTGGTTGGCAGCTAAGAGAAGATTAGCAACAAGAGATCTCATAAAATCAAGGGAAGTAGACCTTCACTGTCCTCTATGTAACTTAGCTTCTGAGTCCCATGAACACATGTTTTTTGCATGTGATTTCTCCTCTGAAATTTGGACAGATATAAAATCATGGCTGGGCATTTGGGGTGGGATGAACACCATCAAGAGTGGGCTCAAGTGGTTAAAGAAAGAGGCTAGGGGGAAAGGTTGGTACTCCAAAGCCAAGAGGGTAGCATTTGCAGCAACAACATATCAAATTTGGATGGCTAGGAATAAGAAGATATTTGAAAACAAATGCAAGAATACTGCTGCGATTATCCACATCATCAAACAGCAAGTGTACAAAGTCCTGCACCACGACTTCTCCATTCATTTCTCTACATCAAGAAGCCTACAAGAGGGTGCTATTCTGATAAATGAGGCTCACAACAACAACTGAACTTCCACTACCACCACTTGGAAAAGATTCCAGTGCTCGCATGTAAAGCCAGAGGCCACTCATTTTTGTTCCTGTCTCTGAATATTGTGGAAAGGGTTGTAAAAAATTTTCAAACTCGGGTATCACCTGTAATGCCTTAAGAAGTATTATTTTTGGGTACTTGGTGTGCTAAGGTTGTGTGTTTGTAATTCTCTTGATGGCCGAGCCGAAGGGAGAATTATGATCATACAACCTTAGGGTGCGGGTCCGAATTCTGATAGCTTTGGCTTGAAGTAATAGGAGTTGCACCAAACCTTCGGGTTCAACACACCCCTTTCGATTGATAGCAACCTGATGTGTGTCTATCATGATTTTGGTTCTAAAGCCTTACATGCCCACGGGCAAGGCTCTCGTCCTCCCTTGTACATACCTTTTATTTTTCAATACAATTAACCCTTAAAAAAAAAAGTTCAATCATTATGAATTCACCTGATGCAGAAAACCATTTATGACATCAATAACCTATATTGATGGATCTGTTTCAAGGCATTCAAAAAGATTTTTCTTCTTTGCAAATTACCTAGATTGCTAATGTTGATAGGTCCAATGTTGTCTCCTTCCATGAGTCTGATGAGGCCATCAACCTAATCAAATAAAAGTTCCTTAAGTGTTCATATGATTTTTGGTTTGTATTACTGCATTAAACTTTATGATTCTTGAACGAGATGAATAATAGATTACCATGTCAGATACATAACAGAAACTGCGCGTCTGTGTTCCCGGAGCTTGAACAGTCAATGGTTCTTCTCTACATAAGGCACATTTCCAATAAAAGTGATCAGTATGAATTTTTATCTTCATGAAAAAGGGGTATGTAAGTAATGTAACACTCGAAGGAGTCAGCAATAGATTCTGTTTTAAATTTTTGCTCCTTTCCATCTAATTGCAAGGAAGGAAGCACCTCATTAAATGTCCAACACACAATCAAAACACGTTCTAGCCATCAACCCAATTTGAGTTTTACCCAGTAAATTGGATATATAAAATAATAATCTATTCAATCAATTGGTTAGGCAAATCTCTTATATGGCAAACAAATTTCAACCAACATACAGACTTGTGCAATATTGCACATTGATTCTCCATAAATATGAAACCAGATATAAAAGGTTAAGAAATTTACCTAAGAGCTTGAGCAATAAAATTGCTGACAACACGACCATCGTCAATATTCATGCGAGGCCCATAGGTATTGAAGATTCGGGCCACTCTAATCTCTACTCCACAAACGTTTAAAAGAAAGAAAATAAAAATCGAAGAATGGGTTGTGTGGGGTTGATTGAAATGTCCTATAAGGAACAACTTTATACCTATTCCATGTTGCCTGTGGTAATCAAACATTAAAGTTTCAGCGACACGCTTCCCTTCATCATAGCAGCTTCTAACACCTACAACACAATTCACAAATCCATACTTTTATAAGTAAATCACATTTTATGAATGAAACTAATGACTAATGTAAAAATAACTCAAGCAGAACATACCAATTGGATTCACATTTCCCCAGTAGGATTCAGGCTTGGATGCACAAGGGGATCACCATAAACCTCAAAAGTTGATGTAAGCAAAATCATGTTCAATAATCAGATGAAAGAACACCATGAGAAACTGAATGAGTTTAATCTCTTTAGCAGCACTACTTATACAATGAATGCCTGGGAAATGACCTTGCTCCAACTCGCTTAGCAAGACCCAACATGTTCAAGGTGCCCATCACATTTGTCTTAATAGTCTGTTTTCAACAATAAATGAAGATTAGTAAACACGCTATTTTATGCATATAAATTTTTTATAGAACACAAATTCAATAAAGCAATATAATGATTCGATGCTAAATTTTAAAACATAAATGCAACGGCACCTAAATTTATAAGCAATAAGCATAAAATATGGCGAAAGTTCACGGTATTTACAATCACCACTGTTTTTGTTCAAGAAAACAATACATGCATCCACTTATATATTTTTAGTATGATGTAGTTACACTTGCCTTTACAGGGTTGTACTTGTAGAAAATAGGAGAAGCAGGGCAGGCAAGGTTGACGAAGCTCCGTTGGAAATTTATAAGCAATAAGCATAAAATATGGCGAAAGTTCACGATATTTACAATCACCACCGATATCCGTTCTCTTTTGCTCGCTTTTCGTGCTCATCTGACGGAGCTCCGTTGACGAAGAGCTACTCACCGTGTCGGAGAATCTCGACGCTACTATGGAGTTGCTCTTCATGACCTGCCATCGGGATGTTAAGGGAGTTCAGGACTTGCTTAACGAAGGTGTTGATGTTAATAGCATTGATTTGGATGGTCGTACTGCTCTCCACATCGTAGTTTGTGAGGGCCAGGTTGCGGTTGTCAAGCTCTTGCTTAGTCGGAAGGCTAATATTGATGCCCACGATTGATGGGGGGCGCGGTAGCTATAGATCGATAATACATACTTCTATAACTTTATTCTATATATGCAGACTTCGAAGAAAGATGCTATGGATGCCATGGAAGAGTCCAAAGTTCATCTCTACATTCTCAATTTAGAAGTACTATAAGACTACACTCCTCGATCTCCACATAACTTCTATATATTGTTGTAACTTTTCATAGTATTTTGTATATTATTTTGCAACTTATCATATTTGCTGCAAAAATGACCGAGCTTTTTGTTGTTTAGAAAACAATGAACTCATGGCACTACGCCACTGTGCACTTCAGGTGCCGGACCAAAACCCGTCGCCCGAAAGGGTTTTTGGTCAATGGAACATTCCAGTGACGACTATTCCGTCACCTGAAGGGTCGTCACATGGTCCTCGTCATCTCAGTTAGCCAGTGACAACCCTATGTATAGTCGTCACCTGAATCGTTTCAAGTGACGAACTAAAGAGACATCACTTATCATTGACCCAAGTGCCATAACATTAAGGTGACTAGTTTTTTTCCGTCACTTGATTGTTCTAGCGATCGAAAAATATGGCTGTTTTTTGTCACCTGAGTAAATATTAGTATTTTTTTTATATATATATTTGTTAATCTTTGTCCGTCACTAGAGCACGTATATATATATATATATAATATATATATATATATATATATATATATATATATATATATATATATATATATATATATATATATATATATATATATATATATATATATATATATTTAATTCTCCTTTTACCTTGGTACAATCTACATAAAACCAAACTTGTATCTTGCATACAAGTACAACCTGCATAATTTTGCACAAAATCAAACTTGCATACAATTTGCACAACCAAACCTACATACTTACTATTTTGTCCAATAGTTTCCAAAATAACCAATCACTACTAGAATTTTGTTCATAGACATCGGGTATAAACCGATGTTAATCAAAAAAAAAAAATCGACGTGTTAGTGGGTGGTGTTAAAGATCCCAACTTTACCACATTGGTTTTTAACCGATGTCTATAATTATTTATAACATTGTTTTTATTGTTGATAACGATTTCAGTACGTTGATATAATTACGTTTTGGTTGATGAACCTAATGTTCAACCATTGTTATTTTGCATTTCTAGATGTTTCAAACATTGTAGGGTAATAAAAAAATTGACATTAACATCACTAAATTTTTTAAAAGAGATGTTTTAGGTTGATATACACATCGGTAATACATTATTCATTTTGTGTGCACTCTTTTTTCATTTATAAGTTTATGATATTAATTTATATAAATATAATGTATCATATTGAATATTTTGAAGTCGATGTTATTTGTATATTTTAAAATCGTTTTTCAATAGAAAAACGATGTTTTTATGTTGTAAGATATCGGTTTATACTAGTTTAACGATGTAAGTGTTTCCTATTGACATCAGGTAGCATTGCAGTTTTGATATATTCGAGTCTTCTAAAATCGTTTTGTATCTTTGCGGTCGACATATGTACAAAAATAGACATCGCTTTTTGTCAGGATGTCCGATATCTTTCAGTTATTAGCTATATATTTCACACGTTCAAACACACCTGCTAATTACAACTGAAATGTCAATAGTGATAACCATAGTTCCCTAAATAGTGAAAGAGCTCAAATTCAGCTGCATCAAAATTCTGCAACATTCTCCTTAAAGGTGGAAATACAATCATGTCTAAACATATGAGATTTCCATTCTTCTCAAATGAAAAAGAAAAGCACAAAATCCTCAAATATTTACGGATCAAAATCAGAAACTTGTGGAATCCTGCTGCTGCCCCTTTGATCTGTAGGAAGATTTGGGTTTGTGTAGTCCCTGAAAAGAACAAGATGATTTAAGTCAACAAATTACAATTTATAAAAGCCTACAAATTACAATTTATAAAAGAACAAGAAGATTTGGGTTTGTGTAATCCCTGGGGTGAATCGTGCTGATGAGTGACTGAAAGCCTACAAATTACAATTTATAAAAGAATAATGGAACTTGATCTAAAAAAAAAAGAATAGTAGAAGAAGATTTCAAATCCATTAGATCCAGCAATGTCCAAATAATTAGCAAGAAATCGGTAAAGACTCGAGATAAAGAAAACAAAACAAATAAAATCGAACTGAACCTTTGATTCCGCAAGTGGAAGAGCTATCTAGTCTTCTCCTGTTCCCGCTGATGTGTCACTTGACGGGGAACGAGTTATGTAGGAAGGTTCTATGATTTCTTGTCAAAACTCTTTGAAGTTCACAATCCTGAACTGCACAATGGCCTACCATTAAGGGTCAATCATCCTTTTGAAATTTAAACCAGTCCCAGTTTGCATATAGCTTCGATGCGTCTTCGAAAGGCAGAGAATCATGAATGGCAGGATCAGATTTGCGTGCAGAAGAAGAAGGTGGTATATTCTGTTTGTATTTCTTGGCCATCGCTTCAGCCTCGGCAAAAACTCTCTATGCAGAAGAAATAAGTATTTAATATGCAAGAATTGGTACCTGTGCAGTGTCATTGGCATTTTAATGTTTTTCATCTATTACAGGTCAATTTCAATGAAGCTTAAGCAATTAAAACTTCAAAACCGAAATCTGCAGAAACTAAGGTGTTATCTAAAAAATAAGGTGTTATGAGGTAGGAAGATCTACAATTCAGAAGCAAAGACATATCAAGGGAATAGACAAATTTTATGTTCATGAAAAGCAAGCAAGAAAACCTAGCCTAGTCTAATCCCATAATATGTAAGTAGCCTAGTGTAAAAATCAGCCTTTGATCTAGGTCTTAACTTCAACTTACTGATGAAATGCAGAAGGAAAAAAAGAGAAACTATTTCAACCTCAAGATGATTAACATGATAAAAGAAAAAAAAGGTAACAGATTATCTTACTCTTTTTAACACAGCTATAATATGCTCAAGAGAGGACAACTCTGTAGGACAATTCCACATCAAACGCTGATCCTGAATTCCCAGGCTTTAGAAGAGAATGAGAGGTGTTGAAGAATATATCCACAATCTGCAAGGAAAGCAATAAGAAAAGCACAAATTTATAGTCTTAATACACAATACACAATGATAGCTACTAAAATGCGACATATGCTTGCAAGGCACAACTAACATATAAAGAAAAATTGTTGACAGTCCCAACATGTGCAGAAAGTTTTCTGGCTTCAGGATTGGTATCCTCACAGCGTGGAAGATAAAAGATTACTCTTTCTCCAAGAGCCAAGGCATCCTGAGTAGGCAACATAAAAGTAGCAACTCACCCACAACAACTAATATAGGCTCAGAAAAAATTCATAGTAAGTGTTATATTCCTTAGTAACAAAACAAAAAAATTACCAGAAAGACATGTTACTTGGCAGGTTCGAAAAGTTTTTGTGCAAGCTACGATCAACTTGCTTCGTGTGGGAACAGCTTCCATGGCAGCCGATATCACAATATACACTAATACAAAGCATCCTAAATTTCAAAGACAAAGCAACTCATACCTGAATGAGTAAAGAATCAGCAACCCTAAACCGTGGTTCACTTGGAAAAGCATCAAAAATACAACACAGGATCAGAATAAAGCTTCCAGATCAAACCAATTCATGGAAAGAAAGGAAAAATGTTCCATACTCAATCAAATTTAAACTGACATTCCTCAATGAGGTATCACATTTACATAGAGAGAGGGAGAGGGAAAGAGACTGACGAACAAGCGATGAGTTTGTAATACCTGAGAGTGAAAGGGCAGAGAGCGAAATGAAGGATTTGATGGATGTTGATCTTGCACAATCGCCGAGCCAAGTCAAATTAGTACAAACCCTAACAATCAGCATAAAACCAAAAAACCCCTAAACCTAGATCTAGCCCATTCTAGGGTTTTTTTTATGCGAAAACCAAGATTTGAGTAGCAATTGAAGACCAAGGGAGAGATGGGGGATATGAAATCTTACCAGAGATGGAGGATGTGAAGCGATACAGGCAAGTCGGCGCCTCGACGAACGACAACAAGTAGAGGGAGAGAAACGAGGGTGAAAGAGGAGAAGGTCCTCAGGTATAGCTGCACTTGAGTGAATACGATCTGTTGTACAGGGAGTCATAGAGATCCTCATCTTCCTTTAGGCGCTTCTTCACTTCTCCTTTGCCATAGTTGTTCAGGGAGTTGCGGGCCTATAGCCAGAAGCTTGAAATTCATCGCAGATTCGCAAGTGGAGAGGAGAAGAAAGAGCGGTCTCCACCGGAGCACAACAACACTGAACCGCTAAGGAAGGATCGAGAACTATGAGATTGAGGCCCGGTTGGTGGAATCAGCGGCGGAAGTGGGTTATTCGATACAGAAGAACAGTCTAGGGTTCTTCAATCGTCTATCGCGAAGAGAGAGAGATGGGTGTCAGTGGATGTGAATGTGAACGGGGGAATATAGAGTTATTTAGGGATATAGTGTTTAGATGTGTTTTTTTTTTAAAGGAATTATAGGAAGGTGTTCAAATTATATTTTTCGGGCGAGTGTTAAAATAAAATTGGTTAAGTGTTTGGAACTAGTTACTTTACCGCCTCAAATTCCTTCTAAATATTTGTAGGCGCGTTTTCAATTTTTTTTTTTAAATGATATTTTAACATTGTCTACCAAATAAGACTGATGTATCTAGTCTTAGTAACATCGAAAATTTTCAAACAGATGTTATAGTTATTTTTAAAATCATGCGTTTTTCTGACCGATGTCAAAAGTCCGATGTCTATGAACAGAATTCTAGTAGTGAATAGTTTCCAAACATAACCAAACTAAAATCTGCATACATACTCACTAGTACACACAATGTGCACAAGCAATATCACATTTCCTAAACTAAAACCTGCATACTTCCTATTTTTTCCAAAAGGTGCACAATCAAGCCTAAAATGTGCACAACACCTACATACTAAAACCTGTATACTTTAGCTTGTCCAAAAGGTGCACAAGCAAGTCCAAATTGTGCACAAACCTAACCAAACCACACTATTCGCAAAAGGTGGAAGGCCTACCTATCAAAAGGTGCACAAGCAAGTCCAAATTGTGCACAACCTAACCAAACCACAATATTCGCAAAAGGTGGAAGACCTACCTATCTAAAGAGCAACTTACGGGGAAGTTCTCAAGTGCAACCATCGTCGTCATCACAAACCTAAGAGCTCCTTTGTGTTAGTGCTTCCATGAGTTTAAGCATTTGGGCCTCCATTGCAGCCATCCTCTCCCTCATCAATGCATTATCCTCCTTCATCAATGCATTCTCCTCGAGCATTCTATCTGACTTCTCATCCGCTTGTCTAGCTTTCTCAATCGCTTTTTCAGCATCCTCCTCGGCCTTCTTGGCTCTCTCCTCTAATTCCCTTCTTTTCTCTGCAGCTTCCCCAGTCATTGACCCTCCTCGCTTCTTTGCTGGGCGTGTTCCAGCTGCTCCCATTCCTACAACCAACATATAGCTAATGAAAGTTTCGATTCATATTATAAAATCTAATTGACTGATTTTAATAAATCTGAGCATGAAAACTAACATTGCAATCTGGCTGATTTTTCTTATAAAATCTAAGAGTGTTAGTTTTAAAAATCTTACAGTTTTAGTTTTTAACCCATCATACTTATTTCTTAAAGGTAATGCAATCTGTTTAGTTATATAGCATTGCCTAGTGACATAGTACAGGTAAGAGGTTGCATGATAATCCACTTTCAACACAAGACATGTCAATTACATCACATATTATATAATATATTGCACCAATCAAAATTAACAGGTGGCAGGCAATTGAAGACTCCTGGCTTACGGTTCCCAAATGGTTATCATGTTAGATTTTTCCAACGAAAAACAGAAGAGGATGTTATTAAAGCTAATTAATCAAACAAAATCCAGCATGCAAGATATTCCAGAAATAGGAGGGCTGCAAAGAATAAATGGTTTTAGATAAATAGCTTTAGAGAAACATTTGACAACAATAAAGTGATAAACTAACATTGAGGAAAACAAACATTGGAATGATGGCTGACTTTTCTTATAAAATCAAACAGTTTTAGTTTTTTCCATCAAACTAAATTGTTTGACATATAGTGAATATAAAAAATAGAAAAACAAAAAACTATCACCTCTAACTTGAGTGCCTTTTCTCTCTCCCAAGCATTCGCTGATAATTTCATGCTGAGCTTCCACGGAGAGTGGCTCTAGTTGGGCTCCAGATGGCCCTTCCCGTGATTGCATGATCTCATCACACTTTCTCTTCAAACGTTGCTGCCAACACAAAAGGGTTTCGGCCATTTATAATAAATCAAAACTGTAAAAGGACAAAAACTGAAATTATTGAATGGTTGAAATCATAAAACACTTACCACTTGACCAGTCTCGTTCGTACACTTTTCACACAAATCTAACGCACCTTGAACAAACCCCGCCAGATGCTTTTTTTTATCATCCAATCCTCGGCTCTGTGGCTAACTGGTCTAGGCCCGGAATGGTGGTTCAATCTTAAAGGATTTTTTGTTTGATTGGCTTGGTTCCTAGCGCACATAACCTCAAACAAACAAGGAACAATAATTAACAAATAAGATTTATAATAAATGCATTGGCTCCTAACTACTAATGAACTAGATAAAACTATGATTAATGGAACTAGATGGATTATACATAACTTATGTGTATAAAAAAGCTTACCTTCTTTGCTTCATCTTCAAATTCATTCTTTACCAATAATAGCCACTGCCTCGGGCGTAACTTAAACTCCAATGGCCTCCTCCTAAGGCCATGCTTGAGATAAAATTTGCGACAAAAGTATTTCCAGTTGGAGTATGCCACCGCAGCCTTCTTGTGTACGAACTTCCACATCACACTATCTTCTGGAGGTATGTCATACATATTCTGTGAAATACGGAAAATTAGATGTATTTTATAACAAGTTATATTTTAGAGATTTTAGGTTTTAAGTTCAATTTTACATGTAAGTTTCATTTTCTTGACTGAGTTTCATTAACATAAACTAAGAACTTCGTTTTTATGCATACTTTAGTTTGAGTTTCATGAACTTTCAATAATAAGTTAATGTATAGTTTCATTTTATAAATTTCAGATTCAAGTTTACTTAAGTTTCATTAACATAAACTAATAACTTAGTTTTCATGGATTCTTTAGTATGATTAAGATTTGAATGACATGAAATAAAATCAAAATATAACAGAAGATGCATAAAAAATCAGAAATACATCAATTTTACAGATTTCATAGATCTCAAAGATTCATATCAATCTCATTTTATAGAATCAGTTTCCTTAACTTCAACTAATTAATATGTTTTTTCCATACAGATTTTATTTCCAGTTTAATTTAAAATATTTTATAATTATAAAAATGCAAAGATGTCAAATTTACCTCCAAATAACATATTAGAGCATCTTTTTGGCGATCTTCAAGCTTATTATAGGTTGATCCTAACATTGGTACATGCGTCCTCACTGCAACTCCAATGCCGCGCACGATAAGGCTGTGTCTGTCTTGTCGTTTTGGTCCCACATTGGTACATGCGTCCTCACTACAGCTCCAAGAGTTGCCTTTTTAGCTATAAATGTCTCGATTCGACTGGTTCTTCCCCATGCTTATCCCATACTGTATAACTAGGCCACATACCATTATGATATAGGTGCATAGACATCTCTCCAATGTTCACTGGCGTATCCCCATTGCGGCATACACTACAAGGACAATAAAATTCAGCCACACCATTTGCATTCTGATAGACCATGGTAACAAAGTCCATAATTCCTTGACGGTAAACATCATGAGTGATAGGAAGAGTCATCCAACTCTTATCCATTTTCCTGTCACTAGTAAGAATCAACCAAATCTCATTCACAATCCAAATCTCTAGCGCTCAATCTAATTAACAATCTCAATATCAATCTCATTTTCAATAGCAATCACACTAACAAAGCCAAATTCACCATTTCAATCCCAATCAAAGTAACAACTAAAATTACATTTTCAATCTCATTCTCAATCTCAACATCAAACTCATATTCAATCACAATTACACTAACAAAACCAAAATCACATTTTCAATCTCAATCAAAATAACAACCAAAATCTCATTTTCAATCTCAATCAAAATAACAACCAAAATCTCATTTTCAATCTCATGTTCCCTCTAAATATCAATCCCATTTTCAAACTCAATATCAATCTCATTTTTCAATCACAATCACACTAGCGAAACCAATATCACATTTCATTCACAACCAAAATCACATTTTTAATCTCAACCAATCAAAATAATAACCGAAATACACATGTACATACAACAATATATATATATATATATATATATATATATATATATATATATATATAAGAGTGAATAATAAACTAACCTTTATGAAATTACTCAATATAAATTTTTCTCCCTACAACATTTCTAATCCCAAGCAAAATAGAGAAGAGATGAAGAAAGGTGGATAAATTTTTGAAGAAAGATGGAGAAGAGAGGAAGAAATGAGGGTTTACGTGTTGAGTGTTGATTTGAACAAAGGTTGGATGTTGGGGGTAATTAATGCTCTAGTTGTACTTTTCATTCAGGTGACGGAAATAGAGAGTTTGTTCGTCACTCTAGTGAACAGTATTTAATGTTCAAACTACCACAAACTTAGGTGACCAATTAGACTATGCATGTTAACTTTGTCACTTGAATTGTCTCAAGTAACCAACATTAAAAAACTTCGTCGTCACCTGAATGGTCACTAATTTTTGGCACTCACTCAGGCGACCAACATTGTCCAATCCGTCACTTGAATTGCATCAGGTGACGAACAATACAAAGGATCCAATTTTAGGGCTTGTTCTGGTGACTAACGTACATTACTCCGTCACCTAAATCTATTTAAGCGACGGACTTTTTCATTGTTGGTCACCTGAATAGAACCACAAGAAGCCTTAGTCGAGTGGAGAATTGGAGCGACTAGTGTGTATAGTTCCGTCACCTGGATGAGTTTCAAGTGACGAAGGAAAAGAGGGTCATCATTGGAGATGCATAGTGGCGTAGTGTGGAAGTCGAGAAAGAACACCATGTTTTAGATCTCTCCAATGAAAATAAAGACGATCCAAATAAAATTGGACATGAAGAGCTTTTCTGGTTGGCACATACGTATGCACTTGCTATTGGCCATGGTACTTTGAAGAGCTGAGCAAATCATTCTCAAACTCAATAGGATGATTCATTCACAAGTTCAATATATGTAGATTGAGTACGATCTCTATAATAATTACTTCTTGATATGTTATTATAATCTCATAATGTTTGGAATGTTTTTACCTGACTAATTATATGATTATTTTGTAATGTCTTTACCACGAAAAATATGATCAATTTTTGTGATAAATTTTATGAACACAAGGAGTAATGTAAATATTAATTAAGAGTTAGGTATGTGCCACATCCTCACAACTTTAATGAAACAATGTTGAAAAAAAAATATTCCAAATATTATATATATATATATATATATATATATATATATATATATATATATATATATATATATATATATATATATATATATATATATATAACAGCCTTTTCTTTTAATCTGTGATCCCTTATTATTCTTACAATTTCAACGAAAAAATTTATAACATTATTAATTGCAATTTTAAAACAATCCAAAGTATGTAAGCTTTCATTTTGATTAAAATGATTTAGAGTTTAAAATGCTTCTATACGTTTAATCCCTCCAATGATTTATTATCCGACACAAGTTTATTTCATATTTATTTCACATTTTATTGATTATTATTAGTATTTAGTTTTATTAATTTCATAGTTAAAGTTTCGATACATGCCCCTATTACTCTTAATTCGCATTCTCCTCAAAAGAACATTCAATATATTTTATATAGGATATTTCATAGGATAATTGAGTGAAATTGTCTAAAAATCAACATGAAATTGGATGAACTCAAAGCTAAATGGGTTGCTACAAGGATATATAATGGATTAAATCATTTGTTCTATATTAATGGTGGCAATACTGTATACTATAAGATAATATGTGGTTTCTCCTCGGCCTTGGAGATCTGGGCAACAACTACAAGGGAAGAGGCTTGGAGGAAAAAACCCAGAGCCTCCTGAAGAGCTCATGGTCTGGGTTGAGGGGCTTTCGATCAGGCTGCTTCAACTCCTCATCAAAAACCAACCAAGAAGATGTGGTCAAATGATGAAAGGTATTTTTCTTTTCCATTCCACCTTAAAAAACCTTAAGCTGCTCCCCACCAACCCTTCTTTGGTTTGTGTGGTGGAAGGCTGCACCAAAACCTCATACCAACAAGTTACACTCAACCTTGATATCAAAAAAGGGATGATTAAAGGTGGCCTCAATGCCCCTACTGATCTCCCAACCTTGATCAGCAATGCTTGCAACACCAGAAATCTGACAGAAGAGCTAAACAAGAAGTGGCGTATGATTCCTCCCATTAAGATGTATAACACAATTTGTAAAATTTTTTATTATTGTACTGATTGTAAACCTTATTGTGTTAACAAAGGCAATAGTATGTACCCTAAGACGCCTAAAAGGCATTTCCGAAGGCTTTTTTATGATTAACTTAGGATATTGGAACTGCCGGGGCTCCCGGCAACCTCTCTTTTGGCAAGAAATAGCTCTTCTTAGGAAAAAGAACAAGCTTGATATCCTTGCACTCGCTGAAACGAAATCTGCAGAGCCACCCTCCGACGTTCAAATTAAACAAGCAGGTTTTCATAAATGTTTTATGGTTAAATCCAAGGGACATCGAGGAGGGATTTGGATTCTCGTCAAAATTTCCAACTATTCCAAATATGTAAAAATCACCAATCAAAATGATAGAATGATCATGCTTGAAATTAAAGTTCATAATGAGGATATTGCCATTTTATTTGTGTATGCCCCATCTGTTGAAGGAGAAAAATCGGCTTTCTGGCAAGATATATATAGAACAACATTGAACTATAACCTCCCATTTCTCATCATGGGCGATCTCAATGACCTCGAAGACTTCTCCGAGAAATCGGGAGGCATTATTCCATCTCAATGGAGATTTAGAAGGCTCGCTCAAATAAAAAATGATCTCAATCTTCATACCGTCCCTTGTAATGGTTCCCCATTTACTTGGAAAAAGAATAACAATCCTATAAACAACACGCATGAGAGACTGGATAGGGTTCTTGCCCACCAAAACATTATGAAAAAATTCAAGAATCTCAAAGTAGTACACCACCCTTTCACATCCTCGGACCATCGCCCTATAACTTTACAACTGAGAACTGCTAATACAAAAAAAGGTTCCCCCTTCAGGTTCGAAATGGCTTGGACAACCGATCAATAGTTTGAAAGCATAGTTAAAAAAGTGTGGAGCAATAAGTTACATGGCTCTTTTTGCTACCAACTTTGTCAAAAACAAAAATTGCTCAAGAAAAACACAAAGGATTGGTGCAAAAAACGTCAAGATCATAGTCTACTTCAACTAACAACTTTGGATAATAAAGTTCAAGCTCTTCCAGATTCTCTTCCTTGGGGTTCAATCCGCAAAACCCAAATTGAAAAATTATCGAGGCTAGAACAAACGAGAAATAAGATCCTATCCTTTAACCACACATTCTGGAAACAAAGAGCTAAAATCAAACATATTAAACTAGCGGACAAGAATACAAAGTATTACCAATCCGTTGTCAAGATTCGAAATTTCAGAAACTCCTCTTCAACTTTTACAGCTAAAGATGGAATTGTCCTAACAAAAGACCAAGAGATAAGAAACCAAATCACCAAGGAACTTTCCGATAGATTTGTTGATCATCATCCAATGATGATTCATCCAAATATGATTACGAATATAAATTCAGAAATTACAGATGCTGAGAATAACACTCTTATAAGACAACCAACAAATAAGGAAATCAAATATACAATTTTCAGCATGGCAGAAGATAAGACACCAGGACTGGATGGTTTCCCCCCAGAGTTTTATAAAAAATATTGGCAAATTGTAGGTCCCCTGGTGTGCAAGGCCATCAAAGCCTTCTTCCATTCTGGTAGCATGTTATCTAATCTAAATCAAACCTTATAGCCCTTATTCCCAAGATTGACAATCCGGCTACCATTAATCATTTTAGACCGATTAGCCTTTGTAATACTATCTACAAAACAATTACGAAAATTCTAGCAAATCGCCTAAAGCCTATTCTTCCAAGGATCATAAATCCTTTCCAAGGAGCCTTTGTGGAAGGAAGATCCATCCATGACAATACTCTTATAGCACATGAAATTTTTCATACTTTTCATAAACAAAAAGGTAAAAAGGGGTGGATGGCATTAAAACTTGATATGGAGAAAGCTTATGATAAAATCAACTGGAACTATATTGAAGCAATCCTAACCAAATTTGAATTCCATAAAACCTGGATTAACTGGGTTATGAAATGCAAAACCACTCCTACCTTTTCGGTCCTAGTAAACAATAACCCGGGCAAACAATTCAAACCTCAGAGGGGTATCTGTCAGGGAGACCCATTAGCCCCCTACATTTTTGTCATAATTATGGAAAACTTTGCTAGACAACTCCATGAGGAAGCAAAAATGGATGATGCACTCATAGGAATAAAATTAACCGCCAATGGGACCCCCATTCCATTTCTCACATTTGCAGATGACACGCTAATATTTGCAAATGCTTCGCACAAAAGCCTTCACACAATTCGAAATATGCTAAATCATTTCTCTAATCAATCTGGCCTGATCATTAACTATCAGAAAAGCTCTATGCAAGTCTCCACAAATGTGAATGCTAATCTGGCCTGTTCACTCTCCCAAGATATGAACATCCCTCTTTCCTCTGGGATAGAAAAATATTTAGGTATCCCCATTATCAAAGGTAGAGTTAAAAACTGTGTCTTCGAAGAAGCAATCCAAAGCCTGAAAAAACAACTTCCGAAATGGAAGGCCTCAACTTTATCTCAAGCCGGGAGGGTTGTGCTCATCCGGGCTAATCTTAGTTCCAAACTCAACTATCTCATGCAAAAATTTCTTTTACCAAAGGGCATTCTTCAACAAATTGACCAGATTAACAAAAACTTTTTCTGGAATAAACTTAACTCGGAACGATATAACCCTCTTATTAGCTGGGAAAAAATTTGCACAAGTAAGGAAAATGGAGGTTTAGGTATTAAGACGGCGGAAGAAACCAACATCAGCCTTCAACTAAAATTGCTTTGGAAGATAATCTCGGAACCTCAAAATATATGGGTTAAAGTTATTCAAGAAAAATACCTGAAAAATGATAATATATTTAATTTTAACAATAAACAAGCTACTTCTTGGCAATTTGGAAGGCTTCTTCATCTTCGAGATACCTTTAATAAAGGTCTTCTCTGGATTGTGGGAAATGGAAACTCCATAAACGTCTGGAAAGACCCGTGGATAAATAACCTACCTCTCCAGGCCTATCAAGGTAGCAACAACGCTAACATGAAGGTAGCAGACTTGTTCACGCACCAAAAAGAATGGAATTTACCTCTCTTAAGACAACTTTTCCCCCCTCAGGTGGTTAATCCCATTATGGAGATCCCAATCCCAACTTGGAACACCCCTGACAAACTCGTTTGGAAAATGAATTCTAATGGTGAATTTTCAACAAAATCTACACACAAAATAAATTGTACCAATGCTCATAACAATAACGATTTAAAGTGGATTTGGAATCTCCGATTACCACCAAAAATTCAAAACTTTATTTGGAAAATTATGATTGACGGTTTACCCACCAAAGCCCGACTAAATAAGCATTTCAACAGAGTCCCAGCTCAATGCATTTTATGCCAAGGTTTTGATGAAGATGCACATCACCTTTTTCTAGAATGCCCAATCTCGAAATCCATTATTTCCACATATGAATATGCAACTAATAGAACCTTTATTAACTTATATTCAAACCAGTCAATTCAGACTGACCTTTGTATTATCAACCATGATAATCAAAATTTTGAGGACTTATGTTTTATTTGGCACGCCATATGGGAAATGAGGAATAAAATAATTTTTGACGGACGACAGCTAGAATCAAACACTTCCACTGTCCATAAAATACTCCAACAAGTGAACAACTGGAACGAAGCCACCCCACCCAAACCACAAATGATTAAAGGAAATAATAATAAAAGGTCGTCCAGGTGGTCAAAGCCACCACTTGCCATCTACAAAATAAATGTAGATGGTTCGGTTAGAGGTCCCTCATATTGCAATTTGGGGGGTAATATTAGGGATAGTAGGGGACAAGTACTGGACATCTTTCAACAGAAAGCATGTTCGGGTTCTATTCTGCAGACAGAGGCGTCCGCATTCTGCTTAGGTGTTCAAAAGGCTATGGAGAAAGGATTGAGGAAGGTCATTATTGAAGGAGATAACTTGAAGGTGGTTGAAGCAATAAATGACAGCAACAAGGTTGATTGGGAGATTTTCAGAACAATCGAGAAGATCAACATAATGAAGGCCAACTTCGATAAGATTGAATTTCAGCATTGCTTCAGAGAATCTAACGCAGCGGCAGATTATATTGCTAGACATAGAGGTACTTGTAATATGTCTAATCTCCCCTTGCATGGGGATTTATTTAGCATCATCTGTAAGGATGATCAAGAATGAACCTTGTCTCGGCAGGGCATTCTGATGTTTGCATACGGAAAAAAAAAAAAAAAAGATAATATGTGGTTTCATACTTCGTTAGCGTGACTACATCATTGTTAGGTGAGTTTTTTCCATCATCTATGATTATAAATACTTTAAAGCTCATATTTTATTTCTTCACCTATTTATAAACTCAATTCAATCCGATTTGATATAAACAATGTCCTCTGCGTAGCACGGGTCTACCACCCTAGTTATTAACGAACAATCCAGCAATATATGGCCGGATTAATCATTCATCCACCAGCTAAATAGCTAATATATATAACTTAATTCATATAATTAATATCACTTTATTGTTCTCGTAACAATCTCATAAATACTACATTTCTTTTTCTTTCTTTCTCAATCACCAGCTGATCGAATGAAATACATCACGCCAAATTATTGTTTTTTTTTATAAAAAAAAAAAAGAAAAAGGGCTATGAGCTATGGAGTTGAAGCTTGATCTCCCATCTGCATGTCTTATTACGAACCATCGGCTGAATACCAGTTTGTTTAGTTAATTAGCTGCACAAAAAATAACAAACACACATATGCAAACCAACGTTAACTAGTACATACAAGACCCGGGAAAAAATCATTAATTAATCATAAAAATAAGAAGAAATTAATTACCACAAGTAAGAGGTGGGATGTTGCACTGGGAGGGAAGGCGGGAGATGATCCTGAGGGTGTTGCAGAGGCAGTCATGCTCCACCGCCTGCAGCGCCCCACAGCACGCGGAGTTCGGGGTGGTATCGGTCCCCGGAACCACAAATGGGGCGCACACGTTCAGGTTTGTGAGCTGGTTGGTGCAGCTCTGAGCCTGGGCTTCACTCTGTTGCGCTCCCAATACCAGAGCCATGGCCACCAGAACCGCCACGAGCAATGCCTTGGGGGAGGCTGTCATTCTAGCCATGCCTTTAAATCAATACAGAGATGGGGGCTAGGGAGTTGTTTTTTGTTTGGTGTTGTACCTTTTGTTGTGTTTGAATTCGGGTGTGTTTGGGTTCGATTTTTATAGTAGATATATAGAGGGGGAGTAAGAGGTGTTTGTAGTGCATGAAGTATCTAACTAGGACGTAATAAGTGGTGGTGGTGGTGGAATGTGTGTTCCATCAGGAGTCTTTGGTTACAACATATTGCATGAAGAACCATGTAAAATTATCGCATAATGTACGGTGACGAACATGCATTATGAAAGTACTAGCGAAAATCCTCGAATTTATAATGTGCTTCGCGGTTGTTGTTGTTTTTTAAAAAAAAATCCCCGAACGTACATTTTTTTGTTCAATTTTGGTTTCACTAAAAAAGAGGAGATCCGAGTTGGGACGACGGCGACGCTAATGAACGAAGGAATGCTCAAATGAGATAAGAGTGGAGGCTCAAAAAGAAGAGAATACGTTGAAATGAAAAATAAGTCGGTAAAAGTTGTATGCTCGACAAATTGATCTTGTAATGCACTTTTTGAAGGCATCAGTGGTCTGATTGACTATACGAGTATGCGTTCGAAAACTTTTTTCGGGAGCTACAATTTTTACGTTGACATTAGAACCAAATTCAAAGAAGAGATGAACAGTATTATGTGAATCTGCAACCGCCAGCTCGGACGTGCTGCAACCGTCTCTCGATTATAGCCAGGTGAATATTATGAACCTATAATCTAGGGTTTGGGTGGCTAAAGGCACAAGGCAGTTTTTGCTTCAGGTGGCGATTCGAGAAGGTTGCTTCAAGTGGCGATTCAATAAAACGACGGAGGCGCCCACAAGTATGTGTTTCAATTTGGAATTTTTGAAAAATTAGGGTTTATATGTTTGAGTTTGGGGATTTATGGAATTGAATGGATTGATCGATATGTTAAATTTAGGGTTAGAGATTGGGATTTTGGAAGATTTGTGATTTTAAAACTTCCAATTATTGTAGTTGCCAAGTTTGATTGACACTAACGAAGTTAGTTCATCCATGAACGTGGATTTTGAGGTTTTGTTAGCAGATGAGAATGAAAGTATTCAAGACTCCAAGATAGAAATGTATGAACCCATTAAAACTTGAATGTCAAGGCAGTTAAATTTGGTTGTATGTTGGCCAGAGGAAAAGATTTGAGTTATAGGATACTGCAGTTCTACTAGGAAAGGAGCTATTGTTTGAAACTTATACTTTTTAGTGAGCTATCAACTGGTTTTCTACATTCCTATGGCTTGGCTTTACTTGTCTTTCTAGCAAGTTTGAGGATGGCTTGAAGTTCTGATGCTTAAGCTTCTCCAAAATGTTAAATAGTAGCACAGAAGTTGTTTTGGTTAGAGAAAACAAGACAAGCTTTTTGTTGAGTTGCTATAGAAAGCTTGCTAGTTATTAATTGTAAGGTTGCACCAAGAGAAGTCTTTTCATAATGCCTATAGTTATTAACTGTGAGCTACTATAGAAAGCTTGTTATTAACTGTATGTTTATATTTTTTTTTCCTAACTATCATATTTGGAGTGATTTTTGCTTGCTTTTCTGGTCAGAAGTCGTTTTTTAATGTCTATATTCTTATGTTTTAGACATTTCTCTTTGATGCAAATGTTTATGTTATTTTTAAAGCTTATTCTAGAATTATAGTATTTATAGTCACATGAAAATCTTGTTTAGAATTTGAGAATTTGGATTTGCCATTTGGGGACATCCTAAAAGTTCCTAAATACACTAGCTTAATTTAGCTTGTTAGCTCAAATGGTATTTAGCTCGTTAGCACAAATGGTAGTGCAATGTGTTGTACACATCAATGTGGGTTCGAATCCTACACTGGCTACAAATCGTATATGTGATGTCTCCAAATTTTCCTTCATCTGAGAATAGTTCCATCCCCCATCCTTAATAGCTTGAGTTGTTTACTTGTCAAATATTAACTATTTAGAGTCCAATTAAAGTAGGTTTTGATCAAAGAACATTATCCGTCTTCAAAAGGTAATTGGCTTGTTTTTCTTCTACTGAATAAATTTCTAGATGCTTGCATATATCCCCCCACCCCCCCCCCCCCAATCATTTGGAAACTAGCTACTATGTACCTTAAACCAAGTCGTGTTCATTTGAAGAACATTTCATTTTCATTTTGAGAAATCAGCTTATATGGGACTCGAACCCACATCTTGTGCATAAAAAGCATACGATCTACCATTTGAGCTAATAGGCTTTTTAATAAGCTTCAAAGCCACAAGGCAACAAAACATCAGAAACTTTGACAAACAAAAAAAATCAGCAATTACATCGACAACTAACTGAACTACCTTAACACAGCATATTTGAGTGTTCTAGATCTTGATCTTGAACTATTTTAGCATTTGGATTGAAGCTTTGATTACACATATCAATCAAAGGAAGCTCGAAAGGTAGGGGTATCAAACCAACACCGGGAAGTGAGATACCAACTTCAACACATGAGCTCATACCCACCTTCAAACCCTGGGATGACCGATTCCAATAATTAAAAGCTATCAAACACCAACTGCAGGAGTGACAATCCAACCCAATGCTTTAACCCGTGCCGATTCCTTATTTCTCACTCTCTACCCACTATTCAGTATTCAATACCAAAGCAAATAGGCCCTAGACACCCCTGATTGAAGTCCACATATATGCAGAAATCACATTTTCTCCATTCAGTAGCAATGGTGTTTTCCTATAAGCTAAACTCCTTCCCCTCACAACACTGCAAATGCCCAGATATCATGGCTAAATTATATGCAGGTTCTATGATTCAGCAATTAAAACATAACAAAATCATACCTCCTACTCTTTGTAACGATTCTTTACTTACCAGGCGTGTTATGGGCCAACTTAGAGAGGAGGAATCACCTCCATCATCGGATTGAAACCTCAAGGGGAGATGCGATGGAAGACCAATTAGGTCAGACCCACGGCGGATTTCATCTGAAGCGACCAATCCTAGGTCGTAGGAGGAGAGTTGGGCGATTTTGATTGTTGGGTGGAGTAGCCCACCTTCCTTTTGGACCCATTTGGTGAGGTCTGATGGCTGCTGGACTAAATCGGAAGAAGGGTTGGAGGCGGCGGTGGCGCGCAGTTGAGGCGGCGGTGGCGCGCAGTTGAGGCGGTTGCAGCAGGTCCAAGCCGGCGGTTCCGACTCGAGCAGCGATTCCGACTCGAGAGACGGTGGCGCCTTCTCTCCTCGCTGGAGCCTTCTCTCTTCGCTCTCTGGTATAGCGTGCCGGCCTTTCTTTTTTTCTTTCTTTCTTTCTTTTAATTTGCAAACTAACGGGAGAAAGCAAAAACCGTTAAACTTAACCGGGAAGAGCACGAGGCGAAATGTTTTAAAACCTCAGGGGCATCACGCGAAATATACAAAAAAGTTGTATACCTCGCGAAAATTGCAATACCCCAGGAGTACCTGGCGAAATTTCCGTACTCTATATAAAATTTCATTGTAGTTCTTCTCACTTTTAAAAGTATTGATGGTTCAACCCAAGAGCTCATTCTCTATCAATACTTGTATGAACGAGCCGAGTAACTTCCAACATAGAAATATATTTCAAGTGATTTCAGCCGATTGGTGATTGATTTTGGTGGAATTGTTCAAGATTTCAACGTCCTATATAATTCACAAGATAAGATTTAACATTTAAATTAACTTTGGTTTAGATATTTATGGAATCTAAATTGTGGGCTTTAGGGTTTTCAGAAATGACATTACATTGACAAAATTTGTCGTTGTTTGTAGTTGTTGTTTGTTGGTGGTGGATGTGGGTTGTGGGTATTGTTGGTGGCGATGAATCATGGTGTTAAATCATTCCAAGTTCTTGCTGTGATTACTGTCAAACAGAATGTGTTGAACCTGGAATCGCTGGTTTGGGTAGCAAATTGAGCATGTCTTTGATATGGGTCTTGTTCTTGGAAGGTTTCATCTAATATTCTAATCCTTCCATGGGAAAGGTTAAGACCAGGAGATTGGTTTTTAATCCCGGTGGACTTCCCATTACTAGTGAGAAGGGAATTTATGGAAAATTACAAAAGGATTTTTTTTCTTCAGAAGTATCATCTTGAGCAACCACAGTTGCAGGATGGAGCCGGTTGGAGATTCCTACGACGTAGTATCATTCCGAGGTCATTTGCTATGGATCTCAAAGGTAATAGAAATAATGAGTGCTTAAGGATATAGTTTAGCTTGCTTTTCGGGTTATTCCCTTGGACATATCTATGCTACCACAGTTCCTAAACTAATGAAGTGGCAGCAACCACTGTGATTGTGGGTTTTCTGCTGCAGACTGCAGAGGCATTATGTTGCTGTCATGGAAAGATTTTTGTTGCTATCATGGATGTTTCTCCAAATTTTTGTTGAGGTGGTTGTGACAGGAATTGGATGGATGAAGCCACTTCCTAGGTACCTAGATGAGAGACTTGAATCATCTACAGAGAGTAGTGGAAAAGTACAACAAATCAATGCCTACAAGTGTAGTGTTGATTGCTAGAATTTTGGCGTTGGAAAGCAGGTGTGTGATGGTGTTGGACAGGAATTAGAATTTTGGCATTTTTATTTTTTGGGGAGTTGGTGAGGTATGTGTGTTATGTGACAACATATCAAAGAGGCAAGTTGTAAAATTGACATGGTGGTGCACAGGAGCAATGGTGATGGTAGCAAGTGCAAAAGCATGGGCACTCCTGCACACATATACACATGGGGCTACATATGTGAGTAAACAGAAGTGCCAGCATTCTCAAGTGTTGATCATCGGCTACAGTACACCACTTGGTTCTCCCTTGGGGATTAGGTTGGGCATTTTATTTCCAAAGCTTCCATTTATACTCCCTATTTTTACACTACTTGTAATTGCTTCTAGCAAAGAGTGTTCAAGTCCTTTATATTAGTATACTAGCACATATTACATTTGATATGTTTCGAGGACAAAACTTTACAAGGGATAGAGTATTGTCATGTATTGTAATGCGCCGTGTCGTGTGATATAGAGTATTGGCCGAGTGTTAGTCCAAACCCATATGAGGATCTTAAATAGCACAATCGGACTTGTAATCAGGTATCCCAAGGCATAACTTTTATCCATCGATGAATAACGTAAACTCTTTTCACTATCTTATTCTCTCTCTCAATCTTTTTCACTCTGAACTCTTCCTTCTCCTTTTGTCAACTCACCATTAAAGGCTTAGGGTCATCACAAAGAGGCGCCACCAAGGTAGTATTCTAAAAAAAAGGCAAGCAATGCAGTCTATGTATCTTTTGACCTCGGAAAGATATGGGAGATTCCTATCACCTCAAAGTCTCAAACCACTGGGGACGGAGAAGGATGTCGGAGATAGGGATTTCAATCTTCCATGACACGACCAGCAACCTTTGAGGACGTATATCACTGCATACATAATTGCAAAGCTATCACAAAATTTATCATTGTGCAAGTAAACTCAATATAATTTCACAGTCTCTCTTGAGCAATCTGTAAGCAAATCACAAATTCCATCAAGAATGTAACACAGTTACACACCATTTAGGTTGTTTTGCAGCACACACGATCCAAGATGAATAGCCCGCTTTGACCACTCCAATTCTGTCAAGAATGTTAAAAGCACATTCATTTACAATGCTACTCTACCTAACGGGCAAACTGAAATTAAAGATTTACACAGGACGAAAATGGACAAACGGAAACAGCCAAGCCATTTAAGCTAAGACGTGTCACAGAAGAGCGAGTGATTTACTTCCTGAAGAGGTATCAACAGCCCACGCCCTCATTGGAAGCCAAATAAGCATCGGCATCCAACTTAGAATGATCACCGATTGGGTAATGCAACTGATAATGGAAAGTTGATCAATCTTCAGACAACGAAGCCATGAGCGCAAGTGGGGATTCCCAGACTGGAAGATCAAGCAACGACTGCTTCACATTCTCTTCATGAGCATCGCATAAGGCTTCTGCTGCGTCACAAAGATTTGTGATGTGGTGGATTATTGCTTCCTGCGCTTCCACCTGTAACACATCACAAGCACACAACTAACCAATCCAGCCACAAAATACACAGATTATCCCTCCAATCATCCATACGATTTCCCTTTTTACACAGAAATAGAACAAAAGAAACGATATGGAAGCATTCAATTAATTTCATCAATAATACGATGAAAAATTAGGGGATTTGATATTTGATAACAATAGTACAAAGATAAACTATTGCAATTGCAAGCATTCAATTAATTTCATCAAATACGAATAAAAATTGCCTTTTTGAAATATAGAGAGAGATCAAATTAAACCCTAAATTCTTTCCAGTTCTGAATCTGAGCTGGAAAACTGAGACTGTTGACAGTAGAAAGGCTAGAAGCCTCGAATTGCAGCTTCCAGCGATTCGAGGTTTTCAATTACGGGATCAGCTACCAAATGCTTGGGTTTCAGTCTCTTATCAGAAACCCTAGGGAAATTGAATAGAAAAAAAACAAACCTGCGACAGAAGCTCATCCAAGAAGAACTTGGTTACAGATCCTCCCTCTCCTGTAGGAATCCGGTCCTGCCCTAGGGTTTTCCCCACATCTCGATCTTCGACATGCATATGTCTGGCAGTTTGCTCCATCGCTCTCAAGGCGTTGGCCATATGATCCCACAGAGAAATCTCCTTGGCGTACTTGTCTCTGACCTTGAGGAGGGTGGAGCGCTTCCTCTCCCTCCTCTGTTTGGCTTCAAGGCCGGGATCCGGGGCCGGGTCGGCGGGGCGAGCAAGCGCCGACGGGTCTAGACGGCGCTTTTTGCGCTTGTAGACGAAGCCGTCGTCGTTGACGAGCTCCCAATCGTCGGAGTCCAGCTCAACTGAGGCGGCCATGGCGGCAGCGGAGGTGGCCGCGGGTGGTAGGAGAAGCGGGAAATCTGGAAGGTTTGGGGGAGATTTGCAGCAAAGATGAAAATTCGAAATTCAGCACCGGCAGCAACAAGCGAATGCCGAATAGCTATAGCATTAACCCAAGAGCTTACAAAAAAAAAAAAAATCGACTCGGGTAAGAGCGGGTCGGTCAGCCCGCTCCCACACACGATCCCTAGAAAATGGGTTGATAATAAGAGTGGCTCATCCGGGTCGACACGACCTAACCCGGCCCGAACATTCCGGGTGGGAATCAACCCGAAGGCCCGGAATTTTTCGAATCGGGTGACAAGTTCACCCGAAAACTGACGATTTAAAAATACTCAGTGAGATAATAGATAACTCCAGACACATCCAAAAAAATAAAGCATCGCCCTCGCCTACCTCTTTTACATTTATCATATGTTCTGAATTTCATCTCAAAAATACTCAGTGAGATAGATAACTCCATTCCCCCCTCTCCCTCAATGCATTAATAAAAGGCACTGTTAATCGATTAAATTTTTTTTTAATCAAACACTATGAATAACACTATGAATAAGCTATTTAACATAATAACATGCAGAATAAGTAGGCGTCAAGTATAGCCATATACATAAAAGCTAATATATGAGCCAAATCATCAAATGGCACAACTAGAACTACATATGTTACTACTTACTACTAAGAGTGTCATTCCAATATATTAACCACTAGAACTGCATAGGAGCTTTCCCCTTCATCATTGACCTATTCGAATAATGGGGCTCACTAGCTTTGTCTACCATTTTTCATGTCAAAATGTCATCTTCAAATACAAAATCATAGTTTTCTTCTCATTCCATTCTTCCAACTAACCATTCATTAGATTCATCAATGTCATTCATCAGAATTGGATCAAAGTATGGATATTTGGGTAATAGAAAAAGGTGAAATCATCAAGGTTTGTAGCTTTTTTAACCAATTACTTTTGGATTAAATTATAAATTATGCAGATTTGGAGCCAAAATGCTCTTTTTGGAGGGGAAAACATAATTTTTAATGTACTAAAAACAGAAATTTACACAAATCGACCAAAAGGCACAGAGGTGTGCGCCTTTGCGCCTCTGAGCCTAGGCGCAAAAGGCGTGCGCCTTTCGGACTCCCCTCGCCTTGACCCCTATGAGGCGCCAGGACCATCGCCTAGGCGCAAGGCGCGCGCCTAGGTGTCGCCTTTAATACACTGACTTAGTCTAATAAGTCGGCCGACAGATAATCGTCATGAACAAACAAAAATACAAAAAACTTTTGTTTACTGCATATTTATTACTCTTTTTTTCTTTTTTTTTTCTCTTTTTTTTCCTTGTTTTTTTTTTAAATTAGGAATAAACTGAATACAAATAAGCATAAACAGAGTCAGCAATACATAACCTGTGAGTAATTTTTCCACATCATCATTAACTCTCACAACTCTTAATACTGAACCAAAACTCTCTTATCTTATCAACAGAATCAAACCAAATCCAAATCTAGATCTAATTCCTGAATGGATCAAGCTATCGATTGGGGGTTACTCTTGTGGAGTTTCAAAGAAAGGTCATGCTCGGAGTGGCTACAAACAGTGGATAATAATATAGGAAAGACATGGATAATAATAGGCTAAGAAATATAATGTGAAATTCACTTACAACAATCATATAAGCTCGGGCACAAATAAGGACTACCTATATCAATATCACGAGGTAAATGAAGATGGGGAGTAAAATTACACACATAAAGCGGAGGGAAACATGATAAATGTCCCTATATGGTTAAAGATGCTCACTAGGTAATCAATTGTTGGATTTCCAATCTACTTCTGTAAAAAGTCATACAAGATCAATTACTCTCACATCTCAATATCTCCTCTAAAAATCTTAATTTAAGGTGATTTAGCTAAACAATCCAAAATTATCATGGGATTTATGCAATCATGCAAAAATACATATAAAGGAAAAAAATATAGTCAGGTGGGTATTTGAATAAGGGAAAACTAATTAAAATACCTCCACCTTTGGAGGTATGGTAAAAATATATCCTCAACTTTCAAATGTAATTAAAATATCCTGAACTTTGAGGGTAGTGGTAACATATTACCACAAGTTTTTTTATGGGTCAAAAATGCTGACAAGACAACCTACGTTGATTTTGTTTTTGACGAGACAGCCTGTGGAAGCCTTTTTTATAAATTAGTACTAAAATCGGGGTTTCTTAAACGGTTTCCTTAGGGAAAAAATACACCGACAACAAAATTAAACCCGAAAAACGAAATTGATTCAACCAAGCAACTAATCCGGTCAAAATTGCCTCAAATTAACACAACATGACTTTTCCTAACACCAAACCGACAACAAATAACAAAACCGAAAACAACAGCAACAACATAGAGGGAAAAAACTTATTCAACTAAGTCCGTGAATGAATCAAAGAGGAAGAAGATGTGAGAGAGACAACTCAAGATAGCCGACCTCAAGGGAGGAAGACTGTCATTGAAGAGGAACTGTGACTTGCCTGGAAGATCGGAAGACAGCTCAAGAGGCGATCACGAAAGAAGATATGAGGGAAGAAAAGGTATGGTGTATGAAGCCGGTCCAACTCTTTATTTTTTTCCTAAGGAAACCGTTCATAAAAACCCTTGTAAAAAATAAACGTAGGATGTCTTGTCAGCATTTTTGACCAGTGAGAAAGCTTGTGGTAATATATTACCACTACTATTAAAGGTCGGGATATTTTTATTACTTTTGAAAGTTGATGATATATTTTTACCATACCCCAAAGGTGGGGGTATTTTAATTAGTTTTCCCTTTGAATAATACATATATGCAATGCATGATATTTTTGGATTTTTGACATTTTTAATTTTTTTTTCATTGATTTTCTAGATTTTATATGCTAGGAAATAAATATGATGCATGATAAACAAAAGTTACATGATGCAAATAAAGTAGAACTAAACATGAAACTGAAATAAACATGAAACTAGAAAACATGCACTAACTACTACTAACTCTAAATGTTGCATTGTCCTAAATGCAAAACTGAAAGATCAATGATAAAGCGTAGGTGTAGGCTAGGAGAAACGTGTCGCTCTATTGGAGTGTGGTAGCTAGAATGGTGGAAGCTGCTCAAGCTAGGCGATGAAGTTGTTAAGACTATGTTGTAACCCCTTGATCCGGTGGACCATAGCATCTTGATGGCAGGTGATCTCGAGGTGGCGAGTCAACTGTTGACTCTCTAGATCTGCTAGACGACGATCAAAGTCCACCATAAAGGTGGGAACAAGATCATAATCAGCGTCCATATCAAAATTTGCCTCCCGGTGCTTATCCGCTGCTTGGGGCATGTCTGATGCTGAGTCCTCAAAGTCCTCCGCCACATGATCCATCGGGTTCTTATGCGGGAGGATTAGATCCTCAAAGTCCCCTGCAGTAATAGCATGCTCAAGGGAGACCCGCAACTCATCATCAAAATAACTAATACCACCGGAGAGAGCATGAGGGGGGCAAGTACGAAGGGCAAACATCATCTTTAAGACACCAATACAATTCTTGAGAAGAAGCAGTTCACATTGGGAATCATCAAGCTTCCTAACCGCTGTTAAAACCTCTAACGCCTTGTCAACCCTCTTCATAACCAACATGTTGTATAATGTATTATTGTTGTTGGCCGGTCCGCCTAACAATTTCACCCCCAATTCTTTTTAGCGCATGGGATTTTTTTTCTTTTAACGCATGATCATGGTCGCAACAACCACCGATCAAGTGGTCGCAATCCATCCGTACATAGCTATTTTAGTAAACTAACATAATAAATATATCATATATATTTAATAAAAAAACATTAAATATTTTTAAAAATTAGTTATCTATTAAATTACATGAGATTCAATTAATGTCAGATTAGAAGAAAAAAAACCTTTTACCTTATAAATGTGAATTTTGTTTATATTTTTAGAGAATCTAAATAAAAGATATTTAGAATATATATAATCTAGCAAACTATTTTTATTTATATCTATATTATTTTTTGGTGGGAAAATTTATATTTAGATTATTTATTTATTGGAATCTATCTAAATTATTTATAATATTATATTAATGTATTTTCCGTACACGTGACAAGACCTACACTAATCTCTTATAAATACTCCCTCCGTTTCAAAATAAACGACGTTTGTCATTTTGTGCACGCATTTTAAGGAGATAAAAACTGGAAACGATATCTCCACCGCTAATTTTTACTATTTCCACCGCTATTCACCGCATAGGTATGCGGTGATCTTAATCCATTTTTTCCCAGACCCACCGCATATACATGCGGTGGGTTATGGCGACGGTATACATGCGTTGGGTTTTGGGAAATTGGAAAGGGTTGTAGAAGTTATCCAAAACCGTCGCCATAACCCACTATATACCTATGCGGTGGGTTATGATGACGGTTTTGGATTGTTATGGCAACGGTTTTAGGCCGTATATTGACGGTTCAACCCACTGTATACCTATGCGGTGGATTATTGCGACGGTTTTGAACCGTTATAGCGACGGTTTTTGGCATGTGTACGGTGACCCACCGTATAGTATTGCGGTGACCCACCGTATACCTATGCGGTGGGATCGTTGACTGTCATTAAACCCACCACATATCTATGCGGTGATTAGCGGTGGAAATAGTAAAAATTAGCGGTGAAGATATCATCACCCGATAAAAACTTTATAAAATATTTTTTTTAATCAATTTTTTTTTAAAAAATTCATAGTTATTAGCATTAAGTATAAAATTATAAAAAAATTTTATTAAAAAAATTAATATTATATAGAGTTTTTATCTTCTTAACCTGCGTGTCGAAAAGTCAAACGATTTTTATGAGAAAAGTGTGGTTTTCTCCACCGTTTTCATCAAAGAGATGGTGTCGATAAGTCCTTCCTTGATGGACTTGGTGAGCTTTTGAGCGTAGGTAGAGATAGATTGACCTTTGTTGAGATTAGGATAGAGCTGACAAGATCTTACCCGACCTGAGAAATCCGACCGACTCACTCGAACCAAAACCTGATCGAACCTTAAAATTTAGCGTTATGCATAACCCAAATCCGAAACAGAGTCCGACTGATGTTGATCCGAAATCCGAGATGACCCGAATTTCCAGCTATGGATTAGGATGGTTAATGGGATACTCTTCGTATACGGATAACAGTGAAATAGATATAGGTGATCGGTCCCGTAGGTGGATAGTCCACACTCCACACTATCATAGTATCATGGATCCGGTGAGCAGAGGTTCATCTCACCCGAACCATAGTCTTCCCTACCTGGGTGGAGGCCGATAGTGCTGCCAAAATGTCAATGAAGCTCTGGTGTGCCGCCGTGTTGGTCAAGCCATGCCCATCATCTTACTACTTCTTTCCTCTCTTCTATTTATTTTAATTCCCACCAACACAAATTGAATAAATATGCAATGATTCTATACACTTGTTAGTACCAATAGCCCTCAACAAAGTCAACCCCTGAATCCTTTGATTTCAGGGCGAATCATTTTTTGGGTTATCTTCTTCAGCTTCCGATCTCAAATGGGTCGCCGGTCAATTGACCTCCTCGACCCGAGCCGGCGGGCATCTCTGAGCCTCCTCGTTCTAGGTCTAATCTCATGCGCAATGGCTTACATGTTCATGTCGATCGTGTTACGATCCAGCTCATCGATTCCAGCGGCAATGGAGGAGAGAGAGGGTGGTGGGTCGAATTCGGAGGGTGAAATTGGTGGTGGGTGTTGCAGGGGAATCCCCAATTTGGAACTTTGGGGGTCGGCTGTGAAGTGGGGGACGGAGTTTAAGTTCAATTCGTCGTCAGAGTGCTGTGAAGCTTGTAAGGTTATGTGTAGTGGTAATGCTGGGCCTTGCTTGTGCGACAGTTGGGTGTTTTGTGGCGACAGGGTAGCTTGTGGGTCTAAGTTTGGTGAGGTGAGTCATGTCTTTTTGGGTGATTTGCTGATTTAATCATTTCAACTGCTTTGATTGCTTTCATGATTGCTTCTGTTTCTTTATTCATTCATCTAAATTGCTTTATACTGTATATGCCTAAAAAATGTGAATGTGCATGAGATTGGATGAAGGAGATGGAGTTGGTAGATCATTTTGTGTGTTTGGAAGGTGTAATATGTGTTTCTACTTTCTAGCACTGGGTCACTTGGAAACATCCATTCGACTTATTCAAATACATCCTATTCAAATAATATATGATGTAGATTCAGGGTTTGCTCAGCAGAATGTGCTCATTAATGCATAATATGTGCTGATAATAAGGTGTTGATAAGGGGGCTTATAAATTATTATAGATTGGCACCAAACGGTTCCATGTCAGAGTCTTGCTTTGTTATTCAAAACCAGAAGGTGAAAGCTGAAATGATCCCTTTTTTATTTCAGTTCGGGAATTGATCAACACTTGGTCCATTTTTCTATAGTCTTTATATCTTTTATATAGATATATATTTGGCCAGCTTTGTCTTCTTGATCTAAGCATGCGTGGGATTTTGGTGTCATTAGGTACTTTGTGGGTTTGATTTTCTATCCATGATGGAGAAGTAGATAAGGTGGTGGGATGAATGTTATATAACTTCATGTAAAATTTTGTCTCTCAGTGTTGGTTAAAGAAGCAAAAGGATGCATTGGCACCGGAGAAAGAAGATGTAGGAAGTAGAGTCATGTGGACATCTGGACTCGTATTTGGGAGAGGAGAGGTACTTATAACAGTCTTCCTGTTTCCGTTTGAAGTTATATGCTTATCTAGCTGCAGTGCAAGTGATGCCCAAGAAATTTATTTATGACTTGCAAGCACTTGCAAAAGCATAGATTCTGCATAGGAAATCAGAAATCTTTATCCTATTAAGTTAGGTGCTTTGACAATTCAAACCCTTTTTGTGCTCAACAATACTGGCTTTTGCTAATATACATTGTTTGTGAAGGTCTTTACATTTTCTTTAAAAAAAATCATGGTCATACATATACCATGTTAGCTTACGTTTGTCACATTTATGTCATACTTTGCATCTTGAGGTTAGTGTTGATAAAAAAGGATCTAGTCATCTTTGAACAGAAAGCATGTACACTCGCTTTGAAGTGGAAGAGTGTTCAGCAATTTGGGTGAAGTCCATGAAGAAACAATATTGTACCAAAGGGAACATATCCTTTTTTTTTTGGCTTTGGTACAAATTTTTTTTTTTCCGGTACATTCAGGAGTAATGTCTACATATATGCAGCATATGCTTAGGGAAAAAGTCTGAGAAAGGTCACTTAAACGCAACAGTAGTCACTCAAGAGCAAGGCTTATAAACAACTGTGAGATTTTATTGTCCATAATAAATTCCCATCTGGTAATGAATGGAATTCTGTATGGAGCATACCCTTTTTGATGGTTTATACGTTTACCCGTCAAATAGAGTGGGAATGAGATTTTTACAGAACAGTTTAGAGCAGTGCGAAGCTTAACAAGTTTTATAAATATTGGAAACTGCATCCAGGTATCAAATAATTTACAGATCTTGCTTGCTCTTATACCCTTTCTAAACTAGGGTTTCTAAATTGTTTACTACCAATGGCTTTTTGTAACTTGATATTGATAACTACAACCTTGCAGGGAATCATTGGCTTGGAAACCATGTACGGCACCCTTCATGTAAAAGTAAGCACTTGTTTCATCACTGCTGTTTATCCTGCTCATTCTGAATCGCCCTCCATGTACTTGCTTAGTTATGCAATCACTCAAAAGGATACAAGCAAAGCAACCCGTGAAGCTCAGAACCGCTTGGTCTAAATTGTTTCACTCGTACCCATACTGAGATGTTTTTATTTTGTTATCTTTGGTGGTCATAAGCTTCTACCTCTCTAACGTTAACATGGCTCGGTTCTTTTCAGCTTTACCCTGATTGTGCGCCATACTCTGTGGCCTATTTTCTTGATCTCTTGCAATTGCGCCACTGCGCTGGGTGCCAATTTTACCGTGCAGAAGGGCGAGGCAGTTCATGGGATTCCAAGGGGAACCATCTCAACAACGTAAGTTATCCATTTATTATACTGTTTTTAAAATTCATTCTCCTCAGTAAATACTTGCTTATCAACGACACCAAATCTTTAGGCTTCGTTTGGTCCTCCCTTCGCACTGCTCCAAGGAACACTGGAAGTCCAAGGTGTTGAGTTCAAGAAGGTCCCGACTGAAGCTTGCCCAAGTATTAAAAGAGGTTCGGTTGCATGGATTGGTGCAGGCCCGGAGTTTTTTATAAGCTTAGCCAACCATGAGGAGTGGAAGAAAACATACACTGTGTTCGGTTCCATCCTTCCAGAGGACATGAAGATTGCTGAGAGAATCGCACAGCTTCCCACAGATCCCGACGTTTGGAATAACATCAACGTCTCCATCTTACAAAAACCCATTCCCTTGTCGCTTAAGAGGATCAACGAGAGTGATAGAGATGCTGCAAAGAAGATATGAGATAGGAAATCTGTACGAAAAATATATACAACAACTCAATATATACACAGGTCTTGAATTTTGTCTTGGAAAGCTCTGTCGTATCGTATGTTTCCTGATGCTTCAACCCCTTTACTAACCTCACACATCTATCGTTTGATGAAGCTTTGTTTGCTCTTTTCCCTTTACCTCAATAAATATAATGTTCTCCGTAGAAAGCGTGATCAATATTTATGGAAAATCCGAAATGATACGCATCCCAAGTTGTACTGGTTTTAGAGTTCTCCTAAACGGCAAAACCTTGCCGGAGTCGGATCACATTCACACCCACCCAAATTGTCAGTTGGAAAGGCAATATGATTTAGGTCACCCATAAAACATATCATTCATTTAGCCAAAGCCAGAAAAACGTTGTTTATCATTATGTTGCGGCGGAGCATACACAAGTACCATCACAAAAGTGCATCCCTTAGATTAGATGCATCTGTGTAGTCGAAATGAATTTGATTTTACTTCCCTTTATATCATTCTTGCGCTCTTGGTTGCAGAAGGCGGCTTGCGCTGGTTGAAGGCGGTGGTTGGATATCCGGCATTGGGCGTTTGGGCAGGATTGCTGGTGGCTGCGGGATGACGACTATGGTTTTGTTTCAGAGTGTTTTTCATTGAAATATTTTACAACGGGTTCTCAAATTTTTTTTTTTTAAAAAAAAAAGGAAAAAAAAGGCAACGGCTATAAATTTAAATTTGATTTTCCTTCCCTTTGTATCATATTCCGTCTTGTAGAAAATTTAAATATGCTTAATTTGCATGTGTAGAACTTCCCTTTTCGTCTTGCAATTTTGAAAAACTAACCATTAATTAGATCTATACATTGCTCCCCATAGCCAAATCTTCCACATCTTAATACATATCTTCACCTAGATTCATTCATTCAACAAAAATCTACGACAAGATCAGCCCTTAAAGACAGTAAAACATACACAAATCTTACCAATTTCTGTCAACTAATCCCTGTCCAAGATCATGAAATCTATGCGATGCGCAGCTTGCAAGTACATGAGGAAAAGATGTCCTCCAGATTGCGTTTTCTCTCCTTATTTTCCATCAAATGATCCCCAAAAGTACTCATGTGTGCACAAAATCTATGGGGCCAGCAATGTCTCAAGAATGATCCAAGTACGTATAACATTTTTGCAAACCAGTTAACCTTGTTCTTTTTAATTAATTTGCTTGATTTATTTCTCGGTGAGTTAACGAATGAAAGATCCATCAAATAGGATCTACCGGTTCATTTGAGAGTAGCAGCAACAGAGGCAATGTATGTAGAAGCACATTGTAGGATTGAAGACCCGGTGTATGGTTGCGTGAAGATCATCTCTCAATTGGAACATGACATACAACTTGTGAAGAATGAACTCGCAAAAACACAAGCTGAGATTACGCTTTTGGTTGCTTCATTGAGCCAAGGAATCGGATTTGATCCGGTATTTGATTAATCTTCGAGTTGATTTAAACATCTCATTTGTGTTTTAGATTACGTGCCTCGTTGTGAGCTGGAAATTGGATTTGGTTGAAATGCCTAATAGATAAGATTGCATTTGATTCATTCGGAAATGATGATAAACTTTATGTAAGTGTTTGGAGAACTGAGTCTTTAACGGATCTCAGAGGCCTACTCCTGTATATATATCAATGGGTGAAAACCATGAGGGTACAATGGTAACTGTACATGTATAAATAATATAATGCTAACATCCTCCCTCAGTCGCAGCTAGAGGTGAGCCAATAGCAAGACTGGAACGAAAAGAAGTAAAAAGAGGAGTAGGTAAGCCTTTTGTGAAAATGTCCACATACTGATGTGCGGAAGGGACATGAAGAACTCGGACCTGGCCTAGGGCGACTTTCTCTCTGACGAAATGGATGTCAATTTCGATATGCTTCATCCGCTGGTGCTGAACTGGGTTCGACGACAGGTAAACAGCGGAGACATTGTCGCAGTAGACCAGTGTAGCCGATCGAAGGGGAACCCGGAGTTCGCAGAGAAGGTTGCGGAGCCAGCAGGTCTCAGCAACGGCGTTGGCAACACCACAATACTCAGCCTCGGCACTCGAGCGGGAGATGGTGGCCTGACGCTTGGAGGACCACGAGACCAGATTGTCGCCCAGGTATACTGCGAAACCAGATGTAGAGCGTCGAGTTTCAGGACAACCCGCCCAGTCAGCGTCAGAATAGGCGGTGAGGGAGTCAAACCTGCTGCGAGCGAGATGTAAACTCATGTCAGAGGTGCCCTTGATGTACCGGATTATCCTCTTGAGCGCCTGAAGATGGTGCTCACGAGGATCATGCATGTATAAGCAGATCTGTTGTACGGCGAAGGCAATGTCCGGTCTGGTGAATGTCAAATACTGGAGAGCACCGGCTAGACTGCGGTAGGCTGTAGGATCCTCAACCTTAGGACTGGAGGCAGCGTCGAGCTTGGACTTGCAGTCGACAGGGGTGGTGGCGGGTTTGCAAGACGTCATGCCGGCTTTGTCGACGATCTCAAGAGCGTACTTCTGCTGATGAAGGAACAGGGTAGTAGGAGTGCGTGACACAGAGACCCCAAGGAAGTAGCTCAGGGAACCGAGATCAGTCATGGCGAACTCTGATCGCAGCAGGGCCATCAGCCTAGACAAGAGAGATGTAGAGGAAGCGGTGAGCACGATGTCATCAACGTAGAGGAGAAGATAGGCGGTGTCAGACCCTGAGTGGAACACAAAAAGGGAGTGATCAGACTGACTGCCTTGAAATCCAATGCCAGTGAGGTACGTGGCGAACCGCTGATACCAGGCGCCTGTTTTAACCCATAGAGAGACTTCCGGAGAAGGCAGACGTGAGATGGGCGGGTGCAATCATAGAAGTCTGGCGGCTGATGCATATACACAGTCTCCTGAAGGTTGCCGTGAAGGAAGGCATTCTTGACGTCAAGCTGATGGATAGGCCAATCCTTAGTAAGGGCGATGCTCAGAACTGTGCGGATGGTAGCCGGTTTGACGACCGGGCTGAAAGTCTCATCACAGTCAACCCTAACCTCCTGCGACTTGCCGTTGACCACTAGTCGAGCCTTGTGTCGCTCTAGAGTTCCGTCTGACCTGTACTTATGCTTGAACAACCACATGCAGTTAATGATATTAGTGTCCCGAGGCCTTGGAACGAGGTCCCACGTGCCGTTTTTAATAAGAGCACTAAACTCATCCATCATGGCGGCTTGCCAGTTCGGGTCCTGTAAGGCCTTGTGGGGTGATTTGGGGAGAGGAGATATGTCGGGAGACGGAGTGAGAAGGTTGTATTTGGGGTTAGGTTTGAAGATTCCGGATTGCGACCGGGTCTTCATGGAATGGGCGGGGGGGTGCAAGCGGAGGTTGGTGGTTAAGTAGGGTTGCCTGCTGAGGGGGAAAGAGGGGGGCGGGGGGGGTGCAGCGGGGGTGCGGCGGGCGCTGCCGGGGGGGTGTACCCGCCGCAAGGGGTGCTTCAGGATGGGCGGGGGGGGGGGGGGGGTGCGGCGGCCGCTGCCAGGGGAGGGGTACTCGCCGCATGTGTTGCGGCGCCCGCCGCCAATCGATTTGGGTGGGGGTTTTGGGCGAGGGGTTGGTTCCGGATGAAGCGTGTTGAAATAGGTGGCGTAGGAGGGATGATAATTCGTCAGAATTGGGTGGTGTGGGTGGGTTGGGGACAGCAGGGGTGGGTGGTGTGGCGAAGGGGAAGGTCTGTTCGTCGAAAATCACATGGCGCGAAGTGACAACCCGATTGGTATCCAAGCGAAGACAACGGTAGCCTCGATGGTGTGGGGAGATGCCCAAGAAGACACATTTAGTGGATCGTGGGGATAGCTTGTGAGGGGCGGTGGCACTCATGTTGGGAAAACAGAGACATCCAAACACTCTAATGTGATCGTAAGAGGGGTAGCGCTTGTAGAGTGCCAAGGTTGGGATGGAGTTGCCAATGGCTTTGGATGGAAGTATATTGTGGAGATAGGTGGCCATGTGAAGCGCCTCAACCCAAAAGGGGAGGGGAAGAGAGGCGTGATGTAGGAGGGTTCTAGTTTTGTCATTGAGGGTGCGGAGAATACGTTCCGCTTTGCCATTTTGTGGAGAGGTTTGAGGACAATAGAAGCGGAGGGTTATCCCCTGTTGTTGACAAAAGGAGCGGATGACAGTGTTGTCAAACTCGCCTCCCATGTCGCACTGAATAGCCTTGACAGGCAAATTGAATTGAGTGCGGACAAATGTGTGAAAGTTTACAATATGACTTTGTGTTTCCGATTTGTGGCGTAGGGGAAAAACCCAAACAAAATTGGTGAAATCATCAAGGACAACCAAATAGTATCGAAAACCACTAGCACTCGGAATAGGAGATGTCCACAAGTCACAATGTATAATATCAAATGGTGCAAATGTATGGGAATGGGAGAGACTAAAGGGTAGTCTTTTGCTCTTGGTAGTTTGACATGAAGAACAAACGGCGGAGGCCTTATGACAAGAAATAAAACGGTTTGAACGGAGAGTGTCCAGGACATGATCGCCAGGGTGTCCTAGACGAGCATGCCAAACGTCTGAGCGGAGGGTGATGTTGACAGAGGGGGCGGCGAGAGGTGTCTGACTGGCTGCGGTGGTTACTGGGTATAGGTCTCCTGAGCTATTGCACCGCATTACTGGGGTGCCCGTACGTAAATCCGTCACAAGAAAACCAAACGGGTCAAATTGAATCGCCACGTGATTATCGATGGTGAATTGGCGAACGGAGAAAAGGTTTTTGACAATGGCAGGGGCAAGGAGCACATTGTTGAGTTTCAAAGGACAGTCAGAGGGTAGGGTAGCAGAGCCCGAATCAACAATTGGAATACGATTTCCGTTCCCGACATAAACCGAAGGCAAAGTGCTAGAATTAAAAACAGTTTGTAGGTTACCTGGATTGTTCGTCATGTGAGAAGAGGCCCCGGTATCCATATACCAATTTCCGTCCGGCTGCTGAAGACCCAAAGGGGTCGTGGGTTGCGACAACGACGTCGCTGGTTGTGTTGTATACAGCGCCTGCGGTGGAGGGTTGGGAACCGGGTAGCAGTAGGGTTGCTGCAGGTAGGGTAGCGGGTAGCCGGCCCAGGGCTGAGGCCAGTACGGCGAAGGGCTAGGCCAGTACGGCGAAGGGCTAGGCCGGGTGTCCTCCCTGGATTGCAAGGCTATTTCGTCGGTAGACATCGAGAAGAGGTGGGAGATTGCGGCGGAAGGGAGAAAGAAGGAACAAGGGGGCGGCGGCGGCGGCTCGAGGGAGCGGCGGCAGGAGGGGGAGGCGGCGGCGGCGGCTAGGGCGTGGCTAGCGGCGGCGGCTAGGGATTGCGGCGACGGCGGCTTGGGGCTGCGGCGGCGTAGTGGATCGTTAGATATGAAACAAAATTAGGGTTTCACACAAAAGCTCGATACCATGTAAGTGTTTGGAGAACTGAGTCCTTAACGGATCTCAGAGGCCTACTCCTGTATATATATCAATGGGTGAAAATCCTGAGGGTACAATGGTAACTGTACATGTATAAATAATATAATGCTAACACTTTAGTGCTACATGAATGTCATTCAACTTTGATTGGAACCCGAGGAAGAAAACACAATCCAAAACCCAACTTAATTACATTTAAGGACTTTAAGATTAAGATGCGATGGAACCTGAAGAAGAAAACAGGATCTAAAACCCAACTTAATTACATTTAAGGACTTTAAGATTAAGATGCGATGACAACTTTTATCACTTTTATTTAATTTTAGACCACTAGGGGCGGTTCCGCGTAGGCTAAATCAATACGTAGAAATTAATTATCTGCCATTATACTGATGTACTGAATTTTGAAATCGGTCATTTGCCTGTCCTTGAATTGATAAATAAAGAGCGGCCATTCCGGGGTTCGAACTGGGGACCTATGGGTACTACCCACAAGTCCTTTCCAGTTAGCCATTCCAGAATGATTATTTGCATATCCTTGTAACCTCAAGAATGACATGTGAAGTTTAGCAAGGTACCAAGCTTTAGAAAAAAATAGGAAATTTTGTCAATGAGCATCAATAGAAAACAAATTACAACATAAATTTCAAGTATATACAAATTTTCATCAGATCTACCTCATTTCAACAAACCTACTTCATATTTATCCAAATCATATTCTAATCTAAGAGGAGAGTAACAAAGCTAACTCTTCAAGACTTCCAAACTTATGGACCTCAAAAGGATGTAGGCAAATCAGGGTAGCCACTCCTTACATATATAGATTTAAAAATTGACGTTCAATCTCTCGAACAAGCTTTCTCAACAGACACGTAATTCGCTGATTTAGAGGTAAACATGACCAACATGAACATGACCATACATGAGGTACATCTTCATCTTTCCTCTCAAAGCTTTCATCCAAGAATCTGTCTATCATTTTGAAAAGCGACTGTATAGGAGCCTTCATCTTCATCTTTCCACTTCATCAAGTTTTAAAATTTCACATTGGCCATTTCATGATTGATGCCTTTGTTTGTGCAAAACACTTCGTAGAATCTGTTGCCATATTCATTTAGTGCAAATGCATCTGCAAGCAATAAAAACATCTCATATTGGAAAAGTTAAACCTTTGAAGGATAGTGAAACAAAAAGGTTGAGCATGTTTTTTGTTCCAGTTATGTTTTCAAATCTACCTATATGTTCAGAATCTCCCTTTCACTCTTCTATGTGAAAGTTTAATTCAATCTCATATCCTATTTATAAATTCAATCTCATACCAAAAGCTATAGTACAAATTCAAAGCATAAGGTATAAAACACTAACCTTTTCAATTTAGCGAATTCGAATATGAGATTGAGAGGTAAAGAAGAAGTTGCTCGTTGTTGTTCAGACAGCTTCTGAATCAATAACATGCTGAGAGAACCTCTTTTCAATATTTTCCTTAACAACATCCAGAGATAAGCTTGAACTTTTTCCATCAGGACAAATTGCCTATACACAAGATTCAACAACACCAAAAGTTGTTTAGAACCTGATGAAACTTGAATGAGAACTCAACTGCATTTAGATAATGGTCATACCTGGGCTTTCAAAAGCAACCTAGCTTCCAGTGTCCAAAGGAAATCCTTCGGCTCCTTCTATTTGAGCTCTTAAAATATGCATTGATATATTTTGCAGAGGCATGAGAAAAAGGAAAGATGAAACAAAGTGAAGGGAAGAAAGTAACAGAGATATCATGTATGTAAAGATCATTTAGATTGTGAAAAGGGCAATAATAAAACATTAAAACTTATGAATTTTCCTGCCTTTATATCTTGTTATTTATCAAAATTTCCTTTGCTAAATCACAAAACACAATAAGCCAAAATTAAGTAACATATGATCTGATAAAAATTTAACTCCATTTGATTTCCCCCGTTACCTATATAAGACCAGCTCAACTCTCTAAGACAACAAATTTAAGCCTCTCAATCAAATTAACAGCAATCGCCACCCAACAGGCATTGATTTCTTAGTTAAAGAAGAAAGGTCATCCGAAAATCCCTAATTCATAGTCAATTTAATTTTGAACCAACCAGTACATAGCACCCAACTTATCGATTAAGTTTTCAGAATTGTAATTTGGATGAGCAATTTGAAATAGCAATTTGGAGACCAAATTTAGATAAGTAAAAAAAGAGGAAACCTTTGAAATAGTACTCGAAAGAAGGCCAGCCACGACTGGAGCAGATGGCCATGGCGGGTTCTGTCGGGCTAGAAGCCACTTTCCAACCGCACCCGGAAGCGAATTCAGGTAATAAGATAACCGACAACAATCAGCCAGCAAACCAACGACCAACCGATAATTTTCAATCCAGAAACCAAACAACCAAGCGACTACAAACACAGATAAAAGCACAAATATTGACACAAGATTTACGTGGGAAAAACCCTCTCTAACCAGAGGATTAAAAAACCCTCCTTCCGCCCGCCAGAGCAACCAATCCACTAATCAATAGGTTAATACAAGTGTTTAACAATCCAGTCTCATCCCGAGACAAATAAACATGGAGATCTCAAACACCAATCTAAAAACAACATGGATCTAGAGATTCATTCCAAAAACCTAGCTAAACACTTGTAATCAAATTACATTTTCAGGAGGAGAAAATACCTATCAACAAACTCCCGTTGTTGACTTGCCGAAGGAAGAAGACGGATCACCAGATCAAGAGATGAAACACCCGTTCGAATCTCCTACCTTTCCTCTCCTTTCTCCCTCCTCTCTCTTTTCTTTCTCTCTCCTTTTTCTTTGGTTGCTACTACAGATCTCCTTGGATGCTCCTTATTTTTCTTCCAAAATTCCACATATATATTGCTAAAGAAACCTAGCAATATAGCTTTTTTGGGCTGGACCCAAAATGGGCCATAGGCCCAACAAGATCCTTCATAGAGATACAATTAGTCAATTTACGGATTACCTTAGCGAAGCCACGGGACTTGCTGGCGGCGATGGCGGTGACGACAGATCCAGGAAAGTCGAGGGAGGAGGATAAGGAGGAGAAGAGGAAGGGCTCATACTTGACTTTGAATTCCTTCTTGTTGTCGACCTCCTCGATTTCGTCGTCGTCCGTGTCATAGTCGTTGGGGTTGTCGGAGACTCCGTCGTCGACGAAGACCCTGAAATCCCTAGAATCGACGCCAGGAAGGTAATGGAAAGGTGAGGGTAGGGTTTGGGGGGAAGGAATAGGAGATGCTTAGAGACGGGAGAGAGAATGAAGAGTTGGGGACGATCAGAAACGGAGCCAAAGAAACGGGAAGAGAAGGAGAATCGAACAGAGTGGACCGGAGCGGAAATTTTACAAAGATCATGGATAATAAGGTAATTTTACTGTTCAAGAGACTCTTACTCCCGTTTTACATACTCCATCCGTTCCAAAATACATGCGTTTTTACTTTTGGGTACGCTTTATAAAGAACGAAAAACTCTATAAAATATTATTTTTTTAATTAATTTTTTACTTATGAGTAATAAGTATCAAATTATATTAAAAAATAACTAAAAAATAATATTTTATAGAGTTTTTCGCTCATTAAAAAGCATGTCAAAAAGCAAAAGCCCATATATTTTTAGAATGGATGTAGTATAGATATAGATATAGATATATATATATATATAGATATGCATTTAGGATAGTTTTAAATTAAGCACCCCTAGTTTTTGAAATTATGAAAAACATATCCCTTGATTTTTATCCGATTAACAAATATCTGTCTTTCTACCCTATCCAGTGAAGAACCTCATTTCCTACTAAAATAAAAAAAATTACCATAGAAAACAATATACTAAATAAGCTAAAATAATTTAAATTTAAAAAAAAAATTCAATTGAAATTCTTAACCTATGTTCGTAAAAAAAACCAAACAAACAATAGCCTCCCATTTGTTTTTTTTTTCTTTTTTGTTTTTTCCTAAAAATATTATTGGTAGACGTACGACCCACCCCCATTTTAAAAATAAAAATGAAGAAAACCTTCATACATGAAAATGAGGATGATTTTCTAGGTACTCGAAGGGATAATGCTTCCAATTACACATAGTCAAAACCATGACATAAAGCTGCTAAGTGGAGAAAACCACCTATTGGTAGATTTAAATTAAACTTCGATGGATCTACTCTTGATAACAACGACAGCTCAATTGGCTACATCATTTGTGATTGGGAAGGTAGAACAATCCACATTGGCTACGACAAAATTGGCAATCAGACCCCACTAAAAGCAGAGGATTTGACATTAAGACATGGGATAATCCAAAACTGTGCGTTGAGAATAAACAAGTTGCAAATTGAAGGGGGTCCCTAATAATCATAAATCATTTGAAAACAAATTTCACATGCCCATGGGAAATTGAATTAGTGATGTCGGATATCAAAACATTGTTGTCGAATGTGAGAGAAGTCTCCTTTTCTCACGTTCCCCGAAATGACAATAGAGTGGCTGATAAGGTTGCACACCTTTGCCACTCTGCCAGGGGCTTCGACATTTACACTAATTAAGGTCTTCAAAACCTCATCCGCAAGGATGCTATCAGGTAGGATTATTCGATCCGAATTATTACCTGATAAAAAAATGAAGAATTATTGGTTTCGGAAAGGAAAAAACAGGATATAAATTGAAGCAGTATAAAGTTAACCACCACTTCATAGGAAATTAGAATCCTTCATCAAAGAACACTTAGAGCACCCACATTAGTAGTTTTTAGTAGATTTTTAGAGACAAGAAAATATTATAATATTGATTATTGAAGAAGGCTTAAAAACCCATTTTTGAGTTGTTTGGGTAGCAACTACACTAAAAACCCAAGAAATCCAAATTGAAGAGAGAGATAGAGAGAAGGAGGGAGGGAGAGTGTGGGTGGAAATTGATGAGACAAAAGGGTATGTGAGACCGCATGTTATTATTTATAAGTGTAGAAATAACAAATGAGGGTTTTATGGATGTGGATAAAAAAATAAGTTGGGTTTTTTTAAGGAGAGAGAGTGTGATAAAAGAGATTAAGAAACCCAAGAAACCCGCACTAATGTGTATGCTCTAAATTAGCTCAGCAGAGATCTTCAATCAAATTAACAACAGTACTACACGTGTACATTAGGAAGTGATTCCTAACGTATTTGACTGTTAAATCTCAATTTTCCGATTCGCAATTGCACTTTGTTTCAATCAAATAACTTGAACAATCTCGAATAAGTTTTTTTTTTTTTAAAAAGAAAAGGCAGTATGAATAGGTGAACAAATCTTGGAGTTACCTTCAGTTTTATTACTCGGACGACAACATATATAAAAAATAAAAAGATTTACATACATGAAAAAAATGAAGTGGCCATGAGACTGAAAACAAATAAAACTCAAACACACACACACACCATAGGAATGAAAACACAGTTGTGATGTATGACTCTGCCTCTTACTCAAAGTAAGTCCCAACTGAAGTTGTGGTTGTTGGGATGGGACAATCCAATTGTGTTTTGGCTGTGGACAAGAGAGGGATGATCAATCGAGGAGAAGAGGAGGTTAGGTTCAATGCAGGCGTTGAATCAAACATCTCCCATTGCGTAGTCACCACTGTCCCTGATGCTGAGTTTCTTGGTTGCTTTGGTCGCAGTGGTGAGTGTTCAATGGAGTGCCTTGGTGGGCGAGAATAAGGAGAAGACGGTTGTTTTAGGGTCAAGTTTATGTGCCTTGGTTTGCTCGGTATTGGACTCTTATGGGACCCATTGTTCGCGGGCGCTGATGTTTTGATCTTGATCAGGTCTAGAGCCTCGACATACTTCTGAACCCTTCTTACCTTTTCAACAAGAAGAAACTCTATGGATTCAGTTCTAGTTTATAAATGTATATATGAATTTAGGAAAATTCCGTTTGGTGCCCTGAGTTTATGTCAATTCCGGTTGGTGTCCCACACTTTTTTTTTTGTCCGGATGGTACCCCTGAGTTTTGTCAAAAGTTCGGCTCATGCCCAAAACTCATATTTTCTCCTTTTTAATGAATTAAACCACCCTTTATTATTATTTTTTTTCACAAATAACCCTTTTACTTTTGACATTGAACAAAACTACCTTTTATTTGACTAAATTCAATACAAAAGTGACAAGCCCACCTTTATTTTTAAAATTGTATAAAATCACGTATTATTTCCAAAAAAATTTATCGTAAAATCACCCTTGTTTCAAAAAAAAAAATCACGATTGTTTCCAAAAATCTCTCTATTATTTGATTAAATTCAATAGAAAAGTGACAAACCCACCTTTATTTTTAAAATTGTACAAAATCACATATTATTTCCAAAAATTTTATCTTAAAATCATCCTTGTTTCCAAAAAAATTAGAACAAATTCACTAAGATTTTTAAAATTGTACAAAAGATCTATTATTTTTCATACTTTGCAAAAAATAAAAAGACACTAATTATTTTCCAAAACAATATATAACACCTATTATTTTCCAAAACAATATTTAACAACTATTATTTTCCAAAACAATATTTAACCTATATCTCACTAACTTTAAAGATTTGTAAATGTGATTGATCAATTTAACCAAATAATCGATTAATATTTTATTGAAAAAGAAAAGTAAAGTTGATTTGTTTCACTTTCTTCTCTTATAAAAGAAATATATAATAAAAGATTAATCATTCTTATCAGATTTTATGTATTCCAAACAAAATAAATGAATAACACTTTCTTTTGTGCATTTTTTAAAGCATAAAGGGTGTTTTTACGCAAAGTATGATTTTATGAAGTATTTTTTTTTTGTAATTTATAAGTTAATTATATTTGTTCGCAGAATAAGATGATGGATTTGTGCAAAGTTTTTGTAAATAATGGATGATTATGTACATGTAATGTTTGACAAATAATGAGATTTATTTTTTACAAACTATGAAAAATATATAAAAGAATCTTTTGTGTAATATTAAAAACAATGATTTTCTTTAAAAAAAAGGGAAACAATGGGTATTTTTACTATTTTTTGCTAAAACTTTGGCAATAATGTATAATTTTGTTAGTTTTTAAAAGTAAAAGGTGATTTTTTCACTTTTGTGTTGAATTTAGTTAAATAAGAGGTAATTTTGTTCAATATTAAAAGCAAATGTGCTCTTTTATGAAAAAATAAAAAATAAAGGGTGGTTTTATTCAATAAAAAGGGGAAAAAATATGAATTTTGGGCATGAGCCGAACTTTTGACAAAAGTCAGGGGTACCATCCGGACAAAAAAAAGTGTGGGACACCAACCGGAATTGACATAAACTCAGGGACACCAAACGGAATTTCCCATGAATTTAAAATGAAAGCAATCCAAAATTTACCTGAATTTTGCGCTGCGATTTCACGTCACCATTTGCGACGATTGCGTCCAATTTGATGAGTTCATTCATCAACAGCTCAATCAGATTCAGAACCACCTTCTCAACCACTTTTCCGCCTTTTGAGACGATGGATTCAACGGCCGAAACCTGCCACAAAATTTCCAATTAGACACCAAAGCATAACAAAATGCAACTCCAATCATTCATTCCAGTCTCAATCTCAAATTCCACAAGGACCACAAAAAACCAGGACCAACATTCATGCCAACTACCTTGAAAGAAATGACAAATGCTAGCATACAACTTGAACACAAATCCTAATGTACGAGACACTAACACTAACTACCTTGAAGGATTTAAAGTTTCAACTCGATATCCTCAAATCATGATTCCTCGTCGCAACCTGATACTCAAATTTCAACCAAATGCTACTTAAACTCCAATTCTACTTCAAGAATAGTTCCTCCAACACTCCTTATAAATGGGAAAGGATTGATTCACCTGAGTAGCAAGCTTATCGACTTCCAAGCTTATGCCGGAAATGGATTTTGCAGCCTTCTCCATAATGCAAAATATGTGTGTGCCATCTAAGGAAGAAGAAGAACTGAATGTCAGGTTAGCAATCCGGGGTGTAGAGAAATCAAGAGATCAAAACCGTTCATTCAAGTGCAGAATGGACGATGCAGATCATGGTTGATTTGTAATAGACTTTGTTTGTTAAATATCTTGTAATCAGCAATAAATGAGATTAAAATCTCATAACAGAAGCTGTAATATGATTTTATCTAATTGAGAGCGAAATAATTAACCATCGCCATTGATGGTCCCAATCAAGCTTCGTTCTGATTTCCTTCCTCTTGTCTTCATCTTCTCTCCCGAATTCGATTCTTTCTCAAACAATCCTCTCGATTGTAACATGGTATCAGAGCTATGAGTAATTCGATCGACAATTCTCGCAATTCGCAATTGACAGGAGAATTTGACAGTCTCGGAATTGATTCCAACAACGCGTTGTTTCTTCATCATTCGGATCATCCGAATTATGTGCTCTCTACGCAGTTGCTGACTGATCGCAACTACTACCCCTAGAGAAGATCTGTGGAGGTGTCGCTGAGAGCGAAGAACAAACTTAGCTTTATCACCGGCAAGTGCCAGTGTCCACTGGCCGATTCACCGCTTCTTGATCAATGGGAGTGGTGCAACAGTATGGTGATTTCTTGGCTTACGCATTCAGTGGAGAAGGACATCGCTGAAACCTTGCTCTACTTCGATTCTGCTGAGAGCTTGTGGCTCGATCTTCAGTTGAGGTATGCATTTCCAAATTGAACTCGGATTTTTCAAGTCCAAAAGGAACTTTTCACTTTATCTCAAGGAAATCTTGCAATCAGTGCTTATTTTAACAAGTTTAAGCGTCTTTGGGACGAATTTGTGGTGTTAATTGAGATTGAGAATTGTGGATCTTGTGGTGCTGCTGGTATGTTTCCACAATTCTTGCTCAAATTGCAAGTAATCCAGTTCTTAGTCGGTCTCAATGACTCTTAAAACATGGTTCGAACGAACATGTTGATGATAAAAACCAATGCCGAATATTGCTGATGTGTATCGGATGTGCCTTGATGAAGAGAAGCAGAGAGAACTGCGTTCTTCCACAAGTGTTGGAATCGATTCCACTGCCTTGAATTCCTTTAAAAAAGGTCCTCATACCAGTTACCAGAACAACAAGAGCACCAACAATTGAGGTCAGTCCTCTCAACAGTAGTCTAATGGTCAATCAAAGAACAACGGGGGTGCTCCGACTGGATCTGGCAATCATAATTCAAGCAATTCTACAAACTGGAAGTCCAAGTATTTTTTTGAGTTTTGCAAAAGGGAAGGGCACAGTATTGAAAGGTGCTTCAAGCTCCATGGATATCCTAAGGGCGATAAAGATAAACCTCAACAGAAGAGTTACTCTACTAATAACTCTTCTTTTGATCTGGCTTCTGGTGGAGAACGTGATACTGGTGATCAGACGCCGACGTTCACCAAAGAGCAGTATAGTCAGTTGTTGGCTATGTTGAGCAAGCATTCAACCAGTGATAGTCCCACCGCCTTAGGAATGATGGCAGGTAAGGTTTTCTGTTTCTCAATTCATGGTCAAGATCATAAGTGGATCATAGACAGTGGTGCTACCCATCATATTATACCCAATTTGTTCTTATTTCATTCTTTTTCCACATCCCCACCTAACTCCCATATCACTAAACCTGAAAAAACCCAATTCTCTATTGAACACATTGGTACAATTCATCTACAGAAAGACATTGTCTTAACTGATATGCTTCATGTCCCTTCTTTTGCCTATATCCTTTTGTCCGTCAGACAACTCACTAGAACCTTAAACAAAAATGTTTTACTTACTCCCTTCCATTGTTTGCTGCTTCAGGACCTTTCACTGAGCATATCTCTGGTTCTTGGTGAAGAGAAAGATGGATTGTATCTCACCAAGCCTTCAAGTTCTGTTGCAGCTTCTACATCTCCCATTTCTTGCAATATTTCTGTGCAGCATTGGCACTACTGATTGGGTCACATTCCCTATAGTTAGATGCATTTGTTTCCCTTTCTAAGAAATGTTAGTTTCAATAAATCACATGTCTGTGATATTTTTTCTAAAGCACGACATTGTAGAGATGCTTTCCATATGAGTTCTATTAAATCTGTAATTCCTTTTGGGCTTTTACATGTGGACATCTAGGGTCCTTATAGTACTCACACTTACAATGGTTATCGTTTCTTTCTCACCATTATTGACGATTATACTCGCACTACATGGACACACTTGATTTCTCACAAGAGTATTGCCTTTCCTATCTTGCAAGCTTTTGTGGCTTTTATTCATACACAATTTCAGGCTACTGTCAAGGTTATTCGATCAGACAACGGGGGAGAGTTTTGCAGTTCTGCTGCTAAGTCTTTTTACACAGAAAAGGGAATTGTTCATTAACTTTCTTGTCCTTACACACCTCGATAAAACGGGGTGGTTGAGCGAAAACTTAAGCATCTCTTGGAGACTGCTAGAGCGCTTCTATTTCAATCAAATTTGCCTATTTCTTACTGGGGAGAGTGTGTGCTTCATGTTACTTACTTGATAAACCGTTTTCCTTTGTTGTCTCTCAAGTTTCTTACCCCTATCGAGAAACTATATAATCAACCACCCACATATGAACACATTAGGCCTTCTGGATGCTTATGCTTTGCTAGCACTGTCAAGGCTAATCGTCTCAAATTTGATTCTCGTAGCAGTGCTTGTGTGTTTCTGGGCTTTCCTCCCGGTATTAAAGGGTACAAACTCCTTGACATTGTCACTATGAAAGTTTTTGTTTTTAGGGATGTTAAGTTTCATGAATTAACATTTCCCTTCCTTCATAAAACACATTCAGAGTCTTCATCTGTTCCTTTACCTAATCTTGCTACTGATGTGTGTCTAGTTGATTATCCCACTAATGCATCTGACCGGGTCTGTGCTCCCACTGAGATTGCTACACGATCAGATTCTTCATCTGATCTTGCTACTGGAGTTACCTCTCCAGTTCATGATGTGCATTCACCTGATCCCCCTCTTTGATGTTCTACTCGTCCTCATTGTTTACCATCTCACCTTAAAGACTATGTGATGAATGTCACATTGCCCTCTTCCCATTTCCCCTTGTCTCCCAACTTTCTTAATTCCATTTGCTGCACCACTGTCACTACACCCACAACCATCATTTCTAAACCTAAATCCTATTCCTAAGCCTCCAAAGATCCACGATGGGTCGAAGCCATGAAGAAAGAAATTGAGGCCTTGCAAGCTAATCATACCTGGGACGAGGTTCCTCTTCCACCACATAAGAAACCAGTGGGGTGTCGTTGGGTGTATAAGGTCAAGCTCAAAGTTGATGGTTCAATTGAGCGTTTTAAGGCACGTTTAGTGGCAAAGGGATACACTCAACAACAAGGAATCGATTATGATGAGACCTTCTCACCCGTAGTTCATATGAATACCATCCACGCACTAATCTCTCTTGCTGTGACAAAGGGGTAGTTGATCCATCAAATGGATGTTAATAATGCGTTCCTACATGGGGATTTGCCTAAGGAGGTTTACATGGTTATGCCGCCCGGTATTCCCAACTCATCAGGTAATGTTTGCTGGTTGACGAAATCATTATACAGCCTTAAACAGGCCTCTCGTTAGTGCCATGCTAAACTGGCTTCCACCTTGCTCACTTTGGATTTTCATCCTTCGAAATTTGATTCATCATTGTTCATACAGCACACTGAAAATGATTTGGTTATTGTTGCTGTCTATGTTGATGACATCCTTGTCACCGACACTAAATCTGCTATTATTGAGCATCTTAAAACCACATTGGATACCTTGTTCAACATCAAGGATTTAGGGCGCCTTAATTTCTTCTTAGGCATGGAAGTTGTCTATTTGGATGACAGGGTGATTCTCCATCAACGAAAATTTGCTACTAACCTCGTTGTTGATGCCCAACTAGGTGAGGTTTCTTTAGTAGTGACTCCTCTTCCTATCAATTTGAAGTTGGATATTGATAATGCTGGGGTATTCTTGCCTGATCCTTCTCAGTTTCGGTGTTTGATCGGGAAATTGAATTACTTGACCAACACTAGGCCGGATCTGTCTTTTGCGGTTCAAACTTTGAGCCAGTTTATGCAGACCCCTCATGTTGGTCACTTGGATGCTCTATTACATGTGTTGCGCTATGTCAAGGGCACCTTGGGTTATGGTATTCAGTTCTTGCTTGGTATTGACCTTACTTCGTATGCATTTTTCGATTCAGACTAGGCTGTCTGTCCCATTTCTCACCGATCTGTCATCAGATATGTTCTTCTTTTAGGCTCAAATCCTATATGTTGGTGCTCTAAGAAACAAGCCACTGTTTCAAAGAGCACGTTAGAGGCTGAGTATCGAGCTATGTCTCAAGAAACGTATGAGGTGACTTGGTTAGTCGGTTTACTTCGTGAGTTTGGCCTTCATAATCTCACTCCAATTACCCTTCATTGTGACAATAAGTCAGCATTGCATATTGCTCGTAACCCGATGTTTCACGAGCGTACGAAGCATATCGAAATTGATTGCCATTTTACCCGGCAATCAATGGGTTGCTTCAATTGTCCTTTCTCCCCACCCACAATTAGTTGGCTGATGTATTGACTAAGATCCTTCCTTCAAGTCAGCATCGGAATCTACTGATCAAGCTGGGCATGTTCGTTGATCCTGCTCCAGCTTGCGCGGGGAGGGGAGGTAATGTAGAATATGTGTGTGTCGTCTAAGGAAGAAGAAGGACCAAATGCCAGGTCAGCAATCAGGGGTGCAGAGGAATTAAGAGATCAAAACCGTTCATTCAAGTGTAGAATGGACGATGCAGATCATGGTTGATTTGTAACTGACTTTCTTTGTTAAATATCTTGTAATCAGCAATAAATGAGATTAACATCTCATAACAGAAGCTGTAATATGATTTTCTCTAATTGAGAGCGAAATAAAGCCATCACCATTGATGGTCCCAATCGAGCTTCGTTCTCTCTGATTTCCTTCCTCCTGTCTTCATCTTCTCTCCCAAATTCGATTCTTTGTCAAACAATTCTCTCGATTGTAACAATCCACATTGGCATTTCTTCCGATTTGAAGCAATCTCTTCTCCTAGCTGATCGGATCCTCGACGAGCACGATCTTAGACTTGTCCTTGACGCCTGACGTGTCAAGATACGCCTTTGAATACTTCTGTTTGTCCTTGAACAACAATTTCTGGTCTTCATGGTGAACCCCGGTTGCCTCCATCAACTTCTTCTTCAGCTCCCCTATCCACCAGGACCACCACCACACACACATGTACACGGACCTCATAAATGGAACAACATTATGAACACAATGGCCAACAATGGATTCGATTTAATTGTTGTTTGGTTCATATATTCCTGGCCAAACTCGATTTATAAACTAACCAAGCACATTAATTTCCTCTTTCAACTATCTGCATGCTAATAGATTTTTTTGAATTCAATAGATTGTGGAAGAATTAGATGTTTATACGATCCCTTATACAGGAAGTCCTATTATGTGGAGGAAAAGTCAAAATCCTATTGATAATATCTATGAACGATTAGATAGAGTGATGGTTCATACAAATATCTTATCTCAATTCCCTAATTTATCTGGCCACAATCATCTTTTTACAACTTCTGATAATTCTTTAATGTCTATGTCGATAGGCAACACAAAAATTAGGGTTGGTTCACCATTTAAATTTGATAACTATAACGGATTAGTTAAATCAATTTGGCAGAATAAGCTTCATGGGTCGTTTATGTTTACACTAGTACAAAAACAGAAACTTCTTAAAAAAAAAATACAAAGATCTGGTGTAAATCTCACCCAAATAATAATTTCTGTAAGATAACAAATATTGAAGATCAACTTCTGTTACTACAAACACAACAAATTGGTGGAACATCAAACGATAATATTAGTATTAAACGTAATAGATTGTTATGTAAGCGTAAAGCTCTTATGAACTTTAATAATATTTTCTGGAAACAAAGAGCTAAATCAAATTTTCTAAAATTTGGAGACAAAAAAACCAAATACTACCAAGCTATATCTAAAGTTAGAAATTTAAAAAATATCACTCGAAATTTTACAAATAAACATGGTTTATTGATTGAGGACGAGGATCAAATTAGAGATGAAATTATAACTGAATTGGCAGAAAGATTCATTTCTAATAATGCTCCGAGTAGTAATAATCCATATTTTTTAAATTTAATTGATCATACCATTACCGATTCTGAAAACTTAACGTTAACACAACCCTTTTCAAATACTGAGATTAAGGATACCCTATTCTCAATGACAGACGATAAGACTCCAGGTCCTGATGGTTTTCCACCAGATTCCTATAAAAAAATACTGAGATATTGTGGGTAAATTAGTCTGCAAAGCTATTAAATCCTTCTTTCATTCTAGTGTGCTTCTCAATGAAGTAAATACAACTTTCATTGCACTTATTCCAAAAATTGATACACCTATTAACATTAATCATTACCGTCCGATTAGTCTGTGTAATACTATTTATAAGGTTATTTTGAAACTATTGGCTAATCATTTGAAGCCTATTTTACCGAACATTATTAATCCATTTTAAGGTTCTTTTGCACAAGGAAGAAATATTCAAGATAACATTCTAATAGCTCATGAGGTTTTCCACTCTTTTCATAACAAAAAAGGTAAATTTGGGTGGATGGCTTTAAAGCTAGATATGGAGAAAGCTTATGATAAAATAAGTTGGTGTTTTATTCGTATTATTCTAAAGAAATTTGGTTTTGATTCTAGATGGATTGATTGAGTGATGACCTGTCTAACTAAAACTAGTTTCTCAGTTTTAGTTAATAATTTGTCTGGCCGTACATTTCATACTTATAGGGGAATTCGTCAAGGAGATCATCTTGCACCGTATATTTTTGTATTGGTTATAGAACTATTAGGGAGAATGTTGCAACAAGAATCATCGGAATGTGACCCATTGATTGAAATCAAACTTACAAAAAACAGTGATCCGATTCCATTCCTCTCCTTTGCAGATGACACTCTAATTTTTTGACGTGCTAATCAGTTAAGTCTTCATACGATTAGAAATATGTTGAATATTTTTTCCAATATGTCTGGATTAACTATTAATTACAATAAAAGTTCTTTATAAGTTTCTAAAAATATTTCTTTCAGGTAAGCTCAATCCCTTGCTCACCAGCTAAATATTCCAGTTACTAAGTCGATGGAAAAAATACCTTGGTATACCACTTATTCGTGGTAACGTTTGTAATGTTTTGTTTGATGAGGCAATATCTAGCCTCAAAAAGCAATTGTCTAAGTGGAAATCCAACACACTCTCTCTCAAGCCGGTAGATCAGTTCTAATTCAGGCAAACCTAAATTCTAAAACAAATTATTTAATGCAATCTTTTCTCCTTCCAAAAGGAGTTCTACAAAAAATCGATCAGATCAACAAAAATTTCTTTTGGAATAAGATTCAATCTAATAATTATCATCCGTTAGTCGGGTGAGAACATCCGTGTACTCCTAAAAAAGATGATGGGTTAGGTTTTAAGTCGGCTGAGCAAATTAATATTGAGATGCAAATGAAACTTCTTTGGAGAATTATGGCTAATCCTGATAATATTTGGTCTAAGGTAATCACGGATAAATATCTCTCGAAAGAATCTCTTATGGAAAGATGTAGATTCAAAACTTCTTGGCAATTTGGAAGACTTCTTAATATTGGAGATCTTTTCTCGAAAGGATTGCCCTGACTAGTTGGTAATGGGAAAACCATAAACGTTTGGTCTGACATTTGGGTAAATGCGCAATCTCTAGAGAGATTTCGGAATGATCGTGATCCTAATTTAAAAGTTTGTGATTTATTTATTAAGACCAACTCCTGGGATATTGATAAATTAAATTGTATTTTTTCATCGCATATTGTTAAAGCAATAACTAGTATGCATATTCCAGTAACTGATATTCCAGACAAGCTAATTTGGATTTATAGTAATAATGGAAATTTCTCTGTTAAATTCACATCCTCTCTTTGTAATTCGAGGAATACAAAGACAATCCCAGCAGACTGGATTTGGAAACTTAATATTCCTCCGAATATTAAAAATTTTATGTGGAATTTTTTTAGATATTTTGCAAACTACTGTCCGGTTAAATAGATATATAAATAGAGTTCTTAGCACTTGCTCTCTTTGTAATTCTGAGATAGAAGATACAAATAATTTATTGTTTAATTTTCAGATTACAAGATTCTTTATTCAAAATCTGGGTGTAAGATTGGGAAAATGTTTTGCTATACCAAATTTAACAAATGATGTCTCAGAAAATATTCTAAATACTAGGGCTCTTAATATAGATTTTACAGATTTGTGTAATTTATGGCATTCAATTTGGGAGCTCAGAAATAGAATTATTTTTCGAAATACTACTGATTCGGGTATTATCCATGCTTTAACTCAAACTAGTGATAATATCTCTTGTTGGAGTAAAGGGCATGTTAACACTAAATTGCCTAAACGTGTTCGACCTCCCGATAAAATGATTTGGAAACGCCCTCCAATAAATGTCATTAAGATCAATGTGGATGCTTCGGTGAAAATTAATTCACATTCACAGGTTGGTTGTATTGTAAGGAATAATGAATTTCAAGTTATTCGGATTCATAAATGTAACGGCATGATGGGTTCTATCATTCTAGCAAAAACTTTTGCTGTTTATACAAGTATAACATTAGCAGCAGAGATGGGGATTCGAAGACTGATAGTTGAAAGTGATTGTGCTATAATCATTGACTCCATCAATCATGCAAACAATATTCCATGGGTAGTTGTTCAAATTGTCCAAGAGATCCACACATTAAGTAGAGATTTTGAGAGCATCGCTTTTCAGCATTTCTATAGAGAGACTAATGGTGCAGCTGACTTTATTGCTAAATCTCAGTTGAGTTTTAATGTTATTTTGAGTGCTTGTTGTTGTGAGTTACATAACATCATCTTGCGAGATGATCATGGATGTCGTTAGTGCATCCTTCCTTTTGCTTGCTGTTAAAAAAAACCTATACGCCTAGTTCCATGCCAGAAATCCCTAAATAGAACCAAACAATGTATTAAAATAGTCAACTATACTACATTTAGAAAACAAAAACAAAAACAAAAAAAAAAACAAATAATGGAATTTGGGAGAAATTGAACAAAATGGAGAGATACATTGGAAATGGAATTAGAAAGTGAAGGTGATGATGAACAAATATTATATTATTTAGTTACCAAACGTGGCCTGAGAGCTGATTCCGATTTCATGGTAAACTGACCGGTATGTGACCCGAACTCAAATGATGGGGGAGGCGCAGCGTTTTGATCCGAATCGACCTGTTTTTGCACCAACATCCCACCGGGTCTCATCTCCCACTCAGCCGCCGCCGACAACCCGGTGAGGTTCGGACGCTGATGAATCATCATACATACGGCTTCTCCCGGCTAACAGAAAAGGTCAAAATTTATACGCGGCAAGAAATTAATTTGGCCGGAGAATATAGACTCCGGCCGGCTGGTGGAGGTTGAAATAACCAAAAACGCCCCCGGAGGTTATGGTGGCTATCGCCACTATCTCAGTAATCAACTTCTTTTTGTTTTACTTTCTCAAACTGTTGGTGGATTAATCAACCGAAATCATTGCAATCAATGAGGAAGCAATTTTAGAGGAAAAACAGATAAAGAAGAGATCTACTCTCACAGAAAAAGTAGTGAACACAGAGCAATTTTAGGATTAACCTTCTATTTTTTTTTAATAAGGAAATAATTCGATAGGCAGACTCGTCACCGCGAGAGGCCGACAAACTCGGTAGACAATGAACCGTCAAAATATACAACAAAGAAAACAAATTAAAGGAGGGTGCAATACAAATGGTGGAAAGCCCACAAATACAGTCGAACAAGCGAACCTAACCCAAATATGTTGAGGACAATGTAGACTAAGAGCCGACGCCAAACACCACCAAAGCAGTGACACCGCTGACCAGCGGTACATCAGGAGTTCCTATGAGCAATGAAGACGATCCTCCAAGGAAACTTCCGTTACGCAAAGTCGTCTCGATACACATCGCCTCGATCCCAGCCAGACCCGACACCAGAGCCCCAACTCAGGAAAGAAACGCCACGAATAACCAGACTCGCAGCTGAGACCCACCCTTGTAAAACACACCAAGAGACCATTTTCGGGATTTTATTGAATCTCTTTTATATATATATATATATATATATATATATATATATATATATATATATATATATATATATATATATATATATATTTTAGGAAATTTCACAAGGTACCCTCGAGGTATCGCTTAATTTACGCGATGACCAAATGTTTTACTTCTTTCACGTGGTACCTCCTGAGGTTATAAATCATTTCACCCCATACCCTTATCCCTGTTATTTAACGGATTCCGTTAGTTGGAAATTAAAAAATAAAAGAAAAAACAATTAAATTAAAAGAAAGGGGGGGAAGAAGAGACGGGAAAGAACTCAAAGACGCATACACGAAGAAGAAGAAGGGCTGGGGCTGCTGGTGCAGCATCCACACCGATTCGACGCCTTCGCCGGCGAAGGCGCCACCACCGCCGTTGCCTCCTCCGACGCTGAAGGCTTCAACACCAGAAAATTAAAAAGAAAAGGGGGAAATAAGTAGGAAGACGCGAAGAAGCAGTGGATGTGGGTGGCCAGAGCTGCTGGTCGCCGACGTCGATTCTGGTGGGAGACTCGACCCAGACGATGGTATCCCGGAGAAAACCCAATCAATCTGCAAATCCCCATATTTTTTCAAATTAATTTGATAGTTTCAAATTTCCCAAGATCCACACCAAATCTAGAAGTGAGAGATAGAAAGAGGAGATTCGAATTTCCGAATTAAAATCTCGGAAGAAGTTTCAAAAACCCTAGCTTTCGTTGTCATCCTCGTTTGTTCGGTTTCGAATTCCGAGAGAGAAATCGATGGCTTCCGAGAACAATTTCAGCGACGCCACCAACTTCCACCAATTGGACGCTCCCAACCTTTTTACCTTATAAATGTGAATTTTATTTATATTTTAAAAGAATCTAAATAAAAGATATTTAGATTATATATATAATCTGTTCAAATAATTTTATTTATATCTATATTATTTTTTTGGTGGAAAAAATTATGTATATATTTATGAGAATCTAACTATATCATTTATAATATTTTAATAACGTATTCTTTGTGCGCTAGACGAAATTACACTAGTAGAAAAATATACTACCCCGCCCCAGTCGGGGTGGCCTAGTGGTGTGGAGCAAGGGGGGTGGGAAGGAGGTCCCGGGTTCGATCTCTGCCTCCGCCCCTTTCCTTGGGAGTTCCATCCAAGGTTTATCTTGCTCCCTACTAGTGGGTCGAGCCGGTCGGCGCAAGCCGATTTACCTGGTACGTGGCTCTTGCCGGATGGGTCAAGTGCTCGGGGTTTATCGCCAAAGGTGGGTTCCTCGTCACAAAAATAAAATACTACCCCCGACTTGAGTACGTGAATAAAAGCGTGCTCCCTATCAACACAAGTCGATTTACCAGATACGTGGCTCTTGTCGACTAGATCACGTACTCGAGGTTTACAACCAAAGGTTAATTCCTCTCCATAAAAATCTATCTATCTATCTATATACATATACTAAAACCGATGCATAGCGTCCTATGTGGCGCGTTGTGGTTGATTCTAGAAAAAAATATTAAAATAATATGTTATCATAGTTTATAGAAAGTTATATAAGTCACAGTATATACATATATATATATATATATATATATATATATATATATATATATATATATATATATATATATATTTAAATTTAAATTTTAGTTAATTGACATAAATATAAATAAAAAGTATTTCATAGTCATACTTACCAAAAATATTAATAGATAAATACGGAGTATGAAATCCCTGATAGGAACCCTCTCAACCAGAATGGAAACCCTAACCAAAACGAGGAACGCGCCTCACGCGCGGGTTCTCATAGGCGTTTTCCGCCGCCTTCATGCTTCTTCTTCCTCCTTTGTGCCGATCGGCCGCCGCATACGATCCCTAGTGACCCCCGATTCCGCTCACCTGCGAAAGTCGAAAGCCTCTCTTGCCGCTACCCCCTCTGCACCCTCCCCGGGTCTGCTTTGCATACTCTTTGTGCCGATCCGGAGAATCCGCTCTACCCGTCGTCTTCCCGTCCTTGAAGGGTTTTGCTTCTACCAGGCCGACCTAGAGGCGGTGGAGCCTCCGGTTTTGATCTCGTCTTGGCGAGATTTATCCGCTTGGAGGGTGTCTCAGCCCTCTGTCCGGGCATTTATATGGGTTTGGAGAGGCTGGTGGTGGGCGGGTAGGCTGCGTCGCTTCTGTCGTTGGCGTGGGTGGCTGTTCGGTCATCTTCTCTTTTCTCGGGTCCTGTCCTTGCTTATCCTATGGTGTCTGAACTCTGTAAGTTATCTCCTTCTTGCTTATTTTCACCCAAATACACTCCTTGCTCACCAGCATCTTACCTATATTAATCTTATGAAAATATGCAATTGGGATTACAATCCCGCTATTATCTACGCTACGAAATTCAATTCTCGGGATTACCTTATGGATTCGCTCTTGTACCTTGCCGTCTCATCTAATTTATATCGATTTCACTTAGGACTCTTGTTGAGTGTAGCCCGATCTGCCTCACCGGCTTTTAATGTCGCAATTGCGACTGGCGTTTGTAGCAACTTTAGCATTCTTTGTGTTTTTGCTTGTGGTTTTTGTTGGTTTTGCAGGTTACCCACTAGTGTGGTTTGTTTTTTATTACTGCCTTCGTTTCGGTACATTTTACTCACACAGAAGTTTCCTGTTCTTGCTTACCAGCATCACGAAGGTGGAAATTGCTTTCACGGGACACTCGATTTGATACAAATTATCAACCACAAGTTATCTATTAATCTCCGTTATTTGATCTCCATACTTCATAATGCCCAAGGACTTGGGATTTGGATGTGTCACTCTTCTTCCATGTTCTGCTGGTTGTTTTTTTATTGCTGCGGGTTCTAGTTTGCTCAGGTTGGGGCCTTTTGTTTTGTTGTTGCGTGGTTGGTTTTTGATTGTCAGGGGTCGGTGGCTTTCAAGCACAAACGCATTACCAAACCTATCTATTTTGCCTTACCGGCTATCTGGAGTACTCATCTCGGTTGTTTCGATTCAGTTAGCGACAAGCCGCAAATTTCGCACTCGGCTTATGCCATCGAGTTGATTCCCATGATTTGGACTCAACAAAGTCAGCTTACACAATACAACTTAGCAGCTACTTTGCCTTTTGGCCAATTTTGGTTTTTATATGGTATTTGGAGTTTGTCTTTTGTATTTACATCTACTATGTTACGGCCACCTTCTTCTTAGGCTATAATATGTCTGCTGGCGGTTGTGCCTCTTGAGATGCTGTTATCTAGTGTTCCGGGAACACAATGTCTTCACTATGACTTTTGAACTAAGCTCTGGTCACAACACTGTCCTGTGTCAAAAGATTGGGAGCTTCATCGAGTACAAGCCTTGGTTGTGTTTTATTGGCTTCTTTTCTCCTATTGTTTTACTAGCACATGGTTTGTGTATGATCTATTGGGCTTTATTGAGGTTTTTGTTTGCACAACTATATGTTGTATTATATATTCACTTGTGTAAGCTATGCCTCTTGAAGATTTTAATCACTATATTACCTAGTCAAATCTCGCTATTTTTTGAATTTATTAAGCAACAACTACGCCTAGGGGGGTTTGACATCCTAATTGCCTTTTCTAAACCATGGAGGAAGTATTATCTTTATCGCCACTTTCATCAGGTGGGTTCCCTAGCAGTAACATTATGTTCACTAATTTTGTTCCTTTTCACAAATTTTATGACAAGAAATCGTAAGTTCAAGGAACTCTTGGGTCTTTCGATGCCTACAAAACGTTCCTACACGGAGGCTCATTATCCAAAAAGGTTTTCATGAATATACACACATGGAATTCATGCGGTATCCGGAGCCGCAATTTCTGGACTAATTGACGGAGGTAAAACCTATCGTTGATTCTGCCAAAGAAAACTCAAACCTAAAGCAAGTATAGCGATAAGCAAGAGGTCGATCCCACAGGGAAAATTATAACTCAAGTGTGATTTATGTGTCAATTAAAGTAACCAGTTTGGGGGGTTTTAGTGGGTGAAAGTTCCGCCTTTTATCAAAGCGGAGTAAGCAAGCAAAGTAAATGGATTTGGTTTTAGACAATTAGGAGAAGTAATTCTACCTACAATTTTCCACTTTATTGGATTGAAGCGATCCTTGTAACTTCTTCTCGTCCTATTAAGTTTCCTATGAATGCCCTTGTCCCGACCTAATATAGTTACTAGTCCAACCAGTCCTAGCAACCCTTATCAATCGAACAGTCCCTAAAGAAGGATTTAACCTAATTGATAGCTTTAAGTTCAGAGATTAGCCAAGGTATTTGCAGTCCCTAAAAAAGGATTTAACAACACATTCAACTTCCTACTCATTCAATTAGTTCAACCAGCCCTAAAGGAATAAGTTTGCCACTTAGGTTAAGGTTCACAACCAGGAATCTACAAAACCTTAGCGATTGAATTGATCTAACAAGTTGGCCAGACAAGATAGAACAAATCAATAATCAATCAAGCACAAAGAAGTTGAAGCATTCACAAATAGGAAACAAGGAGCGAGAATTAGAAACTCACAATCAATCCGAATAAAGCTTCAAATTGCAGGCAGAATAGATGAGTTTAGTTCCTCATGGAAGACATTGCTCAAAAATCTCTAAAGTCTCATTGGAAGTAAGTGTAGAATAAAAAAAATAATGAAAATAACATAAAAGTGGCCTTATCAAACATCCCAAGTCGGCCACCCAATGGACAAACAAAAACTAGGGTTTTTAATTAAACAAAACGCAGCGCTTCAACGCTGTCGGCCAGTGCTGCGGGCGCCGCAAAGTTGCTGTGCCCGCCGCACACTGAAGATCCGAGATCCCCGCTGCAGCGACCTGTGTTGCGCCCGCCGCGAGGTTGCGGCGCCCGCGGCACTATGTTTTGCCGTGACTTCTTGTATTCCTTTGCGAGTTTCTCCTCTTGTCTTGCATCTTTCCTCCCTTGTTCCTTCCCATGTTTCTCGTGTTCCTTTTCGAGATATTGCATCTCCCAAATGTGTTCCGATTCAATCTGCGAGATAAACACAAAATTGCGCAGAATCCGAACTCTTCTAAAATAATCACAAGATGCAATTTAGCAACAAATTATGAAATAAATGCAACCTAACTAAACTAAAAATGCCTATAATGCCTATCTAAAATATGCATTATCACTAATATAGATTTTTTCTGCAAAACAAACTCTATAAACGTTCTCGCTCTACTCGAAACAAAAACAAATAAAATTCCGGCAGATACTATTTGGAAGAAGTGTGGCTTCTCTGGCATCGCCTTTGACCCAACTACGGGTTTCTCGGGAGGAATCTGCTTACTGTAGAAAGATCTCCCGTTTTCTCAAGGGTCAATCGATCTAATATCCACTAATCACCTTTTCATCCATTTCAACTATACGGATCATATTTGCGGGACTACTGTCGCGTTTATTATTGTATATGCTCCACCAGATAACAGACTCAAGAAGGCTTTTTGGGAATCTGTTACCGTTTATATCGAGAATCTATCTCTGCTCTTTTGTATTATGGGGGATTTCAACGACATCGGTTGTCCAACGGATAAGGTTGGAGGGGCGGCGCTGATGCCTTCAAGGTTCACAAGGCTAAATCAACTAAAAAACAATTTAGATCTGCAGGATATCCCTTCCTTTGGTGGGGATTTTACCCGGTAAAGAAAGAAAGGTGGTCCTGATAACTGCTTGGAAAGACTTGACCGTCTTCTTATCCTAACGGATCTGCTACCTCAATACGATTACGTTCGACTACAGGTGCACCCATTTACCAGGTCGGATCATGCCCCTATCTCGGATGACTTCCGTCATAATGTACGACATAATAACCGCCCGTTCCGGTTTGAGCTTGCCTAGACTAAAAGGGCTGATTACAACAATATCGTAACCCAAGCTTGGCGCCTTAATCGGCTTGGTTCCCTGATGTTCAACCTTACTAAAAAAAGTCATTCGGAAACTTAAATAACCAGATTGTCGCTACTAATGCGGCTAGATCTACAATTAAAATTGGTATCCAATTTCGCGCCAAATGATACGAGTATGATGAAACGACTTCTCAATAAAAGGGAGCGACTACTTGATTTTCATAGGCATTACTGGGTTCAACGTACTAAGGTTAAACATGTCAAACTTAGCGACTCTAATACTAGTTACTTCCACAGGGTGGCTACAATTAAAAAAGGGAAGAAATTCATCAAGAATATTACTCTAGAGAATGGGATTCAATCGTCTAACCCATACTTCATTAAACAACAGTTTCTTCAACAGTTTACATCAAGATTTCGTATGTCATTAGACCCTTTGCAACTGAATGACGACTTGCTGCAGGTTAGGCGTGGCCACGGGTCGGACCCGCCGGGTCGACGGGTTCGACCCGCCGGGTCAAGGGTCCGGGTTGGCCGACCCGAACCCCAACCCGTAAATCTCACGGGTTGACGGGTTCGGGTCGACCCGTTGACCCGGCGGGTTACATTATTTTTTAAAAAAAAATCTTTTTTTAAAAAAAAATGACTATTAAAATAAATAAATAAATAATATGTAAAGATTTTATCTTCACAACACATTTTATCACTTTGATATGAAGTGTTAAAAATGTAGGAAGATTATATCTCCATATTAATTCTTTCATCCACAATAATTTCATTGTGTGATGTAAGAGAAAAAAATATGAGAATATATTTCTCAAACTTCATTTCCAAATTAATTTCCAATGTAGGAAATGTAGGAAACAAGTGAAGTGGAAGAAATTTGGTAGTGGGATACATATATATAGCCCCATGCCTTCTCATTCTATCTCCATATTTCCGATGAAGGACAAAGCTTTTGTCCCACATTGGAAATGAGGGGAAGGAAGGAAGACTTCCAAGCCTATAAAATGAGAAGGATGGGGTTTATTTGTCTCACATTGCACATTGCATATTAGTTTATGTATTATTGTGAGTTATTTTAAGAATAACTTACATAATTTACATAATATTATAAATTTATTTTATTTAAAATAAATTTTCCAAAAAAAAAATATTTTGAAAAAGCGGGTTGACCCGTCGGGTCACGGGTCACGGATTCCCCGACCCTAACCCGCTACCCGCTACCCGTCCCCACCCGCCAACCCGTCAACCCGGACCCGGCGGGTCACGGGTTGACCCGTAACCCGTGGCCACACCTACTGCAGGTTATCTCCTAAGATGTGTCTTTGCAGGATAATGTGCTACTTACTAGGCTAGTGCAAGGATGAGGATTACTTAGCCTCCCTGCGAGACAGACTTTTGGACAGACTGTCACTTACGGACAGAGTGCTAGGTAGCCTCCCTTTGGAAGTGACAAAACTTACAGTAGCTCACTTTATCAACCAGTCAATGAACTGGGATCCCAATAAACTGCGTCAAACGCTGCACCAATACTTAGCCTCTAACGACATTGCCCATATTAAGAACATTCATCTTCCAACAAATGCGTTGTCGGACCATCTATACTGGGGCCAAAGCAAAGACGGTTGGTTTTCGACGAACTCAGCCACCAAATTGATTACAAGCAATGTCGGCTTATCTTCTTTCGACGAAGGGTGGATCTGGAAGCTGGATGTCCCCAACAAAGTAAAACATTTTCTGTGGAAACTAACCAGAGATGGTCTCCCAATCAAAGCTCGCCTCTTGAAATCTCAAATTTCTGTCCCACAAGGCTCTGTCTTCTGTGGCAATACAGATGAGTTGCAGGCTCATTTGTTCATTAATTGTCCTTCAGTAAAAACTCTTAGGTAGAGATTGAGTATGCCGATGCCTAATAACATTATGAATAGGGTTAGGAATGATCAGTCGATCCCTATTACGTCTATCTTTAAATCTATTGGTACTAAGTACATGGAAAAAATAGCGTTAAGTTGGTGGACGCTTTGGTTTTTCAGAAACCAACTCGTTTTCGACAAAGCCTCTTCGGTTACCATTCATGAGATGAAAATCTTTTACACTACAATGTCCCACTCCTGGACAGAAGCAAAGGCTTTCGATGCTTCGGGATCTCCAACTGGGTATCCAAAAGGTGTGCCTAAGAATCAACCTACTTAAGTGGATGGACTTACTTCCACGTCATTTGTCCCAAGGTACTCGGCCTCCTCTCTAACGAGGAGTGGGTGTTGGGATAAGCCTCCGGGGAATTGTTTCAAGCTAAACTTTGATGACTCGTTGCGCCCTGATGGTGCAGCGTCTTTTGGTTTTGTTATTCGTGACTAGAGTTGGCAAAATCCGACCCGACCCGAAAACCCGATCCGGCTCACCAATTATTTTAACACAAGTTTATGATTATACTTTTAACATATAAAACACCAATTATTTTTGTTAATTGTTATCATATGAATAAGAACCCAAGTAAAATCAATAGATAAGCGGATAAGTCAATGAGTCAAGTAAGTCAACTAATGAGTCAATGACAGTAAGCGTATTCAACCGAGTCAAAATTACATATTCAAGTATTCATCCAAGTCAAAATAATTTATTTTAAGTAAATTACATATTTAAGTATTCAACCTAGTCAAAATCAACCTAATTATCCAAACGGGTCGAATGTGATTCGACCGAAAACTCAAACAAACTATACCCACTTTGATTCAAAACTCAAATGAGACCGACCCGCATCTGACCCGAAACCCGAACTAGCCCGACCCGCTTTGACCCGAACCCGAATGGGCATGACCCGATTTAACCCGAAATCGACCAATCTAAAATTCATTATGACCGAACCCGACCCGATCAGTACCCGACCATAAATTTTACCCGAACTAACCCGATCCGTCAGTGACCCGGCCCGAGCAAGCCTGACCCGAACCCGACCCGAACGACCGAATTGCCAGCTCTATTCGTGACTATCGGGGCTCTGTCCTTTCTTCAGGAGCTGGCCACTGTAACGAAACTTCGGTTCTGTTTGCGGAGGCGCTGGGCCTGAAGAAAGGGATCCTTAGTGCCAAGCAACACTGTATCACTAATTTACTTATCGAGGGGGATAACCTCACGGTTGTAGGAGCGCTCTTAGGGGATTGGAAGTGCCCCCAGAACATAGAGCTTCTGCAATCTGATATTCTTATTGATCTTCTATCTTTTTCTAATGTTGCGATTCGTCGTATTTTCAGGGAATCTAATGTTGTTGCAGATCGTCTAGCGCATCTGGCCTATAGTCTCCCTGCCGACGGACGATTAGAAGATGATCCAGAACTTCGGGTTCTCATTTGGAAGGATGCACTAGGAAGAGCGGTCTCGCGGGATCGTCCGACCTAATCTTTATCTGCTTCAAAAAAAAAATACGGAGTATGTAGTATTTGATAAGTGCTATTTTATTTATATCTATATTATTTTTTGGTGAAAAAATTATTAATATTTAGATTTTTATTTATATTTATTGGAATCTATCTAAATTATTTATAATATTTTATTAATGTATTCTCCGTACACGGAAGATAACGTATACTAGTTTGAAAATGACAAATTCATACCAAAATAAGTTAAAATGAAGATTGTACATGGAATTGTTGTGGGATTGGGAAAAGAAACCTTTGAACCGAGGTAGAAACGTTCTGTAAAATAGAAAATATACAAATTCTAGTTCTTATGGAAACAAGAACGGAATCGCAACCCTTGGAAGCTGTTTGGAAAAAGGCCAGTTTCAATTCGATTTGTTGGGTTTCGGCGAGGGGTAGATCGGGTGGGATCTGCGCCTTATGGAAAGACTACCAAATCCTTAGTGGGAGAATTTCTATTATGAGAACAGACGATCGATTCATTACTATGAAAATAGAAGACTATGACACCAGATCGACCTTTGCTTGTTGGTTTGTTTATGCGCCTGCTCAAGAGGGTGAAAAATCCCTTTTCTGGTCCAGGCTCCAAGACCACATTCAAGGTTTCGACATCCCTTCCATTGTGATGGGGGATTTAAATGAAATCCAATGTTGCTCCGAAAAAATGGGGGGTGTACCCCCAAACCCAAACAGATTTCAAAGACTATTAACCTTTAAGAACCAATGTAACCTACTTGATATCCCAACGCTGGGAAATGGTTTTACCTTGAGAAAAAACAGAACGGATGTGAACAACATCTATGAAAAATTAGATAGGACTCTTGTACAAGACCAAATCTTGCAATGGTACCCACAAATAGCAACCAGAAACTACGCTTTCTCATCCTCGGATCACTGTCCAATTTCTATAGAAATAAAAAAACAATGAAATTAAAAAGGCTAGACCTTTCAAATTTGAGAAAATGTGGCTCCAAAGAAAAGACTACCGAAACATTGTGGCCCGGGCATGGCGGATGTCTTATGTTGGGTCACATATGTTTCTAGTGGTTAAGAAAACGCAAACTCTCAAAAGATTAACCAAAGAATGGAATAAAACTACTTTTGGAAACATTTTATGCCAATTGAAAGACATTGAAGATAAATTGATTGAACTACAAATGAACTCAAGTCAAAGTCAGCAATCTAGAAACAACAACAAACAACTACGACTTATAAATAAAAAGAACAAGCTATTACACTTTCATAAAATATATTGGAGTCAAAGAGCGAAGACAAAACATCTGAAACTATCGGATACGAACTTAGGTTATCACCACAAAGTAGCAACAGGTCACCGAAATAGAAAAATTATTAGAGAAATACGAACCCAAAGTGGAACTACAATCATTGGCGAAGAAAACATCAGAGAAGAAATCAGGGTAGATTTTGAAAAGAGTTTTAAAAAAGAACAAATCAATAGACGACTTTTGGAAGAATACCTCTCCCTGGTAAACCCGGAGATCACCGACGAGGACAATGACCTGATCACAAGACCAATCACAAATCAAGAAATAAAAATCGTTGTCTTCTCCATTGGAAAAAACAAATCCCCATGCCCGGATGGTATGACTGCTGAATTTTACCAGCATTTTTGGGATCTGGTGGGGCCTCCAATTATAAAAGCTATCAAATGCTTCTTCCACTCTGGACGGATGTTAAGACAAATAAACCAAACGTTTATCACCCTAATCCCAAAATGTGATGACCCGAAAATGACAAATAACTATAGACCAATCAGTCTCTGCACGAAGCTTTTATAACCGAGAGAGCAATTCAAGACAATGTGCTAATCGCCCATGAGATTTTTCATACCTTTCGAAGCAGGAAAGGTCGTGAAGGATGGATTGCAATTAAATTAGACATGGAGAAAGCCTATGACAGAGTGGATTGGGAGTTTCTCCTTGCTACTATGGAAAAATTTGGGTTCTGCAGGAAATTCTGTGACTGGATTAAGGAATGCATCCAAACTGCAACGTTCTCCGTTCTGGTAAACGACGAACCGACTAAAATATTTCAGCCACTTAGAGGCTTGAGACAAGGTGACCCAATATCTCTGTACCTATTCATCATAGGTGCAGAAATGCTAGCCAGGAGACTCCAATATCAATGTGACCAAACTAGAAACTCTATTGGCTTCAAGATATCTAAAAATGGTGATCATATTCCATTCCTCTCCTTTGCCGATGACATAATGATATTTGCCAAAGCGACATCGGAAGCATGCTCGACAGTGAAAAAGATTATGTACGAGTACTGTGAGATCTCTGGGCAAAAAATAAATTTCCAAAAGTCAGCTTTGCAGGTTACCAGTGGGGTCACAAATGAACGAAAACAACAACTTCAGAATTGCTTGCAAATTTCGAATCAAGCATCTCTAGAAAAATACTTGGGCTGCCCTATCATTAACGGCAGAGTAACTAAGGAGACATTTGGTGAGGTTTTGGGGAAAACAAAGAACCAATTAACAAAATGGAGAGCAAATGAACTATCCCAACAAGGAAGAGCAATCCTAGTCAAAGCGAATTTAGCTACCAAACCGAATTATTTGATGCAAAATTTCATGCTTCCTACAAGCATACATTCAGAGCTTGACCAAATTAACAGATGCTTTTTCTGGAATAAGGACTCAACGTACAAGCCTTTAATTGGTTGGGACAAAGTGTGTAGATCAAAAAACGAAGGCGGACTGGGCATAAACAAAACAAAAGATATGAACAAGGCCCTTCAAATAAAATTATTATGGAAAATTCTAGCTGAGCCTCAGAATGGATGGGTGAAAATTATTAGAGAAAAATATCTTAAAGATGACAACATTTGGGATTACAAAAAGAAGAAAAACACTTCATGGCAGTGGACCAAATTGATGGAATTAAAAGATGAATTCTGCCAAGGGCTGATATGGCAAATTGGCAACGGGAAAACGATCAGATTTTGGAAAGATAAATGGCTATACAATGAGAATTGCCTTCAAGAAATTCGGCTGCAAGACCAAATAGAAGAATCTGAAACAATTGATCAGTTTATAAAACCAGACAAAACTTGGAATGAAGAAAGATTGAAACAAAACCTCCCAATGAATGTTGTAGATGAGATCATAAGAATTCATATCCCTAAAACAAAGATTGAAGATAGATTATATTGGAAAGCTAGCAAAAACGGCCGGTTTTCCATGGCCAGCGCTCTGGACCATATCACAAAAGCAAGAAGAGCTAGTTGTGACCCATTAGAGTGGATATGGAAGATTGACTGTCCGCCGAAAATTAAAACCTTTATTTGGAAAAATATCCTTAATGTAACCCCAACGAAAATCAGACTTAGGAACAAAGGAATTGATGTCCCTCAGGGTTATCCCCTTTGCAACAATTGCGAAGAAGACGCAACCCACTTATTCACAACATGCCCGACATCCCTGACACTAATTGGAAGAATGGATAAGCGGACTGAAAGAATAATACGAAACACTGACAAAACTAATAAGACCTACAAGATGATAAGTATTGAAATCTTCTCCAAGCTATCAGCTACACAGAAATCAATACTAGCGTTCTCTTTATGGGGGATTTGGTCTATGAGGAACAAAATTGTTTTCGAAAATCATGATGTCAAAAGTATGGAACAATGGATAAAAATTATTACACAATATAGGTTATCTTGGAAAAAAGCTTTAGAATATGATCTAGAGAACGATGAGGCTACAACTATACATCACAAACCTCAAAACAGATCGAGACGCCAGAAAAAAGTTAAATGGAAGAAACCGCCCGAGGGATTCATGAAGCTAAATTTTGATGGAGCCAAGGTCGCGTCTGGGCAAGCTGCTGCTGGGTTTGTTATCCGCGATTGCCGTGGTAAAGTGGTGCCATGTGGTGCGCAAGGACTTGGGAGCGCTTCTGTAATACAAGCTGAGTGTCTTGGTCTTCATGCCGGCCTTCTTTCTGCTGTTAGGTTGGGTTTCTCGCTCCTCGTGGTGAAAGGAGATTGTCTGACCGTCGTCAACGCCCTGCGTGGGATCGGTACTTGCCCGTGGCCTATTGAGATGGTGATTACCGATGTTCTCGGCCTCTGCAAATCCTTGGAGGCCATCGACTTCTCCCACACGTTTCGGGAAGGCAACTAGGTCGCTGACAGATTGGCGCACACTGGTTTGATCTCATCTTTTTCTGTTGATTGGTGCCCAACTGAGATCGAGGATTTAGTCCATAAGGACGCCATTGGGCAGTGGTTTAACTGAGGTTGACCACCCCCACATTTTCGCCTTGTATAAAAAAAAAGATAACGTATTTTTTTTGGTGTAGAAAGGTGAGAGCAAGGTCTCAATGCATAGAAACAATAATTGGCCTACACAGGAATAATGCGGGGGGTGGCCTTCCCCCTAATGTCTTCGTCCATAAGAGGAACGATATCTAAAGGAGGCCTAGACAACAAATGAAATCCCATCGGAAAAGACAACGAAAGAGATGCAAGAGAGTCCGCGATATAGTTCGCTTCCCTATAGACATGCCTCAACCGGATTTCCCAGTCTCGGGATAGAAAGCTCTGGCATTGACGAACCAAGCTAGATAGCGGATGACAATCTCCAACTCCTTTTCTGATGAGCGTAATGGCGAGTAGGGAGTTAGCCTCAACACTGACCCTCCTGTAGCCATTGTCCCACGCTAATCGGAGGCCATCACGCAACCCCCATAACTCCGCTACCGGCACCGTGCAGTTGCCCAGCCAACGGATATAACCAGCAACCCACCGGCCCTCCCTATCCCTGACCACGCCACCAGCGCCAACGCTCCCCTCCGTCGAAACCGCCCCATCCGAGTTAACCTTCACCCACCCCTCAGATGGCTTCTCCCAGCAGATTTCAACTCGGCGAGTCTCTTTGCGCACTTCCTTGCCATTAACAGATTTCCAGGCTGACGAGTATTCAAGCGTCTTAACTCTGATGAACTGGCCCTGGTCGACATTGCATTGCCTTCCATTAAAGACTCGATCGTTCCGCCATCGCCAAATCCACCAGAGGCTCATAGCAAACATGCTTGGCCAATCAACCTCCGCCAAGACCCGATGGCCAGCCGAGAGGTTCCCTCGGATCCAAGCAGCAAAGGGAACATCGAAGAAGGCCGGGTCTCTGATCGAGGCTCCGAAGCCCTGCCACAGTCCAGCAATCGCTGAGCAGTCCCTAAACAGATGCAAGAGGGACTCGGCAAGGCCCGGACATGTACTACAACAAGGATCCGCAGCCAAGTGGCGGCGACATCGCTCCTCGTTGGTCAAGATCGCTCCCCAGATAACTAACCACACAAAGCAACGGACCCGCTCAGGCACGTTCAACACCCAAATCCATTTGAAGACTTGGGCATCAGGGAAGCACACCTCTCGAGTGCCCCGAATCATATCATAGGCAGATTTGATTGAGTAATTTCCGTCAGGCGATCTGTTCCAACTCAGCCTGTCCCTCTCGGCGCCAGAATCGTCCACACCTACTGCCGCTAACTTCATTAACACCGAGGCCGAGAGTAAGTGTCCAAGCGCACCCCAATCCCAACCATTGTGGTCGAGCCAATACGAGCGAACCGATCTTCCAAGCTCGCTCTCCCCAATCATCACCCTAGCAAGGTTACTCAAGGGTTGCTCCCCCACCCAAATATCCACCAAAATCGGACTAGAGTACCATCCCCGAGGATCCACCTTACTCCCGAAGCAACAACCTCGGTCGAGCTTCGGAGCATACTCGACCACACGTGAGAAGTCCCCACCACTCCACTCGACAACGAACGAGTATATTTAGCCCGGAGTATGTCACTCCAAGCCACATCGACCTCGCTAACTAGAAACCTCCACATTAGCTTCCCAACAGTAGCCAAGTTAAGATCCTTCATGGCTCGAACTCCCAGCCCACCGAGCTCTCTCGGGGACCTTGCCGTCTCGACTAATGCTTTCGGTTTGAAAATTTGAGATTTTCGGTTTCGGTTCGGCCCGGTTCGATTTTAGACCGATGCACACCCCTAAAGATACTAGTAAATAAATAAAAACGTTACTACCTTGACCTTCGATAAAAAAAAAAAGCGTTACTACCCTTTCAGTAAGATACACGGTGAAACGAATCAGAACTTCACACGTAATCCAGGAACCGCTAAACGTTATTGCCCGATCCAGGCACCGACTCTTAGAAACTGACACGTGTTGGTTACCTACCGGTAGTATCCGGTTAATCACCGGTATAGCCGGTCTCTCCCTCCCCCTATCGAAACATATTGAAATCTTTTCGTAATTATAAAACCCAACCCATTCTCTTTCTTCTCTTCCTTTTCCCAATTCCTCGAATTTCTCCGTCGTTTTCTTCTTCTGTGATCGTCGTTTTGAGGTACTCTCTCTCTCTCTCTCTCTCTCTCCCCTTGCTCTTCTCAGATTCGCCTATCTTTTTGCATTCGCAGTGATCAGCTTAATTTTTTCCCCTGAAAGGAATCTGTGTATTTTGCTATAGTGGTTTTGCTTTTACTTTATCCTTGATCTTCGGCATTAACTGCCAATTTTAGGTTAACTAGCTAGTTTAGCTGGACTCTTCTAGGTTTTATGTGTGTTTTCTCGCCCCTTTTATGTCTGATGATTGGGACAGAATCAGTGGGGGTGAGCCTCTAATGTGTGTGCCGAAAGATTGGATTTTTAGGGTTCCGTTATTGACAAGTTTCGCGGATTTCGCCAAGTGCTGCTGGGATTTGGTCTTCCGAGTGCGTGTTTTGTAGTCTAAGAACTTTGGGTGCTTTTTATTATGTTGCTTGTTTGGTAGGGAGGATTCTAGGGTTTCTCAGTTTAGGGTGTCTGTGATTTTCCTTGTAAGTTCGGCATTAATTACTGGAGCGTTTTAGGGGATAGTAGCCTAGCATAGATGCTTTTTGTTTACTCCTTTGCTAGTTTCCATCTATATTTCTTCTTTACATAGTTATTCTACTTACTGCTGATTTTAATTTGGCTTTTGTGTTTGGGTTGGATTTTAGGTTATTAGCAGAAACAAATTGTCAATGGAGAAACAAAAGTAGCTTTTTATACACCCTTTCGAGTTGGATAACCTAGATCTTCTCAATTTGGTAATTTCTTGATTCTGGTGATAAGATTGTTTGTTTCTCGTTCTATATGTGAACTTTCCCTGTGGGAACTTTATATGGGTTTTTTCATTCCTAGAGTTTGTTAAGGTGCTCGCGGGCTTTAATTCAATAATTTGTGGGTCGTTAAAAGGGAAAAACAAATCTGGCTTTGGAGAGGTATTTGAATTCCAGCCATCAGGGTGCTGTGCCCCAAATGGCACCTTCTAGGATGAATGGAGGATTAACACAGTCCTCAGCAAGTTCTGGTATTTTTTTCCAAGGAGATGGACTGTCTCAAAATGTAATTAACGCTCATTTGAGCTCATCTTTTGGGAACTCTGCCAACTCAATGCCTGGAACAGGGCGCTTGAATTTAGGTCCTGTTTCCGGTGAAATCAATCAAACTGTTCTGAACAGCGTGGCAAACTCTGCAAACAGCATTGGGGCTAGTTCGTTGGTGACTGATGCCAACTCGGCATTCTCAGGAGGCCCTCAGCTACAAAGAAGTGCTAGTATCAACACGGAGTCCTACACCCGCCTACCTGCGTCACCCATGTCATTTACGTCCAATAACATCAGCATTTCAGGTTCATCTGTTGTAGATGGGTCCTCGACATTCCAGCAGAATTCACACCATGATCCCAGTTCTCAGCATTTGAACCAGAACCAGCAACATCTTCAGCAAGGACCTTCATGTTCAGCATCATTTACTGCTTCACAAACAGGACAAGTACCGACTCCAATGGCATCAAGAATCCCGAATTCTTTCAGCCAGGATAGTCTGTCCCAGGTTCAAAAGAAACCAAGGTTGGATATTAAGCAGGAAGACGTTGTGCAACAGCAGGTTATACAGCAACTACTGCAGAGAGATCCTATGCAGATGCAGAGCCATAATCCTCAGTTGCAGGCTTTTATCCAGCAGCAGAGGCTACGGCAACAACAGCAGATTCTCCAGGCTATGCCGCCGATGCAGCGTGCACAGTTACAACAGCAGCAACAGCAACTGCAACTGCGACAACAACTTCAGCAGCAAAATACGCAGCAGATGGCTCTGATGAAAAATCCCCATGACACTGGAGGTATATGTGCCCGTCGCCTAATGCAGTACCTTTTTCATAAGCGGAAGCCATCTGTAAGTGCATGCCTTTCTTTATAAATTCTTCTTATATTTTTTCATCAAAATGTTCTTGTCAAAATTGGAAATTGTATATATTTTTTCAATAATTCAATCTCTTGTCTCTTCCCCTTGTATCAGGAGAATAGTATAGGTTATTGGAAGAGTTTTGTTAAAGAGTATTTTGCTCCTCGCGCAAAGAAAAGGTGGTGTCTATCACTCTATGAGAATGTTGTACATCATGCCTTTGGTGTTTTTCCTCAGGCAACTATGGTTAGGCCTCTTGCTTTGCTTTCCCGTGTTTTTATCTTCAGCTTCAATGATATGCCTTGTGACCTATACATGAATGTTCTGGCTATACAACCTTTTGTTCTTAGTTTTAATTTATTGAGTTTTTCAGGATGCATGGCACTGTGATATATGTGGCTCTAAATCTGGGAGGGGATTTGGTAAGGAAATGCTGGATTTTGCTCTATTTTTTGCTTCCCTTTATTTTACAATATAGACACTAACTATCATGATTACACAATGCTTCCTTATGAATTTCAATTATCTATTTTCTGGATAACTGACGCTTAGATGGAAGCTAGGAGCTGTCTTTTCTGGGATTTGTGCATCAGTTTTAATTACGAAAAAAGAAGTATTGCAGACAAAAAGAAAATATGGGGCAGAGATGAGAAACGGGTTTGCTCAAAGGTTTTTTACTGATCAAAATTTTTCCCCAGTGCTTATCACATCCACCTTTGAGGATTCATCTCCACTTATTCCCTTATCTCCGTTTCCCTCTCTAAAAGTCCTGTAATTAGGAAATTATTATAAATTTGGTTAGATTTAATGCTTTTTCATCTGACTATCCACTAGTTATGGCCTATGGTCCTATGGCTTTTCATATTTTACTATTTATTTCTTTCGATTTAGCATGAAACTATCCATGACTTGAAAATGTTTGCAATCTACCACCATTGCCAACTTAGTCCAACAATGTAAGTAAAAGAAAGATTGTTTTTATTAGTACTGTCTCGGTGGTAGGTTATTATAAAATTTTGGTAAAGCTAGAAAAACTAGAAAACAGAGTGGTAAATGAAATCACCAAGTACTCCTGCAAGTCTCAGAAAGAGCTGTTGGCAACAAAGAGCTTCTGTCAAGGAATGCAGAAGAGTATTTTGTAAGTTGCATTAAGTACAGGTAACCCGTTTGGATCAATTTGTAATGCTAGAATGGGAAAGACAAATATTTGTAGGAGATGCACAAAGATATGGAGAAACCTAATCCCTCAGGTTCATAGACTGTAGCTGCTTTTATTTGTGTGCATACTTGGTGATTAAACTGTAGTATGTAGACATCCTCTGAAGTAATAATACCAAAGACAGTTGTAACCATTGATGACATGTTAATCCCGTGCTTTTATCATTCTTTTTAACAGAGGCAACATATGAAGTACTCCCACGGCTCAATGAAATCAAATTCAACTGTGGTATGACTGATGAACTTTTGTATCTCGACATGCCTCGTGAACGCCGATCCCTCTCAGGATTAATGGTGTTGGAGTATGCAAAAGCTGTTCAAGAAAGTGTTTATGACCAAGTTCGTATCATTCGGGAAGGCCAACTTAGAATCATATTTTCTCAAGATCTGAAGGTTTCGGCTTGTATTTATATGCACTTTTATTTTTGTTCTCCTTTCGATAAGCTCAAAGATTAATTTTTGTTCTAATTCTCAGATCATGTCATGGGAATTTTGTGCCCGGCGTCATGAAGAACTAGTCCCTCGCAGATTAGTGGCATCACAGGTAATAATTTTTCATGTCATTCTCATTCATACTATCTTGATGGGTCATGGGGTTGTAGTTTGCTTGGTGATTTGTTGCTGATGTTTGAAGGCTGCTTTTTCTGTTTTTGGTCTATTTAAATGTCCCTCACCCTTATTTCTGCTCTGGATGACCTCTGTTTATTTCCTGAATAGTTGTATGTATGAACTGTTCAGCTCTATTCTAGTCATTGATTGTATATTATCGTATACTTATGCACGACCCACTTCATCACAACATACCTGTTCCATGCTAAAATTCGGTCTTTATGTGGTACTTATAAATACTATGATCTTGCTAACAAACATTTAAATTCTAATTCTGATTTGGTTCCATCTTGTATTCTTTGAAGGTTAATCAGTTCCTACAAGTGGCACAAAAATGTCAAAGCTCAATTGACGAAAGTGGATCTGAAGGACTATCAACCCAAGATTTACAATCAAACGGCAACATGTACGGTATTTCCTACTGTTTGGTCAGACCTTACTTTGACAAATGACAACAATTTGTTTTATGGGTCCTTTGTTTCTAACAGTACACTGTATATTTTTTGCTGGATGTCATTTCATAGCATGCATATTATTGCATTAGTTATATCTTATGATTGCCCAAGGAGTGCAGTGTCAAAGCACTTGGGTTCTAACATAAGTCGTGAGAAGAACAATGTGTTTTCCTTTACTACATTAACTTAGGGTTTCAAGAAGTTCATATGTTGTGCAGGTTACCTTTGGTTCAACTTCAAATTTGCTTCTATGATAATATCATTTCAAAATGTTGAAGCCATTTTCAGGGATACAATTTATTTGTCTTAATGTTGCAATAGGGTGGCAGCAGCTGGACGACAGCTTGCAAAGAGCTTGGAGTTGCAGTCCTTAAATGACTTGGGTTTCTCCAAACGATATGTGAGATGTTTGCAGGTATTACTCATCTTCAAGATGCTGCTATTGTTTGGAAAGCCAAACTGATATCCCTCGTGTTTTTGGGTTTTCTGATATATTAATACCTGTGACAGATTGCGGAAGTGGTCAATACCATGAAAGATTTGATGGACTTCTGCAGGGAAAGTAAAATTGGGCCTATTGGTAATTTCTTGTGCTTCTACTAGTCCTTTTTTTTTTCTGTATGAGGGTCAGGTTGTGGTTCTTGATGAAACGTTCTGGAAATTTACACTTGTCAACAAGGTGAAGAAATAGCAGCAGAGGAAATTGCCTGTTGTAGACTTGTAGTGACCTAATGGGTAGTAAACCTTGTTTGTGATTACTAAGTTTCCGAACTTTGTGGCATGCTCTTTGACAACATTGTCTGCTGTTCCTTCCAAGAATTTTACTCCATGTCCTTTCCTATTTGCAGAAGGATTAAAGAATTATCCTCAACATATTTCCTCTGTATCCAAGCTTCAAGCACAAAAAATGCAAGAAATGGAGCAACTTGCAAGCATGCAGGGCTTGCCCACTGATAGGAATAACAAGCTGATGTCGATGCAGCCGGGTGTCAATAACCATCTGGCCAACAGCAATAACCAACAAGGCATGGCTGGTCGGGCTGCGTTAAGCGGGACAGCTGCTGCAGCCCTAGCACTAACCAACTACCAGACCATGCTGAGGCAGAACTCAATAAACTCGCATCTTAGCTCCCTGCCGGAGGCATCCTTGTCTCTGAATCACTCGCAGCTGAGCCCAAGTCCATCTTCGTCATTCCAAGTTTCCAGCTCGGTTCTCTCTGGGAATATGCAGAGTGGGCCTGTTGGTGGATTCTCAAGCCCACACCTGGGCCAGCAACAGCAACAACAACGCTCTTTGAGTGCAGTTCCCAACCCGACTAATCAACAACAGCCTCCCCAGACGAGCCAGGAGTTACAACAGCAGATGATCCAACAGCTACTCCACAACATGTCAAACAACAATGGCGTTGGGCATCCTGGGCAGCAAGGCCAGCAGAACAAGACGCTCGTGGGGCAGAATAGTCCAGGTGGTTTTGGAAACAACACCGTGGCATCCACAGCCCAAGGCCCTCCAGTGGCTGGGCCTCCCTTAGGATCCAACAATATGAGAGGGGACAACGTGGGAGGTGGGCCGATGTTGAGCAAGTGTGGCAGCTTCAAAACGACCTCAAACAGTGATTCTTCTGCTGCTGGGGGCGGGACCAGTGGATTCAACCCCAAGGTGTCAGCAGTGGCTGATGCGACGCAGAATATGAACTTGGCCGATGACATGGTTGAGGAGCTCACTAACAATTTCACTGACAACGGCTTCTTTAGTAGCAGTCTTGATGATACATTGGGGTATGGTTGGAAAGCCTGAAGCTCAACTCACAGTGCAACTGATGGCTTCGGTAAGAATTTGGGGGCTTTGATATTTCTTTTGTAATTGTGTACAGGATGAATCTGAAGTAGCCTGAACATTCAACTTCCCTTTCGGTGATATGGGTTTGGCACTTGTAGGATTTCTCTATGCTTGGGGAATTTAGCTGTGTTTCCTTTGGGCTTTTGGGTTTCTGGATTCTGCAACTGTAATTTATCAGCCAGGTTGTAAACCTCCTTGTTATTCAACAGCCAATATAAGAATGAGAGTTTTCAAGCTTGATGAGGCCAGGACTTGGATGCGTTGTTGATAACAAAGCAAACTTGAGCTTTCAAATGCCTTTTGACAAACTCTTTGCTGCACTGCTTCCGTTCCCACTTCGCTGGTCGGAAAGATGGGGATGCCAATGACCAACAATTTTCCGGAAAACACAATTACTAATGGCCATTGGACATGGATACCTTTGAAAAAATAAAAGAAAAAGTATGAGAAGCTGTACAAAACCCAATCATTCAATGGTATGCAAACAATAATAACAAAAAGAGAAATTTATAGAAAACCACCTTTTAAATAATAAATGCAAAATTACAAAAAATCAAGAGTGTCCGTTAACAAATGACCACCCATTTCATAACAGCGTTAAAGCTTTCATTTAAAAATGTGCAATCTGGCCAAACAAGACAACTCCTTCCCTTGATCAGACCGTTTAGATGAACTTCCTTTTTTTTTTTTTTTTGGATCCAATCAAACAACTCTCAAATAATCAAATTAATCCCAACCGTTTGTTATCACATCTCAACCTAGGCTGTTAGATCTAGCAAGTAGCAACTCTCTTCTCTACCATCCAACCCATATTCCAAAATAGTTTTGATCGATTTGGTGGCTTAATTGACATTGATATCAGATTATCAAGCCTTTATATACGCATTTTCCCCCCGAACCATATCTAAAATTCGAAGGTCGACCAAGCCAGCAGATGAGAGAATCGTCTAAAAACCAGAATATACAATAAAATAAAACGGTGCAAACACAGACACAACACGAGACCAAGAAAACCTAAACCAACCTTTTGCAAAACATGTTTGTTATTCACACATTTTATTCATACACAATTTTTTTTTTTTACAGAGAAAACTATATAAAATATAATTTTCTTAATAAATTTTTAAAAATAATTTCACATTAGAAATAAGTAATAATGATGAAATTATTTTTAAAAATTAATAAAAAAAACCTTATATTTTATACTGTATAATTTTTACAATTCTAAAAAACCGTTTTTATAAATGAAATGTTTCACTAAACGGAGGGAATAAGCACTAATCACCCAGGAGCGTTTTCAATCACCAGAACCAAACCAATTCCTGGAAAGAAGCAGCAGCTACTCGGAGTACATCAATCCATTATGGGGCCGTTGATATGGTCGGACCACACCTTATGCCATAAAGCTTCATCTGAACTTCCGCAAAACGTGACATCTGCTGCTCTTGGATTGTGCTTCAGGATGAATCTTCCTGATTCGTCAAGTATGTTAACATTGAACTTTGGGCTCAGGTTCGTCCCCGACGCTTGAACATTTGACATACTACACCAAGCCATCAAGGACTCAGCTGTTAGAACCAGAGTTCTTGGTAAATATTTACACAAATGGTATGTGCAGTGTTACTTCCTTAGTTGGGACCCTTTGGGATGTCATTAGCTTTTTTTTAAAGAAATGGTGTGAATCATAGGCAGTGAATGAATACAACCACTAGTTAATCTATGCTAAAGTTTCAGTTTCCACGACTAGAGAACCATACAGGATTATAATTCATTTTTCTGCAAAGTACATATACACATTATTTGAGGGGCTTATAAAAGGTGTGTAATAGTGTGATAAAACATTTGATTAGCCCTATAAGAGATCCATATCATCACATTATCACCCTATCAGTTACCCGATTAGGCTATAATTTCTTGTATTAGGTTTAACTTAATAAGATGAAACAGGGCCTTTGTATCATTTACGGTATAAGTAGGTTTACCAAACAGACCTATGACAAGGAACATGTGCAAGGATAGATTAAATGCTAACAGCTGTGAAAGAGCCAAGTTGTATTGAGATTACCAGATGTAATATAGGCCATCGAATGGATGCTTTATCATCCTCCCCAGGAGCTCTATTTGCAAAATCCCTCCAATGCAGAGGACCGGTTCTGGTAAACGGAACCTCTGGATGCTGCTTCTCTGTTTCCAAACAAGTACACAAAATGAGACTTGTGTTAAAAATCGAGGGAACGTAAAGAAAATATCACTGAGAGCAAGAATCTTGATCACATCTGAATTGGGAAAAACTTTATTGCTGCAGTTGGTAACAATTTGCAAATTGGAGATGCTGTACAAATTGCCAATCAAACTAATTTATCCTAGTTTGATCCTAAAGCAAAGGAAATAACTTGGTGCTGAAGTTGGTACCACCATGATCCTAAAGCAAGGGTAAAAGGATTTACTCAAAATGCAATCTAAGCAAAAGGAATACAAAAAAAAAAAAAAAAAAAACTACAACTATAAGAAGAAAGATTCCAGATTAGGTGAAGATCATTGGACCTGTTTCATTGGAAACACCGGTGAAGTATATGTCCATACCAATTTTTCAATGGAAGGTTTTTGTTTAGAAAGGGCAAAACTGGAACGGCCTGCACGGAATCTCACTTCCATGGACGAATATATAGGGGATCCGATCAAAATATCATCAGGATCTGCATACGAAAAACCCATATTTCACACCGGCAGCAAAACATAGAAAGAGAATTCTGCGAGTATGCAAAGCTGGATTAGGGTCAGAATAGAAACCTTCAAATGGTTGTAGATGGATTTCAGTAATAACACAGAAATCCGACACTAAATTATATGTTAAAGTCTCGGGGACTGCAGGGTCACTTTCTCCTTTACTTGACCAGTAGGAAGTTCTCCTCCCATCTCCTGGCAGCAGAGTGTTTTCAATCGCTTCATAAAAGTGATCGGTACTGGATGCACTTATAGCCTTGGACACCAATATATCTTGTAACTCTTGTTTAGATGAGGAGAGTCTGTGAGCTAAGGATGAGTAAACAATATGCTCCACCATTAGGTCATTTGCTCTAGGAAATAGCACATTGGTTTCAACCCTAAAAACATCAGCCAGTTGAGGAAACAACCGCAGACAAAGCTGCCTGGAAAGCCTGCTCTCGATCACTGAAACCAGCCAGTGCATTAGAAGTTTAACAATGATCCAATGCATCATACTCAAAAGGCCAAGTATCAAAAGATTCTTTGCTGGCTAGTTTTTCATCCACAAAGCAAAGACATGAACTTCAAGGAAATCGAAGAAAGATATTTTTCTATTATGCATTGGCTTATCATTAAGCTTGAAGATACTAGAGACTTGCATAAAATATATCACTAAATGTGCATTGAACTGCCTCTTGATGGCAAGATCACCGACGAAACAAAGATTCAGTGAGAAGTTCAAAAAGTTATAACCGTTAGGAGATCGGGTTAAATTGTTCACAGTTCTGTTTTCTTTCGGTTCATTTATTAGTTAATGCAGTGTCATTTTTATCTTCATTCAATGCCTCCTAAATGGCACACATTGTTACATTGTCATTTTGCGCCCCAGTTGCTATATTTGTTCCTCTCCCCGGAATTATCAGCTCCCTGCTTTCTCCTTCAATTTCACAACTTTCTGATTGATCCTGGGAGCTAGGGTTTGGCTTGATCTAGAGCTGTTCTAGCTCCTAGTTGAACATCTGAGTTGCGATCCACAATCAACCAACCACTCACATATCCTCAGATGAGGTAATACATGCGCAATTCAGCATTTGACATTATCATACGCATCAGAAACTAAACCACCACTGAAAAAACCCAACAATTTTGCTACCGCAGATACAAGCAGTACCAAAAAGGGATTCGAAAGCATAGAAATAATCAATCACACAGTCGGATTCCCCAATTCCCTATTGGATTGACCCGAATTTATGCCAAATTACAGCTAAAGAAACGACAACCTCTGGAAGCAAAATAGAGGTTAGTGGGAGCTCACCGAAGCGGCGCCAGGAGGTGGAAACAGCAGAGGCACGCACAAGATCGGAGGAATCGTCAAGGCATCGGAGAATTTCAAGGGAGATATCGCCTCCAAGAAAGGCTAAGAAATCTCTGCCACAAGAGCAAGCCGCCATGAATTTTGAAAGAAGTTTGATCTTTGTATTGAAAGAAACAGCGGAGAAAAGTGGAGGGGAAGTTGGAAGGAAAGATGAAAACTCGAAACCCTAATTGAAAGGGATGAGCTGAGCTCGCAGACTCACTGCAACGACTTATTCGCCGTTACATAAGAGGCAAAGCAGAGTTATACATGACATGATGGCAATGTGTTTGTTCAATTTACAATCACATTCACATGCATGAATCATCCATCCATCCCTCTCGACTACTCGTAAGTAAGTCGGTCTCACTGCCTAGTAGAAAGACCACCGTACGCTGGCCTGAAAGTTTCGGGTGGAAGGTTCGATTTTCAGGAGAAGCCTTATTTGTTTCTCCGGTAGAGTGGGCTCATGGAGTCAAATGGTATAAAAGGTCCCAAGTCGATGAGGGGCCGGAGACTTGGGGTGCAGGACCAGTCTAAGTGTAAGCTTGGATACCTGGATATATAAAAAAAGAAAAAGAAAAAGAAAAAGAAAAAAAAGTAAGTCGGTCTCCCTCTCACACCTACTTTTTCTTGCGCAAGTGGCAAGTTTATTGACAAGATACACAAAATACTTTTTTTTTAAATATCTAGTTATCTCAAGCTTACACTTACACTAGTTCTAAATTATATCCAGGTATCCCAAACTTATACAAAATACTACTTATTAACAGGGGATGCAGCTTCGGCCCAGTTCTAAATTAACCGAAGGGTGCAGTTTGTCAATCTTCAACCATTGGATTACATCAATGGTTGGGATTAATTTCGATTTTTTTTTTAAAAAGTGACACATCCCCAGTCCCCACCAACTCCGGGCCCTCTTCCCAATTTTTTTTTGAACCGGAAATAATTCGACTACCGCGCATGCTCAATGAGTCCAGAGACCGAAAGATCGACAAAAGACAAACCATTATGAAAATAAACGAAAATTACAAGACCAAACAACAGAGTCCTAAGCGTCAGAAACAAACTAGAAAAAGAAGCCCAAAACTAACGAGGGTGAACGGTGTTGGAACCGGGACAATGTGTGTCATCACTCCTGACGGTTGGTAAAGGCAACGTAGGGGCACCCTGAGGAACAAAAGTGGAGACCTCAGATTTGGACTCAGTCGACAACGAGCTATCAGATCTCGATCACGTCCACGACCTCTCGCGCGGTTGTAGAAGAAAGACCACAAAGCTCAATGAGATACCACCGTTAGAAATAAGCAAACATAAACTCTAGAAAAGGTCAGGGCAAATCTTTGAAAATTTTCGATCTATGATTTGATCTAGTTGGTAGAGAAAAATAGAAAAATGGGATTTTAAGGTAGATTGGATATTCCACCAAACTCAACACCTTAGGCCCCAAGGAGCATATGCTCGGGCCCAAGGAACAAGAGGTGGGAATGGGGAAAGAGCGGATTCAACCTAAGGATTGCAGAGGCGAAGACGATGTATAAGCACCGCCCCAAGCGACTAAATAAAATAATTATATATATATATATATATATATATATATATATATATATATATATATATATATATATATATGGGTTGGTTCCGGTGTACTCAACCCTTAACGTGTATCATGTACACAAATTTGAGCCGTTGATTAAATGAAATTGATGGTTGAGATTAAAAGACAATTTTAGCTTTTTTTTTAATTAAAAATCAGTGGGACCCACGTTATTTCTTTCCCACTTGCTGAATTGGGGGCGTGTGTGATGCACTCTCTTGACATTATTCGATGGTATATCTGGATTATTCGATCGCATCGACGGATTATGCGATGGTATATCTGGATTATTCGATCGTATGGGGGCGTGTGTGATGCACTCTCTTGACATTATTCGATGGTATATCTGGATTATTCGATCGTATCGACGGATTATGTGATGGTATATCTGGATTATTTGATCGTATCGACGGATTATGCGATGGTATATCCGGATTATTCGATCGTATCGACGGATTATGCGATGGTATCGATGAATTATTCTAATTGGCTACCACCTTGACAACGCCCTAAACTTTTAACTAATAATTATTCGATGATATCGCTTGATTATTCGATGATGTTACAATATTATTCGGTTGTCATTTTAACAAATAACTAAATATGCATTTTAACAAATAACTAAATTGCTGGATTATTCAATGATATCACATGATTATTCGATAGTATATGCATTTTTCATTCATATGAATGCCAACCTAAAAAAAACCTACATCTCAAGCACAAAATCGGTCAATACAAGTGAATAATTCGCTCAATACATATGAATAATTCAGCTTTTCCCACCGAATCTCTCTTAAATCCGGGATTGAAGTCCAAGAACCCAAAAATATCAAAGATAGGAAGACAAAGAAACCCTAAATTATACAAAATCAACACACTAAGTTCAATTGGGTGTCAAATTCAGTCCCAATTTTTCAATTGAACGCACTGTCGCATAACAAATTGAACAAATTGAACAAAATCAACAAATTGAGCGAATCTGACCACAGGAACTCACCATTGATGGCTAGAGGATGGAGCAGCTACCTTCGCCTTCGCCACCCACTCAGCAAGCCATCAACATCGATCCCTGACGTCGTCCCCTTTTGAAACCCCTGCCGTCGGGAGGATGAAGTGAGTCAAGTGACTACCGCCGCCGTCGGAGTCTGGATGAGCGACTACCGCCATCACCTTCGCCGGAGTCTGGGGGATGAAGCGACTACCGGAGTCTGTATGCGAAGATGCAGGGCGACTGCGAAGGAGATGTCGAAGGCGATAGAGGCCGGCGAAGTCGATGGCGGCCGACGAAGGCGATGGCGGAGGCGATGACGGAGATGGCGAAGAGAATCAACAGCGGCTTGAAGGAGATGGCTGAGGCGATGATGGTCGGCGAAAGTGTTGAAGGCAGCGTCGCCAGGTGCGGTGTTCGATTAGGATCCATGGAGGCAGACAACCCACAGAGGCGGTGGCGATTGGAAGGGCTCGCCGCTTTGCCGCATTGCAGGACGTCTCATCTTCATCAGCCTTCACCTCTCGCCGGCGCCCTCCATGACTGAATCGCCTCCTACTTCCAGTAACGACGATGGCGGCTTGGAAGAAGGCCTAAACACCGATTGAAATATGTGGGTAGTCCTAGGGTTTAACCTTCACACACCACGCGCTTCACCCATTAAATTGGGCTTCTTTTTCCCATTTTTCTAAAAAATCCATCCTAATATGTGGCACAATCCTAGCCATTTATTTTTTAAAAATCAACGGCCTAGATGTGTGTACATGATACACATTAAGGCTTGAGTACATATGATCCATACTCTCTCTCTCTCTCTCTCTCTCTCTCTCTCTCTCTATATATATATATATATATATATATATATATATATATATATATATATATATATATATATATATATATATATATATATATATATATATATGGGTTGGTTCCGGTGTACTCAGCCTTTAACGTGTATCATGTACACAAATCTGAGCCGTTGATTCTCATAGAGGAATCTGAGCCGTTGATTCCCATAGATGATTATGCAGTTGAGTAGGAATGATTATGCACTAGTATATGAAGGATTATTCAGTCGTATGAGTCTGTTTTGTAGGTTAGTCATTTTGATTATTCGATGGTATCACTATATTATTCGATCGTATTGACGGATTATGCGATGTTATTGCTTTATTATTCAATGGTATAGCTTACTTATTCGATGGTGTTACAATATTATTCGGTAATATTATTCGATGGTAATATATACTATTGAATAATAAAGCTATAGCATTGAATAAAGCTATATCCATGGTAATATATACTATTAATTATTCTGTAGCATATTCAAAGAAATTGGTAAAAAAAAACACACATATTTCATTGAGTAAATATTCATAATTCAAATAATAATATAAAAAAAATCACCAATTCTACTGAATGATCAATATGGACATGAATAATACAAAAAACCCTTAAGCTCAATGTGGCTCCAAATGATTTCGAACTACAAAAAAACACTACATTCCAGTGAATAAACATATATAATTCAATGAATAATATCAAAAAACCCACCAATTCCACCGAATAATAAAACTGGGCACAAACAAAACGAAAACTCTTAAGCTCAATTGTTATCGTAATTTTTTTCCGCAAAACATATGCAAAGTGGGTGTCTATAGGTAGATAAAAATAAATTACATAAAAAAAATAAAAATATATTTTTAAAATGGCCGAAAATAACAAAAAAAAGCCAAAAAATTACTTCCCCCGTCACTATTCACAGCCCCCCCCCCCCTTTTCTTTTCTTATCTCTTTTCTTTATTTTGATTATTGTGAGCCTTTGATTTGGTTTGATCCAAAGGCCGAGATTTGTGTACATGATATACAATAAGCCTTGTGTACACATGATTCATATATATATATATATATATATATATATATATATATATATATATATAGATCATATGTACTCAAGGCTTATTGTGTATCACGTGAACACATCTTGTTCGTTGATCTAGAGAAATCCGATGCCTGAGATTATTTTGTAATATTGATTAATTGAAAATTAAAATAAATAAAGCACAACACCACTCATATATACATGCGCGTGAAACCACCCACCCCCAACCCTAATCCACAATCGCGCCTCTGCCAAAAAGAAAAGAGAAAGTGAAGGAGTGGCGATCGATCAAGGCCAGTGAAAGCGATTCCCACTAGGGCTTCAACTCCTCTCTCTCTTCCATTGAAGGTGCGACAAAGACGGACGACGATTGTGAAGGCGGCAAAGGCACATCGGGCGATTGCGAAGGGCGATGCCTCCCATAGAAGATGGCGCACGCAGAGGTGATGGCAGGCGAAGAAGGCGACGACTCTAGCGATGGCAGGTGATGGCGGGTGAGGGGTGCGCCGACGAAGACAGAAGTGGCGTCGAAGGCTGAGACGCGCTACCGACTACCGAGTAATCAGAGCCCGTGACACCGTCCAGCCCTCTAGCAGCCTAACCGAGGCCATGACGCAGCACCCCGAGTCGCCGACCAGGTTCGTTCTTCATCTGAATCCCTCGATCTATCCTTCTTGTTTGACATTGTTGTGTCAAAGCCCTATATCCAGGGTTGATTGTACATTTGATTTTGGTATGCGATAGAGACCAGAATCCAGATCGGTTGTGATGTATTGTTTAGCATTTTTTATTTTGATTTTGGTACAAACAAGGCTTTATTTTATTTGATTCAGATTGAATGCAAAAATCGCTCTTCCTCAATCGTTAGATGTTTAATTTACAATATTGAATATTCAAATTCATATATTCACTTCTTTCTTTGCTTAATTTTGATTTGGATGTTTGAAGAACCTAAATTTTGGGGTGCAATACTGTTGTTGCTTGATATGGGGCAAAGAGGACGAACTAGAATTTGATTTTCGAATGAAATTTGAAGCTCTTGAGTTGTAGGTGTGGGCTCAACTTTCACCGACGTTATTGTATAATGGGGAAATCAAAATTTCAGATCGTTCTAGATTGGTATATGGATATGTTTGTAACATTTGCATCGGTTAGTATTCGGGAGAAAATCCGAATTATTCCTATGTATTGATCTATTCTATGCTTCATGAGATGGGTTTTTGCGGTTATATTAATGAAAAATGTCTCGATACCATAGAATAATCATGTGATATCAACGAATAATTCAGCGATACTATCGAATAATTTTTAGTTATTTGTTAAAATGACATAAGTAACCGAATAATCATGCTATACCATCGAATAATCAAGTGATACCATTGAATAATGAAGCAGTACTATCGAATAATTTGTAGAAAATCAAGCGATACCATCGAATAATCCGTCGATACGATTGCATAATTTGTCGATACGATCGAATAATCCAGCTATACAATCGAATAATTTAAAGAGAGTGCATCATACACGCCCCCAATTTAGCAAGTGGACAAGAAAAGAGGTAGGTCCCACCAATTTTTAATTAAAAAAAGAAGATAAAATTGCCTTTTAATCTCAACCATCAATTTCATTCAATCAACGGCCCAGATTTGTTCACATGATACACGTTAAGGGCTGAGTGCACCGGAACCAACCTATATATATATATATATATATATATATATATATATATATATATATATATAATTACTTAATTTCGAATACTTTCTGCTGACGTGGCAGTCTCTCCATATTTAACTCCTTTTCGCCCAATCATATTTTTTTTCTTTTATTTTTCGTTTTTTTAACACCTATTCACATCTTGGAACAAATAGTGCTAGGGTTACTATTCCTCCCCCGCCTCATTCCTTTCTGCCTCTGCCGATTCTTATCCTTCACTCCTCGGTTCCAGCACCTCTCACCCTCCCAATCCCGACGATTTCAGCTCTTTCTTTGCATCCGTTGGTTCAGTTACATTATCTTCCTCCTCTGCCGAGGTAATACCTTTCGTCTTCTTCATCTTTCTCCACTTCAGGTTCAAATTTCATTGATTTTTTATGCCCTTTCACTTCTACTGAAGATTGATGTACGATTTTTTGGTTGCGACCTTGTCCTCGACGATTCACACCCTTCGAGCATCTTCCCCCGTAGGCCATAATGGCTAGGGAAAATAGCCTACCAAAATAGAATATTCTATGTAATATTCTCTTTTGGCCTATTGTACGGTTTTATTGTTTCCACCGTAGGTCAATTTCAGCAGGCTAATTTTCTATAAATACTCATATAATTTAGAACTTTCACATCTCATTTCCATCACTCAATTTTATCGTTATCATTTCGATTTGAATCAACAATGAATTCTTCTCAAATATCATCATCATCTCACTCTTCAAATGAAACTATTGAGATTTCTAATTCAATCTTTGATTCATGATTCAATAGTTGGTTGTTTCATTTTATATTTATTTTTTCTTCTTTAGTACTTTAAGCAACTTAATATTTATTTTTTATTATTATAATTTTGATAAATCTATAATAAAAAATATCATTAATGTCATTTTCTAAAAGTATTATTTATGGAATAATAATTCAAATATGTCAAATATTATAGTCATATCGAAGAACTCTTAAATATCTTAACAATACTACAAATTTTATTTTTAATTGAAAATCATAACTATATAATATATAGATTTATAATTGTATTATTTATAAACTCACATAAATATTAAACACTTAAAAATAAATAAATAAATAGGATTTGGCCTTCCAAAAGTTGAAGCTAAATTTGGCATTTGTTTTGGAAATAAGCCAAATACAAAAAGGCTAAAATGAGTTTTGGCCTAAGGTGGGAGCAAAATTTGGCCAAAACCCATTGTTTGGCTTACCATGGGAGATGCCCTTCATCAACAAGATTCACACCCGATTTACTGATTTAGGGTTGAAGCTGAGTCGCGACTATCCTCTATCGAAACCTCCAAAGCGAATTTGGGCTTAAGCTCAAATTGCTCTTTTATGATGAAATTGCTCATTTATGATGAAATCTGATGACTTCCTATTTGTTTCTAAACTTATTTAGCATTATAAACTTATTTAGCATAAACTTTTATGATGAATTTGGGCTTTAGATCAAATTGCTCTTTTAGAATGAACCGACGAAGACTTTAAAGCTCTGCAGAATTTAAAGCCCAATTCAATCTTGGCCAAATTGGAAGATTTCACAGTGTATAGCAAGTCGTAAAGCTCTGCATAATTTAAAGGACACAGTGTACAATAGTCGTAAAGCTTTTTATTTTATCTCCTAACTTTTTTTCGAGATGTCCTTTTGATTACATTGTTGAATTTTCCCTTGTAATGGATGTTTTTTTAAGTCGCCATTCAGAATTTTGTTATTCACACCCGATTTACTGATTTAGGGCTGAAGTTGGAGAATGACCGACTATTTTTCTTGGCAGATCTAAAGAATGACAGACTTGCTGTATAGGCCAAGAGATGAGGTCCTAGCAGAGCTTTACGAATTCAAGTCTCATGTAAGCACCTGTGCTCCCAACCTTCAAGTAATTGTAGTTGCCTATTAGCTTACTAATGGTTTAATAATAGAATATTATACATTGGTTCTTTATCCTTCTGTTTTGTCACATTTTATTCAAGTATTTTTCTGAGTGGTTACAATTTCTACACCTTCTTTAGTTCTTTTGTTACTTGAAGTTCCTAATTCTAATTTAAAAAACTGCAGACCCTAAAAGCTACCTTATATCTAAGGATGGAAGAAGAAATCCAAACCTGTTTTTTAAATTGTTTGTTTGATCTATTACTGCTTATATGGGAGATTACAGCCTACTGGGTTATTCATGCTAACATGATTGTTAGAACTCATATTATTTGGTTATTTATTCTAAATTGTGAAATTGGTTTATTTATTCATCAAAATTAAATACTACAACCTAAGGTGTGCCAACCTTTCTAACCTACTATGTGCCAACCAAGATTTCGTTGCAATCTTAAGTGACCATAATAATTTGATAAACAACTTATCTTGCTTTTGATCACTGTTCAAACTGTTTCATCTTGAAATGATATGTGTTTGAGGATTTTTTATGGCAGTTTAGTTTGGACACCCTCACTTCAGGGAGAAATGGACTGTTGCATAGACAGTCACCGATTTAGGTTCAGGAGCTTATCCTTTGATATGTCCATTTGCCATCCGTCAATAACCTTTGTGTATTTTTGCAGTGACACTTGCATATTGGACTTCATTGGGACTCTCAAATGCTTTGTTTTCATCTCCAACTGTTCTGGTAGTCTTTACTCTTCATTTTATTTATTTAGTTACGCGGAAGCTGACTGATAACATTAAGCTTTCATAAGGTTACTACCTCTCAAAAGTTTGATGTTTATTTTGGATTTTTAAATCAGCCTCTCTTTATTTTTCATTTCAAGATCTTCCTTAATTCTGAGCACAAGTTTGATTAAATTGGAGTCGATGTTGCATCCCAGGTACCCACTGTCTAATTTTAAGATATTCCTTAATATGTTCTTGATTCATGTTTCCTATAGTTTAAGATCTTCTTTCTCCTGTCCTGTAAGTTTAGGACCCAGGTGTCCCACAGTTTCAAATATTAGGTGATAGAGCTCTTTAAGTCACCCTAATGTGATGAAAAAGAAGTTGGTATGATATATGAATAACTCCCTTTTCATTTTCCTTCCCTATTTTATCCGTTTTTTTAAAGGTCCTTGAAATAAAAGACTAAAGGATTGCTCCTGGCACTCTGCTAATGTTATACTGAGTTTTTTTTTTTTGTCAATTTTGTTTCTAGGTATGTTGTTGGTGGCAATACTCAAGAAAAATCAGGATTTAAGAGGGTGTGCACATTCTTTCACTGTTTGCCAAGAGGGTATGCATATTCTCTCTCTTTGTTGACTTTCATATTCAAAAATATGTATTCTTCTCAATTCCTCCTTTTATATGCATCTCTTCCCTCTATATGTGTTTATTCTTTTGTTTTCAAGTTCTTAATTTTCTTGAGTGGTTACAATTTGTATACCTTCTTTTGTTATTAAGATTTTAGTTAACTTTTGGAGATTTTGATTGTTAGAAGTGATCTGTCTGGACTCACCAATCTAATCAAAGGCAATGGATGATCCTATGAATGTGATTGCTTCACCCAGATTCAAATTGAGCGATGGGAGGCTTTTGGCTTATCAAGAGACTAGAGTTCCAAAGGAGGAGTCGGAGTTTCGGATTGTCATTGCTCATGACTTTTGAAGCTCTAATGATATGAGTTTTCTGGCACCCCAGGTAACGATCTTCCCAAACCCATCTTTTGTTTTCTTTCTGGCACCCCAAGTAAAGATCCCATTATTTGAATAGATGCACTTCTCTTTTTTATTTTCCCTTCTTTTTTACATTGGGACTATTATTTATTTTTATCAGCAATTGCGTATCAACATAGGACCATGAGTGGAGTTATAGTTATTATGATCGGAATAGCCTAAAGATGGCTAGAGGTCCAAAGTGGAGATGACAAATATTGGCACTATTACTAACTCATCTCTAAACCTTCAAGAGTAATTCAAATATACTTCACCATGTGTGTAACAAAACTGTAGTTTCTTTATCAGGTTCATATCATTATTATCTACTCTAAATGTTATAGTCTTTAATAGTTTAGTGAATCTCTACTGGTACTGCATCTGACTTTGTACTGTCTGGTCTTGAGAGGACTAGAAATAAGCATCTCATTATTGCTTCTTAGAGAGTAACATAGTATGGTGTCCAACTCTCAGTGATAGCATAAATAGTTTTAGGCATCTAGGGATTCTAGGCCTAAACTAAATACTGTTGTTGCTAACTTGCAATTATATGGCTGAAAAAATGTCTAATTTCTTTTTTCTTGACCAATGTGGGAGCGCTTGCAATTGGTCCTTGTTTTCTCTTTTGTGGTTATCTCTAACTTGTGTCTCTCTTCCATTTCTGAATTTGTAGGTTATTTGATGGTTATGAAGTTTATGATTTTGCAAGGACAGGGAGCATTGCAAGTGAGAAGGTACATTTATGTTTACTTTGTATTAAGTCAAGGCATTGGTCAAATCAATTCCTACCAGAAAGCACAAACTCTATATATTGCCATTTACCCAATATTGTGTGCTACAACTTCCTTTTATCATATTTCCTATTTTTTAAAATTGGTTTAAGGGGATTTGCATATCATTTATTCAACTAGCTAGGATGGAGGGAGTACTACTTTGCAGGGGATTTGCGTTTCATTTATTCACTATATTTTTTGGGATTTCTTCACTACTCCATTCAATTTTTTATATTTACCGTTTAGTTTGTATATCATTTATTATTAACCTATAAATCATATCCATCATACAAATTCGGATGCGTTTGGATGTCAGGTTTATAAAGCAATTATGTATTATCATTCATTATTTTGTGTAAGACATTACTGAGTTTCAATTTGGATGCGTTTGGATGTAAGGTGACTTTTCATATCCTCCTTCCCTGTCCCTTTAATCCTTGATCTATGTAAACTCTTTCGATTTCAACTCTCGCTTGAAGCACCCAAGTAAATTACATCGATCAATCGGTTGATCTCTTTACCATTCTGATTTCTTCCCCCCTCTACCTCAGTCTCCGGTTTCGAAGTTGGCGATCTCTTTGCAGAAAACGACAAATCACGCCATAGACGCCTTCTTCAAAGATCTCTGGCATGCCCTTAGGGTTACTGGGAGGCTCCGGGAGCCTAATTGACCTCATCGTGAATTAGAATCATAGAAGGACAAATGGAATTGAATATGTATGTTTATCAATAGGTCATTAAACGGTATTTCGGTGGCCAAGAAAAAGGATCAGATTCGGTAGACCTAGGGTTTTGCAGAAAACGCCCTCGAGACTGGGGGTTTGCTCGGGGGTTCGATGATGGGAGGAGGAAGCATGATTCCGTTGTGAGAGGAGGGCGCCTCCCTTTTTACCGTTTTGATTCCGCCTAGAGGAGGGGTGAGGGAGCAGGCCGAAGGCGCTGGTGGTGGTGGTTGCCTCTAGCGTGCAGGGAGAGAGAGGGAGAGGGGATGAAGAAGAGAGATATTTTATTTCCCACACCAAAGTACCCAAACACTCTTTATAAATACATATTTTTATAACATATAATGTGTCGTTATCATTAAAAGCTTAAACATCCAAACGAAGCCTTCATCTCTTTGTATTAGTCAATAGCACCAATTCTGTCTCTTTCCTGAACACTTAGGTCGTTCAAGAACAATATTGTTGTTTTAGACTTTCCAAACATTTGTTTATATTTTAGTTGGTCATTCTTTATAATAAATATTTTTTTTATTCTCATTCACCCTTTTTTTTTCGTCACAACCGCGCCATGGCGCGGGAATTCCACTAGTATATATATAATTATTTATAAGAGTATAATTTTGTGAACAACTTTGAGGTTAAAGGGAGTTAGAAAAATTGTCAAACCTTTGTAAAAACCCGTACAACATGTTGCTGAAGTTTTTTTTTGTTTTTTTTTTTTAAATTTCGACCTTTGCGTGCAAGTGTGAAATAAACCTTTGCACGCCAAGGGTTGTCAGGCACGCCGATAGAGCCAAGGGAGGGTCAGCTCGAGACGAGCCCACCCACGAGAGGATGGGAACGAAGGACAACAATCGTAAGGCACCCTAGAGAGGTCGATGCCGGCGAACCGAAGTGGATGGAGGCAGAAGGAGGCGAAAGAGAGTCAGGGAGGTGGAGCAGGGGCATGGTAAAGCCTTGGTCAGCCACCCTAAATCGACCTCCCAGAATCGAAGCCACCAAGGGTCAAGCTTTAACTCGATGGATCTGAAAGCTATGGTGGTGGGGAGTCTTGTGGTGGCAGTGGCACCGGCTGATAATGCACATTTCTAATGGTCATTATAGGGTAGTTTAGATGCATTTGCATTGTAGAATATGCATGCTCAGTGTTCACTTAGATTAAACTCTTTTCGTGGCAAAGTTCGGAATCTACGCTATTTCGGTTGAACATTGCAGAATCGTAGATCCGACATGGTGGAAAGCAAAGGAAAGGTAAACAACATGTCCAAGTGAAGTCAAGAAAGAAAGCTAAGGAAAGAAAGAAAAGAGGCAAGAAAGAACGAGGGAAGAATGAAGAGAAAACAAGCTTTTGGGCATCTGTCGCTGCCAGCGAATGGGATCTCGCTGCCGGCGAGTGGAGTCAGCCCGTCTCGCTGCTAGCGAATGGAGTTCGCTGCCAGCGATTTGAGACAGCATCCGCTGCCAGCAACTTGACTCGCTGCAGCGAGACACTCGTTGCCGCGGAAATTCTCGTTGCTAGCGGGGTGCATCAGGACGAAGCTCCGAAGATCACTCGCTCCAGCGGAGGTTCGGACTCGCGCCAGCGGAAGGAAGCTCTCGCTGCAGCAGCTGGGTAGACTCGCGGCAGCGGAAATCGTCGCTAGGAAGGGAACCGAGGAGGCTTGCCGAATTTCTAAGGCATGGGCATTCGCTGCTAGCGAGTATGGTAGCGAGGTGCTAGCGAAAATCCAACAGTAGCTCTATTAAGGACATTCGCTGCTAGCGAAAATTTTCGCTGCCAGCGGAATCTGACGTTGGACTAAACATGGAAAGTCTATCTTTTATCTAGTTTGTTTAGGAAGTTTCTATCTTATTTGTGTATCTCTTACCTTGTTTATACAAGACTTTAGGCTTATAAATAGGATGTTTAGGGTTAGTTTTCTTATAAATGGATTCAAGTAGAGCAATCACCTTTGAAGAGAAAAAAGTTTAGGTAAGCCATGTTTGACTAATTTTATAGTTTCCACCTACACTTTCAAGACTTGGTTGGTGGTTTATGAGTTTCTAATTTAAGTTATTTTTCCTCTTTAATTCTTTCAACTTCTTTGTGTGATATTGATTATGTTATTGGTGTTATCTTGATTCGTGACCTTGATAATATTGATTTCATGTTAGGATTTAATACTTTCGTATTTGTGTTATTTTCGTAGTAGCACGCATAAGATTGTGGATTCCGTGTTTGAAACATGATTATGTAGGGAGTTGACATATATCTTAAACATTGATTTACCGTGTTTAATTGATGTTATTTATATGCTCAAGTTCTTGGGACTATTTTCTATTTCTTTGTTAAATCTTGACTGTGTTAAGGTTGCATTGAGGTATAAGAGATTAATTGGACTCGTAGGACTTTTAATCTACTTAAACCAAGACGGAAGGAATTCATAGGAAAACATAATAACTTGAAAATGATTCGATGACCAATAAAACCAGCCAAAGTCGAGAACTTGTAGGTGGAAACGCTTTTCTTCTATCCTTTATTTGCTTTTGTCAATATTATTTTCTTTTATTTTTATTCATCAAAATCTTATCTTTTATATTGATGAATACACAATATTTAGAAATACTTGATTCTCTTGGGTTCGACCCCTTACTTGCATACTATACTAGTTTGTAGGAAAAAATAATAACTTGATTCTCTTGGGTTAAACCAAGACGGGAGGAATTCATAGGAAAAGATAATAACTTGAAAAGGATTCGATGACCAATAAAACCAACCAAAGTAGAGAACTTGTAGGTGGAAACGCTTTTCTTTTATCCTTTATTTGCTTTTGTCAATATTATTTTCTTTTATTTTTATTCATAAAAATCTTATCTTTTATATTGATGAATACACAATATTTAGAAATACTTGATTCTCTTGGGTTCGACCCCTTACTTGCATACTATACTAGTTTGTTTGTTTGGGAATTATTTTTGGCGAGATAAATCAACGACTTTCCCTTCGTCACTGGCAGAACCCCAAGATCAGACAATCGATTGGGAAGATCCCCGAAGAATCAAGTTCTGGCTAGAATGCATCTCGGTCTCATTGCTATCTCTTTGTTAAATCTTGACTGTGTTAAGGTTGCATTGAGGTGTAAGGGATTAATTGGGCTCGTAGGACTTTTAATCTACTTAAACCAAGACGGGAGGAATTCATAGGACAAGATAATAATTTGAAAAGGATTCGATGACCAATAAAACCAACCAAAGTCGAGAACTTGTAGGTGGAAACGCTTTTCTTCTATCCTTTATTTGCTTTTGTCAATATTATTTTCTTTTATTTTTATTCATAAAAATCTTATCTTTTATATTGATAAATATACAATATTTAGAAATACTTGATTCTCTTGGGTTCGACCCCTTACTTGCATACTATACTAGTTTGTTTGTTTGGGAATTATTTTTGGCGAGGAAAATCAACGACTTTCCCTTCATCACCGGCAGAACCCCAAGATCAGACAATCGATTGGGAAGATCCCCGAAACATCAAGTTCTGGCTAGAATGCATCTCGGTTTCGCAGTGGAGTCGTTATGTTTACGATGAGCATTTGAAATCGGCTTTGAAGGTTCAGTACGGTGATTGCTCCCCGCCATATTGTCGGCAGTGTGTTTTTTGTGGGTTTGAGATATGCTGTTGGATCCAAATCTTGGTGGTGGATAAACAACAACCCATTTTTTACTACCGAAGAAGATGAATTGGGGGGTTTTTTTATTTTTGGTTTTATTTTTATTTGTTGGGAGTGTGGGATGTGAATGAATGAACGAATGAATTTGAGGGAACATAAGATTGAGGAAGGAACATGAGTAGGCAGATTGAAGGAATGAAGACATCCTTTGGGTTATTCATCAAGAACAACACCCTAGATATAAGAAATAGGGGCTTACTGAGATTAATTGGATATGGAGATTGATGGATTAGAGGACTTAGACCATGGGTTGAGGGTATTTCATCGGATGAAATGGATCAGATTTTTGGTGACTTTGTGGTCGAGATCAAAATCTCCATTTTGCCCATTTTTGTTGTAGATTTGGATTGAAAGAACTCTCAGGTTGTGTTCCATTGTTGATAATGGTTAGTTGCTTGTAAATAGGATTTTTCTCTTTCACTTTAGATTTGGGGTTGAGATTAGATCTCGGTTGTTCCCCAATTTGTTGTTGGGGACTTGGGGTTGAGATCATAAGATCTCCATTGTTCCCCTTGTTTTTATGCAGTTGGTGTTGTTGTGGCACTTGTTGTTGGTGTTTTACTTTAGTTGTAGGGGGGAATGAAGATTACTTCTCTCTTTAGGTTTTTAGAGAGAAGTTACAACTTCTTTTAAATTGTACTTTCGGACCCTCTTCCCATTATATTTTACAAAAAGTAACAATTTTGATTCACCCATAACTGCGCGCATGATCTTCAAAGATTAAATTTTACACATTATCCTCCAATTAATTTATCTACTCATATTAATCAAATCAGCTCCAAATCAAAAATATTTTATTTATCTATATGGAGGTTTCGTAGTGTGATTCTGCGATTGAAGCTAATCAATCAATAACTAATTATCTACCTTTTTGTGTGTTGTCGTTGAAGCTACTCAATCAATATGGAGGCTTCAATTTATGTCACAATTATCTACCTTTTGTAGTGTGATTCTGTTTATGTCATAATTAATAATTTTTACGACATTAATTAGCCTACACGAGAGTTGAACCCGTATCTTTGTGTATAAGCAGAATGCTCTATCATATCATTTAAGCTAATAGGCTTAATTTTTTTTTTATCATAATAGAATTAGACCATAAAAATGGCACTCACCAAAGATGATATGAATGGGGTGCTTTGTTTAGTATTCAAAATTTTAGATGGACCTTCATTGTGTGGTCTTTGTTTTGCATTGCAGCTAGCTGATGCCATGAATTTGTTGCTAATTCACCTGCACTCATTCAGTCTACACAAAAAAGGAGAATCAGCCTCTAATCCAAATAGTAACCATGCCAAATAGAGTTAATTTTGTATCAAATTCCTGCATCACAAAGGTAACAAAATTTATACCACCATACATCACATAATTCACATTTACAATACATCTGCTACAATCGCTCGGAATGCTCACAAGGTGCAGCCCCTCGGTTTTATACTAAGCTTGTTATATGACAATTCAATTAGAATATAATCTAACAATTCATAATAAGCTTATTATATTGGGAAGGTCAAGAATTCAGTATCAAACCTATTAGTCATCGATTGGTACGTTTTAGGGTTTTAGATGGTAGAAGTCAGACCCACAATCACCAAATTCAAGCTACAATAACCAAATTGAAACTGAAAAAACCCCAAATCCCTAAATTTCGACATATGAATCCATTCAATTCCAAAAATTCAACCACAAATCTCGAATTTCCAAACCCATATACCATAAATTTCTAAAACCCTATATAGATACATACCTATCGTTCAGGATCGTGCAACACACCAACGTTGTTGTTTCCTTCTTGCCGTCTTCAATCGTCAACCATAATCTCAATCCTCTCCGCTCTTTGGCTCCAAGTTGGGCGATTGGGGGCGATTTTCTACGGGGAAGGAGATGGACTGATGAAGTTGGGTCGATAGCGGCGGCGAGGAGTAGCGTTGATCTAAAAGAGTAAAGGCCTCACAGATTCTCTTTGGTTTTGTTATTTAATAATAAAAAAATAGAACTAATCCTGGCTATTGGTTAAATGAACGGTGGAGATTAGGCTCAGCTGTACCCTACAGTTAATTTTTAACTGCATGGGAGCCGGACGGAATAAACAGTGCCTCAACGGTGGGATGCCTCAAATTTTCTCTCATCTTTCCTTAATTGTCCACCTTATTTTCACTAACTTTATTCTCAATCATCCCTAATTGATTTCTCCCTCCCCACGATCGTCAGGTTCCCAATAATCTACTTCATTGTTTTTACATACCCATTATATTTTTCCTGTAATTTGAAATATTAAAAATTGAATTGATTTATAATATAATTTTTTTTAATGTTTGATAATTAGTTTTAATAATTTAAATTTTTTTAAATAAATTGTTAATAAATTTGAAATTTGAAATTTGAAATTTGAAAATTCAAAAATTAAATATTATAATTATATTTTTAATTACTTTTAATAATTTAAAATATTTAAAGTAAATTGTTAATAAATTTGACAATTAAAAAAATATTAATTTAATTTTTAATTATATTTGATAATTACATTTAAACTATCTGGTCTCACAATTAACTATAAAAAAGCTCCCTTCAAGTATCAAGCAACGTCAACTTAGCTACGGTGAAATCATTGGGATTACAAATTAGCATACCAGTGACGAAAGCCATAGCAAAATATCTTGGAATCCCTATTATTCGAGGGAGAGTTAACAATGACACCTTCAATGAGGCCATACAGAGCTTGAAGAAACAATTATCTAAATGGAAGGCGTCTTCCCCACTGGCCGTAGGATCGTCCTCATCCAGGTTAATCTGAATTCCAAAACCAACTACCTAATGCAGTCATTCATGCTCCCTAAATTAAGTATCTTTCAACAAATCGATCAGACGATCAGACCAACAAAAGTTTCTTCTGGAATAAGCTTTAGATAGAAAGATATCACCCCTTAATCAACTGGGAGAAAATCTGTACATCCAGGAAAGATGGTGGCCTTGGTATCAAAAGAGTGGAGGATATAAATACATGATTGCAAATGAAACTATTATGAAAGATCCTGACCCAACCAGATAACATTTGAGTCAAAACAATCAATGAAAAATATCTACAAACTGAATCACTTAAAACAAGAAGTAAGAATAACACATCGATCATGGCAATTAATTTGGCTGTTTACTAAACCTTAGAGAGAAATTCTATAAGGAACTCTTTTGGATTGTAGGTAATAGTAAATCTATAAATGTTTGGAATGACCTATAGCTACCAGATGTTACCTTTGATGCTTACTACGAACCAATCTATCATGAAATGTTAGTAGCAGACTTAATCTAGACGAATAAGGAATGGAATTTGTCACTGCTACACACTCTCTATTTCCACCTCATGTTGTGGACAAAGTAAATAGAATAAAAATACCGGAAATTGATATTGATGACCGTCTAATTTGGAAGCTGACTGGGGACGGTTCCTTAGTTCTCGGTCAAATTGGTTGTAAAACTAACCAACACTAGTAGTACTGGAAATAACGTCGGATGGATTTGAAAACTTGATTTACCACCAAAAATAAAAAACTTTCTTTAGGAAGCGATTGTCCAGGCCCTTTCTACAAAGGAATGTCTTAACATATATATCAATCAAGTGTCCTCTTAGTGTTGCCTTTGTAATATTGATGACGAGGACAATAACAATATCTGTTCTTTAACTGTCCGATCACAAACATCCTTACGAATATTTTAAGTTCTAAAACAAATAAGAAACTCATAAAGCCTACCATCAATGCAAATTTCATGGAAGATCTAACAAACACATACAATACAAATGAGAACTTCATATCCTTATGTTTCCTATGGCACGCCATTTGAGAGCACATGAATAAAATAATTTTTAACCGATCTTCCCAACTTAATATTCAAGAACTTGTGATTACTTCTATAAGAAAATGAAGGCTGGAGCATAGAAAGTTAGACAAAAATTGGAAAACAAGGGGTAACTCGATAAGTTGGAAGAAACCACCTAGATGCCACACCAAACTAAATGTTGATGGATCGGTTAAGAACTCGGGAGAATGTTTTATTGGTTATATTTGAAGAAATGACTTGGGCCAGGGAGTGGATATTCTCGGCCGGGAATCTATTCCTGGTTCGGTGTTACAAAACGAAGCCCAAGCTATAGGCATAGGGATCAAGAGCGCTATATCTCTTTGGGTTTAACGAAGTTAGTGGTTGAAAGTGACAACATGACTGTTATCAATGCCATCAATCAGAAGAGATACATTTCATGGGAGATCGTAAGAATCATCGAGGAAATTGGACCTCTACGTTGCCACCTCACGCATATTGAGTTCCAGCACAGCTATTGAGAGGCAAATGCGGCAGCAGATTATATTTCTAGATCTAATAGAAATAGTAATTTAGCTAGCCTTCTCTCTTGGGAACTTTGTATAATCATTCGTCATGTTGATCTTTGTTTTGCAACGATGTCCTTCGTCTTGAATACTGTAAAAATAAAATAAAAAAACCAATATATATATATATATATATATATATATATATATATATATATATATATATATATATATATATATACATACATACTTGACAGGGATTACTGTTAAGATAAGTAATGAGTGTGCATAGAGTTAGCCTGCACCCTATAGCACACAGGAATCAATCTCACCTAGCAGAATTTGTCAGCTAGTATATTAGTGGAAACCCATTGTAACAATCGACACTTTTACAATACACATGATGAATGAATCAAAGCAAATTCTCTCTTCTCTCTCCCTTGTTTCTCCTCTCTGTGATTTATACTCTCGGTTCCAATCTTATGATTTTTCAGATCGATTTCATCATCATAATTCTTAATCCTCATCAAGTAACATGGTATCAGACCATATCCTGTGATTCTTCAATCAATTTTCAAAATTTTTTAAGCATCTATTGATCTGATGGCAAATCCGCTGGTTCCAAATGATGTGGCGTTGATTGATCCGAATGATGAGCTGTTTCTACATCATTTGGATCATCCTAGCTATGTGTTGTCTGCTCGATGGAAAGAATTATGGCCATTGGAGGAGATCTGTGGAGGTTTCTCTGGACGCCAAGAACAAGTTGGGCTTCGTCACTAGAGCTTGCGTGAAGCCGACGACTGATGTTGTCCGCATTCATCAATGGGAACGCTGTAATAGCATGGTAATCTCTTGGCTCGTTCACTCAGTTGATAAAGATATATCGGAATCTGTTTTGTATTCTTGTTCTGCTAGTCAGATTTGGAGAGATCTTGCTTCTAGATTTGGTAGCTCAAATAGAACTAGAATATATCAAGTTCAGAAGGACATTTCTCTGATTGAGCAAGGGAATCTAGATATTGCAACCTATTACACAAAGTTTAAGAGGATATGGGATGAGTATGCTTTGTTGTTAGAAAATCGAGCTTGTGATTGTGGATCTAATCTGGCTGTACTGAAACTCATTCAAGACCAGCAGGTTGTTCAATTTCTAATGGGACTGAATGAGTCATTAAATGTGGTGAGGGGTAACATCTTGATGATGTTTCCTCCTCCGAATGTTGAAGAATCATATCAGTTTCTGGTTCAGGAGGAACAACAGAGGGGCATGAGTAAGTCTAGTTCAGTCAAAGAGGGTGAGAATGCTGCATTTGCTTCACAGCAGTTTAAGAATACTAGTGGAAGTTGTAAGAAGCCTTCTTATTGTGATCATTATAAGGTCATGGGTCATGTTATAGAAAAGTGTTGGAAGATCAATGGCTATCCTACTAGTCCAGCATAGGTGCTTACTGTGACCATTGTAAGGTTTGAGGTCACTTAACCGAGAAGTGTTGGAAGCTTCATGGTTATCCCTCCAACACCACTACTTCTGGTCCTGGTTCTCATTCGTATTGTAAGCATTGCAAGAACATGGGGCATATGATTGAGAAATGCTAGAAGTTACATGGCTATCCACCAGGGACGCCATCAAGTAATGCAGACAAAGGCAAGAAGATAATAGCTACCAGTACAGGCTCTTCTTCTGATGCAATTACTCAAGCTCAGTACCAGCAACTTCTGTCTATTCTTCAAAAACATGAGATGCAAGACCCCACTGCATTGCTAGCAGGTAAGAACACAGTGGAGCAACTGACCATATCACTCCTCATATATCCCAATTTTCTGAACACAAACCTTTAACCAAGCCTTCCTTTATGACCATGCCCAATGGCAGATGAGCTCCTATTTTGCATATTGGGACTGTGCACATTTCTCCTCAAATCATTCTTCGGGATGTTCTCCATGTACTAGATTTTCAGTTCAATCTTATTTCAATCAAAAGATTTTCCAAAGACATACATTCTAATATTCTATTCACTCCCCGTTCTTGCATCCTTCAGGGCCATTCGATGAAGAGACCATTGGTGATTGGAAGTGAAGGGAAGGGACTTTATCTAGCCAACAATTCATATGAGATGGACCACAACTCTACATTAACCACTGTTTGCAGACTTCTTATACATCTTGTAATAAGGATCCCTCATTGGATTTCCATTTTGACAGTGTTGTGTTTAGTAATTATGTGTATGCCACTTACAATGCTGAGTTATTACATTGTAGATTGGGACATGTTCCATTTTCTCAGTTGAGATTTGTTGATACTGTTGTTTCCAAATCCTTGCCGGATAATATTTGTCAAATTTGCCCACAAGCTAAACACAAAAGACATCCATTTCCTTCTCGACAGTCTCACTCCTCACACCCATTTCAATTGGTGTTTTTTGACACATGGGGGCCTTATAAACACCCTACTCATAATGGTTTTTGTTATTTTTTACCCATTGTGGATGATTATACTAAATGCACATGGACTTTCCTTATGGCTTCCAAGACAAGTTCCCTCTCTATCATCAAACACTTTGTGTCTCTGGTGTCAACTCAGTTCCACACCACAGTGAAAGCCTTTCGTTCTGACAATGCAGCCGAGTTCCTTGATCAGTCATTGCAAGAATTTTTGTCTACCAACGGCATTGTTCATCAAACATCATGTTCTGACTCCCCACAACAGAATAGGGTCGTGGAAAGGAAACACATGCACCTTCTTAAGGTGGCTCGGTCTCTCAAATTTCAGTCCAATGTCCCGATCAGATTTTGGGGGGAATGCATCCTCACAACTACCTATTTGATTAATCGGACTCCATTACCTTCCATTACCAATAAGTCTCCATATGAAATGTTATTTCTCAAACCTCCTTATTATGTTCATTTGAGGGTCTTTGAATGTTTGTGTTTTGCTGCCACTTCTAAGAGAGGGAGTGATAAGTTTCAACCAAGGGCTAGTCCTTGTGTTTTTCTTGGTTACACTCATGGCAAGAGTGCTTACACGATTTTTGATCTGAAAACTCAGCAACTCATCCATTCTAGAGATGTTGTCTTTTTTTAGTATAACTTTCCTTATCATTCACATGATACTTCTCGCAGCACTGTCACTCTTCCTGTCCCAGCCACATCTTTTCCTTCCTCAATTTTTATACCCACTCATACTATACCATCATCATCTTCTTCATCTGGTGTTTCATCTTCATGGGGATCTCCATGAAAATGTTTACATCTTCATAGGGATCTGATTTGGAGGAAATTAACAGCCTTAAGCGATTCTTGGATACCACTTTTACAATCAAAGATTTGGGTGTGCTTTATTACTTCCTGGGATCGGAAGTTAGTTACAGTGATCATGGGATTCATCTTTCCCAGCATAAGTTCAGTCAAGAGCTAGTTGAAGATGCTGCTATTTCTATTGACAAATATGCTCTTACTCCTCTTCTTCTAAATATAAAGCTGGATCCTCTTTGATAGATTACATAGGTCTCCTCATGTCTAGTAGGCTAAAAGCCCATTAAGGTCCAATACCTTTGTAACCTATATATATGTTTATCAATGAATAAAAACTTCGAGGATGACATTACAATCAATTTCATGATCTTACATGGCATCACAACCTAAGATCCAAAGACCCTAATTTTCTTTTTCTCCTTGTTCTAAACCCTAGCCGCCACCTCCCCCTTGTCGCCACCCTCCTGCCGGCGCCGCCCCTCTCCCCCCCCCCCCTCGGCCACCCCTTGCCGCTGACAGCCCCCTCTCCCTCTCTTGCCCCTCTCTCTCCCTACCGTCACAATGGCCGACCCTCCCCCTGCCACCAACAAACCGCCCTTCCACTCCGCTCTCACGATCTCTAATATCAAAAACTGCATCCCTATCATTCTTGATCATGAATGACGTACCTAAACCATGTGGTCGCATCTCTTCACGACCCATGTTAAGGCTCATAAAGTCCTCCACCATATTGACTCCTCTGTCAATCGTCCTGAAAGTGAAGACGACGATCTCTTCGCTCAACTTGACACCATTGTCCTTCAATGGATCTTCAACACCATCTCAAAAGATCTATTGACCACCATCATCAATCCCAAAGACACCGCCTTGGATGCCTGGAAGAAGCTTCAGAATCTCTTTCAAGACAACAAGTTCACCCGTGCTGTCTATCTCGAGCACGAATTTTCAAGTTGCAGGCTTTCCTCTTTTCCGTCGATATCCACCTATTGTCAGCACATCAAGACCCTGGCTGATCAACTAGACGTCGTCGACTCCAAACCCAGTGCCATCCGCCTCGTCCTCCAGGTACTCTCGGGTCTCCCTTCTGAATACAACGATGCTGCTACTCATATCTAGCAGACGGAACCTCTCCCTACAATTGAAAAGACCCGGTCCCAATTGATCTTGGAGGAGACTCGCCTTCAACGTCAGACCACAGAAGCCGCCAAGGAAAAGACGACGTTGGTCTCGTCCAGCGACATCGACGAGACCTACGCCCCGCAGCCAAGCTGCAGCAACGACCAACAGGGATCGAGAGGCCGCGGCCACGGCACTACGATGCCCCTCACCCCTCCTGGCCCAACCCTGGCCCACCTTGGATTCCCTTTAGCTACCCCGGCGCGTAATATAGTCCATCATCCCCGTATACCAACCGTTAGTAGGGCTTGTTGGGTCCTGCTCCTCGACCCGCCGGGCATCAGGCCTACCCGTCGTCATCTGATCCAGCATACACTCCAACTGATGTTCATCACGCCTTCTCTTCGATGCAGCTGGTACCTCTTGACTCCGCTTGGTACATGGACACTGGCGCCACTTCTCATATGACGAACTCCCCAGGGACACTCTCTTCTCTTTCTTTTAAGGGTCATGCTCATTCTATTATCGTCGGCAACGGTGGTCGCCTTGCTACTTCGGGCATTGGCCATGCCACATTACCAACCCCTTACACCTTAAAAACGTCCTTGTTTCCCTCAAACTCGTCAAAAACCTTATCTCTGTCCGTCTGTTCACCACTGACAATAATGTCTCTCTTGTGTTTGATCCGTTTGGTTTCTCTGTAAAGGATCTTACTACGGGGGTTACTCGCCTGAGATGTAATAGCACCGAGGAGCTCTATCCTGTGTCGTCGCCCACACCATCCAGCCCGTCAAGTCATGTCGCCCTCTCAACATCATCATCCAGTCTTTGGCATGCGCGTCTTGGTCATCCTAGTCCTGCAGTTTTAGATTTACTTCGTTCTAAGAGTTTGTCAAATGTAATAAAAAGCCTCGCTCTAGTTTATGTTCTTCTTGTCAGTTAGGCAAGCATGTCAGACTTCCTTTTCAGCGGTCTTTAAACACTACTTTAGCACCTTTTGACATTATTCATAGTGATATTTGGACATCTCATGTGCCTAGCAAGGAGGGTCATAAGTATTACCTTTTGTTTCTGGATGATTATACACATTTCTTATGGGGTTTCCCTTTGCAATTTAAATCTCAAGTGTTTCCTATCTTTGCCAAATTCCATACTTACATCAAAACACAATTTCACACCTCTATCAAGTGTTTCCAATGTGATAATGGTCGCGAATTTGACAACAAAGACTTTCACACTTTCTTTAACACCAATGGGATCTCCTATAGATTGTCTTGCCCATATACCTCCCAACAAAATGGCAAGGCCGAATGAATCATCCGCACTATTACCAATATGATGCGCTCTCTCCTCTTCCACACATCAATTCCCATTCTATACCGGCCTTACGCCTTAGCCATCGCGTGCTACCTCCTAAACATCCTCCTTTCCACCACCCTCCACCATCGCTCACCGACTCAGGCACTATATTGCACTCTGCCTAGGTATGATCACCTTCGTACCTTTGGATGCTTGTGTTTTCCAAATCAGTCATCCACCGCCCCTCACAAACTTCACCCACGTTCCACCCCTTGTGTTTTTCTTGGCTACCCGTCTGATCATCGCGGTTACCTCTGCCTCTATATCAAGACCCACAAGATCATTCTGTCTCGTCATGTCACCTTTGATGAGTTGCGATTCCCCTTTGTGTCTCATACACCCCATGTGTCTCCGTCTGAGTCAGAGTCACCATTCCCACATTTTCTTTTTCCCCAGAGCTCTCCCGGTGCTCTTGCCTCTCCCCCTCCCCCACCACTGCCACCACCCCCACCAGACCACACACCCGCAGCGTCTCCGGTGTCTTCTGACCCCGTCAGATCGTCTCCATGACCACCGCACATCACCCCGCCGCTCAAAACCATGCCCACACCCCTCCGTCTGATCGCCATGCTGTGATGCCGCGGCCGCAGCAAGATGATGCGGCCGCGGCCAATCAACAAGCGGCGCCCGCAGCTTATCCCCATGACTCCGCCCCCTTGCCCCCGTCCTTCCAGACTTCCACTCACTCCCTTCCTCCACCTCGACCTCCCTTTCCCCCATTCACACCTCCCACAAAACAGCCCTCCTCGACCCGAATTGGCAGGCGGCTATGCTCGACGAATACAGGGCCCTTACGAAGAATGGTACTTAGGTTCTTGTTCCTCGCCCTCATGAGGCGAACGTCATTCGCTGTATGTGACTCTTCCGTCACAAGCTCCGCTCTAATGGGTCGTTGGAGCGCTACAAAGCCCGTCTTGTGGTCAACGGTCGATCTTAGCAGGCTGGTATTGATTGTGATGAGACGTTCAGCCCCGTGGTCAAGCCTGCCACTATTCGAGTAGTCCTGAGTCTAGCTCTGTCGCGCAACGCATTTTTGCATGGCCATCTTAATGAGATAGTCTACATGTTTCAGCCGCCGGGGTTTGCTGATGCCGATCGTCCAAAGCATGTCTGTCTCCTCAAGCGCTCTCTGTATGGTTTGAAATAGGCTCCGCGGGCTTGGTTCCAACGTTTTGCCTCTCATCTCTTCGTTTGGGTTTCATTGGGAGCCGTTCGGATACGTCTTTGTTTATCTATCGCAGAGGCTCAGACTTGGCATTCCTGCTACTATATGTCGACGACATCATTTTCACCGCCTCTTCCGATGCTCTTCGGACGTCCATTATTTTGCAGTTGAGTGCGGAATTCGCCATGTCTGATATGGGTCAGTTGTCCTACTTCTTGGGAGTTGTTGTTCAGCGTCATGCGTCTGGTCTGTTTCTCTCACAAAGTAAGTACGCTGCTGAGATTGTTGCTCGGGCTAAGATGGTCAACTGTAATCCAGTCGCCACCCCTGTCGATACATCCAACAAGCTCAGTGCTCATTCTGGTCCTTTGGTTGATGATCTGACACTTTACAGGAGCCTCGCTGGTGTTCTTCAGTATCTCACCTTCACCAGGCCTGATATCAGTTATGCCGTTGAGCAGGTCTGCTTGTTCATGCATGTACCCAGGGAACCTCACTTTCAGGCTCTGAAGCGGATTATTCGGTACATCAGCGGCACCCTCGAGCTCGGCACCACAATCACTCATTCCTCTAAGCTTGATCTTGTTGCCTACACTGATGCGGATTAGGGTGGTTGCCCTGACACACGTCGCTCCACATCTGGTTACTGTGTCTTCCTCAACGACACCCTTGTGTCGTGGTCAGCTAAGCGTCAGTCTGTCGTGTCTCGCTCCAGCGCTGAGGCAGAATACAGGGGTGTTGCCAACATTGTCTCTGAGTGCTCTTGGCCACTCTCGTCTACACTGACAACGTCTCCGCCGTCTATCTGGCTAGTAACCCAGTCTAGCATCAACGCACGAAGCACATTGAGCTTGATCTACACTTCGTCAGGGACAAGGTTGTCATTGGACATGCCCGCGTTCTACATGTCCCGTCCTCTTATCAGTACGCTGATATCTTCACCAAGGGTTTACCTAGACAATTATTCACTGATTTTCGTTCCAGTCTCACTGTACGGACCCCTCCCGTTTCGACTGCGGGGGTTTGATAGATTACATAGGTCTCCTCATGTATAGTAGGCTAAAAGCCCATTAAGGCCCAATACCTTTGTAACCTATATATATGTTTATCAATGAATAGAAACCCTCGAGGAGGACATTACAATCAATCTCATGATCTTACACTCTTGAAGGAGACCTGCTCACTGATGCTCTATATTACAGAAGGTTGGTTGGAAAACTCAACTTTCTCACCAATACACGTCCTGATCTTGCCTTTGTGGTTCAGAATCTTAGCCAATTCATGCAAGCACCTGGTCTTCCTCACTTGCTGGCTTTGCATCACACTATTAAGTATGTTGCTAGAACTCTTTCACATGGCATCACCCTTAACGGCTTCAATTATCCCCGTGTTGCTGCTTTTACCGATTCAGATTGGGCATCATGTGCCTTTACTCGCCGATCAGTCACAAGCTTTGTGATTTTATTAGATCAATCTCCAATAAGTTGAAAGTCTAAGAAGCAAGGGGTGGTATCCCGTAGTTCCACTGAGGCCGAATACAGGGCAATGGCCCAAAATGCAGCAGAGGTGACTTGGATTGTTTGATTACTTGATGAACTTGCCATCTCTCCAATCAAGCCAGTCACAATGTATTGTGATAATGTTTCCGCCATTCAGATTGTTCGTAACCCGATCTTCCATGAACGCACAAAACATATTGAGATTGATTGTCATTTTACACGTGAAAAGGTGATGGGTGGTCTATTGGATCTCTGTCATGTTCCTACGAGCTCTCAGTTGGAGGATGTTCTTACCAAGATCTTACCATCACACGAACAGAATCTCTTGCTGGGCAAACTCGGGTTGTCTTCTCCCCGAGTTTGAGGGGGGTGTTAAGATAAGTAATGAGTGTGCATAGAGTTAGTCTGCACCCTAGCACACATGAATCAATCTCACGTAACAGAATTTGTCAGCTAGTATACTAGTGGAAACCCATTGTAACAATCAGCACTTTTACAATACACATGATGAATGAATCAAAGCAAATTCTCTCTTCTCTCTCCCTTGTTTCTCCTCTCTATGATTCATACTCTCGGTTCTAATCTTATGATTTTCAGATCGATTTCATCATCACAATTCTTAATCCTCATCAAGTAACAATTACCACCTCTCTATAACATTCAAATTTATACTACCTCCTAATAGGTAACCCTTTAATGTACATATATACTACTAGATCTCATTGAATACGGGTGCAGTGATCTGGTACGGTCGTATGCATTTTTTATTAGGATAACCAGCCATGCCTTCAGATTCGATCGTCATCCTCGCACGAGTGGGTGTAGATACTCAGTGACAATTGCGCTCACATGTAAGCTAGCTCATTACCCATGTCGTCCTTCAACTTAGCACTCAGTTCACTAGGGTAAATGAGCACAGAGTCTAAACAAAGCCCGCCTTTAGTATGAGTGCAATCAATCTGTGTCATCGAGAACTTAATCTTCATTACCTTATCCGAGCTACCCACCACAAAGTCTCCAACATGGTAGCAAACCCAGTTCCCTGCTTGGCCTAGGTGGCATTTGGATGCTACATGCTGGCCATTTGAGGTTGAGAGTTCGAACCCTACAGGCTTTATATTCCAACCATGGACTTCTTGTAGGTTGCAAACTCGCCGCCCTAACCTTCCTCTTGTAGCCTTCCCTATTTGGAGTCTGAAGAATATGCTATAAGATCCTTCCGGGAAGCTGAACTCTAAATCCCCGCGGACTTCTACCCACCATATTTGTCGCAAGTATGCAATGGTGTGGAATCTGGCATATATACACGAAACAAGCGTTACAAATATATATGTAGCAACAATTAATATTACTGTGTATGTCTGTACGTATAAATTGCTCTTTCTTTGTTGTGTTCTTCAGTCTTGGTGGTGGTTGTTTGGCATCTATCTTTCTGTTCTTATGTTGATCAGATCATGTAGAAACAAGAACGATTTATTAGCTAGAAATGGAACAAAGAAGACATTTCAAATCAATATTTCAACCTTATATAATTAGGGATTTTGTTTTTCTATATATAGTCAAACATGCTTAATTAGCTTCTATTTAAATATGTATACATGATGTATTGGATTTTTATTTTAATAAAAGGACAACATTTTGTGATTTTTTTAAGACAGCACATGCATCATGTGTGAAGAACCCTAATGATGATGCTGGAGAATTAATGGAATGAGAAATATGATCGATCGGTTGCAATGCAATATTATGGCCCCATATATAAATAATCAAAAAACAATAATAGGTTTCGCTCTGACATCATATCAATCACAATCAGATAAGGTAGCAATCTAGTATGGCCAAGCCAAAGAGAACATAATGAAATACTCACCACACAGATTGGAAAAAAAATCCATTTAAATGTGTTTAATTACATGTAAGACTTTTTGTTCATTAAAAAAATTATCGTATTCTCTCAAATAAAATTTGACAAATAGTACACAGTTGCAGTGATATTTGTCTCAGACGGGACCACAGGTCACTTATAGATGGATGTTAACTTAACCTATGCGCATGACCGGATTCTATTTTGTAAACAGAAGAAAAATGTGCGTATAAATTTGTTTTCCATTGATTTTAGGACCAAAGATCTGAAAAACTGATCATCTTTTTAGGAAAAGCAAGAAAAAATTAATCATGCAAGCTAAGCAAAGGTTCATCATAAGTTAGTTGCCAATGAATGAAATTGCCCAAAAATAAAATAAAATAAATCTGAAAGTTTCAAATGAAATTCAATAAAAGATTGATATTTTTCACTAGAAAAATCTACCAAGTACTGAAGAATACATAAGTGTTAATTTCTGACCTGGATTCGTCAGAGGAGATGTGAGTCCAGTATCTTCTGTCATGGATGCCAGTAATGTTGAGGGCCTTCCATGAGAGGGACAAGCACATCCTCCCACTCCTCTTCTCCAGCCACACTTCCTGCAACACGCCCTTTTGCATCAGCTAACTACCATTCGTAATGTACTCGACATGATAATAACATTTTTAGATCACTATACCAACCTACAAACGACAAAAAAAATGAGAGGAAGAGAAGAAAAGTGACAGTTCTAGTCATGGCGGAATTAATCTCATTAAACCATTCCGGAATGGCTCACCGGAAAGGACTTGTGGGTAGTACCCATAGATCCCCGGTTCGAACCCCAGAATGACCGCTCTTTATTTACCAATTCAAGGAATTAATCTCATTAGGTGCACATACATATCTCAACAACCAATCAACAAATTAAGTCGCGCAGCCACAACTAGGGTTGAAAAAGGGCAACATTATATTTGGCTCAAAATGGTGTTGCAGTTAAAAGAACTAGTTGAAATTGAAACTAACCGGAATTGTTTAATGGCTTTTTCATGAATTGCTAAACATAGCCAAACAGCTAATTAAGTTGGTACTGTTCTAAATATTGGGGAAACAAGGAGATCGAGATTGCCATATATACATATATATGTAGGTTGAAATCCAAGATGTTTTTAGGGAAAATATGTTGATCTTAGAACACTCCATGTCCACAAAAGGAATGAAAGAGGATTGCTCAACATGAGATTTGGATTAGAATATTTTGGTCGATTAAAGAGTGTTTGATCTCACCTACAAAAAAAATAAAATAGAATAAATCTAAACCACTAGTTAGCTAACTAGTGACAAAGAGCGGTAGAGAGAGAGAGAGAGAGTCGACCTTGGAGGCACCATCAAAGCGGACGGGCCGACACAGCCTGGCATAGAACTGTTTCTTGGTCATAGTCAGAGGCATTTCATCGAGCAACTTGCGTGCAAGGAACTCGTAGTTGGAAGGAAGCTTTGTTTCCCAAACTAGATCGGCCGTGGAAGCTCGCCAGAAGGCCTTGTTGAGCTCGGCGAGGCGGCAGATCTCCGGCGGATCAAACCTAGAGATGATCGAGGCGATACAGCTCTCCGGGAGCTCCCCCAGCGCGAATATCTCCGCCTCCGGCGCCGACGACAAGTCAGAGAAGCTAGCGCCCATTATCAGAAGTCAATTCAAATGGAATGGTAGAGCAAGAGGTAGTAGAATGAGAAGGACGGGAAAGAGAGGATGGAAATTGTGTTCAACATGTTGATTTGTTTTGTTGGCATCTAAAAGTCGCCATGAAAGGAGCATGAGAGAGAGAGAGAGAGAGAGAGAGAGAGAGAGGAGGAGGAAGTTGGGGGTTGAGGGTTTGATATGGAGGTGGGAAACAGGGGAGGAGTTGGTATTATACGGTTTGAAGGAGACGTGTATGAATTATTATTATCATCACAATTTTTAAACAGAGGGTAAAATTTTATGATTTTTGATTTCACGTTGAAAGAGTCATCAAGTTAAATTGTTGGATGGCAATACCCAAAATTCTCCTTTCAGAGAGAGGTTGTGTTAATGGTCCTATTAATTAAAATGGATAAAAGCCCAAATTTCAAGGGACCAAATATATGGGCCAATTTTTCATATTGGTAAAGCCTTGCAAGACGAGCTCTTTAAAAAAAAAAAAAGTGGGAGTGCAGTTCCATAAGGAGAGAATGACATCGGATATACCAAAACCGGGTGAGATTTGTAAAACTAAACCCTCCTTGAAAATATTGTAAAAATAGCAAAAGGCGTGAACAAATGGTAAAAAATAACCACCCCCTCCGCTATTTTTGCCAAAGTGGCAAAAAAATTGGTATAGTTTTGCAATTTATCCTTGTTTGAAAATGCGATTTATGCCTGTTTACTTTCTGTCCTAATAGAGAACAAAATTTCGTAAGAACCTTGTTGATCTGGTCACAGGCAGTCTTAGCTGTCGATGCGAAAATAACAATGTCATCAGCGAAAGCCAGAAAAGGAATTCGTGTTCCGTTGCGTACAATAGTGATACCCAGGTGGCTATGAGGTTTAGAAAATTCCTTGTTGAGTCCACGAGCAAGGACTTTAGTGAGTATTAGGAAAAGATATAGTGATAGAGGGTCTCCCTACCTAAGGCCACGTTCTGGTATAAATAAATCTGTTGGCTCATTATTTACTAGAACCGAGTAGGAAATCGTGATTATGCATTTCTTTATCTATCCTTTGAAACATGGAGAGAAGCCAAATCTAGTCATAACTGAAAGGAGGAAATCCTAGTCAACTAAGGCCATGTGGAGAGAATCATAGTGACAGTTATATGGTTCTATTAATTAAAATGGACAAAAGCCCAAATTTCAAGGGATCAAATACATGAGCCAAATTTTCATATTGGTCCATTCTAAGCAAAAGCCTTGCAAGACGAGCTCTTTAAAAAAAACAGGAGAGCGGTTCCATATAACTGTGATTCTCTCCACGTGGCCTTAGTTGACTGGGATTTCCTCCTTTCAGTTATGGCTAGATTTGACTTCTTTTTACGTTTCACATGATAGATAAAGGAATGCATAACCACAATTTCCTACTCGGTTCTAGTAAATAATGAGCCAACAGATTTATTTATATCAAAACGTGGCCTTAGGCAGGGAGACCCTCCATCGACATATCTTTTCCTAATACTCACTGAAGTCCTTGCTCGTGGACTCAACAAGGAATCTACTAAACCTCATAGCTACCTGGGTATCACAATTGTATGCAATGGAACACGAATCCCTTTTCTGGCTTTCGCTGATGACATTGTTATTTTCGCATCGGCAACTAAGACTGCCTGTGACCAGATCAACAAGGTTCTTACGAAATTTTGTTCTCTATCAGGACAGAAAGTAAGCAGCCATAAATCGCATTTTCAAACAACACCTAACCTAACAATAAATCAGAAAAACGCCATCCAAAGCGAACTAGAAATTTCTTTTACAAACGATCTGGGTACTTATATGGGTTGCCCCATCATTTGTGGCCGAACAACGAAGGGTGCCTTTAAAGATCTCCTTTCTACCAAATCGCAACTTCACAAACAGAAAGCAAACTGCTTGTCCCAAGCAGGACGATGTACCTTGATAAAAAACAACACTATACAACACTATCAGCAAAACCCCTACAACTAATGCAATGCTTCTTATTGCCTAAATCTATACACTTGGAACTAGGCAAGATCAATAGGAATTTCTTATGGAACAAAGGCCAAAACATAAGCCACTAATCAGCTGGTTTGAGGGATGCAAATCCATAACTAACGGGGGCCTGAGACTCCGCAGCTCAGAGGATATGAATAAAGCATTACAACTAAAACTAATTTGGAAAATATTGGCAGAACCCAGAAGTCCCCGTGTCTCTCTAATTACGGAAAAGTATCTCGAAACTCAAAACATATTAAAATACCATAGAAAGGGAGATTCCTCTTGGCAATGGACCCAACTCACAAAATTATTGCCTCTTTTTAAAGATGGAGTCCGGTGGTCTATTGGCAATGGTGATCAAGCATAAATTTCTGGCTGGACCACTGGGTTGGTGATTCCCCCCTCATCACAATGATTTCTGATGACCAACAAATTGATCTTCAAGCAACAATTTTGCAATTCTTACTAGAAGATAAACCATAGATATTACAAAACTAAACAACATCGTCTAAGACATACTACCAAAGGAAATAGTTCAATCAATAGTTACGACCTCGATACCAAAGAATATACACATTGACAGACTATACTTGAAATGGAGTAAGAATGTTTGGTTTTCTACAAGCTCTGCAATATCAATGCTCAATAATATGAAGCACCATAAAAAATCTAACTTCAGATGGATTTGGAACCTTGATATACCACCCAAGATCAAATCCTTCCTCCGGAAGATTACTAAAAATGGAATACCCACCTCAGTCAGACTTGGTTCTCGTGGTATGAGAATACTGACTACCTGCCCCTAATGTGACTCAAACTATGAAGATATTAACCATTTGCTTTGCCTTATGAACAATAGCAACATTGGACCCATCACTAGTAGCGATACTAGATAGTTACGTTGCCTTAGGAACTGATTTAAACAGTATCATAAGAAATGTTAAGGAAGAAATTGGAATTCCTCGCTTCACTAAACTAGCCTTTGCCTGGTGAAGTATTTGGTATTTCTGCAACAAATCTTTATTTGATAATTTTAAACCGGATGTGTTAAGCACAATAACTTTCATAAATGACCAAACCTTTATGTGGAAAAATTCCCCGCAACATGATGATAGTTTGGAAAATCTGCAAAGCAGTGGAAACAACAGGGCCATAACAAACGGCAAGAGAAAGAAAGCAAAATGGCAACCCCAAGAGTAGGTACATACAAACTCAATTTTGATGGGGCCCTATCCTCATTCTCAAAGGGCTCCTATGGATTTATTATAAGAAACCACACAGGAAGTCTGATTTTCTTCGGTGCGGAGCCTTCTCCTATCTCCTCCGTTGCTGGGTCTGAAGGCTTCACACTGTGGAAAGCGATCCTAGCGTCACAAGATCTAAACATAACAAACATAATAATTGAGGGTGACAATCTCACCATTATCAATAGCCTTAAAGGCTTTGGGATGCTCTTGGGAGATTCTGAAATGATCGTCTCTGACGGTGTCAGTGTAGTCTCCCTACGATCCTTTCGATCCTTTAAGATTCGTCATGTCTATAGGGAAGCAAACCAGGTTGCGGACAAATTATCGCATTTGGATCTTGCTTTCTCAGGATCTATAACACCTGACGATTTTGTGCTTCGTAATATCATCTGTTTGGATGTTCTTGGCATATAAGGACCTCCCTATTGCCAATTTTTTTCGATTCAAAAAGAAAAAAAAAATAACTGTGATTCTCTAGGCCGGATCTCTGATGCCTTCGGTGTTCCCTTCAATACATCACAAAATTATTTAGATTATAAATAAACATTAAAAAAAAATTAATTTTTTTTTAGATTCTATACCCTTATATTGATGTTTATAAATTTTAATTATTAAAATTCATTTTTTTAAAAAAAATAATAAAAATTATTTTCTTAAATAATCGATATTTTAATTATCTATATTTTTAAAACATAATATTTTCACAATAAAATCTTATAAACATATCAGTATAAAAGTATAGAATTTTAAAAAAGATTAATTTTTTTTTCCAATGTTTATTTATACCTAAAATAATTAATTTTGTAATGCGTCGTAGGGAGCACTGATGGAGTAGAGAATCCAGACTGGTAATAATTCTCAGGTTAAAAAATAAATAAATAGCCGTCTACAAAGGTAGATATGCCATTCTTCCCACTTTGCTTCCTTTACGTTTTGCAGGTGACGGAGGACAAGGAGCAGGGAATATCCATCATAGAAATACATGCTCTCACTCAGGGGATAACCTCATATTAGGCTGAATGTTTTCAGTTTCGCCTAGACGTCGCCTAATAGTAGGTTGAGAGTATCTTGTTGTTGCAGGAGGATGGTCAAGTATGAAATAAATATAGAATAAAGATCAGACTGACTTCCTTGTCTCAGCAAATAAATACAAGACTTCCTCCCGTTGTAGTAGAAGGTTGTCAGGATCGAATCCACGAGGAAGCACGTCAGCAATTCTTAGGTAGCAACAGACTCTCACAGACAAGCAGCAGAAAGACAGAAATAAAAGCAGAAAATAAAACAGAAAATAACAAATAAAAGCAATGAACAAAACAAAGACAGAAAAGACAAAGCAAAGCAGAAAATAAAACAAAGCAACAGGCGTACTCGATCTCGACTACAGCCTACTCGAGATCGACTAGAAATAGCAAAAACAGAAACTTTTGAATCGAAAACAAAAGCTCAAACTCAACTCGATATAGACCAAAACCAACTCGATCTCGACAACAGGCTTACTCGAGATCGACAACAGCAAGTCGACAACAGAAACAGGTAATGTCGAGTAAGAACCCTCCTCGATATCGAGTACAGGCTACTCTGTATCGACTAAGAACTCATAAAACTGTAAATCGCAGATTTCGAACACAACTCGGAAATTTGACAGAAATAAACTCAATATATGAAAAACTTCCAAAGCCAGGGTATCAACGCCACAACGATAACCATGCAAAGTAACGCATAAAGGCATAAAAGATCATGCTTTCCATCAAAATAACTTTCGTTACTAACAAATAGGCATATAGAGGCTTTCGCATAAACCCTAATTGTTACTAACCCTTTTCACATAATTAACCCAAGTTGTATTAAGATCACTTTCGCTTCAATAATACAAACAAGGATCACCTTCAACTTTCGCAAAAGAATCATGCTCATAGGGATAGAAGACTAATTGCATAACAAGATCTGACCTTTACTGCATCACCTTACATGGCCACCGTCGGGCTCACCCCAGCCCCAGAAGTGGGTGGACTACTCACGCCTCATTGCAATCGCAGACATTGATTGATGAAAAGAAACTTGCATTAAACTATATTCAAAGCTTTTACAATCCCGGCAATCAACTTTCGCAGAATGCCAAAACCCTAAAAACTTTAGAACTCCTAAAACTTCTCTGTGGAACTACTTCTCTCTCCCTAAAATTGTATGATTGAATGAATCAATAAAACCAGCCCCTAGGGCTTTATTTATAGCCTTATATTCCTTGCTAATCAAGGATGAAAATCTCTATCTATATCTAAAATTATATCTAAAAGCTTAATGATAAATAAAAGCAATAACATAATTAAATTTAAATAAGGGAAATATATCTAAAGTCTTCAAGTGGATAGATCTCTCTCTTCATGATGGATCTTGATAGCTCTTGATAGATCCGGATGGAATTTGATCTCGAAAATATCACCATCGGATTCGGGATAGAACCTTAACAAGATACGGATTACTCGACGTCGGTCACTTGGGGTTTCCTCGACATCGAGCAGCTTCCTCGACGTAGACCAGCTTCCTCGACGTAGAGTAAATCTCCTCGACGTAGAGCAATATTTGTCTTCATCTCGTGCTCGATCTCGTCTTCTGGAGCAAATGTCGAGCAAGCTCTTGTCGATGTCGACCAATGTGGTCGATTTCGAGTAACGCTGTTGCTTTCAGCATTCTGCTCCGTTCTTAAAACGCACTTTCCCGAGTCCTCGTTCGTCATATTGACGCATATGACCATGCGTTGGAAAGCTCTTTCCGAGGGATACAACTTTCATGAAGACATCAAAGCTTGATTCATAATGATAAAAGCCGAAAAATGGGTTTTTCTCTAGCTGCACCATCCTTAGCTTCTCCATGAGTTTCCTTTAAGCTCCAAAGTGCGTCCGATTTCTGCCAAATATAACAAAAACTTGTGTAGACCTCCATATATTGCAAATAAGTGTAAACTACACAGATTCTGTATTATTCTAACCCAAATGTATGCAATGTATGCAGAAATCGATATAAAAGTTACTGTTAAACATGGCAAATTAGGCTCACAACAAACACCCCATACTTAAGCTTGCTTGTCCTCAAGCAATACCTTTATTTGTCAATCAGGGGAAGAAATCAAAACTCTCAACATATTAGATACTAGTGTCACGGATCCATGCATGTGCAATTTAAAGAGCAACATCTACTCACAAAAGGAGGGTTATGCAAAAAACATTCATAAGTGACAAATCTTTGATAATCAAGAGGACTTTAATTAAGCTCAAATAAGGAGTAGATTGATAAAAGGCTAAAAGGTGGGCAATTTTTGGCAATGTGGTGCTAATGATCCGGGGAAATGGAGTATTTCCAAACTTGAATTTCCACATTCCTTCTCCATAAGAATCATCACCTTTCATAATGCTTTTATCAATAATAATGCTTTTACCTCTCTGACCTCAACACTGCCTTCTCGCGAGTCGCAAACATGGGTGTCATGAATGGCCCCGGATACTTAGTGCTTTGGACTCCTCACAATGTGTCCCATCTCTCCAAACTATTATCTCAGAGAGCAGGGTCAATCTACCTTTATCTCTTGAGGTGATTGGATTTTCTTTCAATCATTAAATTTTCCATATATTTCAAACAATTTCCTTCCAAACTCCAATAAATGACAATAATCACAACACAAACACCATATGATAATCTCCATAATGTAACATCATTCTCAACATAATCCCCGAATAGGGTAAAGAATGGCAAATATTTAGATCATGTGGAGCAATGACTGAAATAAGGCATATTATGGCTTTTGTGATGCATAAGCATAGGTATGGCTAAGATTTCAAACAATGAGCATTATATGTAAATATAAAGTCCTCAATCCTCTTATCATGCAACATGTCAAAAGCAACTTCGAATTTTACCTCCCTTCATGGTTTTCAAGAAATAATGCACTTCATTGTGACTTCCCTTTACTAGGCAATTTCATGCTATATCTCTAATGAATCCAATTTTGCATCGTTGAGTTCAATATAAAACTTCCATGACATTATTCAAAAAAAAATTAATGGGGGTCATTTTTCTCAAATTTTGAAAAACATGCATATAAGCACATAAATCAATAATGCATTCCAAAATAGCCATGTAGTAATAAAAAAAACTAAACTTTAAACATGCACACATAATGTCAAATAAAGTAAATATGTATAATGTAAGCCCTTCCCCCACCCCATACTTAAACATTACAGTGTCCTCACTGTATAAAAATAAGGGTAAAGAAAGAAACTCACTAGACAGGTGTGCAAAACCTCTTAATATTGAATGGAAGCACTCCCTGGGCCGAGTATGAATATTGATTGGTTCTATCCATGGACCTGAAAAGTATGGAAGACATATACCCACAATAGAAAAACTAAAATGGTTCAAAACCAAAAACAAAAGCAACAAAGTTTAAAAGTCCCAAAAAAATAAATGTCTATTTACAAGCTCTAGATTTTATAGTCGCTAGGCCGACTTTCCATTTAGCTCAAGGTGGCATTTGCAGGGCCCATGTAGCTTGGGCCTCAAATAAGACTCCATTCTTGTCCATCAGCTGCAATCCTCCAGAATGGATCTTGTTCACCACGAAAGGTCCCATTCGCTTCTTGTTGAATTTATTAGGGAACCAATGATCCTTTGATTTAGAGACATAGAGCTTGTCTCCAACTTCATACTCCTTGGGCTCATAATTGGATATCCTACATAAGCGCACATACCAAGGCAAACCTCTCCCATGTATAGATAGATCTTTAATGGAAATAGGAGAAGATAGATCCATACCTTGGCTTACCTTTGCAGAGACAGAATCGGGGACCACAGTGTTTGGTCGATCTCGACTAGGGCTAGTCGATCTCGACGAAGTTTCAGGTTCTGGTGGTGGACTGCTCGCAGATGTAGGAGTCGGCGAAGAGAAGTGCTTGTCGACATCGAGTGGCCTACTCGATCTCGAGTAGGATTCTGCTCCTCGAGGCTTCAGTGTCGAGGAAGGCGAAGTCGAGGCAGCCGAGTGGTGGTCGATCTCGAGTATCTTACTCGATGTCGAGTAGCCCTCAGCTTCTGTATTGCTGCTTGATGACGCTGGTGCTGGTGGAGGCTTCTGTTTCTTGTCGAGATCGACTAGGGTCCTCGATGTTGAGGAGTCTTGGTCGATCTTGACCCCATACTTGGTTCTTGTCAAGGCATCCAAAAAATAATTAATCCACAACGACGTACCTTGGTTTGTGTCGATTGGATTTTCTGCGTCCTCCTTTAGGATTGTCATGATCTTCTCCACTTGGGCCTCCATGTCCCTCTTTTCCAGCTCCTCAGGGGTCATATTTCTGACCTTGGGTTCCCCGCAGGTGATGTAGCCAGCTGAGATAGATTTGACCTCTTCCATTGGACCTGTATGCCTTTCAGTTTTATTAAAGGAATACTCAATTACCTCATCGCTGATGTTGAAGGTGAGCACTCCTTTCCTTACGCTTATGTTAGCATCCACCGTCGCCAAGAAGGGTCTCCCTAGAATAATTGGATAAGCAGGATCTTCTTGCATATCAATAACTAGGAAATCAGCAGGGACAAAGAATTTACCTACTTGTACTGGCACATTGTCCACCATGCCTGTTGGGATGACCACCGTGTTGTTGGCCATATAAAGTCTAGCATCCACAGGCTCTAGGGCACCTATCTTAATCTTGGACCAAATTGTTAAAGGCATTATACTCACACTAGCTCCAAGATCACATAAGGCATTAATTTTGTATGGACCAAATCCAATGGTTATAGCAAACTTACCTGGATCCGGCCTCTTCTCCAGTATGTCCAAATGGCTGCATTCCTCTGTAATTTCAGCCATTGATCGCTTTTTGCTCAGAATCTCCTTCAGGAACTTAACATAGGATGGCATTTCATTGAGAGCTTCTGTGAAGGGGATGGTGACATTGAGCTTCTGAAGCATCTTGATGAAGCGCTGAAATTTCTTTTCTGCCGGGTCCTTTGGAGATTTTGTGGGGAAAGGGAGCTTCTTTTTCTGATTCGGAGCCAGAATAGACGTCGGAGGTGCTGCAGCTTTCTCGATCTCGGGTTGACCGTCGTCGATGTCGAGTAGCCCCTTGTCGATCTCGACCAAATTGGGTGCAGTCGAGTTGCTGTGCAGTGCAGACGAAGGTTTCTGAAGTTTCTCCTCGAGATCGACGAGGCCTTCCTTGAGATCGACTATAGTGTTGTCGATGTCGACTTGCTATTCTTCGTTGTTCTGCTGCTTTCCGACCTCTGGCTCTTGATGGTTATGGCCGCTTCTGAGTTTTACAGCAGCGATGTGTCCAGTCTTTCCCTTAGGATTTGGTTCTGAAGATCTAGGGAGCGCACCTGACTGTTTGGGGATTCCCGCTGCTAGTTGACCAATCTGTGTATCTACTGATTTTCGCCATATATCAATTTCCCCAAGCCTAGAGTTGACACCATGCATCTGTGTGTAGACGGAGTTGAAGGAATGCCTAGTTTCTGAGTGATTTCTCCGTATTTCCTCCAGGACTGTCTGTATATCATCCTTTTTCTGGTCCCTTTCCGGATGTCCTGGAGCTCTGTAGGGCGGGGGGGGGGGGGGGGTTCCTAGGGACACCTTGGTTCCATTGTGGTTGCTGAAACCTTTGGTCCCCCATGTAGCGATTGGGACCCCCTGCGTAAGCTACCTCCTCGTGGTGTTCTACCATCCTGACTTGCTCTGTGTGTGGGCACTCAGGAGTGGTGTGCCGTTGTGATCCGCATTCAATGCAAGGCTGGTTGATAGAAAGATACTTTACTTGCTTAAGGAGCTTCTTGTTCTGATCTCTGTAGTACTGTTCCCTTACATCCGGATCAATCTTCTTAGGAGGCTCATAGAGGGGCATGGAAGGTGCTGGCCTGGCGTATGGGTTCTCTTCATAAGTTGCAGTAGACCCATACTTGTTGTCGTAGTTGGTGAGCTTCTCTAGCACACCCCATGCGTCACTTGGCGGCATTGTCAGATACAAATAGCGAGTATAATGGTTGATTCTGTCCTTAGTGATTTGATCAAGAGAGTTGAAGAAGATCTCCTGAATGACGTAGGGTGGCTGTCCATGAGTAGGGCAAGATCGCAGCAGTTCTTTGTAGCGCTCTCATGCCTTTGCCAGCAGTTCCCCTTACTTCTGTTTGAAGGCGGTGATTTTCTAGCGCAGATGTGCTGTTTTGGCGGGTGGGAAGAATTTGTTCAGAAACTCTTGCTCTACTTGGGCCCATGTTGTTAGTGATATTGGTTTCAGCCCTTCAAGCCACTTCAGTGCAGGTCCAGCTAGAGACCAGCGGAAAGACTTCATCTTGACATATTCCAAAGTTGTACCTTCAGCAAGAGTACGACACATGTCAGAAAAGTTCGTAATATGATCAAGAGGACACTCATTAAATCTACCAAAAAAAACATTATTTTTAAGCTCTATAAGAAATTGAGTGCGAATTTCAAAAGAGTTATCAGGGATTAGAATCGCCGATTCAGGCACGACGAGAGTGGGATGCATATAATCCTCTACAGTGGTTGGGAATTGGGCAAGCTCAGCTTCTGCTTGCTCCCTTGCTGCTTTCTCAGTGGCGATAGCAGCATCTTTAGCGGCCAATTCCCTTGTAAGCCTGGCAATCAGCTGTTCTTGTGTTTCAGCGGCCGCCATGATCCTTTTGAGTTTAGAGTGGATGTGTAGGTAACGCTCCGGTTCGTCTAAGCTGTCAAACTCAGGTGGTAGACCAGAACGACGCATACACCTAAAAAGTAACTCAAAGTAGACGTGAGATTCAACTACCTAAGGCGCGAATGATAGCTTCCCCGGCAACGGCGCCAATTTGTTGTTGCAGGAGGATGGTCAAGTATGAAATAAATATAGAATAAAGATCAGACTGACTTCCCTGTCTTAGCAAATAAATACAAGACTTCCTCCCGTTGTAGTAGAAGGTTGTCAGGATCGAATCCACGAGGAAGCACGTCAGCAATTCTTAGGTAGCAACAGACTCTCACAGAAAAGCAGCAGAAAGATAGAAATAAAAGCAGAAAATAAAACAGAAAATAACAAATAAAAGAATGAACAAAACAAAGACAGAAAAGACAAAGCAAAGCAGAAAATAAAACAAAGCAACAGGCGTACTCGATCTCGACTACAGCCTACTCGAGATCGACTAGAAATAGCAAAAACAGAAACTTTGGAATCGAAAACGAAAGCTCAAACTCAACTCGATATAGACCAAAACCAACTCGATCTCGACAACAGGCCTACTCGAGATCGACACCAGCAAGTCGACAACAGAAACAGGTAATGTCGAGTAAGAACCCTCCTCGATATCGAGTACAGGCTACTCTGTATCGTCTAAGAACTCAGAAAACTGTAAATCGCAGATTTCGAAAACAACTCGGAAATTTGACAGAAATAAACTCAATATATGAAAAACTTCCAAAGACAGGGTATCAACGCCACAACGATAACCATACAAAGTAACGCATAAAGGCATAAAAGATCATGCTTTCCATCAAAATAACTTTCGTTACTAACAAATAGGCATATAGAGGCTTTCGCATAAACCCTAATTGTTACTAACCCTTTTCACATAATTAACCCAAGTTGTATTAAGATCACTTTTGCTTCAATAGTACAAACAAGGATCACCTTCAACTCTCGCAAAAGAATCATGCTCATAGGGATAGAAGACTAATTGCATAACAAGATCTGACCTTTACTGCATCACCTTACATGGCCACCGTCGGGCTCACCCCAGCCCCAGAAGTGGGTGGACTACTCACGCCTCAATGCAATCGCAGACATTGATTGATGAAAAGAAACTTGCATTAAACTATATTCAAAGCTTTTACAATCCCGGCAATCAACTTTCGCAGAATGCCAAAACCCTAAAAACTTTAGAACTCCTAAAACTTCTCTGTGGAACTACTTCTCTCTCCCTAAAATTGTATGATTGAATGAATCAATAAAACCAGCCCCTAGGGCTTTATTTATAGCCTTATATTCCTTGCTAATCAAGGATGAAAATCTCTATCTATATCTAAAATTATATCTAAAAGCTTAATGATAAATAAAAGCAATAACATAATTAAATTTAAATAAGGGAAATATATCTAAAGTCTTCAAGTGGATAGATCTCTCTCTTCATGATGGATCTTGATAGCTTTTGACAGATCCGGATGGAATTTGATCTCGAAAATATCACCATCGGATTCGGGATAGAACCTTAACAAGATTCGGATTATTCGACGTCGGTCACTTGGGGTTTCCTCGACATCGAGCAGCTTCCTCGACGTAGACCAGCTTCCTCGACGTAGAGTAAATCTCCTCGACGTAGAGTAACTTCCTCGACGTAGAGCAATATTTGTCTTCATCTCGTGCTCGATCTCGTCTTCTGGAGCAAATGTCGAGCAAGCTCTTGTCGATGTCGACCAATGTGGTCGATTTCGAGTAACGCTGTTGCTTTCAGCATTCTGCTCCGTTCTTAAAACGCACCTTCCCGAGTCCTCGTTCATCGGATTGACGCATATGACCATGCGTTGGAAAGCTCTTTCCGAGGGATACAACTTTCTTGAAGACATCAAAGCTTGATTCATAATGATAAAAGCCGAAAAATGGGTTTTTCTCCGGCTGCACCATCCTTAGCTTCTCCATGAGTTTCCTTTAAGCTCCAAAGTGCGTCCGATTTCTGCCAAATATAACAAAAACTTGTGTAGACCTCCATATATTGCAAATAAGTGTAAACTACACAGATTCTGTATTATTCTAACCCAAATGTATGCAATGTATGCAGAAATCGATATAAAAGTTACTGTTAAACATGGCAAATTAGGCTCACAACATATCTCGTTGTCGTTGGAGAGTTGAAACTTGTAAAGACCGGGAAATTTTATAATATTAAATTATTAAAATAGTGATTTATAATCATTCCGCTTTCTAAGATTTGAGAGGTTTGGAATTTCCGTCCTTAAGCTATTGGTTTTATTCTAAATATTTCAAAACGAGTTACGACATTATTTAGTTGAAAATTTAAATTATGTTTTATCCCGCTCCCATATGCGAAAACTGTAGATAATATATGGAGTTCGTTATTAAACTCGGATTTGGAAATTTGAAGATCGTTTTGAAGATTGTTTTGAGTTGGATCGGATAAGATCGAGAGAGCGGGTTTTGGGATTTGTTTTCTGGGTATCTTGAAGTATCTTCTTGGGACCACTTGAATTGTCTTTTTCCTCTTTCCCATTGTTTTCTTTCAGATCAACCAAGCAATCCCTCTCTATGACAGATCAAAGGTAATAACCCCTTATTCAGCTGCACCTCTCCCATTTTGAGACACACCCACAATGCTTTTTTCCTCCCTTCTCTTACCTTGCAACCCTTGTCTTGGCAAAGAAACAAATATCAATGTTCCCCCTTGTGCTTCTGAACAACCCACAGCTTTTAATTTCTTCTTTTCCACTGCCAATCTCACGCCAAACAGCTCATAGCCATCCTGAATCAATTTGACCCCAAAACTGTCCCCTTTATCTCGGATTGCCGCCGAACACCAGCACCTCCTGAGAACCCCTGAGCGCCACCCGAGCGCAGCAGCAGCATGGGCCACCACTTCCTCGACGCCAGCAAGCCCACGGAGCCCTTGGAGAGCCGAGTCGAGCACCATTTGCTTCACCCTTGTGTTCAGCTAGCGAAGCCAAGCGCCAGAAGCTCCACTCCCTTCCTTTCCAAGTGGCAGCTCTTGAGATCCCATCACTGCTTACCCGAGCACCCGCGACTCTATTTTTTTCCGAGCCCATGAGCCGCCGGCGCAACATCTCCGTCGAGCCATTCCTCTCTCTCGAGCCTTGCTTTCTAATCCGAGGCTGGTAAGCCCTTTTCCCTTTCTTTCCGCTCCAAAATGTGATAAAAATCCACCTTTAACCACCCATTACCGTCCTAGGCCACCTCCGATGGGACTCCGACTCCGACGAGGTGAATCGAGGCGGAATCGATCGATTCTGGGCGTGAAGAACCCCCTCGGTGAGGAACCTCTCCTTCTCCTTTTTCCTTGTCGAATTCATGTCTTCATTTTCGGGGAGAAGGTCGGATTTAGGTCGTCGCCAGCGAGCTTCCCCCTTCCCCTTCCTTTTCCAGTTTTTCGAATCCAGTGGGCGTTGATGATAGAGGTGGCAATCAGGCAAGTCGGGTCGGATTTGGGTCGGGTTATTCGGTTTCGGGTCAAATCGGACTCGGGTTGATAACGGGTGTTATGACAATTCGGGTCGAGTCGGATCGGGTCGGGTTCAATCGGGCATTATTTTTTCGGATACAATCGGGTTTTCAGTTACAATTTGATCAAGCAATGTCGGATTTTGGACAAATCGGGTTTCGGTTTAACCGGACTTCGGTCAAGCCGGGTTTCGGATGAACCGGGCTTCGGTCAAATCGAGCTTCGGTCCAATTGGGTTTCGGTTGAACCGAGCTTCAGTCAAACTAGGCTTCGGTCGAATCGGGTTTCGGTTGAAATGGTTTTTTGGTCAAATGAAGTTTTAGAAGTTTTAGTTGAACAGAGTTTCGCTTAAATTGAGTTTATTTTTTTTGGCTGAACCTGATTTCGTTTTGAATCGAGTTTCCGTCAAATTGAGGTTCACTTGAATCAAGTTTCTATCAAATCCACCGTATGACTCAAATTGGATAAATGAAATAAAATTTAGTTAAACCAAACTTTTATTTATTGAAATTTCAATTTTATTCAAATTTTGCTTTATAAGTTGTAACTCATCATTAGTCGATGTGTTTTAGATTTTTAGTCATATTTATAATAATAATAATTTATATATGAGATATTTACCTTTTTATACATAAGTTATTTCTAACCAATTCGATCTCTCTCTCTCTCTCTCTCTCTCTCTCTCTCTCTCTCTCTCTCTCTCTCTCTCTCTCTCTCTATATATATATATATATATATATATATATATATATATATATATATATATATATATATATATATATATATATTAATAAGAATTTATAATGTGTTATAGAATATAGTTTAAAGTTGATTTGTATAGACAGCCTTTTCTTCATTGAAAATAAAAATATTAGTACACCACTTTAAACGAAATAAGATTTCTTCTATCTAAATGAGAACTATCAAATGTTACGATATTGCTCCAAAGTTAGATTTATCCAAACTTCATATTATCTAATTTGATAACTAAGATTCAATAACTATAGTATAAAATATATTTTGAATGGTTAGTTAAAAATTATTATTGCTAAAGAATGAATTCTTAGTCAAATAGATAAGAAAAATTCTACTAAAGTAGTTTAAATTTATATTTTCCATTATATCATTCTAGAAAGAACACTTACAAATCTATTGTTAATTATATGATTAAAAATAAAACATCAGTACACCACTTAAACAAAACAAAATTTCTGCCATCTAAATGAGAATTATCAAATGCTATGACATTGGTCCAAAGTAAGATTTATCCAAACTTCCTATTATCTAATTTGATAACTAAGATTCAATAATTATAGTATATTTTGAATGGTTAGTTGAAAATTATTATTGCTAAAGAATAAATTCCTAGATAAGTAGAAAAAAATTCCACTCAAATAGTTTTAACTTATATTTTCCATTATATCGCTCTAGAAAGAACACTTACAAATCTATTGTAAATATGATTAAAAAATAAAACATTAGTACACCACTTAAATGAAACAAGATTTCTGCTATCTAAATGAGAATTATCAAATGTTATGATATTGGTCCAAAGTAAGATTTATCCAAATTTCATATTATCTAATTTGATAAGTAAGATTCAATAACTATAGTATATAGTATATTTTGAATGGTTAGTTGAAAATTATTATTGCTAAAGAATGAATTCCTAGATAAATAGAAAAGGAAAATTCCACTAAAATAGTTTTAACTTATATTTTTCATTATATTGTTCTAGAAAGAACACTTACAAATCTATTGTTAAAGATTATATTTCTTCGTCGATCATATAATATATATTCTATAACAACTAAAAAGCTTATATATTTTTTAAATATATAATTTTTAAAAATGAATACAAATTATAAAATAGAAAAATGTACCACCCCAAGAAGAGAATTAATAGAAAAAAAGATGGAATAAATTTAAAATTATTTATAACTATAACTTCATATTTGTCAATTAAATAATAAAAACAAAAAAAAATCAAGAACGTGTATTACTAGAGTGATCATTAAACTAAAGAAAGGACAAAAAGATATAAAATACTGTAAAAGAACAACTCAAAATTTAGAAGGGAAATAAAAGCAAATGGTATTTTGGGAGGGAAAACTAAAAAAATGGAAAATTTAGGAGGGAAGTCAAATTAAAGAAAAGTACCGTACTACTGTACATACATTTTCATTTACCTTCAAATTTTACAAAATAAAGTACTAAATTATTAAATTCATTTTAATTTTACACAAGAAACAGTTCAGGTTCAGGTGATTTCGGGTGTCGGATGTAATCGGGTTCGGGTGATTTCGGGTGTCGGATATAATCAGGTTCGGGTAATTTCGGGTGTCGGATATAATCGGGTCGGATGATTCGGTCTTCGGGTTGTTGTCGAGTCGGTTCATTTGGGTATAATCGGGTTCGGGTTAATATCGGATTCGGTTTGCTATCGGGTTTGGACGGAGTTCGGGTCGGATCGGTCGGTCTCGGTTCCGAACTTTTTAAAATTTATTCAGGTGTCAGTCGGATTCGGTGTCGGGTCATTCGGATCGGTTTTCTCGGATCGGGTCGGGTATTGCCAGCTCTAGTTGATGATGATGAACAATGGCCGGTTGGTTTTCTGATTTCTTATTTTAATTGGTTCGGTTCACTTGTTTTAACTAAAGGCAAACCGGTTCAATTTAAATGAAGATGGGTTTGGGTTGCTTTTCTTTTGATTTTGGATCCGGATTTTTTTAAAAAAAATCAGGTGGGCCTAATTCCTTTTGGGCTCTCTCCTAGGCTTGGTTTCGAGTTATGTTGATTGGGCTTGTTGGGTGTTGAGTTATGAGTAGTTGTTGTTTTATTATACATGTTATATAATTATGGGATAATTAGGTAACCGTACCATTTTCAGTTTTTGTTTTGGTAAATGTACCTTTCAAGTTTTTGTTTTGTTAATTATACTTTTTTTTTCTCTAATGACAATTTTGCCCATGTTTTTTTTTACAATTTTCTTCAATCACGTATATTAATATTGTAACACAAATCGTTTCCCTTTCACCCGCTCTCATTCCATTGACACTCATTTCTTCCATTCATTCAATCAATTGATACTCCTATTCCGTACACGTACCTTCCTTCTACTATGTATGCGAAGGTTTTCGAGGTTAATTTTGTGTTTTTTTTTTCCATGTGATTTCTACCACGATCGACTCTATCGATTCTACCGAATGAGCGTATAATTTTCAATTCCCGATTATTTGTTTTTGGGTTATGTTATGTGTGATTGACTATTGAACCATATACCATCAACGTACAATGGCACTCATACCCACTAGATCAATATCTCATATCTCTACAGGTACTGAATGCGTGCTCTCCACAATTTTTTTTTTATCGATCGTGGTACGTGTAACCCTAATTTGATGATTTGAATTTTGTAGTTACAATAATTTTAGAAATCGGTAATCGTTACACGTTACAATAATTGTTTCATGTGGATGAGTTCTTGTAACTCAAACTTCAATAGGCAATTGTAGTTACTAGAATATATTTGCTCGTTAAGTTCAAGTAATTAGTTACAAGAATGAAATCACCTACAACGAATTAGTTACAATTAGATACAAGAATCAAATCACCTACAACGAATTAGTTACAAGATTCAAATCACCTATTACAATAATGTGATAGTGTTGATTACAATTATAGTTACAATAATTAAGGATGATTACAAGAAATTAACTTTTTTTTTTATCGGATACAAGAAATTATCTACAATACAAATTAAGGTTACACTTTTTTTTTGGTCTTGTAATTAAGGTTACACTAATCTAGGGTTAATATTTAGAAATTGTAATTAAGGTTTTCACATATGATAATTAAGGTTTCAATAGATCGAATACACTAAATTACAATAGTTTTCAACATATGTCATTTCAATTACTTTAATCTAGGTTACACGAATGTAAGATTACAATAAATTACAATAGGTTTAAATAAAATTAAGGTTTCGAAATATTACATTAATTAGTCTAGGTTACACTAATTTAGGGTTACAATTAGCAAAGTAGGAAAAATATCAGCCTAAATCAATAGGAAAGGGCGGTGATAAAACTATATCATCCTAAATTGTAGGGAAAATATCTTAGATTATTGAAGATTTTTTGTTTTTTGGTGAAATTTGAAGATTAATAGTAACATAAACAATTTCAAGGCCAAATCAATTAGGATAGGGTGTGTGCATAATTTCCCTTTTAAACAAATCTTATCTATTGTATATCTTAAATAATTTTTATCTATTTGTTTTTTTTTTAATTTTTAAAAAGATAAAAACTCTAAAGGGTAAATAGGTAAACTCCACCCTCAAAAAGTACAATTACTAAAAAGAAAAATTAAAGGGTATAATTACCCAAAAAAAAACTGAAAAAGGTATATCTCCTCAAATTTTCACTATAATTATTATGTTATAATATATGATTTGAATTATTATCATTATGATTATATTAGTCTGAGATTTGGTCAATTATAAATTATGGAAAACATATTTTTTGGGAATTTTATATGTTATAAAGTTATTTAGGAAAATGATATTATTTGAATATGTGTTATAAATAAGGTTATGCAGATGGATTCATTTTGGAAATGTTTATCATTGTCTTAAATTACTTGAAACATTAAATTCGAGGTTTTGAAAATAAAATGCCGTGATCGTTTTAATAATATGATTTTGGGAAGTTGGTTAAGGATTTAAATGATTAATGTCGGAATTTGACCAAGTATGATTTGAGAGATTGTTTTAAAAATGAGTTGACTTAACTTGAGACTTAAGAGTTTGGAAAGCTTTGGGAAATGAGTTTTGAAATATTATTTTAATATTCAATACTAAAGAAGGGATTTGATGGAACTTGAACTATTTGATCTTGAGCTTGAATTTATGTTAAAAGTGTCATTTTCAATGTCGAGATTTTGACTTGGCTTGATGATTTTGGTTTTGAGAAGAAAATTGGAAGAATGATTTTGGTTGATGTTGATCATATCGGAAAGGTTTTGGAAAACGGTTCCACTATCGGTTAGTTTTGAGTATGTTGAGAACTTGGGTTTCGTGCGTATGAATGTTGATCCAGTGGCTTATGGAAATGGCTTGATGATAGGTGTGTGTTGCTTTTGGATTGCTTTTGACTTGCATTTGGGCCCTTGCTTGTATTATCCTGCTGTTCTGCATCTTCAGGTAAGTTCTCTTGGGGGCTTACCCAGGTTGGACATTAATGCATGTTGTTGCATTTTATGTTAGGTGTTGCATATGCATAAAAGCATGCCATGTAGTATCATGCTAGGATTGCATTGAACTAAGCATGTGGTTACTATGTGTGCTTGAAACAGAACGGCCGTTATCTGTGATAGTCCTAGAGTCTTTGCTAGGGTCATAGGGTAGCCCACCCTCATCGGGTACCCTGAGTCAATCGAGTCTATATGAGCATGATATGATAGCCCAGCACCATCGGGCAAGCGATGATATGATATGATATGATGATGTCGTGGTTTGTGCCCCACCACGAGGAAATTGCTATGCTATAACACCGAACTGGCCAGTCTCTGCACTAACGGGAAGGGATGCAGAGGTAGGAGAGGGATATGCCACTTGGCATTGTCTTGGGCCCTTTATAGTATTTTTTTACACATTATTATAACTAGGAGCATGCTAGTTTGTTTGACTTTCGTACTGCATTAGAGCATCTTTATTAGGTATAGCACATACTATGTGGCCTCAACGAGGACTGCCAATCCCGCATGAGTGGCTCGATCTGACTCCTTTTCCTATTCTTCTTTTAAAGGTATTTTATGCAAATTTTGAGTGCTCGATGTCTATATGACGGGGTTCCCTTTTGGCGATTATTGGACTGAAAGACCGACTTCCATACTTATAAACTTGGGTAATTTGGATACTCGTATTTACCATGATTTTGGTTTTGACCCGGCTTCACTGTGGCAAGCTGTACCTTCTTTTCGTTTTCGCAGTTACTCTTAAATGAATTTCCGCGACTTAGTCTATAGGACAGACTGAGGGTACCCAACGGCCCTCCGATTGCTTTGGGGTTCGAAATCGCCGCTTTAAAAGGATAGTCTTTTGAGGTTTGAAACCTCGATCCGTACCTGGATTGCAAGATCCGAACAAGGGGTTTTATCCCTTGAAACGTAACACTAGTACAAAACACACGTCTTTCGGGGTTTTTTTTAAAAAGCATACGGGAGTTTTCAACCTCCCGTTATTCGCATCGCTGAGAAATGTATCTCGAGAGTTTTATAAAAACCCGTAAAAAACAATTCTCGGTCAGGGGTTTTCCTAAAAACTCCCGAGAGATAGGTTTATCAAATATAGTATTTTACCTTTAACTCTCTCAGGAGTGTTTTTAAAAACCCCCCGAAAAATATTGTAATTTTTTATAAAAAAAAACAGCTTCCTGCCCGATTCATTGAACCGGTAGGAAGCCAGGATACTACACCAAATACCAAAATAACAACATCATGACCCTATATTACAATTCGGCAAAATGATGACAAATAAAAAGCAGTTCATCTTTCCTGTCATCCAAATATCATGGTACAGTACAATACAATTTTATTTCAGAAAAACAAACAGACTAGTTAATAATCATCTATCGATATTGAAGTTAAACAATATATATAATTCCATGAATGGATAGAGTTTAGGGGAAATAAAGCACTAAGATGATTTACAAGTTTGTGATGATCTGCTCGACACGAACCGAACACGATGACTTGATCAGAAAGATACGGTTCTTGTTGGAGGGACTCGTTGATATTCATTATTCAACAAGCCAACACTTTGTTCTCTAAATGATATTACACCCTACAAAATTTAAGCTATAAAATGTACCATAACTTCATATAATATATGTAAATGCACAAAAAAGGTAAAGAATTCGAAAGTATGAAGAATTCCAAAGTAGAGTTGCTTCATATTTCTTTTATTTTTTGTCCTATTCAAGGAGAAAGAATTAAAAATATCCACATATATAATAGCACTGCTACTAATGGAACATATGAGAAAGCATGAGAAGAAAGGAATAGAGTAAAAATAAAAGCATAGAGTATGCTCCTTCAAGATTCACCCAAACATAATCCAAAGACAACAAAGGGCACATTAACTCAAGATCAATCAACAGAGTAGAAATAAAAGCATAGAGTATGCTCCAATAGAGATTTGGGTGCAAAATGTCTCATAAATTGAAATCTAAGAATTATCCACTTACGCATGTTTCATTTGCTAATTTTATTACCACCCTGTGCCTGGGAATAAAAAATGACTTTCCTCCATTTTAAACATGGGACTACTGATCTTGTTAGTAAATTCCTTTTCCATTATTCTTTTCCTTGATTGTCACTTACTAAACAAGCCCTAAATGCAAGAGAATAACAAATGAAAGAGAACTTAAAATAAATATAACATTATTACCTTAAACTGCGAAACTGGAACATAACTGATAAGAAAACCATAATTTTGAGATACATTAGACCAGCTAACATCATCTCGAATCATCAACAGACGAGCAATGCATATCAACCCTGAGGCTCGAGCAGAAGGCGACATGTCCTTGGAACGCAAGACCCTCTCCACCAATTCCAACAAAGATTGTTTTTTCTTCTTCAGAACACCCCTAGGAACTCTAGGAATGACCATAGAAAGTATAGTAACTAGAGAATCAACAGCATGATCATGAGTATATGGAGAGATGGATGGCTCGAAAGAGAGACAATCAAGGGAGGAAACCGTGGAGCAGAAATAAGCCACAGGAGACAGGGAGAGGTTGTATCCCTAAGCTCCTGTGCCATGGCACCAAGTACAACACATAGGTGTTGGTGATCAGGATTCTCAGAATTGCCCAAGTTTGAGATAATGAATGCACCAAAATCAGCGCCCTCCTCCACAATTGGGTCAAATTCTTCCATTTCAAACAAAGATATGAAATAAAAATAATATTAGAAAAAATTAAGAAGATACAAGGAAAATGAGAGTAACACCTTATTAGAGTGCCCAACTTAATTCTTGTTGAAAACGAAAAATAATCAAGAATCTGGCTCAAAGTAGCTTGACTAACTTTCCCAATGTGACTTTCAAGGAAGATGAAATGGGCAAAACATTGCAATTACTTGCTCCACATGTTGAATGGAGTCGTTAGTAGTTTGAACCCAGACATAAGATATCATCATTTGTAGATGCATTAGAGTGAATTCTTTAAAAGAGAACAATAAATATCATAAATCAAAGAATTCAAAAGTAAATGGATTTAACATATAAATAAAAAAATGTAAGGAATATGAAAACAACCTCTTGAATGCTTGCTACAATTCCAGCACATCAGCTTAATAGCATTTGAAGATATTCAACGAGTTCATAGAGATATAAAGTCCAGAGAAGGCTGTAAACCGAGATTCCTTAGAGAAGTTCCTGCAACCAAATTGCGAGATTCAGTGAGTGTAGATATCATCCAAATGTGTACAATTTCAAGAAGAGCGCCCAACCTCAGCCCATATGATGCATTTCTTCAACATTGATCAAGCACATATCACCATCATAAATTAAGCACAGAGAGAAAGAGATACCAGAGTACAATTGGTCGATTTCAGCAAGAAAAAAACGACCCGAGGAACCTCCAAAGAGAGGCCAAACGGTCTGCAACTAAATTGGGGGATTCGATTCGATTAGACTCTATTTCATCCAACCGGAGTATAATTTCATCCTAATACAATTACATAAGAGAACACAAACCTGAGAGTGAGAGGAGCGAAGCAGCCAAGTCACTTCACCGGCGTCTCCGTCATCCCTCCCAGCAGCGAAATTTCTGTCGACTTCGGGTCACCTTGTTTCATGGAATAGGGTGAGACGAGTGACACTTTACAGAAGAGAACGACAAATCGGAGAGGAGCGAAGTAGTGTCTCCATCGGCCCTCTTTAGCAGCGAATTCTCTGTAGTCTGTAGATTTTCGGTGACCTATTTGACCAGCGCCAAAATTGATCGAAGAGGGGTAGAGGAGCGAAGAACCAATGAAAATTTCTGCAACCCTTTGAGAGTCTGGACGTTCTTCAATTTGAGTGAGTCATCGAGATCGATTTCTAGGGTTTGCTTCTGGAAGTTTTTCTTATTCTTTTTTGTAGCAATCGGGGAGTTTCTCTAAAGATATATTTTTCGGGGCTTTTTACTAAAATCTCCTTAAAGAAATGGATTCTTATCAGGGGTTAAACCAAAAATCCTGTAAGGGTATATCCAGGTTTAGCCGAGTTTTATTTTTTTTATACAAAACATATATCTATCGGGAGTTTTTATGAAAACCCCCTTGCGAGATTTATCTCTCAGGAGTTTTTTAAAACCCCCGAGAAATTTGTGTCGTAAGAACACCATTCTGTACTAGTGTAACCCGGAAATCATAGGCCGTTACAAAACTCTTGCCACTACACCTGATCACGAGGTGGATCGACCTTCATAGGAACGAAATGCTGCCAAAATTCTGGTAGAATTCCATCAACAAGAATTCAATCAAAAAATGCAGACAAGTTCCATGTTTCACTGTTGAGTGTTGAGAAACACCATATTCTAGACAAATAAAATGGTGTGTACTCAAAATAACCACAAAGGCAAAACCAACATGAATTGGGGATCTAAAAACTCCATTGAAAACATCAGGACAAATGTAAGCACAAGTTGGGTATAAAATAAATTAGAAGCTAAAAAAAAGGCAAACTAATAATTCCATATTCACTTTTAAATGAATATGAGGTCAAAATCAAACAAATTAAAATGATGAATTTTGAACTACTGGTGATTTAATCCCTCTCAAAAGGGTAGGTAGAAAGCTCGATATAAAGCTCAAGCTCGTCGAGGTCAGTAGCCAAAAAACAAATTACATTGGTCCTTTTAGAACTACGCCCAATGTGTTTCTGATTTATCGGATGTGTAGGCCACTTGACATAAAGCTACAAGCTCATTGAGTTCAATCACCACCCTCAAATGATATCACGATCAAACCCAAATACAAAATTCATCTTTATCCTGAAATACGATGACTTAATTCCACCAAACAAGTGGATATGTAGGAAATTCGGTGTAAATCAAATTCTCACCGAGTCCAGTCACACCCAAACATTCAAGCAAATCTTTTCTCTTAAGAACTACAAAAGATTTGATTCCTCTTTGTCAGATATATAGGACACTCGATGTCAAGCCAAAGCCTGTTGAGTTCAATCCCAAATTCCAAAAAGACTTTCTTTGGTTTCAATCGAAGTTAAGTCAATTAAGCAAAATCAGTTCGTTTAGAACTACGTCATGACTTGGTGCTCTTTTATGGGCTACGTAGGAAACTCGATGCAAATCAAATTCTCGTTGAGTTCAGTCGTCCCAAACCAAATCTCAAGATTTCAATATTAAAGCCAAAGTGTCAACTGTAACTCAATACAAAGCTTTCGTTCGTTGAGTTCAGTCGTCCCAAAAAAATCAAATTTCCATCAAATCCAAAGTGTCCGCTTAGACTCGATACAAAGCTTCCGCTCGTCGAGGTTGGTCACACCAAATCAAAACCAAATTCCACCATATTCAAAATTGTCCTTTTCAAGAATTACGTGTGATTTGATCCATTCCAAAAGGGTATGTAGGAAACTCACAAACGAGTTCAATCACAACACCTAAATTGACCATTAATTCAAAACAAGTCAAATTCCAAATTAAACTTCACAACAAAGTCAAATCGTTTTCTATGCAAATGATAGGCCGATTACTTGAGTTACCCTTCCGAGAAGGTAGGCTCAAGTTATTTAGGTGGAATGTTGTTCGAGCTACCTTTCATCAAAGGTGGGCTTGAACTTCATCTATGAAGAATACAAGAGAGTGAAACTAAATCCAAACCAAACCAAACATAAAATCCAAAACTCTAAACTACGTAAGATTCTCTTCCTCCAAGAGATACGTAGGCAACTCGTTAAAACTTGGTTGCAGATCAAATCACCAAAACCATTCAATCTTGGAATCAATACGACTTCAAATCAAGAGGATAACCAAAAGGGGTCAAACTCAAATTTTTTTTTAAAATTAAATAAAATGTGTTGTACAATTATTTGCGCATTTTTGTTCAACACCATCCAATTGCACTATTGCAAATACGACTTTTGGCAGCGGTAAAAAACCACTGCCTAAAGCCTAATAACTTCTGCCTAATGTCTATGGCAGAGATTTTCCGACCGCCTCATTTGCTGCCGTTGCTATAGACCTATTGCAGCAGTTTGGTCAACATAAGGCAGTAGATATAGAAAAACGGTGAAGTTTCTGCCAAAAGTAACTATAACCACTTCCAAATAGTCTAAGGAAACATTTATGTGCGAGAACAATGGAAGCGATTTGGTTCCGCTTTGGCAACGGTTTAAACTATATTATAGAAGCGATTAATATACTCTATGACAACGGTTTTACATCTATGGAAGCCGTTATTCTTATCTATAGCAGCGGTTATAGAACTTTGACAGTAGTTTGATAAATATTTGGCAGCTGTTTAATAGAAGGGATAATACTTTCACCATCCTATTGAAGCGGGTAAAATATCATATGGTAGCGTTTTTTTTAATCTATTGAAGGAGTTATATTTATTAATGATAGCGGTTATCAAGCTTTTGACAACGATTTTGTTTCTTTGTAGCAGCGGTTATAGTGTTTTGTGGCAACATATGTAAAAACCTACGGCAACGTTCGTATAGCTCATAAATGAATGATATAATTTTAAATATTTATATATATTGAAATCATAAATTTAAAATTAACTCTATAATGAAGAATAAATATTGCACTTTCATTGCATTGTAACATTAATGACAAAAGTTTCATTGACACACACACATCTATCTATTCGCTAATTGTCCAAAATTTGGGTTTGCTAGGAGTTAGTTAGTATATATTAACAAAAGGCTAAATCAAATGACATCGATTAGCAACATGGGCAATGAATGTCATTGAGTGACCTGCAATATGGTCGTCAACAACAACAAAAATTCGGTAATAGCAACATAGGCAATATAGACAATGTTTGTATGGGGCATTCGTGCCCTGTATCTTCTCTTTCTTCGCCATCTTGTTTTTCTAGCATAACCAAAGTGAAAGCAACATTAGATAAGAAAAGAAAATCAACTCCTATAACATTTAAGGTTGTTCAAGAGCTGGAATCTTTGACAAATAAGGTAAATATAGCATATAAGTTGTCTTTACAAAACTTTTGAGGGACCAATGGCATATTTGTTAAGACACACTTGGTTGAATAATTTGTCATTGTTTACTTGATTGGCTCATATACTGGTCACTAAAAATCAGCTCAACACAACACCGAAAAATCATACCGGTAACTAGAAACAAACTGAACTCACTTGCAAAAAGAACCTATTCTTAAGGCAAAAAAAAGTAACATATTAACATTGCAAAGTCACCCACAATGAACTAGCAAATCAAGGCGAGCTATGTCTGAAGGAGCCTAATCAAGGCGATGGAGGTGCTTGAGGAGGGCATAGTATGGTCAGTCGGGGATGGGGTAGCTTTATGGGCTTGGGAGGATCGATGGCTACCTCGATCGCCGTTGTTTAGGCCGATTGCTAATCTATATGGCAGCAACCCAAATGCAAAGACGATTGATTTTATTGATTGGGATTCAGGGCGTTGGGGCGAGGAGGAGGTACAGAGAAGCTTTCTACCATGTGATGCGGAAGTCAAATTGAACATCCACTTGGTAGATCCTATGACGGAGGACTCTGTGACTTGGTTCTATACCAAGGATGGGAATTTTTTGTTTAAATCTGCTTATCACCTTGCGATGGATAGGAGGGGAGAGGTAGCAAGTGGGGGGAAATGCTTGAATTCTATGGTGGAGGGGAGGTTGTAGAGGGCGGTGTAGAAGGGGAAGGTGGTGCCCAGAATACATAATTTCATTTGGACAGTGTGCAAGGGTATTGTACCATGTAATAATGTTCCTATAAAGAGAGTTTCGGGGATGGATTCAAGTTGCAATGCGTGGGGGATAGAAGAAATAACTTTGCACATGTTGTTTGAGTGCAAGAAGGCGAGAGAGGTGTTGCGAGGTTTCCCGAAGATCAGAAAATTAGGGAAGCGAGTGAACAACATGGCACAATGGCTAGGTCGGCTAATGGAGACGAAAAACGACGAGAATGTGTTGTTGTAGGGATATATTCTTAGTGGAATTCGGCACACTCAGAATATGCGTGTGTTTGAGGTAAGCCAGTAGAGATAGAACCACCGGCATAGGCTGATCATGCTAGGGTGGAAGCTCGATTTCAGTGGGAGGTCGTTAGGCAGGAGGAAGCTGTGCAGCAGGATGACAAGGATTACGAAGGTGGTATTTGCTAAACGAGGGGTTGACAGAGATAAATTGTGATGCGGCGTCGTGGGAGGAGAGTGGATGCAGGGTTGGAACGATAGCACGTGGATCGGATGGAGCAATCAGATGGCCAGCAACGAAGAGGATCCAGGATGGTACAAAGGCTTTTATTGCAGAGATAGAAGTGATGTTGTGGGCATTACAATTGGCAAAAGAGAAGGGGTTGGGCAAGGTGATAATTGAGACCGATTGTCTACAAGTAGTACAACAGCTCGATCGCCCTTCTTCCTTTGGTGGAGTGGCTAAGCAGCTATTGCACAAGGTCAAGGGGTTGGCTAGGGAGTTTGAGCCGTGCAAGTGGATCCATATTCGACGCGAAGGAAATCAAGCGGCAAATTACCTTGCAAAATTGAAAACTGTTTCTCCTTTTTTTTATCTTATTTTAAAAATGAAATGTTCTTGATAGAGAAAAAGTAATATCATAGAGATCCAGGGGCATGATCGTCATTTACAAGGTGAATCCTAATTAAACCCTGATTTCATTATATAAAGGGATTGTTAGCTTGGGTTGATGAGAATGCTTCTCTAACGACCGACACATTTTGACTTAAGCGTCGGAGGCTCCTACAGGGGAGCGAGCCCCACCTCTTCCTCTTCCTCTATGTAGGGAAGATCGATCGACACTAAGGAGGATCGAAGTGCAGATTTCTCGCAAAACATTTGGCGTCATCTGTGGGAAATTCGACCGAAAAGCAGTAGGTCAGAATTCTAAATCAACAAAGCAACGAGGATCGATGATTGGTGAGGGGGGATGAGGCGGCGGATCCTCAGGAGTGCCTTTGTTGACTGCCCTCCTCTTTCCTTTGCCCACAAACCCTAGCATGGGGCATCGTCGGCCTTTGCGAAAAATACAACGGACATGCTAGAACTCATCACGACTCACCAGCAGAAATTCGACCAAAAAGCAGTAGGTCAGAACTCTAAATCAACAAAGCAATGAGGATCGATGATTGGTGAGGGGGGATGAGGCGGCGGATCCTCAGGAGTGCCTTTATTGACTGCCCTCCTCTTTCCTTTGCCCACAAACCCTAGCATGGGGCGTCGGCGGCCTTTGGCTAGGGAGTCATCACTCCTAGCTATAAAATGGCTTGATATATTTCATAATGTTGGAAAAGATATAGGAATAGAAATGTAACAAGGTTCTGAATTTCTTTATGTTGAGCATATTTTTATTAGAACTCATGTATCCTGAACAGCCCTCTAACTTCCTATCTGATAGTTTCTATTTTCTAATGTTTGTGAATTCATTACCATTTTAAAGGAAGATCAGTTTAGCTAACATGTTTCTGCTATAAAAAAAGTTAGCTAAGATTTCACACATCAACGATTTTCTGGACCTTACTAGAAAAGTTAAAGAAGTGTTCTTAAAACTGAAATCGTTTTTCTGGATATTATATGCTACTAGAAACTTTGATTGTATTCATTGCATTGTCAACATGTCTCTTTGGTTGTATATGGTCCGGACTCTTCAAAAGATGCTTGGTGGCTAGTACTAGCCACCAAGCATCTTTTTTTTTGCCACACCACACTCCGAGAACGATCTCGGAGTCGCAGACGGGTCAACGAGTTGGCGGATGTTCGACCCTAACCCGCCAACCCGAGCAACCCGACCACTCATTGATCCGGATCTGACGGGTAACCGACCCGATGGATCATTAACCCGTGTCGACTTGACGGGTCTATATCAACCTATGACTTGTGACCATGTCTAATCTCATCCATGACTTTTCAAACGACATGTAAAATCGCTTTTTGCTGATAAAAGTTGAAAATAAGCAACGATTTCATCATCGTGTTGAATTTACTATGGGCGCTATTCTCGCTTTGATGATTAGGTGCTTTTTTTTTGGTTAACCAAAAGGGTTCACTATTATAAAGTTATTGATGGTGGATGTTTCACCTCCACATACTTTGACCTCCCTTAGAGCACCCACAATGGGGTGTTTAAGCATCAATATAAGAAATTTAATAATAAAATAACAAAAAGAAGGGACATTTTATTAGGGAATGATTTGATAGGTTTCTAAGCAACAAACCCTTAAAAACTTAAAAAGTAAGAGAGATGAGGTCATTTGGACAAGAAGGAGGAAAGAGAAAGAGATAGATGATAATTGTGGGGTTAGGTGGTGGGATCAATTTTATTTTTATATTATTTAGTTTTTAATAAGGTGGGTTATAGGGATGTGAGGTTAAATTTTAATGTGGTTTCTAATGAGAGAAAAAAATGAAAAGTAAAGTTAAGGAACCCATTATAGATTTCACAAATGCGGATGTTCTTAACTCCCACATGGTGGAAAACCAAAGGTCCTAATTTATGGCTTGTCCTTTGTAACCATCTCCTTCTATGCATATATAAGGCCTTGTAATTCTCCTTTGATACACACAAGTAATAGAGATCTATATTCTCTCTTTTCTATGTCTCCTCTCAACTCTTATTCTTCCACATATTATTACACGTTATCAGCACGATTCGATCGGTAAGGATTCACCGATATATACATGCATGAAATGTCCCACCTATATACCTATTCTCGGCCACTACATTTTGTTTCTTATTATATATTGATATGCCTGCAATTTGTTTTTGTTATTAACCGGCATTGCATTTTGATTAATTAGCAATATAATCATGTGAATGCAGTAATATGTATGTTTGTTAAATAACCGGCCACTGTATTTTTTTTGTTTGTTAATCTGTGCATATATGCATAGGCAATATGTGATCACTTGCAATTATATATCATTTTGATTTTGCATGCAATTATTTTAATTTGTTCATGCGTATAAGGTCAAATCTTCCTTTTCTTAGTCGATTATTTTTGTAGAGTATGATCTTGTTTAATTTGTTTGGTTATTCCCTTATATTATCACATGCCGTATATTATGATTTATATATATTGTTGTTGTTTTTCGTTACATCTCTTGAAGCTAGAGATTAACTAGTATTGATCGAGTTATCCCCCGAATAGGATATACTATATATATTTAAGAAAAATTGTCCTTGAGGAGACAACTTATCATCACCTGAAGTGGATCGATATACATGTTGTACGTAAAATATACCATCCCCGTAGAGATGAACCGACTAACTTCATCTCCGTAGAGATGAATCGACCAAATTTCATCCCCATAGTGATGAAAGAGCGAATCTCACCGCACAAACAACAAATTATTTATTTATTTGTATGTTTTTTATTCTTCATCTCTCGAAGAAGATGATCGAACGGACTAATAATCTCATCTTCCAAAATAGATGAATATGGACGGGATCATTTGACACTCATTTATCCCATTGAAACTTATCACTAACCAGAAGTTAGTTAATAATAAAATGTTTTTCTTTGTGGCATTCGGTCATTCATGTGAAAAGATGATGGGCGGGATCATTGACATTCACATACACACCCACTAAAAGGGACCAGAAGATCCTAGGACCCGAAGATCCTCTATAAGGGTGACCAAACATATATGGTTTGTCATCTTGGCAAATCAACAACAAGACTATCTAAATTCAAAGTAAATGCAAAGTCTCTAATGTCTCTTGAATGGAAACAATGAGACAACTATGGAACACTATCATATAGACCAGTGTAATTCCAAGATTACAGATGCCTCAACACTTTGGTTATCTGAAACATAAGGTAGAGAATGTTATCAAAAACATTGTTGAGCCATAAGATAGCTCACGACGACCCAGGAGAATCGTTGGTCAAATGGGCCCATGCATGTTTGCATTTTGAATTTGACACAATAACAACTCTCTAATTATCTCCAAAAGAGAGCATGTCATTCAAAGGTTTTGAATAAGCAACATATGTTCCGAGATGTACCTCCTTCAAATGAACTATAATCAAACCACAAAGAAGTTGGATGATACATGGGGTTTGAGTCCCTATTGATATCAGATACCTAGAGCTTTATAATGGTAATCAAATGCTCGGTATTTAGGGGGAGAGGAAATGAGACAATTAAGAAAAAGATTGCACGGAAGCAACTTCTCTATTATTTCATATCCGCAGATAAATACAAGTGAACCAGAAGTTCAATAAATGAAATGAATATAAGGTTTAGCAAATATGTCATTGAAAACATTTACTAAAAGCCGACCTATCAAAGGTTATATGTAGAATCTATTCACCAGAAGTGAATATAATTTCGTCTCCAAATGGAAATGATGGATGTGGTAGGTCTATACCTATATGGCTATAAATGAAAGGATCGATTGAAAATGCCTGAATCATTAATGTCAAAGCACCGTCACATGCAATTGATTAAAGATCCTTATAAAGAGTACTTGAAGTACCTATAATTGTGAAATTGGTGACATTGTATTAAGCCCCGAAGTACCATACAAAGTTGTACTCTTTTCCTTAATCTTGGTTTTTATCCCATTGGATTTTTCCAAGGCAAGGTTTTTAACAAGGCAACTTACGCACCATTTAATACAATAGACCCCCCTGATCAAATGATGAAGTGCACGTTAGGTCCTGAAGTACCTTATGACTGTGCTTAATTTGAAAGCATCTTAACACCAAGACATATAAGTCATGCATGTCGATGTCAATTGCAATATATGAAGACATTTCAGCTTGTACACATCAAAGACAATGTCCAGACTTGACCATGGACCTCATGAGGTCAGATTTATCAAGAAATTAGACGAGCTTATCATAGCATGAGAAAGCTGCAAGCAGAATGTTGAATTCAGGGGGAGAATATACGCATTGCACTCTTTTTCCCTTCGATCAGGTTTTGTCCCACTGGGTTTTCTTGACAACGTTTTTAAGGAGGCAATATCACCAATATTATGAAGTCAGACTGTTTTTTTTTTGAACCGGAAATAATTTGGCAATAAGGAGACCTTATATGCCAATATTATGAGATAATATATCTATTTGTTATTGCAACATCCATATTAGGCATGGCCACGGGTCAGACCCGACGGGTCGACGGGTTCGACCCGCCGGGTCAAGGGTCGGGGAAGGGCGACCCGAACCCTAACCCGAGAATTCCACGGGTTGGCGGGTTCGGGTCACCCGGCGGGTCAAAGGGTCGATGCGTTGACCCGGCGGGTCTGACCCGCCGGGTACCCGCTGGGTCGACCCGACGAGTTTGACCCGTGTTGGACGGGTTTGCACTAGTTTGGAATCGGAATTGTCGGATTTGTCGAGAACGGGAACGGGAATTGAACGCCTATATGTTTGACAAATATCCTTTCGTGTTCACAAATCATAACTTGATTCTTTATTCTTTAGGTACAAATTTATATGTCAAGTTTCCAATTTATTTTATTTAGTTTTTTGTTGTTTGAACATTGTAAATGTAATATATAATGTTTAGGTAATTTTTTCTAAGTTTTTAGATAATTAGTAAAAATATTAGCTTATAAAACACTATTATTTGAATCATTCAAACACAAGTTTATTGTAAACCGAAAGACGAATACACGTTTACAAATCACGACTCACATTCACCGATCCACATAACATAAAAACTTAAAAACATAAAACATAAACTTACTACATTACTACAATACTCACTGTTTAGGAATTAGGATTAAGACTTAGGACTTAGGAATAATAGACTAGTTTTTACCACCACTCGTCCCACTCGAGCCCGAAGCGCCATCGTTCTTCATCTTTTCGAGGTGCTTGTTGGTGATGTGAAGCTTCAAATTACCATGTCCAAGGTTATTTTTCATCTTGTACCTTTTAGCACAATGACGACAAACGGCTACGAATGATCGATCGGCTTGCACATCCGCCTTCTCGTAATGATCTCGGAACAACGCCTACCGAAGGTTGTCACCGGACATGATTACGACTTACGAGCTTATGAAAATCAAATTGATAGGTGATTAATGGATTGGATGGGATTTGTGACATGAAGGAGTCGGGTATTTATAGCCCCGAGCAATCAACTAGCCGTTATAAGTTACAACGGCTACATTTTTTTTATAAAAAAACCTCCGACATGTGGGCCCCACGACAACGGCTACATTTTCAAAATAGGTCAACCCGGCGGGTCGACCCGGCAGGTCACGGGTTGAGGATTCCCCGACCCTAACCCTAACCCGCTACCCGTCCCCACCCGCCAACCCGTCAACCCAGATCCGGCGGGTCGTTGACCCGTACGACCCGGCGGGTCACGGGTTGACCCGTAACCCGTGGCCACGCCTAATCCATATCTATCTTATTTGTTAGATAAAAGATCTCGTTAGTTAGATAGAATTTCCATTGTATTTTCTACTATAAATTCTCAAGCAAGTCAATGAAAAGAATCAAGCTTTTACTCTTTAAATCGTTCTTCATGGTATTAGGCTTTTTCGATCCTCTAACCTAAAACCTAAACCTACCGCCGCCGGCTACTAATCATCACCCTTACAACCCTTACAGCCGACGTCTATGGCCACCCCACTAGCAGTTTTCACGCCTGCCTCTCCCTACTACCTTTACCCTTCCGATCACCCGAGTCTCTCTATTTGCCCGGTGATTCTCAAAGGGGATAATTATCAAGAATGGATTGTCGCTATGAAAATCGCTTTTTCTGCAAAACGCAAAGATGGTTTCATTGACGGATCCATTACCCAGTCGGCTGCTACTTCCCCCGATCATCAATATTGGAGGTCTGTCAATCCAATGCTCATCGGATGGATTGCTCAATCCATCGAGCCTTCTCTCCGCTCTACAGTTACTTACTTTTCCACCATCAAGGAGCTTTGGGACGATCTCTCTCAACGATTCTCTATCGACAATGGCCCTCGGATTCTTCAGTTGAGATCTGAAATCGCTCGTTGCCGGCAGGAGGGTCAGTCGGTGTCGGCCTATTTCGGCCGCCTTACCAAGCTATGGAAGGAACTCCATTCTCTCTTGGCTCCTCGTGCTTGTACCTGCGGCAACCACATCAAAGAACGGGATGAGGAACGGACTCATCGGTTCTTGATGTGTCTCGATGACATCGGCTACGACACTCTTCGATCCACCGTTGTTGCTCAGGACACTCTACCAGGTCTCAACAAAGTTCATTCCCTCGCTCTTCAGGAGGAGCGCATGCTGTCGATGCGCACTACACAGGTGCCAGTTATGGACATGTTGGCGTTTGCTGCTAAGCATCGCTCCCCTCGCCCTCCGTCAGGTACTATCGACAAAAAGTCTCTTTTTTTTGTGTTCACTGCAATAAGACTAGCCACGATAGTGCTTCTTGTTTTAAAATTGTCGACTATCTTGAATGGTGGAACAACGACCGTGGAGTTTCTTATCCCGTCACCGGCTCTCCTCCGCCTCGCAACAAGTCACCCACGCCTCTTGACTCTGGCGCTGGAAAGGGGCGCGACAAGGTCACCACTGCTGCCGTCAATTCGGTTCTCACGAACTCCTTAGCCTCTGCCGGTTCTCAATCTCTCACTGCTGTTAATCGTGAGAGCTTCACAATCACCAATGAGCAGTGGGATCGTATGCTAGATATGTTAAAAAACTACAACACCAAATCTCGGAATGATACTCTCGCAGGTATTGTCTCTACTCCTTGGATTCTTGATACCGGTGCCTCCATCCATATGACTGGTGATCGTCAGTTGCTTCGGAATGCTCACACTGTCGATGACTGGCACATGAAGGACCCTGATGGATCGGTTGTCGTGGATAATTATGCTGGCTTGATCACTATTTGTGGTTCCTTTGAGATTACTGCTTTATTCGTTCCAGGCCTTACTTGTCATCTGATCTCTTTCGGTTGTTTGACTACCGATTTGCAATGCATTGTTACCTTGTCTGACAAGTTGTGTGTGATACATGACCACACTTCGAGGATGCTGATTGGAGCGGGTGAGGTTCGAAATAGGATCTACTGGTTGTGCTGGGCTCCGCCGGCCATCCCCCTTGTTGCTCAACATTCGGCATCCATCTCTACTTGCATCGAGTCCCCTTCCTTATGGCATCAACGTCTTGGGCATCCCTCATATTCATTACTTTCATCTTTTTCAAACACTACTAGTTAGTCTTTGCCAAATAAGAGTGTACCTTGTGATATCTGTTACAAGGCTAAACAAACTTGTTGTTCATTTCCTATTAGTTTGTCAAACGCTTCGGCTTCTTTTGATTTAATTCATTGCGATATTTGGGGACCTTATCGTGTTTCATCTTCTTCTAGTGCATCTTATTTTCTCACCATTATAGATGATTTTTCTTGAGCTACTTGGGTCTATCTCATGACTTATAAATCAGAGGTCTCTAGGCTACTCAAACAGTTTTGTAGCCTCACCGTCACTCAATTTCATAAAACCATTAAATGTGTCCGTAGTGACAATGGCTATGAATTTCTTGCCATGCGTCATTTCTTTGCAGATCAAGGCATATTGTTTGAGTCTTCCTGTGTTGCTACACCTCAACAGAACGGTCGGGTTGAGCGTAAACATCGTCATATTCTCAACGTTGCTCGAGCCTTAATGTTTCAGGCCACTTTGCCTATCAAATTTTGGGGGGAATGCGTTCTGACTACGTGTTTTCTCATCAATCATACACCTTCTTCTTTTCTTAAAGGTAAAAACCCCTATGAAAGTCTCTTTCACAAACCCCTTGACTACACACATCTTCGTGTTTTTGGGTGTGTATGTTATGCGTCTATCATTTCTCGCTCTACAAATAAATTCTCTCCTCGGAGTCGGAAGTGTATGTTTCTTGGGTATCCATTTGGTCAAAAAGGGTGACGTCTATATGATCTAACCACTCATCAGATCTTTGTCTCTTGTGATGTTTCATTTCATGAGGACATTTTTCCATATCCGTCACTTGAAACACCTACTCCTGCACCACCCGTCTACCCCACTTCGGCTACGCATGATGCTCCATTGTAGCCCCCTGTTGCTGCTCAGCCGGAGCCACCTCCGCCCCCTCGTCGGTCCTCTCGCACCCCAACCCCCTCGGTTTTACTCATAGACTATGTGTGCCATACTATCCGCAAGGTTGATCCTATTTCGGCTTCTCCGTCGTTGGTCACGTCTTCAGGTACGCCTTATCCTTTGTCACATTATGTTGATTCCCATACCTTTACTCCTAGTCATATCAGCTTCTTGGCGGCCATCAGTGCCAATCTTGAGCCGACGACATTCCGTGAGGCCTTCTGTCATCAGCATTGGTGGGATGCTATGCGTTCTGAAATTGATGCTCTTTATCACAATGGTACTTGGGAGATCACTGAGTTGCGTCCTCACAAGAAGGCAATCGGCTGTAAATGGGTGTTTCGAGTGAAATACAACTCGGATGGTAGCATCGAGAGTCACAAATCTCGTCTTGTTGCTCTTGGGAATCGTCGGATTGAGGGTACGGATTACTCTGAAACTTTCGCTCCAGTTGCTAAAATGGTGTATGTAAAGGTATTTATTGCAGTTGCCTCTATTCAGGACTGGGAACTTCATCAGATGTATGTTCATAATGCATTCCTTCATGGTGATCTTGATGAGGAGGTTTATATGTCAATGCCTCCAGGCTTCTCTACTCCTGGTCCTCGCCGAGTTTGCAGACTCAAGAAGTCTCTCTATGGCCTTCGTCAGGCTCCTCGGAATTGTTTCTCTAAACTACCTTCCGCTCTCATACATGTTGGCTTCTCTCAGTCCTATGCTGACTATTCATTTTTCTCTTATGCTCGATCTGGGATTGTCTTACATGTCCTTATTTATGTTGATGATTTGATCATTTTGGGGAACGACTCGGCTTCTATTGGTAGATTCAAGGCATATCTTCACTCTTGCTTTCATATGAAGGATCTAGGCTCGCTCAAGTATTTTTTGGGCATCGAGGTATCTCGTACTTCTGTAGGAATTTTCCTTTCACATCGCAAATACACACTGGATATTCTTGGGGAGGTAGGTCTTCTTGGCTCTAAACCTACTGCCTTCCCTATGGAGCAGAATAATAATCTCGCTCTAGAGATCAGTCCTCTTCTTTTGAAGCCGGATCGATATCGTCGGATCATTGGTCACCTCATCTATTTGACGATCACTAGACCTGGCTTGTGCTATTCAGTACATGTTCTGGATCAGTTCATGCAGGAACCTTGACAATCTCACTGGACGGTTGCACTGCGCGTCATTCATTATCTCAAGGGGTGGCCTGCTCAAGGAATTTTTCTTTCCCGTCACAGTGATCTTCGGTTGCTTGCTTACCGTGACTCAGATTATGCAGCATGCCCTTTGACACGTCGATCTCTCACTAGATATACTGTCAAGCTAGGGGAATCTCCGGTCTCCTGGAAGACAAAGAAGCAAACAACCGTTTCTCGCTCGTCTACTGAAGCTGAGTACCGATCGATGGCCACCACCTCTTGTGAGCTGGTTTGGCTAAAAGGCTCTTTTGCGCTCTCTATGCATACGTCACCGCGTCCCTATGCGTTTATGGTGTGATAATCAGTCGGCTATTCATATCGCCACTAATCTTGTCTAGCTTCCACGAACGCACCAAACACGTTGAAGTTGATTGTCATGTTGTGCGTGATCATGTTCAGTCCGGCAACATTGCTCTGTTTCATGTTCGCTCTTCCAATCACCTTGCAGACATCTTCACCAAGGCTCTTGGACAACAACAGTTCGACTTTCTTCTGGACAAGTTGGGCATTCATCGCACTCATGCTCCAACTTGAGGAGGAGTATTATGAGATAGTATATCTAGTTGTTAGTTGCAACATCCATATATATCTTATTTGTTAGATAAAAGATCTCGTTAGTTAGATAGAATTTCCATTGCATTTTCTACTCTAAATTCTCAAGCAAGTCAATGAAAAGAATCAAGCTTTTACTCTCTAAATCGTTCTTCAGCCAAGAACGTCCAGATGGACGAAATTACAAAGCACAGAGTCATCATGTGTCGAAGAGCAAGAGAAGGCAAGATTGAGGTGTGACAAGCGGTCCGCAACTCGGTTAGCCTCCCTACAAACATGATGAATCTCAACCGAAGGAAAGAAACCTAGAGAGACTAAACTGTCATAAAAAATCATTTCCGAGTCGTCCGAAGGTTTGCCACAGCCCTTAAGACTGTTGATAATGGTGAGGTTGTCACTCTCGATTATTAAGTTGGTTAGTTTGAGTTCTCGTGCTGCATTGAGACCATTTCAAAGGCCTAGACACTCAGCCCCCGAAACAGACGATATGGAGGACGGGCCGACGCCACAGTAAATAGGTGTGCTTGTATGGTTTCTGATAACGTATCCAAAGTAACCAGAAGAAGAAGTAGATAATGCTCCATCAAAATTGAGTTTGTAATTTTTTAGCTCTTGCAGTTATGGGTTGAGCCGTATTATTGTTTTGGGGGTTTGTATCATCACTGTTATAAATTATAATGCTACCGACCTCAAACACCAAGAGCCATGTCAATTTTTTTTTTTGCCCAAGACCACAGGCTGACGTGCGCACAGGGGCGGAGCCAGAAAAAAATCCAGGGGGGGCTCAACTATATTTTCGAGTTTTTTAAAGATATATATAAGATACAATCTTTATTGTAAAAATATAGTAGAAAACACATTAAATTTATGATTTAAATTGCTATTTTAAGTGTAAAAAGCTAAAAGAAGGGAAAAAAATCAATAATAAATGAAGCTATAGAGAATTGAACTCAAGACCTCATTGCTCAAGTTCCCACTCTCATACCAACTAAGCTAAGCACTTTTATTGATCTTTTACTCTTTTTAATTGTTTTTACCCCTTAAATTACCAAAAATTACAAAAAAAAAACATATTTTTAATTTTTTTTAGGTTTTCCTCCGGCTCAGGGGGGCTCGAGCCACCGCATGCCTCCCCTCCCTCCGCCCATGCGTGCGCATGTGAGCAACATGAGGCCTCGATTGAATCTTCCATTAAAATCTCTTTTTTGGACTCTTGCTGACAGAGGTGGGCGCCAGATGTGACAGGGGTCGTCTCGCATCCTATTTCGCATAATTTTTGTTGGACAGGAATAGGACGTGACCGAAACATGATTCACTATTTTTTTCAATCCAGTACGGGTCTTTTTCCTCACTGGATAGGACAGGACCGAGACGGAAAGGACGTTATCCATCAAATAAAAAAACATTATTAAAAAATCTAAAATTCTCATATGGTTTTCAAAGACATAACATATATAGGATTATAATAATTTTTATACTTTATGATTTTCCTTTTGTATATACACATTGTACATAATTTACACACAACATGATATATATACACACACACACACCAGTGGTGCCCACGGGGGAGGGACGCGACGGAACTACGTAGTATTTGGAAAAAAAATTTAAAAGTTAAAAAAATAATATAAAAAAAATTAAAAAATGTGAGAAAGTAGACTGAAATTGTCAGGCTTAGTTAGTAAAAGGAGGGAAGGAAGTATGAGTGATGCAAGAGGTCATGGGTTTAAACTTCATTCCTTACATTTATGCACTACTTTTTATTCATACCAAAATTTTCTTATTATAAATATCATATATTTAAATCAAATTTTATATTTTTCTTTTAATATTTTCATAAGATTATTCATTATATTACACATATATTTTTTTCAAAAATCTAAATTAAAATATGTAAGCGTTCATAAAATTAAATTAATAAAGTAAAATAAATTGTTTGTTAGAAAAATACTATAACAATATCAAAACATGGAAAAGAAAATACATTAATTGAAAAATAAATTAATTAAAATGATAAGCATTTATGAATTTAAATTGAAATTGAAGGTGGGATAAGACTTAATATGAAATGGTCACATAAGTTTATAGTTAAGGAGAATCAATTACGTGGATTGGTAAACAATATTGCTTTAGTATTATACTCGTATTAGATACTAAAGTATTAGCTGAGTATTGAGTAACGGTTTCGCTATATACACCTCAAATCTTACACGTCAATTCTGACGTGTAGGGTTAAAAGGGATTAATTAATTTTTTAAAAACGTTAATTAGTCAGAAGGCTTGCACGTCGAAACGGACAGTGGCGGATCCTGAAGTGTTTAGTTGATGGGGCAAAAAATTGATCTCTATTTTTTTTTTCGAAAAAATCATCAATATTTGAAGTTTTCGGGTTTAATTATAGTATTAAGTTATGAAGTTTAACAAATGATGAGTATGATAGAAGTGTATTAATTTGGTAATTGAGGTGAAAAATAATTTATATCGCTTCAATCTTGAAATGTTCATAACTTTTTACTCAGTTATCGGATTTGAGCTTATAATATATCAAATCGAAGCTATCGATGAGAGGAATATATATATTAAACTTTATTTTTTATTGGGGGGGCGACTGCCACCCCCGGTCCTTTAAAAAATCCGCCCCTGGAAACGGATGTGCATTATTAATGTTGGATTTGCATTGTATATAAAAACACACGTTGAGTAATGGAATGATTGGTGATTGAAATGATTTTCTATTTTAAAAAATTATAGTGGACTTAAAAGGTTGGAGTCAATGTAAAAAAATTAAATTAAACCTTTCAACGTACTTGTGGACGTGGTGTGTGTTTAAAGTTGAGCTTGGCTTATTGTAGTGATACAAGGCGACAAATCTCTTCTGTTTCCTAGCTCCCTGTTGCACTTGGAAAGAGCTTGGAAAGTGGAAAAATCGAACAAGGCAAATTGTCGAACAATATTGTAAGTACATAACCGGCCCCATACTATAGAGTTGATTGATATAGACCCCCAAGAAAACAGCCTATAGAGTCGATTTTTTTTTTTTTTTTTTTTTTGAAAAGAGTTGGTTTAGTGAAAGCTATCCAACTGCATCATGATGGAACTTATGTACAATATATTTCTCCATACCAAAATCAATTTTCATTCCGTTTACCTTACATAATATTATACCAAATGAGCCCTTAGTTTTCCCTCACATTTAGTGTTAAGATATTATATAATTTTGGTATTCAAGTTCAGAATCTATTTATTTAATTGCTTATTTACATATTTTTTATCCGAGTTCGGAAGACGATGGAACAATGGAGCAAATGGGAGCTTGAATGAGGCTAAGGAATGTCAGAACCATGGGACATGAGAGGACGAGGACAAACAAAGGAACATCGCCTGAATGTCAATCTGTTGGATTTCACCTTTGATCTGTGATTTGAGATGGCTCTACAACTGACAGAAGGAGGAAGTTGAGAAAGATTTTGGAGGGAAGAATTTTGTTTCTCAATTTTCATTCACAAGTGGAAAATGGATTACAATATGTATTTATAACAGATTCGGCCCAAACAAACAAAATAGGCCCAATCTCATACAAAGGCAATGAAACCCAGAAACCCACATAACAAACCCGGATCCTAACACCCCCCCTCAAGATGGAGGTGGGGGTTCAACAACTCCAATCTTGCCCAACAGAGGTCGAACATGGCAACCAGGGATATTTTTGGTGAGGAAATTAATCTGCCAATTGAGCATGAGAAGGAACATGATATAAGGAGATGAGCCCTTCCATGAGCTTCTCCCGAGCATAGTGACAATCAAGCTCAATGTGCTTGGTCCTTTCGTGATAAATGGGATTTTTGGCAATGTATATAGCGATCTGATTATCACATTTACCTGGAATAGGAGTGATCCCTGGAACATCCAATTCACTGAGCAATCGAGTGAGCCAAGCAATCTCAATGCACACATGTCGGAGAGAGCGGTATTCCGCCTCTGTAGATGAAAGTGGCACGCTCTACTGTTTCTTTGATTTCCATGAGAGCAAGCAGGAGCCCAAGAAGATAACAAAGCCACTAATAGATCAACGAGAGAGAGGGCAACTTGCCAAATCGGCGTCACAATAGGCTCGAATAGGGAAAGTAGAAGATTTGTGGAGTAAGAGACCTTTAGCTGCAGTCCCCTTCAAATATCACAGAGTGTTTCCAACAACCTCCATGTGAGTAGTACAAGGTGCTTGGAGGAACTGACTAAAAAAATGGACAGTGAACGCCAAATCAGGGCGGGTGTGCACTAGAAAATTCAATTTTCCTATCAGCCGGCGATAAGAAGAAGGATCATCAAGCAACTCACCATCGGCAGGGGTGAGTTGCAGGTGTGGCTCCAAAGGACTAACCACTAGAGAGCCCTCACAAGGAAAATCAATCAAAAGGTCATTCACAAAATGTTGATGGCTCAATACCAATCCATTAGCAACTTTGATGAATTCAATTCCTAAGAAGAAACTCAAAGTGCCGAGATCTTTAATCTGAAACTCTGCATCAAGAAAAGCTTTAAGATGAAGCATCTCGGCACTGTCACTCCTAGTGACAAGTATGTCATCTACATACACGGCCACAAAGCAAACCAATCCTCAATACTTACGAAAGAACAAAGAATAGTCACTGGGAGATTGAGTGTAACCACGTCGGCGTAGAGAAGAGGAAAAACAAGCATACCACTGCCTAGACGCATGCTTCAACCCATAGAGGGATTTGCGAAGACGACAAGCTTTGTTAGAGCCTGTGACAACAAGCCTAGGAGGGACTTTCATGTATACTTCTTCGTCAAGATGCCCGTCCAAAAAAGCGTTGTTCACATTCAATTGCAACACAGTCCAATCGCGTTGCAGAGCAACTAAAACCAAAGCCCAAACCTTGGTCATCTTTACAACTGGGGAGAATGTTTCATTATAATCCACTCCCTCTTTTTGAGTGAACCCTTTCATTGCTAATCTGGCTTTATATCGCTCTATTGAGCCATCTGCTTTTCGTTTCACTTTGTAGGCCTACTTCCAACCGATTTCCCTCTTTCCCTTTGGAAGATCAACCACCTCCCATGTTTTGTTTGCATCAAGTGCTTTAAATTCATCTTGCATTTCATATTGCCAAACCTCAAATCGACGGGCTTCATTGAAAGTGAATGACTTATGATTAGGTCGGGTATTTTCAAAAGTAGAACATGAAGGAAAATGGCAATTAGAAGTGATGGTGTGAAAGCAGAACTCAGAAGCATTACATTGAGAGCATATGTAATCAGACAGATAGGAGGGGAGATGGTGGTCTCTAGAAGAACGTCTAGAAGCCACTAGTGGTACTGATATTTGCCTTGTCAGTTCATCACCACTCCCAGCATCAGGAGGATCATCCATGTCAACAACAGTACTTATATCAAGAGAAGGATGAATATAATTTGGGGTGTCATCTTTGAAAGAAGATGTAAGTGAAATGTATGGAAAAACTTTCTCGTGGAAGACAACATCACGAGACACAATCACCCTTTGATTCTCAATATTAAAAAGTGTATACCCCTTCTTTCCTTCAGGATAGCCCAACAAGACACAGGGTGATGCTCTGGCTGCTAGTTTGTCACGACCATGTGCTAAAGTGGAGGCATAGCACAGGCACCCAAAAGACCGGAATTGATCAAATGAAGGGGCATGATTATGCAGAGCTTCAAATGGAGACTTTATCTTTAACAACTTACTAGGCAAATGGTTGATTATGTGGACTGCCATGAGGACACTCTCACCCTAAAACCTCTTAGGCATCCTAGATTCAAACATAAGACTGCGTGCCACTTCTAGAATGTGTCTATGCTTACGTTCAACCACCCCATTCCGCTGAGGAGTGGCAGAACATGAGCTTTGATGGGTTATCCCATGATCAAGGAGGAATTGAGCATGCTCACAGCTTCCCCCTAGTTCCAAAGCATTATCATTTCTAATCGACTTGACTTGCTTGCCATATTGTCGATATCTCTACCAGGGCAAAGAACTGCTTCATAGCAATGAAAGCTAAAGCTTTGTTAGGCAACAACTGTAAACAAGTTGTACGAGTGAAGTCATCCACCAAAGTGAGAAAGTACCAAAAGTTATCATGGGTGGCAACTCTATACGACCCCCATACATCATCATGAAGTAATTCAAATGCACATTTGGTTTTAATGGAACTCAGTGAGAATAGTAATCTAGCCTATCTAGGTCTAGCATAGATTAGGCATGAGTGTAAATATGTGCTACAACAATAATCAATATGAATGTAATGAAGTTTTTGAAGTATGTGAAGAGGTAAATGTCCCAACCTCTTGTTCATAATTGAAGCATCCACTGAGCTTGACACCTTATTATGTGATCTCTGTGTGTGAGCAACAACCTCATCCGAAGCTTTATATCCGAGCAAGAAGAGATCCTTTACCAATTCACCAATCTTCATAGGGCTCTTCATAGAAGGAGCCTGCAAATAATACCCTTTTCTTGTGAATAAAATGAAGCAATGAAGCTCCTGTATCAATTTCCCCACTGAGACCAAATTGCACTGAAAGTCAGGGACAAGCAAAGTGTTGTGCAAAATAAACCCTTGCACAATCTCCACAGTTCCTGCCACAGTGATGTGTGTCATTTGTCCAGTGGGTAAAGTGACAGTGAACGGCTTGGACAACGTGTAATGAGACTTAAACAACTTCAAGTCACTACACATATGTCCACTGGCATCGCTATCCACAATCCAAACATGACCATGTAAAATCTGTTAATAAAGAGTTGCACCTGAGAAACCTGCAAAATCATCAGCTACTGGTTCCATGGTACGAGAGGAAGATCTTGTAGATTGCGTCAACGAAACCAAGTGAGCTATCTGATCACTAGTGAACTCTGATTTTTGGTTTTTATTTGCTGAGCCTGCAAAATTTTGACCACCAGTATCCTTCATGTCTCTATTTTCTGCATATCCTGGTGGAAAACCGATGATAAAATAACAACGATCCATAGTGTGATTCGTTTTCTTGCAGTTAGTGCAGTAAAGTGGCTTCCTCTCATATCTTCCTTTTTCTTTGTATGTGCCTCCTTTCACTGAGATCTGATTTTGAGAGTTGCTTGGAAAGGAAGGCGACCCTGTGGGGCCTGAGCCTGCACCTTTAGATCTAGAGTGAGACGCTTTAGCGTGCATTGAGACTCATTCACCTTGAATAGATCCAGTCCCACGCTCAGTTTCTCTCTGATTCTCCTCTTGTGAAAGCATGAAATATATGCGATCCACATCTGGAAGAGGATCCATCATCAATATAGAACCACGAATGATAGCATAGGATTCATTCAACCCCATCAGAAGCTGAACAATTCTTTGATTCTCTTCATATTTACCAAAATTAGCCACATAGTTGCAAGTACAAGCTCCACAAGTACACGTCGGAAGATTCTTTATACTATCCAACTCATCCCAAAGTATTTCCACTTTAGTGAAATAATCAGAGAATGAGCTCGTACCTTGCGTTGTATTCACCAATTCTTGTTGGATTGAATACAATTGTGTACCTCCGACCTTGTTGTACCTGGAATCAAGCTGCCGCCAAACTGTCTGTCCAGTGTCGTTTTATATCACACTGTGCTTGATTTCCGGACTCAAACGATTGGTGATCCAGGAGAACACCATGTCATTGCACCTCTCCCAGAGCCTAAACTTCGGAGAATCTGCAGCTAGTTTGCTGATGGATTCGTTGATGAATCCGACTTTGTTCATTGCGGAAAGTGCAATTCAAACAAATCATCGCCATTCACTAAATCCTTTACCGCCAAACGGAGGAGTAACAAGCACCAAGCCATGATGATCGCTCGAATGAATGAATGAAAAACAGATCGTTGAGATCAAGCTTGACCTGATCTTCTTCCATATACCAGATCTCGTAAGTAAACCGGTCGGAAAAGAGGAGAAATGTTATATCTAAGCTTCAAGCCAACTTAGATCACCATATCTGCTCTGATACCATGTTGGATTTCACCTTTGATATGTGATTCGAGATGGCTCTGCAACTGACAGAAGAAAGAAGACGAGAGAGATTTTGGAGGGAAGAATTTTGTTTCTCAAATTTCATTCACAAGTGGAAAATGGATTACAATATGTATTTATAACATATTCGGTCCAAACAAACAAAATAGGCCCAATCTCATACAAAGGCAATGAAACCCGGGAACCCACATAACAAACTCGGATCCTAACACAATCTGGTGTAGTGTTAGTTTTTTAGGGAACTGAGACAGAGCCAAGGCATCTTTTAGAGGACTACTGGACTTTGATCGTAGAGGCGGAAAGGGCGGTCACATCCTTTGGAGTGCCCAGTGGCTCGAACAACATATCAACTCATCTCCATTGGAATATACTACAAAATTGGGCAAATAACCCACAGTATATAACCCGGGCGTGCCATTTATGGTATATAAAGGGGAGAAAACCGAAAAAATTAAATTTAGCTGACCTTTATATACCGGTTAGTGTACTGCCCGGTGTATAAAAGAGCATTTTCTTAAGAAATTAACTCTGAAAATAAACGCTCGGGTTATATCGTAAAAAAAATCCCGCTAATCCGGGTTATTTGGCCATGTTACTAAATTGAAGATAGAATAGGAAATACCTAACCCCGATGCCCTCAAGTCCTCAACCATTTCTCCTCCTCCCTCGTCTGTTCGCACCCATGTAGCCCACCCCTCACCGGTTGCCTTCTCTCCTGCCAGTCGCCGTCGGATTCAGAGCATCGCATGTGGCTTCCCGTCTCGCCCCTTTGGTACTTCTTCCCGTTGCTCGCTATTCAGAACCCGGTCCCAGTGCTTCACGAAGTCCCGGCGTTCGCTATTTAGAGCATCGTCCGATTCGTCCCAGTGTTTCACGAAGAAACTTCCTTGACGTTCGTTGCTCGTCTGTAAGGTTCGTTGTTGCTACTTTCTCGATTCTCTATTGGTACTTCCATCTCGATCTGTTCATCAATTTATACGTTTTGTACAAACTTTTTTGCCGCTAGACGAACTACTCAACCCCCATCTTTGTTGAATTACTGCCTCAATTGAACAAAAGGTATTTTTGGTTGTATTTGTGTTCAGATTTAGTTGTATTTTTGGTTAATTTGAGATGAATTTTTGTTGAAATTAGTGAATTTGTGCTGATGTTGGTGAAAACGCTCGATCTCTCAAGGCCTCCATTTTTAGTGGGACCCGGGAATTTACCCAGTGGGACCCTTAATATTCCCAACAGGCTTACCTGACCCGCATCGAAATAATCGATGCGGTCCGACCTGTGCCACGGGAATAATCTACTAATGAATATTGATGTACAATTCCCTTATCGAGTTTTCCTTAGACAATTCGGGAATCAGATTGTTTATCTGTCGCCGTTGATTATCGTGAGGACCAATAACAACATACACTCAATTTCGGTGGAAAGTCTTAGAAAAGGTGAAAAAAAGGTCCATATCTGCGGAGCAATCTAGTGAAAAAGGTTTCGGTCCTCCTGAAAAGAAGTTTTTTGTGGTGCACTCGACTTCTTCTCTCTGTTCTCTCAATTTCACTCTTCTTTCTCAGGCTCACTTGATTTTGATCCGCTCCTTTCCTCTCCTTTTTATCTACTCCCTTAACTCCCAAAAAGTCCCCTTGATTTATGTTATTTCTTCCTTTTATAGGTGCAGAGTGGTTTCCAAATGACATGCTAGTGGTGCCACGTGTGGTTTGCTATTTAACACGTGTTCTACTCGTGGGGGGTGCCATGATCGCCACGTGCCCCTCTTTTCCATCCGTGATGATTCTGTTTAAGTGAGCTTGCCGTTTTTCTTGTTGGATGTCTATCCGCGGACGGCCTTTTTGCCAACTGGTTGTGTTTTATTTTACCTTTATGTTTTTACAAATGTTTTTATTGTTTGGTTTAGTCACAGCTCCTCGGTCCGGGTTGATCCCACTCGGGGATTGACGCGGATCGATCAAGTATTTCAAGAAAAAACATCTGTAGTTTTGCTGCTGATTCTATTCCGGTTTAATGATGATGGGCTTCTTCTTGTCGAGTTTTGGCCCAATTAGGGCCCATTAGGCCCATTTAGGTCCGGAAGTTTAAACGACGGTAATTTCTTATAAGTTACCCCGTTCCGTTTCTTTTTATCTCACACTTGTCTTCTTCTGCTTTCCCAAAGATTCTTGTTCTTATCCGTCTCTTGGTTTTCTAGCGGCGGTCTTTTAGGTTTTCGGTTGTTCGCTTGATGTTTCCGGCGGATTTCTTCAGATCCTCAAGGTATTTTTCCTTGTTCTAAACTATTCTTGGTTTTTCTTTGTTAATTTTCTTGTTTTTTGATGGATAGATTGAAAGTTAAGGTATGAGTTCATCTCTGAATGTTTTTTTGGATGAGGTTTTGCTTTGTGTAAGTGAATCTTCATACAATTTTCTTCTAGCTTATTTAGAAATGGCTAGTCTCAGTGGGGAGCACGACCCTTTGGAAGATTTCGAGAGAGGTGAAGGGTGGAAAGGTGGTGTCCCTTCATCTTCTGGAACGCGTCCGACTCAAGAGACCCTCTCTTCTTCTTCTGAGAGTTCCTCTTCTAGCTTTGGTGGTTCCTCATCAGAGTCATCTTCTTCCACATCCGCGTCGACTCCAAATCGAGTTGGTCCTACGGGTAGTCCTATTAAGGTGAGAAGGCGCCGGAAGCGTACTGACCCTGATTACTATTCTTCTCCTTACACAGTTTCTTCTTCTTCGAAGGGATGCACGGGAGACGAAAACTCGAGGGATGCGGATGGGTCAGGTGCTAGTTCTTCGGTGGACGCGGGTCCTTCTTCCACTTCTCATTCCGCGGATCAAGAGGCTGAGGATGTTTGGATTCCTTATGAGGCTCCCCCAATTGGTCTAGCGGAAAATCCGAAGAAGATTCGTTCTAAAGAGAATTTGACTGATTTAGACACTCCAGTGTATAACTTAGGGGATTTGGACACTTGCCTCTTCTTAGGAGATTTCAAACCTTTTCCGCCTCCATCCGACCGTCCACCAGTCGTAACTGATAGGATTCATCCGTGGAGATCGCCCGTGGGCGAGTTGAGGGGTTGTACTACCCTGTTGAAATTGGAAGATCTTGATGCTATTTCACAAGTCTTCCCATGGCCCGCGGGTGTAGAGTTTTGTCTTCCTGAGGAGGGGGGGAGGTTGCCTGGATGCTTACGAAGATTGTTTGGTTGTATACGCGGCTAGTTTATCCCAAGGATTCCGGCTTCCTTTACACCCTTTTTTCTCAGGGTTTTTGGATGAGTACAACTTAAGCCCTGCTCAGATTGTCCCCAATGGTTGGATGTTTTTTACTAGTTGTATTATGAGGTGTAAGGAGATTGGTGTTGCTCCTTCTTTGAAGTTGATGCTCAGTATTTTTTCCTTGAAAAAGGGGACACATGATTCAAGGTTTTATCAATGCAACTCGAGTTGGGGATACATGGAGAGGTTGTCTAGCAAGCCGAATTGGAAGTATAAGTGGTTTTTGGTTCGCGACAGATCTCGGAAAGGCTTTAATTGCCGAACTGTTCCGGGGCGTTTATGTTCTGTGAAAAAACCAAATGTTTCCAATCTTCCTGAGTTCAAAAAATCTTTTTCTCATACACCTAGATTCCCATGGGATAAAATGTTATCCGCGTTTCGTCTTGAGATGGCTGGTTTGAGCTTGCCTCATCCGCGACTAGGTGGCTCTTCTTATTTTACTGTTTCTTTTGGTATATAAATTTGCGTTTCATGTTGTGTCTTGTTTTGATGTTTGACTTTTCATTGAATGTTTTCGTGTTTAGATAAAATGTATTTGGACGCACTTCTGAAACGACACAAAGCTAGATCCGAGAAGAAGAAAAAGACAAGTTTAGAGGTCAGTGATCCTCCCGCCCCTTCTCAAGCTCCGGAAGTGGCGCCGATTGTTGATATGACCGTCGCGGAAGAGACTGGTGCTCTTGTAGTGACTTCTTCATCAGTTCCTGTGTCTCGGGAGAAACGCATTCGTTCGTCCGCGCCTGAGACTTCTAAATCGAATAAAAGGAGGGTTAGCATTGCTGTTGGGCCATCAGCCGCGGATGAAAGGGGGCTTTACCTAGAGGGTGAAGCGACTCTTCACGAGTTTTCCATTCCAGGCTTTGATCCGATTGATCTACAAGGTCTTGCTTGAAGGAATTATGTCCTTTAATTAAATGTGCAATGACTAAACATGGAATAGGACGATTGATAGAGATATACAATCCGATTATTTTAGGAGTCGTAGTGCTTTGCTAGAAGTCAACTACGATTAATGGAATTAAACGGTTTAAGTCCATGACTATTATAAACGGGTCCTATGAGGTCACACACTTTGAGTTTACGGGTTAGATCAACGAGATTGATGGTTTATTAATATATATGTGATATATTATTAATAAGAAATAATATTTATTTAAGAAATAAATAATTAAGAAAGTTACTCAATTTGAAATTAATCAACCGGGAGTTACACTTTCTTTCTTCAATTCAATATGTACGTTTCCCACATTCTCCTAATTACTACCTTTGCCTAAGACCTTTATACGGGGCAAGAGGCTTAGTAGATTGGTGAGAAAAACAGTAGCTTGTGGGGTTGTAGGAATAAGGGAAAAGGGTTTTGGCTTATTCAAAACAACACGTACGTAAGCAAAGAGAGAGTTCTCGATCAGTGCAAATCCTACGGGAATCAATGAGTTGATTGTTGTACGTGAGTGAGACCATCATCATCCGTAGCAATACGATTGCTAGCCTTTCGATCTTCGTCCTAGCAGTCGAAGACAAGGGAGATCTAGACGCCGAGCTCGTGTGGACTAATTAGAGAAGTCACGCTTGGGCTTTTGATCTCTTCCGATTCCATCCAGATTCGATCCGGTTCACGCATCAAAGGTATATCTTCTAAACAATGATTGATCTATCAATTATGCATGAAGATCATTGCGATTAGATGTTAGATATGATATGAGATTCCGCTTAACGCATCTAATAAACCTTCAATTGGTATCAGAGCATATTGCATAAATTGATACGATCAATAGATTAATTGTTAATTTTTGATGCGGATCTTGATTTAATTGGTGGTAAATATGATATGGATTATTTTGCAAGATCAAAATTTAGATTTTGATTGATTGGTTTGATTTAAATTATATGATAAATATTATTTATTTAAGAAATAAATAATTAATATGCTATTTATTTGTGAAATAAATAGTAACATTTGGTCTTACCTAAATAAATTGAATTGATTCCTAATTAATTTAGATTAATGTGGATGAGAGTTACAAAGTGGTAAAGTGGCTAGCAAGAATTGACTAATAAATATGAAAATAAGTTTTCATTTGATGTTGCTCTTGTGTTTTGTACGATGAAAGAGAGAAAATGACAAACAAGTTGTCTATATTTCACAATTGTCATACAAAAGAAAAGTAAGGTAGCAAAGTGTTTGCTAAGCTTTCAAAAGCCAAAAACAAACTACCAAATAGACCGAACTAGGTTCGGATTTAGGTTAAGTCGAGTATGACTCGTAATGGGCCGACCCAAGTATGACTCGACATGGTCAAGTCTGAGAGGTTATATATTTCTCATCATATAATTTTTTCAATAAATGCAATTTAATGATTAATATTGATTAATACCATATGAGGATTTATATTTAAATTGAGATTAATTATTATGCTTGTTTTATATTATGATATATTGCTTGCATATATAAGGTGACTAGTATGGCCCATAAATACGATCTGCGCATCGTTATGTTTTTTGTACACGATCTGCGTATCGTTATGTATTTTTGTAATTTATTTTCGGTAATTAGATTATTATGAAATATTGTAATACAAGAAGAAAAGATATAAGAAGTTTAAGGATGAAGATCCATGAAGGGTGCGAGGGTGGAGACCCATGAAGATTAGATCTTTAAAATTTTGCATCGTAGGGGCCATACTAGGATCACAATTATTGCATTTTGAATGCTTTATTTTAAGTTTTTATATTGTCTTTATTTATGGCATTTTTTTTCACTAATAAATAAAAGACAAATAAAATACTTAAGTTCCAAAGGTAAATTGGGGCAATGCCTTTCCATATCATAACCCATTAAGTTCTGGATTTTTGGTTGGATGGGCTTCACAAAAGTGAGGGTGTCTTTTCATAATCTTGGACTAATGAGGGTGAATCTATACGGGGGTTCATAAACCTTGATATGGTTGTACCCAACGCGAGATCAAAAGACAAAGTTTTGGATCTTGAGGCATAGGATGATTCAACATTGGATGTGGATCATCAACCAAGAGTTATAAGGAGTTATAATTAGTAATTGTTACTTACCTTGAGCACACAAGACTCAAGGCAGTGCAAAAGTACGTTGGGTCTTGTCTGTAATGGGATCTTGGAATCATTTTATTCACCAGGAACAATAACAATTCGAATAAAATGTGCATTTACTTATTTTAAAGATGTTTAATCTTAAGTAATTTGCATTTTGAACATAAACTGATTTGTATGTCATTTCATTTTATATAGGCATTATGTCTAATGATCATTTGAATTTCACTCTGCGCTCAATAGTTGAGAAAAACAAATTGAATGGAACGAACTTTCTTGATTGGGAAAGGAATCTGAGAATTGTTCTCAAGTCTGAAGGGCGTGAGGACGTCCTAACAAACCCTATACCTACTATTACTGATGCCTCATCGGATGAGGAGATAGTTAGAGAAATGGAGTTAAGGAGTGATTCTTTACCTGTTACTTGTTTGATGCTAGCAAGCATGGAACCTGACCTTCAAAAGAGGTTTGAATACCAGGATGCCTACTCTATCATCACCAACCTGAAAATGTTGTTTTAGGCACAGGTAAGGATTGAACGATATGAAACTCACAAGGCTATACTGGATAGCAAACTTGTGAAGGGAAAGCCAGTAGGTCCCCATGTGTTCAACATGATCGGCCTTTTTAGCCGTATGGAGACACTAGGCACCCCCTATGACCAAGAGTTTGCCACAAATATCGTCTTGCACTCCTTACATGATGGCTTTGCCTCATTTAGGATGAACTACCATATGCATGGTATTAAGAAAAATCTAAATGAACTCCATGGCATGCTCAAAGCTGCTGAGCAGAATACTCCCACTGACAACAAGAAGGAAGTTCTTAATGTCAATAGAGGGAAAGGGTTCAAGAAGGTAGCCAAGAACAAGAACAATACCCAAGGGAAGGGCAAGAAAGTTGCAAAACCTAAGGGTGGTGAGAAGCCAAGGGTGGCTGTTGACCATGATTGTTTCCACTGTGAGGCTAAGGGACACTGGAAAAGAAACTGTCCCAAGTACTTGGAAGACAAGAAGAATGGGACTTTGAGTTCCAACACTTCAGGTATTTATGTTGTTGAATTACTGTCAACAATTGTCCTCACATTAGATAATGGTCCTACTTGGGTATTAGATATCGCATGTGGTGCTCACATTATTTCAAATGTGCAGGGACTAAGAAATAGGAGACAAGTGAAGAAAGGGGAGATAGACCTACGCGTCGGAAATGGAGCAAGTGTTGCTGCACTTGTTGTAGGAGATTTTAGTTTATCTCTTCCTTCTGGTTTAATCTTAGAACTGAATAGTTGTTATTTTGTTCCTAGCATTACAAAGAATCCTTTTTCGGCTGCAGTAATTTATTCTAAAGGTTTTAATTTTAGCACTACAGATGAAGGTATAATTATTCACAAGAATGATATCTTCTATGCTCGTGCTCAAGTTATTAATGGAATATTTGTCTTCGACCTCACAACAGAATCTTATAACATAAATACAAAAAGGCAAAAAATCAAGTAAGTTGAGTGAAGCTTACCTATGGCACTGTCGCTTGGGTCACGTCAGTTTAGACCGCATGAAGAAGCTCCATAAAGATGGACTTCTAAAAGACGTGAATTGTGAATCCATTGATACATGTGAGTCATGTTTGATGGGCAAGATGACAAGGTCACCTTTCAAAGGAACAAATGAAAGGGCTACTGAGCTATTGGGCATTATACATATTGATGTATGTGGGCCAATGAGTACAGAAGCTAGAGGTGGTTATAAATACTTCATCACATTTACTGATGACATGAGTAGATATGGATATATTTACCTTATGTCACATAAATCGGAATCCTTTGAAAAGTTCAAGGAATTTCAAAATGAGGTAGAGACTCAAACTGGCAAGAAAATAAAAGCACTTCGATCAGATCGTGGTGGTGAGTACTTGAGCCATGAATTTGATCATCATTTGAAAAACTGTGGGATAGTAACACAGTTGTCTACTCCAGGAACACCACAGCTTAACGGTGTATCTGAAAGGAGAAACAAGACCATGTTAGACATGGTCCGATCTATGATGAGTTTTGCTGACCTTTCGATATCCTTCTGGGGATATGCCCTCACAACTGCCGTACTTACACTAAACAGGACTCCGTCTAGAGCTGTAGACAAAACTCCATATGAGATATGGACTGGAAAGGTTCCAAAATTGTCTTTTATGAAGATATGGGGATGTAAAGGTTATGTAAAGCGTTTACAAACAGATAAGCTTGCCCCTAAATCAGATAAATGCTATTTTATAGGGTATCCAAAAGGTAGTTTTGGATATTACTTCTACAGTCCCGCTGAACAAAAGGTGTTTGTTGCAAGGGATAGTGTCTTTTTGGAAAGAGAGTTCATTTCCAATAAGTCAAGTGGGAGAAATATTCATCTTGAACCAGTTCATGATGAAGAGCAACAAACTCAACAACGAGATGACATAGATGATGTCGAGGACGAGTTGATGGTTTTGGAAGGCCAAGGGCCCCAAATCATCCAAGAACCGGAACAAGAGGATCCACAAACAGTTGTGGAAACTGTTCCAGCTCCAGTTGTTGAACCAGTTGAACCCACTCGTAGATCAAATAGGCCAAGGGTACAACCAAGACGTTATGATGATTTCATCTTGAATGTAAACCATGATGTTCTTCTGTTAGAACATGATGAGCCTAATACCTATAAGCAAGCAACGACGGGTCCAGACTCCAAGAAATGGCTTGAGGCCATGAGATCCGAAATGGATTCAATGTTTGAAAATCAAGTGTGGGACTTGATAGATTTGCCAAATGGGGTAAAACCCATAGGGAGCAAATGGGTTTTCAAACTCAAGACAGATAAGGATGGAAAGGTATCTATATACAAGGCAAGATTAGTTGCCAAAGGTTTTAAACAGATTCGTGGTATAGACTATGATGAGACCTTTTCACCAGTTGTTATGGCCTATTATGATTATGAGATTTGGCAAATGGATGTCAAAACCGCCTTCCTGAATGGATTCTTGGAAGAGGATGTGTACATGACACAACCAGAGGGTTTTGAAGATCCAAGTGATACAGGGAAGGTATGCAAGCTTAAGAGGTCTATATATGGACTTAAGCAAGCATCAAGGAGTTGGAACTTTCGATTTGATGAAAAGATCAAAGAGTTTGATTTCATCAGATGCGAAGAGGACCCTTGTGTATACAAGAAGTTTAGTGGGAGTAAAGTGGTCTTCCTAGTCTTGTATGTGGATGACATACTACTTATGGGGAATGACATTCTGATGTTAGAGTCCATTAAGAAATGACTAAATACATGTTTCACAATGAAAGACTTTGGGGAGGCAGTGTACATACTTGGAATAAAGATCTATAGAGATAGATCTAAGAGATTGCATAGATTGAATCAAAGAACTTATATATAGATAAGATTCTTAACAAATTCAATATGCAAGATTCCAAGAAAGGTTTTTACCTATGTCATGGTGTGTACACAAACACAACCTGATGTTGCATTTGCTTTGAGCAGGTGTAGCAAATACCAATCGACTCCATGAGAGGCACATTAGTGTGCAGCTAAGAACATCCTGAAGTTCTTGAGAAGAACCAAGGATGATTTCTTAAGGGTGATGACAAGTTGATCGTACATCTTATGAGGATGTTTCACCTTATTTGACATTTAGATGTGTAAGGTGCATACATATGACAATATTGCAAATCCATTGACGAAGCTTATGCCGCCCAAGCATGATGGTCACACTAGGGCTAAGGGTCTCAAACACATTGGAGAATGGCTTTGAGATTGCTTTCTATTACATTTTATGTTGAGAGTGTTATACACTAAGTTTATGTTCGATTTGATATATATGATATTTCATCCTTATTTATATATTGTTTCTAACAATGATAAATAAAATGTCCAAATAATTCTTAATTCGCAAATGGGCTTATCTTAAGTGTTCTGATAAATGAAACCCCATTAAGTGAAATGCAGTTACGAATTATTGCAAGTCCGTAGTCTAAAATCATCAACTTGGACATAGCTGCTTTTGTTAATGACTATATTGTAAGTTGACTAATAGCGCCAGGTTTCATGGGCTATAGAGACATGGAGATGTCTAATCAATTACATATATATGTATGGATGATACATATAGGACAGACCCACCTTAAGACTCTATAAAAGGGATTGTAGAGTTTTAAGTTAAACCATGATTAGTAGATTCCTCAGACATGAGTATGTTATGGCCTCTCTTGATGATTGATATTTCTTTGACACGGCTAAACACTTTCCGTAACAGGGAGTTATAAAGGTCGTAGTTGGGATTGCCAAAAGTTGAGTGGGAGCCATAGTCTTACAAGATTGGAGAAGTCCTCCTTCTTCGTGCATACTGTGATGCATCGAAAAGGAATGGTGTCTAGGCCACTTGAAGAGCGAGAACTGAAAATGCATGGCCATGCTCGGATGGATTATCAGTAATCATCCGTTTAATTGACAGTTCAAACTCGGAGTTCAAGAAACATATTTGATAATAGATATGAATGTCACCATATCATCAAATAAGACATTAAGAGACAAAGGTATCTTATATTGCACACTTGTTTAAGGACAAGTGGGAGATTGAAGGAATTGTGTCCTTTAATTAAATGTGCAATGACTAAACATGGAATAGGACGATTGATAGAGATATACAATCCGATTATTTTAGGAGTCGTAGTGCTTTGCTAGAAGCCAACTACGATTAATGGAATTAAACGGTTTAAGTCCATGACTATTATAAACGGGTCCTATGAGGTCACACATTTTGAGTTTACGGGTTAGATCAACGAGATTGATGGTTTATTAATATATATGTGATATATTATTAATAAGAAATAATATTTATTTAAGAAATAAATAATTAAGAAAGTTACTCAATTTGAAATTAATCCACCGGGAGTTACACTTTCTTTCTTCAATTCAATATGTACGTTTCCCACATTCTCCTAATTACTACCTTTGCCTAAGATCTTTATACGGGGCAAGAGGCTTAGTAGATTGGTGAGAAAAACAGTAGCTTGTGGGGTTGTAGGAATAAGGGAAAAGGGTTTTGGCTTATTCAAAACAACACGTACGTAAGCAAAGAGAGAGTTCTCGATCAGTGCAAATCCTACGGGAATCAATGAGTTGATTGTTGTACGTGAGTGAGACCATCATCATCCGTAGCAATACGATTGCTAGCCTTTCGATCTTCGTCCTAGCAGTCGAAGACAAGGGAGATCTAGACGCCGGGCTCGTGTGGACTAATTAGAGAAGTCGCGCTTGGGGCTTTTGATCTCTTCCGATTCCATCCAGATTCGATCCGGTTCACGCATCAAAGGTATATCTTCTAAACAATGATTGATCTATCAAGTATGCATGAAGATCCTTGCGATTAGATGTTAGATATGATATGAGATTCCGCTTAACGCATCTAATAAACCTTCATTGCTTTCCCAGCAAAGAAACGTTGACTTCCCGAGCAAGGATATATCAGTCGATTGGACGCCGTCACTCTTTCAACTAACCTTGATCGTATTATCCAATGGGTAGGTTAACTTTGCTTAGTTGCCTTTTGTCTTACTTTTTGGAATAACTTGATGCGATTTAATTCTGACTTTCCTTCTCTATTTTCTCCTGTCATAGCTGAGGGTAATTCAACCGGACGTCGAGAAACACATGGTGTGTGGAGAAGAAAGTCTTAAAAAGAAGGAGGAGGAGATTAAGAGGTTGGCTCATCAGCTTCGGATCATGGGAAACACTGTTGGTGATCCAGCCTCAGTGGAGAAATTCAAAAAGAGGTCCGCGGAACTTCATGAGGAAGTGCAGGCTCAAAAGGAAGCCATGGCAATTTTTAAGAAGAAATATGATGATCTAAAAGTTTCTCTGGACGCTTCTGTTTCTCGCGTCAAAGAGTTAGAAGCGGCGGAAGGGACCTCGCGGGAGCTTCTTCAAACCAGGCAGGCCAACATTGATAAGCTGGTAGAAGATCTCTCCGTCCTTCGCGAGAAAGTGTCCATTACCAAGCAAGAACTTGACACAATCAAGGCGCGTCCAGATCAAGATGTGGCCCTTCAATGGCTTCAGAGTCCAGAGGGTTTGGCTTATCTATCCCGTGAGTGGATAAAAACTGAGGTCGGCGTCTCTTTCCTGTCTTCTGTGGCCAAAGCTTGCCTCCAAACTTCGAAAGGCACCAGTATTTTAAAAGATAAGTGTTTTAGCTATTTCCGGAAGGGAATGGTCGCGGGGATCAACCAGAGTGTTGCGCGTTCGGCTATTAATCCTGGTGTCCCCCTAGAGAAGTTCGAACCTAGCATGACTAGTGCCGACTGGGGGCTTTCAAAGGAAGAGATGGCCGCGGAAGATTCAAGGTGGATTATTCCTTTTTAAAGCCTCAATCTTCTCATTTCCTTCGTCGCTTCTTATGTTTTGGCAACCGATCGTGCCATCGCATGCGTTATGTCATCAGGAAGTTTCAACCCTTGGGCCTTTTTTCAAAAGATCGAGAATGTGGAGCAGCTTTCTCGGCTAGTTAGTTTCTTTCATTTTTATCCAACAGAGCTCGGGTTATCTTCATTGGGTTTTAATTTTAACTGTGTGTAGGTTATGCCTCCACAATTTGAATCTGAATACGGGCCACTTCCGCCTCGATGGGCTTTTCTTTCATCGTATCTTGTCCGTGACTTTCCAGTGGTTGTATCCTGGAGTGAGAACGGTCTCTTTCAGATCGAAAGTGGTTGGGATGAGTTTCTTATCCTTCACCATCTTGGGATAGGAAGTGCTATGATGTTTTTTCATAGGGGCAATGTCTCTTTCCAAGTCTGTCCGCATCGCGAAATTGGGGACGACCATGAGGCTACTTTTGACCCGGTTTCTTCATCATGCAGTTCAAATTGAGTTTCCCCCGCGTCGCGCTTTGGTAGTTTGTAATCTGGTCATAGATTATGTTTTCGTGAGTTAAGAAAAAGGGGATCCATGATTCTCATTCACTACTTATTGTTATTTTTTGTGATTTCTGAAATAAAATTAGAGGGAGATCTTTTATTGTTCATAACACGAAGTAGCGTACAGAAAACCTTCCTAGAGGTTGGATCCCTTTAAACTTGATGCATCATATTGGAGATATCAACGCGATGGATAAAGTAGAGACCTAAGGATGTCCTACTTCTCCATTTTCCTCACTGTTAGGACTAACGACATCGACTTCAAAGATGGAGTCGCCCATGTAGGTGAAAATCAGAGCTGATCCTACATTGACTCGATTTGCTTGTGTGAAGTCACGCCATCCTTGTGTTAACCAGAAGAGGCCGTCTCCATCCCTTTCCACTTTTACTTCGTGTTCCTGGTTGGAGCGAGACCAGAGTCTAGCTTGAGTGTGAGCATCCTCGTCGATTAGGACATACATGAGAGGGAGCCGAAGTGTTTGAAGTTGCTCCTCCCTCATGATGACCCTATAGAAAGCCCTTGGTGCCAAACTTGGATCCATTTTGTTTTAGGATGTTCATCACTTTGGGATATCCTAGTGTGTTTTATACCCACTGCGCGAGGTTTTCTTGCCCTCGGTTTTATCGAAAAGTAATTTTAGTTTTCCCTTTTTTCAATTTACTTTTGCTCGTTTGAGAAAAGACTCTTCCCTAATTAATTTTGTATTTAAGAGAATGAAAGACGCGTGCCCTTGGTGACTGTGTCACATGTTGCATGTCATGCATGCAACTCTTCTTTCTTTACTTGACTGTTCCCATGTGAGTGATGATACAAGGGAGAGATATCTTACTATTTCCTTCCAATTTTTATCGAGATGCGGGGATCCATTATAGTTCCTCCTTTAACATTTAGGGCGGACAGGGTTCCCGGGCAAGAACCACGATGTGCTTTTTTCCAAGCGATTGATTATCCCGAACAGTTCTTGCGTTTGGTGAGATTTTCGTATTTAATTTCTATTTTCCTTATGATCTCCCTCTTTGCTGATACTTCTCTTCTACTTTTTAGCTTCTACCTCTTAGGTTTGAGGAGGTGTACGCGGATGCTATTCCTAGCCGGGTTTTCCTTTCCTCTCATTTGTTGTGCAATTTCCCGGTTTGCATAGAGCGACACAACGGTGGTCTTCTTTACCTTGGCCGCGGATGGAAAGATTTTATGGAATCGCATGGTTTTGAAAGGGGGGTTTCTATGATTTTTACCCACATGAGTGAGGCCTATTTTGAGATTCGGGTGGTGGATCCACGCGGGGGTGAGCGTGAGATCCATCATGATGATCCTCCTCCCTACGAGGCAGCTTCAAATGGTTCTTAAACTGGATCTTTATAATCGTATAATGAAATAAAGCTTTAAATTTGTTCATTAACTTTATTTAGCCTGTGGATGTGTTTGGAATTCTTGTCTGACACACTTTTTACCTTTTGTCTTGGCCTGTTACTGGACGCGAGCAGCCTTCTCCTAAGTGGGAGTAATTGAAGGATTGGCTAAATTTTTTATTAATTGTGAAGTCTTTGATTACTGCTCCAAGGAGTTGTTAAGGTCATGCATGCCAACTGTTTGAACGGTTTTAGTCTTTTGATGCTACTTCGTCGTGATTTGTTGCTCACGGGACCTCTGATTTTTTAAGTAATAATGTTCACTGTTTGTTTCATGCATGGCGCGCCTGTGGTTTAGGCTCATTGGTTGACCTTTCGAATTTATTGGTCTCGTGTTCCTGTCTATGACATGTGTCCAGTTTTGTCCGTGCACTCTATAAAAGAGAGTATGGGGGGAGGGGTGCCTAGACTTGATCTCTCGTCTTTAATATGCCTTCCCCTGTTAGTCCGCCCTGGTCATTTTTCGAGAGGATTAGTTTTCCCGAGAAACTCCTTAGCTTGGTTAGCTTCTTACTTGCTCAGTTTTTCTTCTTATCGGGTTTGTTTTATCTTTAACACATTTTTAACTTTGTCTATTGATAGTCTCTGCCACTATGTTTCGAGAATAAGCTAGGGCCAGATCTTCCTAGGAACATTCTCTTGTCCACTAGGATCCATCGCGACTTCCCGGTGGAAGTCGTGCGCGGAGATTACAGGGTTCCTTTTTTAAGAGGAGGTTGGAATGATTTTGCCGAGTCACACAGTATCAATACTGGTTCTTCTTTGACCTTTATTTACAAAGGAGGGAATTGCTTTGAGGTTCAGATTTTAGATGTTGTGGGAGATGAGGTTGACGCTGAGTGGACCTCTCCGGAGTCAGGAGGTCCCCCTTCGAACGGATTTCGCCTGAGTCAAGGTAGAACTCGTCTCATCCCGGCGAGGGCTCGGCGAGCATGAGCTGATGTGTGCATGTTTCTCTTTCTAAGTGGATAACCCTTTGAATGTGTTAGCGTACTTGGTCTCTGGTTGTTTTTGTTTTATGTTGTGGGCCTATGGCCTTAATTTCCTTTGAAACCTAACAAGTTTGGGTGGTTTCAAAGGACTTATGAAAATTACACCTTTCTTTTCTAGAATGTCCCGAGTAGAGATCTGACGCGGAGTTCGGATTCTGGAAATTTAGAATTTACTTCTGAGAACACAGCTCTGATTGAAGGCCTAAAGCGAAGCTAAGCTTTAATCGGAGGCCCGACGCGGAGCCAAGCTCCAACGTCTTTGGGACTTTAAGTAAAACTTAGTCTCCGAGAATGCGGCTTCTATCGGAGACCCGATGCGGAGCCAAGCTCCAGCGTCTTTGGGACTTAAGAAAAACTTCATCTCCGAGATTGCGGCTTCTATCGGAGGCCCGATGCTGAGCCAAACTCCAGCGTCTTTGAGACTTAAGTAAAACTCCATCTCCGAGAATGCGGCTTCTATCAAAGGCCCGACGCGGAGCCAAGCTCCAGCGTCTTTGGGGCTTAAGTAAAACTTCATCTCCGAGAATGCGGCTTCTATCGGAGGTCTGACGCGGAGCCAAGCTCCAGCGTCTTTGGGATTTAAGTAAAACTTCATCTCCGAGAATGCGGCTTCTATCGGAGGCCCGACACGGAGCCAAGCTCCAGTGTCTTTGGGACTTAAGTAAAACTTCATCTCCGAGAATGTGGCTTCTATCGGAGGCCCGACGAGGAGCCAAGCTCCAGCATCTTTGGGACTTAAGTAAAACTTCATCTCAGAGAATGCGGCTTCTATCGGAGGCCCGACGAGAAGCCAAGCTCCAGCGTCTTTGGAACTTAAGTAAAACTTCATCTCCGAGAATGCGGCTTCTATCGGAGGCCCGACGCGAAGCCAAGCTCCAGCGTCTTTGGGACTTAAGTAAAACTTCATCTCCGAGAATGCGGCTTCTATCGGAGGCCCGACACAGAGCCAAGCTCCAGCGTCTTTGGGGCTTAAGTAAAACTTCATCTCCGAGAATGCGGCTTCTATCAAAGGCCTGACGCGGAGCCAAGCTCCAGCGTCTTTGGGACTTAAGTAAAACTTCATCTCCGAGAATGCGGCTTCTATCGGAGGCCCGACGCGGAGCCAAGCTCCAGCGTCTTTGGGACTTAAGTAAAAATTCATCTCCGAGAATGCAGATTCTATCGGAGGGCCGACGCGGAGCCAAGCTCCAGCATCTTTGGGACTTAAGTAAAACTTCATCTCCGAGAACGCGGCTTCTATCGGAGGCCCGACGTGGAGAAACTCTTTCGGAAGTGGACTAATAAAAGCGCCCTCTAACCGCTTTATTTAATTTTTGCGGGGGCGACTAAAGCTTTCTGTAACATACAAAGCTTGCCAGTTATACATAGTACTTCTTTAAATTATCTGTATTCCAGGTCTTGTTTAGAACGGTGGCTTCGGGTGTGCTGAGTTTGTATGCTCCTCTTTGAACTTCCTTTATGATTAGATAAGGCCCTTCCCAGTTTGGGTCCAGCTTTCCTCAGGTGGTTGCTTGGCGGAGCACTAAATCTCCCTCCTTGAATTGCCGCGGACGAATTCGTCTATCCCGATATTTGGACAGTCGCCTTTTATATTCTTGCTCCTTTATGGCTGCAGCCATCCTGCGCTCCTCTATGAGATGGAGTTCGAGTTCTAACGTTTCATCATTGGTTTCCTGGTTGTATGTTATTATTCGTGCTGAAGGAACCAACATTTCTATTGGAATGACCGCGTCCATACCAAAGACTAGTGAAAACGGGGTTTCTCCAGTTGGAGTCTTTGCCGATGTGCGGTAGGGCCAAAGAACTAATGGCAGAAGTTCAGCCCATCGCCCTTTTGTTGTGCTCCCGAGCTTCTTTTGTATCCCATGCAGCAATTGCTGATTGGTAGTTTCTACCTGTCCATTCGTCTGTGGATGGGCTATAGACGAGATTTTGAGGTTTATGCCCAATCTTGCGCAGAAATCTCTGATTGTTTCACAATCAAACTGAGGTCCATGGTCCGTGATTATTGAATCGAGTACCCCGAAGCGGCAAACGATGTTCTTCCATAAGAACCTTCTTACTTTCTCCACGGTGATTAATCTCATTGCTCCGGCCTCGACCCACTTTGTGAAATAATCAACCAAGACAAGCACATATTTCAACTGTCCGGGGGCAGTGGGAAATGGACCAAGAATGTCCATTCCCCAGACAAAAAAAGGGCAAGCTCCAATTATACTGTTCAGTACCTCGGAAGGGCGGTGAATCAAATTTCCAAACCTCTGACACGCGTTGCATTTCTGGATGTAATCTTGAACATCTTGCTTCATAGTTGGCCAATAATACCCTAGTCTGGTTGCTTTGGCCACGACAGCCCTCCACCCTTGGTGGTGTGCACAAACTCCATCATGTAGTTCTTCCACAACGAGATTTCCTTCCTCCGTTGATATGCACAACAGATTTGGGAGACAGTAGCCTCTCTTGTATAGCCTTCCTTCCCTGATGGTGAACCGAGAAGATTTTGTGATCACTCTCCTAGTTGCGTCTCTTTCTTCGGGCAGGATGCCCTTTCCCAGATAGTCCGTGAGTGACCTTTTCCAGTCTCCCTTTTCAATCCCCTGTACTTGGTAGACTTCTTGGATAAGTCTTCAACTGTTCATTCTTTCGAGGATTACTTCCTTACCTACTTCCTCAGGCATGACCGCTCTTAAGCGAGCCATCGCGTCCGCTTGCTGATTGTCACTTCTGGGAAGGGCCGTTAGGCAAAAACTCAAGAAAGCTTTTGACAACGCCCGTGCCTTTCTCTGATAATCAGGCATTAAACCAGTTTTGGCCTCATATTCTTCCGTTATCTGCCGCGTCACTACTTCCGAATCGATGTAGACTGATACTTTCCTGGCGCCTTTGACCAAAGCTACTTCCAGGCCTGCGAGCAGGGCTTCGTATTCAGCTTCATTGTTTGTAGCTTGGAAGTCCAGTTTGTAAGCGTAATTGTATTGTTGTTCGTCAGGTGCAGTGAGAGTAACCCCAGCTCCGCACCCATCTTTATTGGTCGCGCCATCCACCCAGAGCGTCCACTCACTCTTTTCTGTTTAAGAATTTATGTCAAAACTTGTTTCGCCAATAAAATCGGCCAAAACCTGAGCCAGAGCTGCCTTCTGCGGGGTATATTCTATTTCGAATTCTGTCAACTCGACTACCCATTTCATCATCCTCCCCGACAAGCACGGGGAGTAAAGGATTTGACGCATCGGTAGGTCGGTGATTACTCTGATAATGTGATCCTGGAAGTATGGCCTCAACCTTCTTGCCGCGAATGCCAAACATAGAATCATTTTCTCCACTGGTTCATACCGCGTTTCAGCATCCTGTAGCACACGACTGACATAATACACTGGGTATTTTTCTTCTCGCGTCAAGACTGCACTGATGGTAACGCTCTTTACTGATAAGTAAAGATGTAGAATCTCTTGCTTCTCGGGTTGATGCAGAGTGGGGAGTGTTGATAAGAAAACTTTCAAACTCCCGAACGCTTCCTGTAATTCTGGGGTCCACTGTATTGGTCCCTTTTTCTTGAGCAAAGCAAAGAAGGGTAATGACCGGTCCGCTAGACAAGAGCAAAAACGGATTAGGTAATTTACTGCTCCATTTAAAGACTGCAATTCTTTGATCGTCCGCGGTGGTTGAAGATTTTGGATTTCCGCCACTTTTTTAGGATTCACATCGATTCCTCGATGGCTAACCATGAAGCCAAGGAATTTTCCGGAATAAACCCCAAAGACACACTTCTCTGCGTTCAAGTTCAAACCTCCTCTGCGAAGGGAATCAAAAGTTTCTTGTAGATCCGCCGCGTGATCCTCTGCTTTCTCGCTCTTGACTACGATATTATCCACATAAATTGACACATTCCTGCTAATCTGATTACGAAAGATCCGATCAACGGTTCTCTGAAACGTAGCCCCAGCATTCCTGAGTCCGAAAGGCATGACGCGGTAGCAAAATATCCCCTGATTGGTGATGAAGGTAGTTGCTTTCTTTTCTAGAGGGTCCAGACTTATCTGATTGTATCCAGAGTAAGCGTCAAGAAAACTGAGGACCTTATTACCCGCGGTCCCATCGACAAGTTCATCTATGGATGGCAATGGGTAACTATCTTTGGGGCAAGATTTGTTAAGATCGGTAAAATCGATGCACATTCTCCATTTCCCATTAGATTTCTTCACCAAAACCACGTTCGAGAGCCAATCTGAGTCTTCTACTTCCTCTATGAACCCTGCTTCTAAAAGCTTGTCAGTTTCTTCTTTTGCCGCGCCAGCTTTCTCAGGAGCCATCTTTCTCTTCTTTTGTACTACGGGTTTTGTTCCTGGACGAATTCTTAAGGTATGCAAAGCGGTTGCAAACCGGACTCCCAACAGATCTCGCGGAGTCCATGCAAAAACGTCTCTTGATCTTGTTATGATTTCCATGACCCGATCTTTTTCCATTGGCTCTAGTGCTTGTCCTAAATAGACTTTCTCCTCAGGGTTTGGGAATGGTGTATAAGCAACTCTTTCATCCGCGGTCGGTATTTTTGCTTCTGTTGGTCTTACTTTCAGTTCAGCCTCTGAGAGTTCTGACGGGTCGTTGTCTCCTACCACGGATTCACATTTTTCACTAATACACATTACTTCTCTTATTTTCTTGATAGAAGTCAGGTAGCAGCTTCTGCTTTCTGGTTGCTGGTCGCGGACCTCGCCGATTCCTCCTCCTGACAAAGGGAACTTCCCAACAAAGTGGTAGATTGATACTATCATCTGGAATTTATAGAGCGAGACGCGTCCCAGTAAAGCATTGTATATAGTAGGAATCTTTACTACCGTGAATACAATGTTTTCCATGCGTCTTTTTGGGGTCGTTCCCAAAACTACTGTAAGCTCGATCGTACCTGACACTTGTACCTCTCCCCCCCGAGAACGTGACCAATGTTCCAGAATACGGTTTCAATGATGTCGCGGATATCCCCATTTAAGAGAAAGCCTCCCATGACAAGATATCGACTGATGAACCAGTGTCAATAAATACTCTTTTGACTGTCTTGGCAGCTATTTGAGCATGGATGACTAAAGGATCCGAGTGCGGCATCCTTACTTCCTCTGCGTCTTTCGGGGAAAAGGATATGTCTTCATGTTGTGAAAGAGAGATTCTTCTGCTTGACGCGGACGGAGGCTGCCTTCCTTCTCTTTCGTAATTTCTCTTTTCCTGTCTACTGGACCCTGCCATGGAAAAGCCTCCTGCGAGGGTATTGATGAAACCCTCACGCTCCGGAATATGGCCTGCTTCTGGTTTTCGAGCCTCTCCCTGATTGACGGATCTCTGGACTGCAGGCGTATAGTTTTGCCTACCTCCGCGTCCTCTTCTTCCCCTTCCCCTTCCTCGGTTATGAAAAGGGGGATCTCTACGCTGATCCTGTTGCCTTAAATAATGGTCCTGCAGATCACGAGAGTCGTCAAGCCTGGGGTTTCGGTCTCCCCAATCCGGCCTCTGGTTAGGTCGATCTTCCCTTCTCGGTGGAAATCTCATTTCTTGATTTCCATAGGGGTTCTCCCTCGGATGATAGGAACGCGGATGCTCTTCTCTTCGACGAGATCCTTGCCCTCTTTCTGAATTCATGTGTACTTCATCGCGGTGGGGATGAAAATCTGCAGCTTCCGAATGATGTCTGGGTGGCTTAGCTTTCTCCTTCCTGAATTTTCCAGCAAGCTTCCCAAAGAGACCTTCATTCCCTGTGTTTGCTTTCGAACTGGACGCGGCTGCTTCTTCAGCCTCGATCTGCCTAGACACCCGTTCCCTCAAATCGTCGTAACTAGTTGGTTTCTTCCAAAACAGGTATGTCTTGAAGTCTCCCTCTGCCAAATTCCCCATGAGTATGATGATCGCCGATTCATGATTAAAGTTGGGGATTTGTATTACCATACTGGTAAAACGGGTGAAGAAATGCCCCAAAGATTCCCCAACTCCTTGCCTAATGGAATTCAGATCGAGCATGGTCTTCTTTCTCGATCGTGTACTTCCAAAATGGGATGTGAAGACGTGGGACAACTGGATAAAACTGGTTATGGAGCCTTTCGGAAGGTTTATGAACAAGGTAAGTGCGATCTTTGTCAAAGTTGAGGGGAACGTTCTACATAACATAGCATCATTGTACTCGTTTATTCCCATCGCGGTTGTAAAATGGCAGAGATGATCTTCAGGATCAGTCGTCCCATCATACTTCATGAGGTTCACATCTCTCCACCGCGGTTGTAAAATGAGGTTCACATCTCTCCCATCGCGGAACAGATTTCCTTGGTAAACACTAATGGGAAAACTGCTAGCATGTTTTCAGTTCTTTTCTCCGCTGAGTCGGACTTTGTAGAGGTGGAAACATCTGTGGATCTCTCTCCGCGTCGGTGTTTATTCTCCCGCTACCACTGATCATTCTGCCACGCTTGGCGTGGTATTTCTTGATTCTGAAAACCGTAGTTCCAGTTGCTGGGGTTGTCGTACATGGTGTTATATCTATCAAAATTTCCATGTTGCTCTTCCTGTCGATAATTTCCCTGTTGACGCGGATTCTGTCCCCAATGATCATAATAAAAGTATTGAGACTGTTCTTGCTGAAAGGGATTAGGCTGTTCACGGCGTGCTTCATAGTACCAGAAGATCTGTGGTACGTACTCTCCTCCTAATCCATGCTTATCGTAATGGAGATGCGGAGGGGTACTAAGGTGCTGGTCTCCCATTTCGCCATCTGGATTTGGTTGCGGCGTTAATGGGATATACATACTTGAGGCCTCCTGATCCTGGTGGATCCCTTGGCTCATATCCTGCGTCGGATTGTTTTGACTATCACTCATCTTCTCAGTGCCGCGAATCTGTCGTCAGTGAAAAACTTGATTTCATACGAATAAATTCTTACTTCTAAACTTAGACGCGAACCCTAGCTTTCTTAAAAGTTCTGAGGGTCTTTGCCTGATTTCATCGAACATAAAGAACTTTTTTTTATAAAAAAAAGGAACCCCTTAGTGTGAGGGGGTTCCCACAGACGGCGCCAGTGAAAACGCTCGATCTCTCAAGGCCTCCATTTTTAATGGAACCCGGGAATTTACCCAGTGGGACCCTTAATATTCCCAACGGGCTTACCTGGCCCGCGTCGAAATAATCGACGCGGTCCGACCTGTGTCGCGGGAATAATCTACTGATGAATACTGATGTACAATTCCCTTATCGAGTTTTCCTTAGACAATTCGGGAATCATATTATTTACCTGTCGTCGTTGATTATCGTGAGGACCAATAACAACAGACTCTCAATTTAGGTGGAAAGTCTTAGAAAAGGTGAAAAAAGGTCTATATCCGCGAAGCAATCTAGTGAAAAAGGCTTCGATCCTCTTGAAAGGAAGTTTTTGGTGGTGCACTCGACTTCTTCTCTCTGTTCTCTCAATTTCACTCTTCTTTCTCAGGCTCACTTGATTTTGATCCACTCATTTCCTCTCCTTTTTCTCTCCTCCCTTAACTCCCAAAAAGTCCCATTGATTTATGTTATTTCTTTCTTTTATAGGTGTCGAGTGGTTTCCAAATGACATGCTAGTGATGCCACGTGTGGTTTGCCATTTAACATGTGTTCTACTCGTGGGGGGTGGGCATGATCGCCACGTGCCCCTCTTTTCCATCCGCGGATGATTTTGTTTAAGTGAGCTTTATGCCAACTGGTTGTGTGAGCTTTATGCCAACTGGTTGTTTAAGTGAGCTTTATGCCAACTAGGTGCAGAGTGATTTTGTCTATCCGCGGACGGCCTTTTTGCCAACTGGTTATGTGATATTTTACCTTTATGCTTTTACAGATGTTTTTATTGTTTGGTTTAGTCAGTTGGTGTATTTGTGATGAACTTGTGCTGAATTTATGTTGAAATTTTGGTTGATTAGGGTTATATGTGTTGGTGTGCTGAAATTATGGTTTATTAGGGTTATATGGCTAGCTGCTGATTTTTTTTTTACTTTTGTTGATGCTGCATTCACCATTTAAATGCACTTTCTCTTCATCATCCATTGTGTTGATTCTTTGCATATACTACTTGGCCTTCTCCTTTAGTTTTTGTTCTCATTTCTTGCCATGGACTCCATTTTCAGTAGCCTAAGTAGCAGCATTCAGATCTCCCCTATTATGAATCATATATCATAATTCATAATATGACTGACTGATTAAAGCTGCCAGAATAAGAAAACAATACACCAAACATGCATCACACTGAAATAGATATGATGTAAAATCAATTACCTGGTTTATATTACCCGGAAAAGGTAAATATCCTATCTCACAATTAACATCTCCCTTAGGATTAATAGTTTCTCGTAAGTAGAGGATCAAATTGGTTGTACTCCACATTTATCACCATTGTCCTTCTTGAGGGTTTCATTTAAATTTTAGTCACAGAAATAAAAATGATAAAATAAAAAATGAGTGCAACATCCAAAATACCTATATAAAACTTGATTGCCAAATATTTCACCATTATACTATCCGAGTACTATCTTCTTACTATCACTCAATTATGTGACATGTCACATTGAGACATAGATTGGCATCCGACTGTCTATCTATTACTCCGGGGTAAAAGCAAAATCCCTATATAATTATTTTTTAGGTTGTGGGGGGCATGGCCACTTCTGGCCATAGAGTAGTTCCGCCACTGGGTAACTTAAACATCAATGCAATAAGCGGAGTGCTTGACTTCTATATAAAGTAGTAAACAAAGATGTAGTCAGGCTTAGAAAATTTTCTTTTTTCGTGTAGGATATTGCTGGTTTTCTCCTTCAAATGTGCATTGTACTCTTTGTTCATGATGCAAACTTGCTGAATGTGCTAATAATTATGTTGTTTCCAGGTGGCAACAACGCCTATAAACAGAGTTGTGGGATATGATACCATTCTTATAGCTTACTGAGCTTGTCTTGCTTAATGTGCTCTGCATTGGTTTCTCTGAAAGCATAACAATAAGGGAAATGCTTATATGGGCACCCTATACTTATTTTTTCATTTCTTCTTATATTGGTTTGTTGTCAGACATCTCGAAGAGTAATTATGCTGTCACATAAAATATCTGATTAACATTGCATTGCCTTTTATTCTTTGGCTATTTGCACTTACTTTTTTAGCCTAGTATTCTATCTTTTGGAAGACACATATTGAATTATGCCTCTTGTTGTTTTAATCTACCTCTGCAGGTTATTTGTATAATTACCCAACAAAAGAATTTTACAGCTTGAGTATTGCTCATGAGCCACCTAAAGGATCTGCTAATCTTGGAGGTGTAGTCTTCATCTATTTTCTTCCATCAAATTGATATACATTCTCAAAGAAGATTTGGTTTGGTTTTGTATTTAATGTCTTTGGAGTTTTTGAATCATATCTATTAAGTCTATAAATCTGGAGCTTATATTATCCTGTTGTGAGAATATTGTACATTGGCAATTGTATGCTACTGATAATGTCACCTATTTATTCTTTTATGCTAATATATGTCTTGTCTATGATAGATTATCTTTTTGATGAAACGTGGTGTGCTTATGATGCCACTCTTTCTTTTTCTTCACAACGACTATGTCAATCTCTTTTACACTGAGAGAGACAAACTCGAATGCTCAAATTCACAGGTAGCATGCCTTTCTTTTTCAGTATTTTATTATAATTTAAAAGCAAGTATATTTAGTCTTGTAAAGTTATTAATTTTTATTATTATATTCAGTTTAACCCATTTTCTATTTAGTTCATTTTCCCATATTCCCACTTCCTAGCTTTTAGGCATTTTCTCCATATGTTCAATGGTAAAGGGAAACAGCAAACGTTCTTAGAAGAGGATATTGATGACATTCGAAAGGAGTTCCTAGAGTATCTGATCCGCGTCTTATTTTAGGTATGAAATGCATAATAGTAATGTAGCAAGATTCAATAACTACAACGTCTTGTTCTTGTACATAGAGAAAATTTTATCGTCATCGCTAACTTGCCTACAATTGTCTTTTCAGGTTGATTGATTGATGATGAAGTAGCCATGGTCTTCAAACTTACACGTTTTCCTCTTTAGATAATGGTATTAACTCTTTAGGACGAGATTATTATATTTTGGATAATGCTAAAGTACTCTTTATAACGGGATTATTATATTTTGGATAGTGTTAAAGTACTCTTTATGACGGGATTATTATATTTTGGTAAATCTATTTCTACTTTTGTAATTGCATTCGTTGAGATGTTCTGAGTGGTGTATGTATTAAAGTAGATGCATGCACGGATTATGCATTTATACAGGTGGATTAAATGAAATATGAATATATTATATTAAAACAAGACATATTATATAACCCGGACCTCAAAATCCCCGGGTTATATGTTCTCACTTTCACCGCAAAAAAAGAGAGAGAATATAACCCGGATCTGCATGAACCGGTGTATATGCTCCACGCAAATCAATCCGGGTTCAAATATGACAATATATAATAACCAAGACTTCAAATATCCGGATTATTTCATAAGCCCTTTCTAACCAGGATATTCTAATGTCCGTGTTATATTCCCACCCCAAATAACCCGGACCGGATGGTGTATATGCCAGATGGATAACCGGATTATCCGGATAAAATAACCCGGATATAGGATCCGGGTTATATAGTGTACTGAGAATATAACCCGCTGACTTTTAACCCGAACCATATCTGGATTATAAATGGTCAAATATCCGGGTTATTTTCTCTTTTATGTAGTAGTGAAACCTTTGACGGGTGTGTTAAAAATTAATTGCGAAGCTTCAGTGGATACGGAGAGGGGTTGTACAACTTGCTATAAGGGAGGAACTTACGTAATTGTCGAGAGCGATACTCTGGCGATAGTGAACTAGTTGAAGAAGAGGATGAAGATAGCAAGGTCGCCTATTGGAAACATCATAGAGAGAGCGAAACAAGAGGCTACGACTCCTACGAGGCGTGTAGCCATATATATTACGCAGCGGCACATTGTAAATTTTAGTATTTGTGATTAGATTAAAAGAATAAATCTTTGCTTGGCATGACAAATTGAATAGTATATTTTGTAAAGTTATGTTTTTTAAATGGCAAAAAGTTTTGTGGAATAGCTTTAAAGAGCTCTAAAAATTTGTTTTCATCACACAAAAAAAAAAAAGTTGTGAATTACTAACAAATAAGGCGGCTGGACTAATGAAGTACGTACATTTAATCAAACATCATAGAATCTTCCGAGAAGTTGAGATTAATCTTTCTTTCCTTATGCCCCACACACCCAAATATCGGTAGCTTAATTAGCTATATATATACACCGTTCCCTTGATCAAGCTTGCATTGCTTAGTTATATATTAAAACTTAATTAGGAAACCATATATACCAGCTCTATAATTTAAAATGACCGATATGAGTCCAAACCCCGTTGAATTGCTATACGAAGCAGCTCTGCAAGGGGATGTGTCCCTCTTGCAAGACTTGCTCCTCAGAGACCCCTTACTCCTCCATCGACCTCTTCCTCCTTGGCAGTCCAATACCCCCCCACTGCACGTCGCGTGCAAGCTTGGACACACCATTTTCGTCAAGGAGCTCCTCAACCGCAACCCTAACCTTGCCGATGAGTTTGATCCCAACGACAAGTCATCGCTTCTCCACCTAGCGGTTAGGAACGGCCACCTAGACCTCGTCAAATCCCTTGTTTCCCTCAACCCTGGACTCTGCTTCGTACGAGACATGCATGGGAGGACCCCGGTTCATGTGGCCGCCATCAAGGGTGAGGTCGATGTCCTTGAAGCACTGTTGAGGTCCATGCCGGATGCAGCTGGAGAGCGAGTTGGGCTGCTACTCGACAAGAGTGGCGGAGGAGACACTGTCTTGCACTTGTGTGTGAGGTTTAATCAACTCAAGGCGTTGCAGATTGCGGTGAGAACGTTAGGTGATACCCACATCTTGAATGCTACAGACATTCAGGGTAACACCATTTTGCATCTAGCTGTGGCCAATAACAACAAAAAGGTATATATTTCTCCATTTTCTGGTTCTATATTATTTTTGTTTCCCACATGTGACAAATATTATACGTACTACAACAGCTTCAAAAGTTACACGTGACCGATCCTTAAGAGTATCTTTAATGGTGGTACTTCTCCAAGTATTATAACAATTAAAAAAAAATTAAATGTAAGAAAAAAGATTTTTGAAATGAAAGAACCCAAAAAAAAAAAAAGTGATCGAGCTCAAGTATTATGTGTATGATATTCATTCTTACACGATACCATAGAATATTACCGAATCAAAAATTAATAGTGGGTTCCATTTAATTTTTACTTCCAAAAAAAATTACAAAAAGCAATTTTGATGCAAAAAGTAAATTAAGATACTCATGTCACGTACCATAGTTGTGGATAGAGCTGGCAAGTCGGTCGTTCGTGTCGGGTTCGGTCCTAATGAATTTTAGATTGGTCGGGTTTCGGGTTAAGTCGGGTCATGCCCATTCGGGTTCGGGTCAAAGCGGGTCGGTCTCGTTCGGGTTTCGGGTCAAGAGGCGGGTCAGTCTCATTTGGGTTTCGAATCAAAGTGGGTATAGCGGTATAGTTGGTTTGAGTTTTCGGTCGAATCATATTCGACCCGTTTGGAATTTGGATAATTAGGTTGATTTTGACTCGGTTGAATACTACTTAAATATGTAATTTACTTAAAATAAATGATTTTAACTCGGTTGAATACTTAAATATGTAATTTACATAAAATAAATGATTTTGACTCGGTTGAATACTTGAATATGTAATTTTGACTCGGTTGAATACACTCATTGTTATTGACTCATCGGTTGTCGACCGATTTTCAAAAAAGTCATAATCGGAAATTCGATATTCGGCAACATCGTCCTTTTTTAAACACTTAAACTAATTGATCGGTGCTAAAATTAAATCAAATTAATTGTACATTTAAGGTTTTAACCTTATTTTAACTAGAAAGTTGCAAATGGATCACTTATGTGTGGTTTGACTATATGATTAGGTCATATCATTTTAAATGCCCATTTCATTTTTAGCTTTTGGCCCATTAGTTTTTTTTTCGTTATTATTATTAGTTTTTAACAAATCTAGATATAAATAATTAATTCTATCAAAATATAATAATATAGATAAAAATAAAATAACAACTACAAAATTATTGATTTGGATATAAATAATTCTTTCCGCAAAAAAAATAGAATTATTGTACTTATATTTATAAAAAGAATTATTCATAACCATAACCATAATTATGAAATTTAATAGAATTATTATACTTATATTTATAAAAAGAAGTCCATTTATAAAAACCGAAAACTACTAGAATTAATATAATTATTAACACTAATTGTCTAATATAATTTTTTAGGTGAAAAAACTCCTTAAGAGTTAGCTTTATGAAAATTAATAGAATGATTAACACTTAGTTATGAAAACCAATAGAAGTATTATATTTATACTTATAACTTATAAGATATACCTATAAAACGAAACACGTTTAAAAAAACCAAAATCATAAATAAAACTTATAAATACTTCATCTTCGATGGATTCGAATATTCGATGTATTTAAAGTCTTGAGATTTGAAATTTGAGATTGAGATTTGAGATTTAGATCGAGATTGAGATTTAGATCAAGATTGAGATTTAAGAATGGGACAAATATGGACATTTGATTTTTGAGATTTGAGGGTAAGATATATAAAGATTTGAGATTTGAGATCAAGTTAAGACTGAGGTTTGAGATTGAGTTCAAGATCGATATTTAATATTGAGATTAAGATTGAGATTGAGTTAAAGGTTGAGAACTTGAGATTGTTATTGAGATAATGATTTGAGATTTAGATTTCAGATTAAGACAAATATTGTGATTTGAAATCAAGATTGAGATCATGATTTGAGATTAACATTGGGGTTTGAGATTTAAATTATTCGATTGGATATTCATTTATTTATAGTCTTATTAAATATTAACAAAAATAATTGGTGTTTTATACGGAGTATGTTAAAGTATAATCATAAACTTGTGTTAAAATAAAATAAAAACATATAACATTCAAGTATTAAAATGTTGATATTAAATAACCATTTCAATTCGGGTCGGGTTGGGTCGGGTTCAAAGTCGGGTCGGGTTTATCTGTGTTCGGGTATGTTTCGGGTCGGGTCTATCTATGTTCGGGTATTTTTCGGGTCGGGTCGGGTTCGGTCTCGGTCTCGGGTTCGGGTTATGAATGACTCCAGATTTTTGGGTCCCGGCCGGGTTCGGGTGAGTCGAGTCAGATTTTGCCAGCTCTAGTTGTGGAGTACCAAATATTAAAATGAGGTGGAAAGGAGAGAAATGGCAAAAAGACAAGTTATGGTACGCAACATGAGTAACATGATCAGTACCATGGTTAAAGATGCTCTAAATATAGGTTTGTAGTCCCAACTAACTAATTAATTCAATTTAATCAATCATTAATTAAAATAAATCTATTAATTTACTAATTAATCTAACAAATTCAGGAGAAAGTTAATTTCACCCAAACTTATTTTTTACCAAGTTGAATTAAAGTAATTTATTTTGTAAATTATATATTTAACCAAGTAATTACTTTCAATATATTATAACTTTAATTGATTATATTTGTTAGTTACTTTCAAAATGAAATATTGTATTCATCTATAGCTTCAAATTAAATTGAATGATGGCATGAGTTGCAAGTTAAATATATATAGCTCTTGTATGGACAGATGGTGGATTTTCTGCTGGAGAATAAGACATTAAAGAAAAACACCAAAAACTCAAACGGATTGACTGCGATGGACGTCTTAACAAGCGATGGGGATCACGGTGGCTTGAAATCGACCCTCAAACGAAGAAAGGTTTTATCATCAAAAGCGGTGAACAAAAAGGAGAAGAAGAAACAAATCTGGTCGGAATGGCATGAGAAACCGGAGAAGCAACGCGAGACCTTAATGATCGTGGCCGTCTTGATTGCTACCATGGCTTTCCAAGCTGGTTTAAATCCTCCCGGTGGATTCTGGCAAGACACAAAACGACGCCCATCCACAGACTCATTTAGTAACGCGCTTGCATCTGTGCCTGCGCCGTTGCCATTGGACGACCCGTGGCATGAAGCTGGGTCGGCCGTCATGGCTCAGAAGCATCCAATCTTTTACCAAGTGTTCCTCATATGCAACTTGGTGGGGTTTTTGTTGTCCATGATCAGTATACTTGTGCTCATAAGTGGGTTTCCTATCAGGCGGTACTCCATGATCTCCATTAAAACCGCACTGTGGATAGCTGTCTGCTATCACATACTCTTATCTTCTCGGGTCAGTGATTTTGATCGTCGACGATAGGGACTTCGGCCAGTCTGACCAACCGCAACAACCCGAGTTTGTTTCTAACGACAAGACAGCCTCTATTATTTTGACGGCAACTATCTGGTTCTGTGTCCTGGCACTGATTTTATTCGGCCATATTGCGCGGTTGATGACCAGGTTTATCAAGTGTCTCTGCAAGTGTTGCATTCCAGCACTACGTCGATCACATTCATATAGCTTGAATTAAGGCATATTGTACGTTGGATTAATGCTGCTGTAGTTTCATGTACTGTTATGCTTGCTTCTATACATTCCTATATAGTTACGCACTATCCAAGTGTTGATATTAACGAGCGTTGTATTGAATTTCAGAAACTGAATTTTTTTTTTTATGGTCTTGTAAGCTTCGATCAACTTTGAATTCTGATGAAAACTGGAAGATTCCGAGAATCCTGAGCCGGGTCGTATCAAATCGGGAGCCGTGTCGTATCAAATCGGGAGCCGTGTCGGGTTTATTTTATTTTTGTTTATAAGGTCGGGATCTACCACTTTACACAAAAGCTTAAGCCATTGTGTATGACTTCTGTTGGAATGGTGGTTGTCCCACATCGGTAGTTTAGAGAATACTTGAACAACATATAATGTTGGTGGGTTATTCCTCTTATTGCCAATTGGTTTTGAGATAGAACCCCGTTCGGGTTTATGTGTTGTTCGAGTCTCCCGTATGTGGGTCCGCACACACGACATCCCTCCAGCTTGTCTTTGACCCCACCAGGCCAAAGCCGACTTTAAACATTTGTTTTCACCTTGTTTTGTTTTTCAATGTGAGACTCCCACAACCCTAACAAAAACATTTGTATGCAGTAACAGAGGCAGAAAATTCCGAAAGGGGGGTTCGACTTTAAACATAAAAGCTAGTCCCTCCCTTGTATATGTCACATATTGTTTACGCGGAGTTTTTTAGGACGATAAAAACTATATATAAATTATTATTTATTTTTATAATTTTTTTTAATAATTTCAAACTTGTTAGTAATAAGTACAAAGTTGCTAAAAATATTTAATTTTATTTTATATTTAATATAGTTCTTAATATTTTAAGAAAGTGTGCAATTAACGATGTAGAGTAGAAAATAAAAAGATAGAACAATGATTGTATATGAGCTCCGACGTGTACGTAACTCCAGATCAAACTAAACTAATTTATTGACTGAATGGGCCTTGTTTTAAATGTACACAAATCCACAACCCATTAGTATGCCCAAAAAGAGTGAATGGGTCTTGTTTTAAAAGAATTGAAACACAACCCTCCTTCCTTGAGGTAGCATCTGTTCATCACCAACGCCGCATAAGGGGGGTGTGCATCGGTCTATAACCGAGCCGAACCGGGCCGAACCGAAATCGAAAATCTCAAATTCTCAAACCGAAAGCCGAACCGAATGCATTAGGTTCGGTTCGGTTATTTGCCGGTTCGGTTTGTGTTCGGTTCGGTTTTAACATAATTAAACCGAATTTTCATATTAAAAAAATTAAGTATACAAATATATATAAAATATAGTATATATACACATTCCAAAATATGTGTATATATTACAAAATGTGTACATATTCCAAAATACTTTAAAGTATACAAAATTTAAAATTTTAACAAATACAGTATATATACATATACAATATATTATACATACACATGCAAATCTAGTGTATATATGTGTATTTAAATATAATGTATGTATACACATTAGACTAACTCCAATAGTTAAGTGTGCAAATGTACATATTTGCACAAGGTGTTTAAAAATGCACATCACTTTTTGATGTTTTGCAGTTTTACTCCATTGGTTAAATGTGCATTTTATACACACCTATCTCTAAGTAAATATGATTAAATTAAAAAGGAAAAGAAAAAATTTAAAAACAGCCAACAGAAATGACTTTACTTTATTGAAAAGTGATAAAAAGTTTTTGCACATGGGGGAGGTGAAGTGCTTATATTTGAGAACTTTGTGTGCAAATGTACACATTTTAAGCCCTCAAAAGTAACCATTGGAGCACAATTTGAATCAATATATGCATATTTAAGCATTTGCACCATACCATTGGAGTTAGTCTTATGTAGCCACATTATGCAAATACAGTAAGTATGTGTGTATATATAAAATATTCAAAAACATATATATGATATATTTATGTAGTGTATAAAAAAATTCGGTTTAACACAAACCGAACCGAAACCGAACACAAACCGAACCGAAACCGAAAAATGAAAATTCTCGAACCGAAAGCCGAACCGAAAAACTTCGGTTCGGTTCGGTTCGGCCCAAAAATTCGATTTGGACCGAATCATGCACACCCCTACATAAGGGCACCCAAATAGTGAACCCGCGGGTTCATCAGAACAACTCCAACAGATTCTCCATCTTGATTTTCTAGAGAATATTGAGATAAGTTTTTGTCCAAAAGTTTTTACATTACATCTTCTAAAATAGAGAATAGAGAATAGAGAGAAAATATAGAGATCGTTCCTTAAATTTGATTAAAACTCTATATATTTTGGGGTAAATTCCATAGTTGAGAAGTTGTTAAAATGAGGCCAAATTTTTTTCAGAATATTTGACTTTTAATTCTCTATTTTAGAGATTGTTTTAGGGAAGTTGTTAGGCATGTTCTCAATGTGCCTAGGAATAAAAAAAAGAAGAGAACGCGAAAATGGGATGATTCTAGTGAAACGGGCTCGCCTGTAAGAGTCGAAAAAAGTGGGGTTTATTGACACAAAAACCAAGGGCACATGGGACACACGTGATTGCGCCTCTGTACAACTCCAAAAACGACGCCGTTTTACTTTTTTTATATATATGAAACACGTCTCATCATTAGTCCATTCCCATTGAAAACAAAAGGTTGACGTTGCCCCGTGTCTCAGTTCAGGGATCGACACGTGGCAGCAGAAGTAATTATATTATTAAAATGACAATTTCAGTCGTTTGAACATTATAAAAAAATTATATTTTTGAATGTAATTTAATTTTATCTACATATAGACATATAGACATGCACTTTGCATATGTTTCGAGGAAAAAAAATTTTATGATATTACCTTATTTCGTATACACTCGTGTAATGTATTATCCGACAATTATACTAATTAAAATATTAATAATAAAAAAGTTAATATTATTATTAAACCTAAATAACTACTAATATTTAATAATAAAAAATCATTATTGTTAATAAACTTAGGCCTCGTTTGGTTAGTCAGTTAAAAACACAGGAAGTTAAAAAACCCAGTAAGTATGATATATTCCTGTGTTTGGTTGACAGAATGACACAGGAATTCAACTTCCCAGGAATTTCAATTCCTACAAATCGTAGGAAGTTCACTTACCTAGTGGGGACTAGGTAAGTTCAACTTCCCCCATTTTTTAACATGAATTTATTTATTTCCCTCTTTATATTACTAAAAACCAAAATTTAACCAAACAACTTTTTTTAATTCATGGGAAGTGCATTTCACGGGAATTCAATTCATGGGAAGTAAGTTCCTGGGAATTGTACTTCCCACATTCAACCAAACGAACCCTTAATAATACAGTAATATTTATTATTTGATATTTAATAATAAAAAATTATTGTTATTAAACTTAAATGAGAATGCATTATATTATGAATTTAATATAAGAAAATTTCATTTAGTAAAAAGGGAAAATGAAGAAAAGTAAGTTATGAGTCAAAGGTTAAGGTTCATGAATGGGGGAGGAAAAGTAAAAATCGAAAATGGGACTCTTCAGTTGACGTGGAATTGAAAAAGTAAGTTATGAGTCCGATAATGGATTCACTAATGCGGATAATCTAACGATTTGCAGATGCACCTCTACACAGCAACACCGACGTTGCAAATCAAAGGAGGATCTATCCACGTTGAAGTTCTATAACGTACGAGGTTCGTCGGATTCGAGCGAGGTCAATCGACCTCGCAGGACCCTGCCCAGCTCCGTCATTGTTTGTATGAGGCTGTCGTTAATATCCAAGACACTTGGTATGAGATATCAATGTTATTTCTTAATTATTCTAGTTGGAACATAGAAGCATTAGGGGTGCTAAAAAAAATTCCGTGAATTTTATTTATACCCATTAAAAAGATTTTTTTTTAAATATTAAAAAAACACTAAAATTTTGTCTGAATTGGGGCTCTGGGATCTAGAATCGAGACGGGTTGGGGTTGAGGCGATGTGCATCGAGGCGACTTCGTGTTTCGGAAATTTCCTTGGAGATTCATCTTCATCGACCACAGGGACTCCTTGTTTACCGCTGACCAGCGGTGTCATCGTTTGGTGGTGCTTGCCTTTGGGTTTAGTCTACGTTGTTCTCAACTTTTTTGGGTTAGACTCATTTATTCGACTAGGGTTGTTTGATTGCCTCTTCTTATATTGCACCGTTTTTATTTTATGTTGTATTTTCGACGATTCGCCATCTACCGACTCTGTCAGCCTCTCGAGAAGACAGGTTTGTTTGATCCTTGAATTATTACCTTATCAAAAAAAAGGTTGAGCTGACCATATATAAAAAGGTTGGATTGCTCTCGAAAACACACATAAACAAAAAACTGACTTGAGCGTCGGAGGCACCCGGGAAACATGATCGAGCCCCGCCTCTTGATTGCTTACTTGATCGCAAGGTTACCGAAGGCGGCCGTGGATTCCCACCATCTTCCATTGAAGTATATAGAGCGGAAATTTTCCTCACAATTTCCTTATTGTAATTTTTTTTCTCTTAATTTGGTTTGATCGGTCTAACCATTCTACATTTAAATTGGATACTACGTGGTCTATATATAGGTTGATCCTCTCACTCACAGTTGCTTCTATTTTTTCAAGAGAGTTCAAAATTGATATAACTTTAAGGTGTTTTTAGATACACCGTAAATCCATCCTAAAAAATGCACGTTGAAATTAACGTGCGCGTCAGAATTGGCATACAGGATTTGGAGAAGCGGAAACGTAACTTTACACTAACTTTTAATTGGTTTCTTTTTGGCAATTACCTAGTGAAACTTAGCCCATTGAATGGTGGACCGGAAATCTTCCATTCAAATTCAAAAGGGTTATGATGATGGGAGTCATGGACATGAAACTGTATAAAGGTAAAATGATTGTTCTATAATTTTATATGTTGAACTGTAAAGATATATATATCAGATGGAGAAAAGGCCATTTTGATTGGTATTTGATTAGAACTGTACATGCATGTTAATAAAGGTAGGTTAAAGTTTCCTTTTGGGTCTTCCCGTGAACCATAATATTCCATCATCATTTTTTAACAAACAATCCATTTACCCATTCAGTTTTTACAATTGCAATTTGCAACACTACGATTTTGAATGTGGATGGTTGCAATCTGGCTAGCTAGACGTTCGAACACTACGGGAAAAGTGTGTAATTATCGACGCTTTAGTTTCGACGCATTTTAAAAGCGTAGAAAATTTTCGACGTTCTGAGTTGTCGATTTTTTTTTACAGATATAGGCGTCGAAATTAACAAAAATCTCGACGTCCTAAAGCGTCGAGAATGGCTTAACTAAAAAATTTAACCTAACGGAGAGGAGACAACCTTCACAGCCCTTCACTCGCGATTCACTCTCCCCGACTCCCGTGCCCCTCTCTCTCTGCTTCACACCTCCGAAGAACCCTAATTGCGCCCACCAAAGACGGCCTCCCACCGCCCACCGGAGACGGCCACCTGAAGTCTGAGCAGGTTTGTCTCTCCTTTCTTGTTCTTCTCTCCCATCGGCAGTCGATCTCTCCACTTTGAGCACCTTCCCCTGCCTCTTCTCCGTCTTCGTCTCCCTCGCTCCAATCTCCGCCCCATTTCCGACCTGATATGCTTTTCTGCTCCAGTCGATTTCTGCTTTTCTGTGAGTTTTACCTTCACCTATTGATTCTCGGTTGCGACTGCCGATGGTGTTAGACGCCTTTTCTTAAGTTTGATTAATCGATTTTGTTGTTCAGGTCTGCTTGCGTTTTGCTTGTTTGTAGCTTAATGTTTATGTGATTTGGGGAACTGGTGCTGCTTCTTTCCGAATTGAAGGGTTTCGTTGATTCAATACGTGTTACATAGTCAACGGCTTCCCTTCTCAAGCTGTCTCATAGGTATGTTCCTCTCTCCCTCCATCCCTGACTGAACGTTATTGATCAAGTTCTCCATCTCCATGCTTTATTTATGCTTAATTTACTGTCGCAGGATATATATTTATAACTGTACTTCATTTGACATTAATGGGCTGTTAATCAGGCCTAATTGCAGTCATTGATCGATAAGCCAGAATGTGTCAAGAGAAAACCGAATCAATCATACTTGACATTTGGAAATGAGGAGTAAAATTACATAGCAACTCTATATATGTCAGATTACATTGAGGATTACAGTTCAGATGAACAATTGCACTAGGAATATATATATGCACTCTTACCATTATTTATTTCACTACAAATGTACTATAGCGTTCATTCATGACAGCAGTGTACACCACCACTTTCACCAGCAATATAAGCTAAGTTGATTTTGAATTTCCTCCATGTGTCAATTCTTAGTCGTGGTTCTTTAAATTTGCTTAGTCCTTTCTCCTTTGGTAATGCTGTGTGTGAATTTGGTAAATGTGGAAGAATTCAGTGTAGTTTTGGTGTATGTGGCCTTGCATTATCAGTGCAATGTTGTTTTTAGCTTTAATTGATTACATATAAGCATTCAAATTTGTCTTTTGAAGTGCCCTGTTACCTTTATCATCTTTCATTCACACAGATACTGATTTTTAATTATATATCTCCAGCGAAGTTATACAGTATTAACTGAAGCTGATATTCGTCGACGCCAAGAAGAAGATATTAAAAGGATATCTTCTGTGCTTTGCATTTCAAAAGCTGATGTTGCTATTCTGCTAGTTTGCTATAATTGGTATGTTCAATTGTTCATTACCTTTTTCTCTTTGACATGATATCATCAATATTTCATTCCTTACAACACTAGGCTTCAACATATTTGTGCTCTGAGTTAAATATGAATTACTCATAAATCATGATATTCTAATTCTGCTTAACAACATTTATTTTATGGACTTGCAGGCGCGTGACCAATGTGCATGAAGAATGGCTTGCTAATGAAGAGAGGGTTCGAAAGACTCTAGGTTTACTTCAGAACCATTCCCTCTCTGTTTGTCTCATAAGTATCCTGAGTCTATGCAGGGCCGGCCCTGGCGTTTTTAGGGCTATATGCGGAAAAATATAGGGCTATTTACTACAAATTTAGTCACAAATTATATTTTAAAATAAATTATTTTGAAGTATAAATTTTAAACTTAATTTAACACTAGTAAACTTGAGTTCTATTTTCATCACTAATTAATGATTCGTAGTATACATCTAATGTTATACATTGTCATTATACGATTCAAAACAATGATTTTATACCATTATACTTATTTACTAGTGGTAAAAAAAGAATGAGAGACTTTGCTAGTGATAAATAAAGTTAAAAAAATATTTTTTATAATGTCTTCGTTGTTCGATGGTAATTAAAGCTAAACTTAACTTGTAGCAATATCAAAATTGGCCATAAAAAATTACAAATAAGATCTTTTTTTTTACTAAAAAATCACCTTGTATTATTTGTAAAATAGAAATTAAGATAAGGCTATCTTGGACTATATATTCGTCATTTATTCATTTAGATTGAAGATTAAACAAGTTATGTGACAAATATACGTGTTTTGTTTATATCCTAAAATTAATGAGTTTTTTTTTACTTATACATGATACAAAATATTTATATACATATTACCTTAATTATATACATTATACATTTTTTTACGGGGCCCTTACCAGATCGGGGGCTCGAGGCGACTGCCTCTTTGGCCTATGCCCAAGGCCGGCTCTGAGTCTATGGTTGCTATCCTGAGTCTCATGCTTTTAACTTAAAGATATCCTGAGTCTCATGCTTTCTTACCTTTAAATCAGTGTATTCTATGGTTGCTAGGCATGTTCTGTTATATCCTGATTTAAATATTATACACATACACTTTTTGAAGTTCCATTCCTAGGGAGAAAAATCTTATATGAGCTGATTGTTGTAACTTTTCCTTGATTCTGAAGCTCTGTTAAGCTTTCCTTTGCTTTTGTTGTTTCATGATTATTAACCTAGTGCTTTAAACTTTATTTGAATGGTTCTCAATGAGTTAAGCTTATATAATTATGTTCAGTTTCTACATTTTAATGAAGGGAAGAATATGTGAAGCATTGAGTTTGATTGTTCTCTTCTTCCCTTTCATACCAACAAATTATTGCCTGTATATACCTTGTCCAGATCCTTTATGAATGATATATATGGAGGATAAGTCATTAAAAACATTTTCTCTTTCTGCTATGAAATCCACTAGGCTCTCTTTTGATACTTAAATTTCAGATTACTTTGTCATTTTCATTCACTTTGTTAGGAGTCTCTCTTGGGATCCCGGTTAAAGAAGTACTTAAAGTTACATGAAAGTAGCTCGCGATTTCGAGATATCGGCAAGGATGATCTTCTGAATAGCTTTTATCCTCTGTGATCTTACCCTGAATATCATCATATAATGATTCATGTTACTGGTTAGCTAATTACAATACTTGTTCTTATAATCCTTTTTTGTAAGCTTTTGGGAAATAATGTAGGTTGTTGCTGGACTGTAGGATTTTTGTAAACATGTGTCATTTAGTGTGACTCAAATTAAGTAGACTTAAAATCATAAAGTTCCGAAATTCGAATTTCAGAACTTTATGATTTTAAGTCTACTTAATTTGATTAATCTTTCGTTTAGGTCTACTTTGATTCATCTTTTGTTGTTTGTATTGCCTCATTTAAATTGGAAAAACTGTTGAAAATGTCTTGGGAGTGTTTTAGCTTTGGAAGTATAGTCCAACTCTCAACGCATAACCTCCTTTGGTCTTTTTTTTTATACAAGACAATAATTTGGGGATGGTCAACCGCGGTTAAACCATCGCCCAAGGGCATCGATCTGGAATAGGTCGTCGACCTCTGCAGGGACCTGCTCGACGACAAAGGACGACAAGAAGCCGATGTGAGCCAATCTATCAGCGACCTGGTTCCCTTCCCGAAACGTATGTGAGAAGCTCACAGATTCGAAGGAGCGACATGTACATTAAATAGCCTCTGACAATTTTTTTTATTAAGTAAAAATTCGAGCTCAGAAAAGTTTAAAGCTTGAGAGGCCGATAGGTCGGTAGACGACAGACCGTCAAACATACAGAAAAATGTGCAAAAGACCAAGCATTATAAACAACGAAAGGTTAATCAAAGTAGACCTAAAAGAAGTAGGTTGGGGCGTAGAATACGGACGAAGTCAATCACCATTGTGATCTTTTGGAATAACACCATTAGTTAGCTATACTACAGGAAACTTTGTGGTTAGTGAAGACGAACCTCGAGGAATTTTTCCTTACACGGAGTCACCCCGTACACATTACAACAATCCCAGCCAATCCTGACTCTGAATACCAAAACTCCAATAAAGCAATAGATCACTAAGACACACCAAGCGAAGCCGTACACAACCCGAGCAAAATGCACCTAGAAATTATTACTATAATCTAATAATGTTTACTCAAGTCGTAGCGGGTTTTAGGACAACTTTGCTAAAAAACCTACGGGAATTCGGATATTCAATCGGGGTTTAGATTAAACTCTTTCGGGAATTTGTTCAATAGCCTGGTCTGAAGTAGACGCCAAAGGAAACCAACTCCGGTCGAAGTATGAAGCCGGTGACGGAGGTGAAAAGCAGGGGAAACACTTGACAAAAGTGCGACAAGGGAGAAGGCGGAGGAAGACACCTAACCTCTCAACCACCGAACCAAAGGCGACCTGAAATAGACATCGAAGAAGGAGAGAAGCCCCATGGTAAAGAAATTAAGGTCAGACCACCATAATAACCTCCCCGGAATGAACACATGACGACGAGTCTGGACCACATCAGACCATAGCCAAACGAAGGGGACGAATTTGGCGGAAGTATGCACGAACACCACCCGATAGCTTGACAACGATCTTTAGTTAGGTTCGTCGTTATAGTAAATAACCAAAAGTGGCAAAGACCCCCGGATACACCTCACCACTCCTGGAGAAGGTGTACGATGCTGCGTAATTGCGTCAGAAGGTCGAAACCAGCATGGAATCAACCGAATGAGCCCTTGGATGAGCAGATTGTAGGGGATTTCACTCGACCCTTCTATTTTTAATATAAGATATTTGACTTTTATGTATATAGTTTAAGGAGCTAAAAACTATATAACATATTATTTTTTATTAAATTAATTTACATTATAATACTTATTAATGATGAATATTATAATGTAAAAATATTTAATTAAAAAATTTAATATTTTATATAGTTTTGAGCTCTTAAACTATATGTACAAAAATTAAACATATTATATTTCCAATCCGATGGAGTAAATGAACAAGGAATTGCGATGGAGAATTGGGGACGCATGGGGCAAAGCAATGCCTAAGAGCAACCCCAACAACTATTGTAAACAATCTCTAAAATAGAGATCAAAATGTCAAAATCTCTAAAAAAATCTACCTCAACTCCAACAGCTTCTCTATTTTACAGATTTTTGCATTTATTATACACTATAATCAATACAGAAATTTATAATATATAGATAATTCATGGTTAAAAAATAATAGAAGGGATGTTTCATGTCGAATAGGGGTGTCAAAGTGAAGGGTAAGTATTAAATTATATATAGAAAGGAGTGAAACATTAAATTATAGAGATTATTTCTCTTCCTCCAAATTTAGAGATTTTTTTCATCTCTCCTTCCATTTCTCTATTTTACAAATGAGTTTACAAAAGCTGTTGGGGTGGAAAAATGCATTTTTTCTCTAAAACTTCCATTTTTTTCTATTTTAGAGATGCTGTTAGACTTGCTCTAAGCGCGTTCTTTTCAACTTAGTTCAGTTTAAGTGACAATTTTTTTTAGAGGAAGGGAGTAAAAGTCAGAGAAAATGATTTTCTGATTTCAAGAAAAAAAAAAAGACAAATGTCGCACGTGCCTGTCACTCGCGAAACACGCGCGTTCCCCCCACTCTCCGGAAAAAAATAAAATCTCCAACCTGGAGAGTGAGTAGTGGCTACCTGCATATTGCGTATATCATTATATACTCTCACCTCTCAAATCTCTCTCTCTCTCTCAAATCTCAAATTGCCTATTACTTCATTCCTCCCACCATGTGAATTCCACGCCACTAACGTACATCTATCCCCTCCAAATGGGCAAATCATACTCCAAATGGATCTACCGCCTCCTCCGCCGTAAAAAGCCTACCTCCGCCGAAGATCCTCCCCGCCGCTCTTTCTCCGACAACCACGCCACCGCCGACCCCAACAAGCACGCAATCGCAGTCGCCGCTGCCACAGCCGCCGTCGCCGAGGCCGCACTCGCTGCCGCCAAGGCCGCCGCTGAGGTCGTCCGCCTTACCAGCCGCCCAGGCTTTGTGGCGGCTGCGGGTAGAGGTGACGTCAGCAAGAGGAGGTGGTCGGTGGAGGATTATTTGGCTGCAGTTAGGATACAGTCGGCTTTTCGTGGTTATCTGGTCAGTATTTTTTTCCTTCATTTTATCTTCCATTTTATTGCCTTATATACATCCCTTCCTATTTACTATTTTGCCCTTTCTGTTTCGATCTATTTACGTAGTTATGCCATTTGGGCGTCGGTTGGTTTTCTACTGGTTTAATTCTACTGCTGTAAAACATATATTCCGTTGGACCCAGAGAATGAGAAATATTATCACCATCTTCTATCATGCTCAAAACAATTTTCAAAACTATATTTATGTTCCATATCTTTATTTATACATTTATAAATATTTTCGCGCGTTTTAAAATATAACTAATTAAAATTTAAAAGCCACCGATTACATCTTAAATAATTGTTACATGCTTTAAAACGTGATTTGTGATCATAAATATGTAAATATATATAAGTTTACGGAACATAGATAGATATTTTGAATTCCGAAGTAAAATCTGATTGAAATAATTAATTGATCCACCGAAATTAAGTTGCACCGGTGATATAAACGAATTTTATTTTAGAAACTGCATTTGGATTTCGAAATTGGTATAGACATGTTTGATTGGTTTTGTGGTGTAAACATTTGGGTGGCATTTCTGTAATTTTCGCCTTTTCGGAAGTCCTAATGGAGAGGGTAAAGACTAAAGAGTGGGATAACCTCTTAAGTCTTTAACAACAATGTCATTAATGTAGGAAAGCAATGTGTAGTTTGAGAATTGAAGGAACACCTACCTACCTAATTTTCAAATGGAAAAGACTTTTTTTCTTCTTCTTCTTCTATATGTAGAATGTTTATGAATGGGTCTCTTGAGTCTTTACCAACGTTTGAATTAATAATATAATGTTAGATGAATTGCTTTTGCTTTCACAATGAAAGTGATTGGTTCCCTAATCTCCACGGCATGAGCTGCACTTGCTGAACCTTGTGCCTCATTTGATTCGGGTTTAGATTAATTCGACTGTATAGTCTATTAGAAACTGATTGCTGAATGACACATTCATATGATGCCCATATTCATGGACCTTGTTCCTCCAATGCCATTTCAATACAAATACACAGTACGAAGGAGGGGCAAAATTGTCATTTCACCACTAACCAACTGTTTTCATAAGTTGCCTGAAAGCTACACCTATAGCTGCATAGAACCAACCCCTCCCACTTTCCATTCTTGCCTATGCAGACTTACATAGGTTATGTATGGTCTGACATTGCTACTACTCCCGGGTAGGACTAGGAGTGCGTTACATAAGGGATGATGAAGCCTCTACATAAACATAAAAACCATATATTGTGCCTTTGCAATTATTGAATTCTAGAATGTGGTCCATTTTCGAGATATATCCATTTTTGTTCGGAGCTAGTAATGGATTGAGTACCATACTAGAAAGAACTGGGTACTTGCTTGCTCAAATGAAGACACTGTAGGTGAGTAGTACAGATCAACCATGGTTGTCATGCCCTTTTAATGGCTTTTGATGGCTGGAAATAGAGGGTGGACTATTTATTGCTCACCCTTTTCTGATTTCCTTTCATCATCAGCTTGTTACTCCTTCTAGGAAGCGACTTATGTCGCGTCAGTCGACCCATTCTTAGCCTTGCTGAATTAGGCTGCTCGGTTGAGCTGATTCGTACAGCAAAGCGCGTTTGATGAAACTATTATTGCATTTGTTCGTGTATTAAGTTCAGTCGGATCGATTGTTCTCTTTCCTGATTTTTCTGATGAATGATTGCCTTGCACTTTGTTTGAAACTTTATTTATTTATTTATTTTGAAGGCAAGAAGAGCACTCAGGGCTCTCAAGGGATTGGTGAAGCTTCAAGCTGTGGTAAGGGGACATTTTGTAAGGAAACGAAGCACGGATATGCTAAAACGGATGCAAGCAATGGTTCGAGTCCAAGCAAGAGCACGCGCAAATCGCCTACAGCATGTGGAAATCATAAATCATGTAAGAAATACACCCTCAAGGAATCTTTCTTATTAGTTGCTGATGAGTTTGTTGGGTTTAAACTAATGCACCATCACTGCAGGGATCAGAAAGAAACCGAAAACTTGATCGTCAGCGCCGAGTATGCAGTATGAAACTCAATGAAGCATCTCTTTTGAAGGTAGTCTCATTCTCTTCTTTTTAATCAACACTTAACTGGATTCAGAAACCATCACTAACTTTAACGCATTCAAAGCAGAGATCTGGCTCTGTGTCGAGCACCAGAGATGCTAATGTTCATACATCGCGAGCAAATCCAAGTGGCTCCGATTGTTTGAGGACAGGCAGCCACAACTCGCTGTCAAGAACAGCCCACATGGACGACGAAAGGGCTGACAAGATCCTTGAAATCGACAACTGGCGGCCACACTTGGCGCCCATCATTAGCCGAAACTACCCAAGCTGCAAAGTCTCAGCCAAAGACTACTCCGCCTACGAACCCTACCACCATAGCTTCGCGGCCTCTGACACCTATCCGAAGTACTCAACAAACCATAGTCTTCACTCAAGAAGTCCTTGCAACTCCGAAAGCTTTGTCTCCTTAAGGTCTCTAAACTTGCCACCAATGGAGCAGGATTTCAGCCCTCAGGCCTGCTCTGTCCCGTCAAGGCCGGGTAGCAGCCATAGCAAGACAAGGGCTATGAGCCCTTACACTCCCACGAGGAACGATTCTGCGAGAAGCTTGTATGGGGAAGGCGAACAAATGGGCATGTACTATCCTAGCTACATGGGATACACGGAGTCTTCTCGGGCAAAGGTGAGGTCCCAGAGCGCGCCAAAGCAGAGGGTAGAGTGGTTCGAGAGCCATGGATCGGCCAAGAGGTTGTATATGTATGGCAACGATTATAGGGTCTCGAGGAGGAATCCGAATGGCGATGGTTTCGAGCTAGGAAAATGAACATTCAGTGGGTAGCTAGCAAGGCTGAAAATGAATAAAGGAATGGTTTTGGTAATCTCTTGTGTGTGTGTTGTTAGGGGAAAAGGAAGTGTTAATCAATGTGTGCATAGTACAGTGTTGTTTGTTTGTTCTTGTTTGGGTTTCATATTTGTCCAAAATGAAATTGAGTTATCTGGACCGGGATGATCGATGTAGTTAAGAGTCATAACTCACAAGTGCTTTGTAGTGCAACCTCGTTAGTGGTCGTTGATTGATGAAATATCAATTCTCAAGTAGTCATTAACCTAATTTGAATTAACCAATGACGTTTTCCTCTAATGGTTTTAAAAGGTGTTGGATTGAGCCTGTCTTGTAGATAACTAGTTATATCGAGTTCAAGCAATATACATGTATATATAGATGTAGATAGAGAGATAGATAAGATACATTACCCCATATCAAATTATATCAAATTTAATTAAGTGTTTTACTCCATAATAATAGAGCTATTACTAATGATACCTTTCTGAGCTATAAAGTCGGCTATTTGATTTGCTTCTCGGTAGCAGTGTTTGTATTGAATAAGGTCAAAAGCAGATTTCAGTTGCTTGATCTTTTCAATATGATAATCTCTCATCTAACATTATTGCGGTTGGTGATGGTTTTGACGAGCTATAGATTTTCCCCTTCCATTATTACTCTTCGAAGTCCTTTCCTATCTAATTGTTTGCTCCATACCTGTCTGAATAACAATAACTTCAGTTTAAATGACTGAGCCTTTGATAGTTTGCTTGTAAAACATATCAATGACATGGCCCCAGGAGTCCCGAGCAACCCCTCCCACATGGAAAGCGCATGTGAGATTCACAGAGTCATCCACATTGATTTTGTAGACAGCCCCCGGTGGTTTGCTCAATTTAGCTTTAAATCTCTTGATTTTAGTTTTATTCATATGTTTTTCTTTTTCAATTTGGGTCCAATCATAGATGTTTGCAATGATTCTTCGAATGATATTTTGTATTGGGGTCGAAACTTTATTCCTAAAGATAAGTTCATTTCTGATTTCCCAAATAGTTTGCCAAATGAAGATTAGTTCCTCAAAATTTTTGTTTTCAACTTGAATTTCATCTATATTAAAAGGATGAGATTCATTTATATTCATATGTTGGAAGTATTTTCCTCTTTGTAGCTCAAAGTGGTCAATTATTTTCCTAGTGAATAGACAGTTTCTCATTAAGTGTTCTGCATCTTCTTCCGCTTGATTGCAAAGACTACACTAGCCGGGAACCCGATTAACGTATTTACTAAGCCTTTGAGTGGTAAGAAATTAATCTACCATTATTTTCCACATAAAGTTTCTTATTCTAGCTAGGAGGTAGATTTAGCTTCCAAATCCAGTTAAGATCTTTTGAAGCTTGAATTACGTTATTTGTCATGCGTTTTGACCGATTTCGTAGTGAAATTTCCACTTGGGTCTAGCTTCCTGATAAGTTTGTCTGGCGTATCCCAATTTGGTATTTGTATATCTAGAATTTTACAAGAGACTTCTGAGGGGGAGAGGCTATTTACTAGTGGAGCATTCCAACTTTTTTGTGAGTTAAAAAGCTGGTTTACTTTCATTTTCGGATCATGGTTCCCTCTAAATTGTTCAAGTTCTTGATTTGTGACCTAAGGGTGAGACCAAACATTTATGTTATTTCTCTTTCCAATTAACCAAAGGAGACCTTGCTCAAATTTATTTCTTAAGGAAAGAAGTCGGCCGAATTACCATGATGTAAAATGATTGGAGCGGTTTCTAATATTTTTCTTTTGAAGGTACTTTTCATCTATAACTTGAACCCATATATTGTTCTCGTTTGTGTAGAGCTTCCAAAGGAGTTTCATTTGTAAACTTTTATTAAGTTCTTCTGCTTTCCTAATACCCAGGCCTCCTTGGCATTTGCTTTTGCAGATGTTATCCCAACATACAAGCGGTGTGTACCTTTCTGATTGTAGCTTATTCCAGAAGAAGTTTTTGTTGATCTGATCAATTTGTTCTAGGATTCCTTTCGGTAGAAGAAAATTTTGCATTAGGTAATTTGTTTTGGAGTTAAGATTTGATTGGATAAGCACCGCTCTTCCTGCTTGTGATAGGGTGAAAGCCTTCGATTTAGAAAGTTGTTTTTTTAGATTTTGGACTACATCTTCAAAAACACAGTTTTTTATTCTTTCATTTATAAGAAGAATACCTAAGTACTTCTCAAATGTTCTTGTGATGAGAACCCCCATATGTTGTGCAAGATCTCTTGGTAGAGTCTAAGATACATTTGCTGAACATTCAATTGAGCTTTTTGAATAGTTTATGGTTAATCTTAATAGGTTTGAGTAGTTGTTTAGCATGTTTAGGATAGAATTAAGACTGGTGTGAGTTGCTTTTGCGAATATTAGAGTATCATCTGCAAAGGTTAGGAAGGGTATGTGCGAATAATTGAATCAATGTGTTTAACTAAGTGTGTTTACCCATTAGTGTTAATCATTAATTGTATATTACTCACTCCGTCAATTTAAACTTGACGTTTTATTATTTATACACGTTTTCTTAGGTGTTAAAAACTATACTGTAAAAAATATTAACTTTTTTTATAATAATTTCATACTTATTATTCCCTCTATTAATTAAAACAAGTCATTTACTATTTATACACGTTTTTTTAGAATGATAAAACTATATAAAATATCAACTTTTTTTACATTTATTTTTATAAATTCATACTTAATAGTAATAAGTATAAGGTTATTAAAAAAACTATTAAAAAGTTAATATTTTATATAGTTGTTAACACCTAAAAAATGTGCATGAATAGTAAAACATCAAGTTTTAACGAACGGAGAGAGTATTATTAAGTATGAATTAATAAAAAAAAAATGTTAACATGTTATATAGTTTTAATCATTCTAAAAAAACGTGCATAAACTGTAAACGACATAATTTAATTAACAAAGAGAATATAAGATTCTTATCATCCTTTTTTAATAAGTAATCCCTTCGTTTACAAAAACATGTGATTTCTTATTATACATGCTTTTTTTAGGATGATAAAATCTATGTAAAATATTAAAGTAAATTTTTTATAATTTCATATTTATTAGTAATAAATATGAAATTATTAATGAAAAGTTAATACTTTATATAGTTTTAGCTTATACAAAAAGTTAATACTTTATATAGTTTTTAGGATGATAAAGTTTTTTTCTTCAATAAACAAACATAATGAATTACAGGCAAAAAAAAAGGTATGTCGGAGTAATTAATACAAACATTGTATAAGAAAAATGAAGAGTTAGAGACACTGTAGGTGTCGTGGTGTAGTTGGTTATCACACGTCAGTCTAACACACTGAAGGTCTCCGGTTCGAACCCAGGCGACGCCATTTTCATATATTTTTGTTTTCAAACATTTAGATCGTACTGTAATTACTTGTTTAGTTGTTGGATCTGAGCATTTGAAATATATATGCTTTTGTATATATATATTTTTTTTGGTGGGAATACATATACTTTTGTTGGCGCTTGGGATCCAAACTTTTGGATTTCTTTCAAAATTTCACCATATTTATGACATTTTCATTTGGCATATATAAAATGTGGTGGTGTTGAAATGCAGATTCGAATGGAGGGAACCTGTAGAGTGATGATGAGGTTGAATAGTGAAGAGCTATTTATGGCTGACAGGTCCCCCTTCCTATATGGGGAGACGTTGATAATGTCGTCTTCGCCGCTGCATCTACCGGTTAATCCAAAAGAAAGAAGAATGACAGACGCAATCCTGCCCAAATGCAAGAGATTGAAGTGTAGTTTTCGAGTTTTGGATCGTTAGTGTGAGCTAGCATAAGTTAATTTATGTTAACTTGGACCTATTTTACAAAACTTTGCACCCCCTTTTATCTCACAAAACCTTACTGATGAAGGATTATCTGAAATGCTTCTACACAAACTGATGCGAAGACAGGGTTGAAGTTGTTGATCAGAAATGGAGCTTGGCCATAGACCAACAATGGCGGAAAGAAACAGAAATGTAACAGATGGAGAGAGAGTTTTTGTGTGTATTATTTCTGTAATATGTAAATTGTACAACCCTGGAGATTAATTCAGCTTTTATAGAGCTGTTGTACATTGAATGTAAACTGAGCATAGAGTAACTAACTCTAACAACTTTCTACAGCTTCTCAAGTAAGCTAACACACACTTAACAAAGCTAATTCCTACTTAACATTCCCCTTCAAGCTTAGAGTTACTTAAACTTGTTAATAACTCCAAGCTTGAGAGACAATTTCGAGGTCTGATCATGACTTACAACCTTAGTGAACATGTCAGCTGGTTGCTCCTTAGTGTGTATGTACTTGGCTTCAATTTCTCGATTCAGAATCTTGTCTCTTACAAGATGGCAATCGGCCTCAATGTGCTTTGTTCTTTCATGGAAGACTGGGTTTTTAGCTATGTGCAGAGCTGCTTGATTGTCACAATATAGCTCTACTAACCCAACATCATCAATGCTCAAATCCTGCAAAACACGCACTAACCATGTGACTTCACAGCAGGTAGCTGCCATTGCTTTGTACTCAGCTTCAGCTGTAGACATGGCTACAAAGGTCTGCTTCTTTGTCCTCCATGATATTAGTGATTTTCCCAACAAGTTGCAGAAACCTGTTAGAGATCTCCTACTCATGGGGCAAGCTTGCCAATCTGCATCACAATAAGCCTTCAACTTGATCTCAGAGTTGTTGTACATCATCAATCCCTTGCCTGGAGAGTTCTTCAAGTACCTTAGGAGGTGCTTTGCAGCTTTCCAGTGGTCCTCAGTTGGGCTTTGCATGAACTGGCTTAATACTTGCATTGCATATGTGATGTCTGGGCGAGTAACTGTAAGGTAGATCAGTTTCCCTATCAACTTTCTGTATTTTTGAGGTGATTTCAGATTCTCCCCTTCAGCTGATAGCTTCTCATGTGCATCAAGAGGTGTGGTCAGTGGCCTTGCATCTGCCATTCCCATCTCCTCTAGTAACTCTATTGTGTACTTCCTTTGATTTAGATAGATTCCAGTGTCATCTCTATCCACCTCAATGCCTAGGAAGTATCTCAACTCCCCTAGGTCTTTAATCTGAAAGTTCTTGTGCAAGTGCTGCTTTAATTTCCCAATTTCCTCTAGATCATTTCCTGCAATGATCATATCATCAACATACACCAATAGTGCAGTGAACTTCTCTTCTTTTTGCTTTGTGAACAAGGAGTAATCAGCTTTAGACTGTACATATCCTCCAGCTTGAACAACTTGGGAGAACTTTGCAAACCATTGTCTTGGGGCTTGCTTGAGTCCATACAAAGACTTGGTTAGTTTGCACACCAGATCACCATTGTATTCATCTGCACACTCCCCTTGAATACAATGGTCAGAGGCTTTGGCTTGCAGCTTCTTGAGAGTGTGAAATGCTGGAAGGAGTGACATGTAGACATCCTCTTCAAGTTCCCCATGAAGGAATGCATTGGTCACATCCATTTGAGAGATATGCCAATGCTTAGCTGCAGCAATGGCAAGGAGAGTTCGAACTGTGATCATCCTGGCCACTGGTGCAAAGGTCTCAGAATAGTCAATTCCCTGCAATTGAGTGAAGCCTCTAGCCACCAGTCTTGCCTTGTGGCGCTCCAAAGTTCCATCAGACTTGAACTTGAGCTTAAATAGCCACTTGCAAGTAACCACAGATTTATCTTGAGGAAGAGTGACAATGTCCCAAGTGTGATTTCTCTCAAGTGCATCTAACTCTACTAACATTGCATCACACCAGGCAGGGTCCTTTATTGCTTCAGTCACATTTTTTGGAAGTGAATATGATGCTACATTATGGACAAAAGCTTGGTAACCAGATGTGCAAGAGGTGTAGGTGCAAGAGTTAGCTAAAGGGTAGAGGGAGTGGACCTGAGATGTGACAACAGCAGGTGTAATAGGCTCCTTGGAAGCTTGACATACATAATCTTTGAGCCAGCTGGGGGGCCTGTGGTCACGAGAGGACTGTCTCACGGGTTCAGGGATGTCAACAGTATCATCAACAATGGTTAACTGGGATGGAACATCATCAAAGGTTGTAGAAATAGGAGATGGTGAGTAATCATCCATAGAGAAGATAGGATGAGTGTCAGAACCAGGATTTTGAGAGGTGTCAAGTGGCTCAGTGTAATCAAAGGGAAAATTTTGATCAACAAAGTCTGAGAGAGACATTGCTGGAGACTGGTGTTTGTTTTGATCAAAGAGGGAGTAAGGAAAAATGTGCTCATGAAAGATGACATGTCTGCTGATCTGTGTTCTTTGAGTTTTGAGATTTAGGACCTTGAATCCTTTCTGAGCATATGGGTATCCCAAGAATATGCAAGGATCTGTCCGAGGATGAAACTTCTTCACATTTATGTTTGTTGCAGTAGAAACAAAACACAGACTCCCAAACACTTTCATGTAGTTGTAGGTGGGGCTGGTTTGAAAAATGATCTCATAAGGTGACTTGTTTTTTAGGATTGGGTTTGGCAATTTGTTTATAATGTGGGTTGCTATAAGAATAGCATCTCCCCAGAGGTGTTGAGGTACTTTGGATTGAAACATCAGGGACCGGGCTATCTCAAGTATGTATCTATGTCTCCTCTCCACTCGGCCATTTTGTTGAGGGGTGGCTTTGCAAGAGCTTTGGTGAATGATTCCCAGGGAGGATAGAAATGAGGAGACATTTTGGTTAAAGAACTCTGTACCCAAGTCACTTCTCAATGTTTTTACTTTGGCATTGAACTGATTTTGCACAAGCAAGATAAAATCTTGAATGTACTTACTCACTTCACTCTTGTGTTTGAGTAGAAAAGCCCACACCCCTCTGCTCTTGTCATCTACCACAGTCAAGAAGAATCTGTAGCCACCTTGTGTAGGTGTATCATACGGCCCCCACACATCACAGTGCAACAGTTCAAAGACATGATCAGCAGACAAAGAGCCCAAAGAAGAGGACAGACAGTGCATATATGATCATTTACAATGTCATTTTGTAAGCTAGAAATGTGTTTGAGTTTAGCAAAAGGGGCATGGCCCAATCTTAAGTGCCACAATGCACTATTATTGGGAATCACAGTTGATTCCTTAGGCAAAAACATAGGTAAAGTAGTAAGAACAGGAGTAGTGTTTGCTGAACAAGATAGGTGTTTATACTTTGGAAGTTGCTCACAGGTGTAGGCCTCCCCAATGTCTCTTGGATCCATCAGGAAGATGTATAGCATTTACATTTGGGATTGGGAGTGGGTCATTTAAGAATGAGATGTCACATACCATGTGATCAGTAGCACCACTATCCATTATCCATAAATGAGATTTAATAGAAGCATTTGTACAAAGGATACCTGCAAGATGCGACTCATGTATAGTAGGAGTTGATTTTGCCAGAAATGATATGAAGTTTGATACCAATTGTTGCTGGTCATTGGTGAGTTGCTGGTGAGAGTTTCTGGGACCTGGTCCATACAGAAAATTCTGAGCCTGAGCCTCCATTTGACTGTTGTTGTAGCTTCCTGCAGCATTGGCTTTGGAGTATGGCTTGTTGTCAGGTTTCCTGCTCTCATTGCTTCTCTCATTCTGAGCTTGTGGCTTGGTCTTGCTCTTGTAATGCCAGCTTGGATATCCTATCACTTCCCAGCATCTCTCCATCTTGTGGTTGCCTCCACAGTGAGTGCACTTCTCCTTCCTTGGCTGTCGTTGATCATCAGTTCTTGCATTTGCAGCCAGAGGAGTAGCAGGAACTTCTTTCCCTTTCTTGGAGCTTTTGCAGTCGTTTGTCATTCCCTCATCTTGCAGCAGCATAGCATGTGCAAGGCTAGGTGAAGGCAGAGGTGTTGTCATCAAGATATGGCGCCTTGCACTGTCATATTTCTCATCCAATCCAATTAGAAACTTCATCAGTTTGTTCTCCAGATCGGCTTCCTCAGCCTTTTTCGGAAGGTTACATTCACACTTTCCACAAGTGCACTTGATTGGATTTGAGATGATTGTAAGACATTGCCACAATCCTTTCAGCTTCGTGAAGTAATCTGTGACAGACACAGCTCCTTGATTGCACTCTTGGATCTCTCTTTTCACTTGGTAGATCAGTGGTCCGTTCTTCTGACCATAGCTTTCCTCCAGATCTTGCCAGATCTCCTGGACTGTGTCGTATTCATCTATTGTGCTATAGATCTCCTTCGACACTGTGTTCAAGATCCATGAACACACCATGTCGTTGCACCTATCCCACTGTGCAGCATTCTCCGCATTTCTTGCAATTGAACCATCTATGGTCCATAGTTTGTTTTTGACCGACAAGGCCTTCATCATCGATTTCTTCCACCTTCTATAGTTCTCTCCAATCAATTGAATGGTGGAAGGAACCATACCTGAGTTGTCCGACGGGAGGATGAACAGAGGATTCATCAGATCAGTGTTCGTGATCACATCACGCCTTCGTTCTCGTTCAATCGATCTAGACATTTCTTGCTTTTGCGCGAGATAGCACGAACAGAAATTTAGAAGCGAAGCGAGATTCGATCGGATTGCTGCAGAATTTGCACTCGATTCTCTCCAGAATCTCAGTGAGAATCAGTGCTCAGCAATGGCGGATCGTGTGCGCTGCTCTGATACCATGATGCGAAGACAGAGTTGAAGTTGTTGATCAGAAATGGAGCTTGGCCATAGACCAACAATGGCGGAAAGAAACAGAAATGTAACAGATAGAGAGAGAGTTTTTGTGTGTATTATTTATGTAATATGTAAATTGTACAACCCTGGAGATCAATTCAGCTTTTATAGAGCTGCTGTACATTGAATGTAAACTGAGCATAGAGTAACTAACTCTAACAACTTTCTACAGCTTCTCAAGTAAGCTAACACACACTTAACAAAGCTAATTCCTACTTAACACAAACATTCTATGTCTTGCTATTAAGGAGAATTTCGAGCCTAATTGAATAATCAAGAATCCGTGAATTTTATTTAAGTGTTATGGGCTGAATTTGCTACCACCTAGTGTTTACTGTTATGTTGAGAAACAACAAAGTGTATTTGTGGCCAAACCTATAACTAGTTTTTAGAGTTGGCAATCGGGCGGGTCGGGTTGGGTTTGGGTTCGGTTAGTTGGGTTTCGGGTCATTCAGGTTTTGGGTAATGTCTAATAATTTGGTCAATCGGTTGGGTCGGGTTCGGGTTTCGGTTGTATCGGGTTTCAGTTATTCAGGTTTCGGTTGTCTCGAATTTTCATTATTTCAATATTCATTTAAAAAAATTTACTAGATTGTAGCTTAAAGTTCGGGTTATTTCTATCAAAGTCCGACTCGGACCGATGACTGGGGGTCGTGTGCACGGGCACACATGCGCTAATAGCTTAGCACACAAGCCGTATGAGGTTCCATTCTAAAACTAATTGGCAATAGAAGGAGTAGCCCACCGACTCATATACTAGGGCTTGTTATGTTCAACTTTCCGATGTGGGACGCTTTGGTCTCATTCACATCTCTAACACGCCCCCGCAAGTCCAACTAGGAATGACCATCTAGTTGAGACTTGGACAACTGGGTAACCCAGACCAGGATCGACACGGGCCGTTAGGCTAACCGCTCTGATACCACATGCACTTGCCACATGCGCTTATATGGGAACCAATGCCCGCGACATGCCACAAGGCCAGCCAACGACCCCACCAATCCGAAGACCGAAACTAGCCGAACCCGGCTCTGATACCATGTTAAAGTCCGACTCGGACCGATGACTGGGGGTCGTGTGCACGGGCGCACATGCGCTAATAGCCTAGCAAACAAGTCGTATGAGGTTCCATTCTAAAACCAATTGGCAATAGAAGGAGTAGCCCACCGACTCATATACTAGGGCTTGTTATGTTCAACTTTCCGATGTGGGACGCTTTGGTCTCATTCACATCTCTAACAATTTCGGGTTTCAGTTATAACGGGTTCGGGTCTTAATGGATTTCGGGTTAATCAGGTTCGGTTCATTCGGATTTCGGGTCCAACGGGTTGTGTCGGTTTTCAGAATAATCAATTTCGAGTCTACCGGGTCGTGTTTTCGGGTTCGGATCGGGTTTTGCCGGCTCTACTAGTTTTATTTATTTCCTTTTACTTGCAATGTAGGAAGGCATATAAAAACCTTTTTGGATGCCATTTTCAGCGCGCAGCGTTGGAGAATGTAAAAGGCGTGTTTCATGATGAATACAAAGCAATATACAAACTTCTTGGTTGAAGATTGGTGCTATCAAGCCATCACGAGTCTCCTTCTCTTGCTCCTAGATTACGATCTAGGTTGTGAAAGATTGTAGAAAGGTGGGTTTATGGATTGATTTGTTTGGTTCTTGTAGATTACCGTCTACAAAAGGTCTTTCACTTACATTTCATAGGTTCCCCTTATATCTCCTTATCATTTCTGATTGTTGAGTCGTTCCTACTGTTTGAGTCATTTTGCATCTGTTTTCCTTTGAGCTAACTCGTTTCCTAGTTGGTTGTTATTCTAGTTGGGTTGGGTGTTGAAAGATCTGGCCATCCAATGGTTAATCCCCACATCCCTTAATCAACCAAATCCCCAAATTAGTCCCAATTCAATTCGTCGTCAACTCCAATCGCTCCTAGCGTCAGTTGATTATCCTTCACCAAGCGCCAACAATCCCTTGAAATACAAATTAAAGTGCTCCATTGACCCAAATAAAAAAGATCACGAGACACTGGCGAAATCGGTCCAACAATTGGTGAGGCATGAGTGGTGATTAATTACTGTCAAGATTGGGTGAAATTTGACAAGGAAATTAAGATCTAGCTAAAGTTTTTTTTTTTTTAATACTAACTCTGATTTTTGACACGTTTTATATAAAATAATACTCTCTCTGTTAATTAAAAATTGTCGTTTACTATTCATATACGTTTTTTTCTAACAATAAAAATATAAAAAATATCAACTTTTTTTTACATTTGTTTTTATAAATATATACTTAATAGTAATAAGAATGAAGTTATTTAAAAAAATTATTAAAAAAGTTACGAGAAATATTTTATATAGTTTTTAAAGCCTAAAAATACGTGCGTGAATAGTAAAACGTTATGTTTTAATTAACGGAGGGAGTATATTTTTTATTAATTTTTTTACATAATTATATACTCATTAGTAATATTACTAATATATATATATAAGACTATATAAAAAAAATTATTTTATATAGTTGTTAACTCCTTAAAAATTGTGTCATAAAGTCAATGGACTTATATTTCCAAACAAAGGTAGTACAAAATTGAAGTACAATGTAAGCGGATACAAACTAAAGTATAGATTTCTGGTTAGAGCACCACCACTACTTCGCCGCCTCCATCTCCCCACTCCTCCTTATCCTTCTCGTCGTCCGACGAGCGTAAAACAGTTCTTGATCTCATCATACCCAAACTCACACACTAGTATAGAGAATAAGTACGATGTTGATCCCATAGAGAGCGTGTGTGTAGTGTGTTTCAATGCTAACAACTTAGGCAGAAAGATGCAGAAAGTAAAGAGTGAACTTTTTTTTTTTGTTCCTTAAGATGGGCTAGGCCCGTAGTTTTATTAAAGAAGGAATTAAACAGAGTTTGCAAGGTAAGGTCCAATGAAAGGAACTAGTACATCGGGTGGAGAGCTATGCTCTTCAAAAACAGAATTTGATAAAAATGTCCATTGTGCCAGAGTATCAGCTGCTCTGTTTGCCTGTCGGCGAACGTGAGTTATCTTGACATCCCATGGATTGCTGGCGATCAGCTTGCGACGTTCCTTAATGAGATAGAAGTCCGGGTGGATAGTCGATTTGTCACCCATGAGATCACACAGAACTGAAGAGTCAGATTCAATGATCAGCCTATTGTAGCACCTGCTAGACCCCAACCGCAATCCATGTGATTCCGACCATAGCTCAGCTCTAAGAGCCGAAGCAAATCCGCATCTGAATGTGAACGCGCTAAAGAAATCGCCTGAACGGTTGCTGAACAATCCTCCACCCCCAGCATCCCCCAAGTTCCCTTTGGAAGCAGCGTCGATGTTTAGTTTTACCCAATCGGCCAGTGGTGTTGTCCAACTGCTTCGAATCAGTTGCATGGGGGTAGGGGGCAGTGGGAAGGTCTGCCCCCAACGAGTTTGGGTGTAAGTCACAAAGAACTCTTTCGCCCTCCTTGCTAGGGGTGTGCATGAGTCGGTCCAAACCAACACAAATCGAACCTAACCGAAGTTTTTCGGTTTGAGAATTTTCATTTTTCGGTTTCGGTTCGATTTGTGTTAAACCGAATTTTTTTTATACACTACATAAATACAAGGTATATATATTTGTATACTTTATATATACACTAATACACACATACTCACTAAAACACACATACTTACTAATACACAATGTATATATATTTGTATACACTAATACAACCATACTTACTAATACACAGATATTTACTAATACATAGTGTAAAAATACAATGTATATATATTTGTATACTTTTTATATATATATATATATATATATATATATATATATATATATATATATATATATATATATATACACACACACACTAATTAATACACAATGTAAAGATATTTGTATACTTATTTTTTTTATGGACATTCGGTTCAATTATGTTAAAACCGAACCGAACACAAACCAAACCGGTAAATAACCGAACCTCACCTAATACTTTCGGTTCGACATTCGGTTTGAAATTTTTAAGATTTTCGGTTTCGGTTCTGCTCGGTTCGGTTAGGTTTTAGACCGATGCACATCCCTACTCCTTGTTAGTCCTTTGTGGTCATCATTTTGTCAAAAAACCAACAGATTTCTTGTTTTCCAAATGAGCCACAACATGTTCGCGAAGATGGCAGGTCACTTGGAGTCCTCTTTGACGTTAGCGAAGATCCAATCTTGAATTGATTGGTGATCAAAGAAACGTCGGACGCCATGCTCTGCAATCAGCTCCTCCCATTCCTGACGAATAACTTCACAATCTCGTAGCACATGAATTCCGGATTCAACTCTTGAGCATCTTGGGCACGCATCTGAATTGGTTAAATGGCGCCGAACCTTAATGCAATTAAAGAGGAAGGCGTCGTGGGCAGCAATGAAGGTGAAAGCACGGACTCGTTGCTGGGCGGGGAGCATCTAAATTCTGTGCTACTCACCCATAACACCACCGACAGTATTGGGTTGGAGGAGTTGTTGGATATATAGCTGAGCTTGTGGAAAAAACTCCTGAAGAAGACAGGCCCCAAAACAACTTGTCTCTGGCTCAGGGATCATCGCTGATGAAGATGGACTAGATCTTTACAAGGACAACAACAGGAAAATAGGCGGAAAGAGTCTCCCAATTCCATGAATTGGTCACCCACATCTAGCCATTGTATGTCTGCTTAGTTCTTCGGGGATCCCCGATGTTGCTTTATCAATCAGAGGTTGTTCCAGGAGCCACGGATGCAGCCAAAACAACATATTAGTTCCATTCCCAATTGCGGTTCTCAGGGTTGGGCATTAGCAGCTCGACACCATGAGTGATGCTCCTCCAAGTTCTTGAAGTCCCTGACCTTCTCATGAATATGTCAACGTCCAGCCTACCCTTGTAATACTTACCACTGACTATGTAAAGGCTTGAATTTTTAAATCCTAATTTTTCGGAAAAAAGAAAATCAAAATGAATTTAAAAACGGAGTTTAACAGAAAACTCGCTAATTCGGATTTTAGAACTCTTGAAGCGGATTTTCGACCTAAATAAAAATTGGAAAACTAACATGACAACCTTGATTTCCGGATTTCAAATTCTAATTGCACGAAGGAAATAGCGGGTTTCAGGATTTTATTTCGGGTATTTTCAATTTGAGATTTGGGACTACACTACACATTTTATCTCCTTCTCCTCTCTATTGATCCGAAATCTCAGCCTATTCTCCCCCTTTGACCAATGTTTTGTAAAAGAGCCAAAATAAGCTTACGTGAAACCCATTTTGACCATTGGTCGATGTAGCTATCAACCCTCTCCCCATTTGAATTGCTTTATGTTTCAACCAAACGCCTGCACTCCCATACATTTCTTTCCACCATTATAGTTAAATCAACACCCCACTTTCCTCCTTCCTCCTCACCTGCTTTCCCCCATCTTTGGCAAAGAACCAACTACAATTACAAACCCCTGTCTCTTTTGTTCAGATTCACAGCAAGACTCGCAACACTACATATCAAGAAAGAAAACCCACTTCTTCAGCTCTCTTCACTCTTCCCCTTATATTTCCCAAACACACACTCAACTTTTTGATAAAAAAAAAACACACTCAACCTCATACACACAAAAAAAAACATAGCCTTTCAGAAAAATAAAACCTATGCCTACCACTCTCTCCTTTGCTCTGCAGTAACCATCGGCAACAATCCAAGGCAACCCCAAATTCTCCTCCTGTCTTCAACCAAGTAGCCCTCTTTGTTTTCAAACACAAACCGCAATAAGAACACCCCATCATCGTCTTCTTCCCCAAGCTTCAAGCTTTCCCCTCAAGCTCCGATATTTCCCCTTCCCAGGCAGCACCACCACCTCTCCCTTCCATGGAGTTCCGGAGCGGCGATTGGCGCAGGGGAGCTTCCTTGCACATTGCCGCCGATGACCCAGGAGCTCGGGGATCCTCCGAAGCCGGCCGAAGCCACCAATCCCTTCCCGACTAAGCAGCGCCAAGTCGAAGACAAGCCGAACGAATCTGGCGAGTCGACAGAGCGGCCTTCCTCTCGGTAAGCTCCCTTCACCTTTTCTAGTAAAAAACGCCGAAAAGCACCACCTTTACACCTCTTACCTTCTTCCTATGCCAAGAGATCCTTGATTCCGACTCCGAGGAGCCCCAATCGATCTCCGACGAGGCGATTTCGAGCATCCTTCCGGTGGAACGAGACCCTCGGTGATCACCTCCCTCTCCTTCCTTCTTATCGATTTCGTGTTCATGGGTGTTGATTGGGTGGTCGGAACTCAGACTGGTCGTCGTAGAGCTTCCTTTCCCTTTCTTCTTTTTCCAGATTTTAGAACAGAACCGTGAAAGGGGAGGTGAACAGTAAGTTTTGGGTTCGGTTTTGCTGTTTTCCTTTTTGTGTGGACCGGTTCACTAATTGTTTTAACTTGAACCGGTTCAGGGGCTATTTTATTAAAGAGAATTGGGTTGTGACTTGTTGGATCCGGATTTTAGAGAAGGGTTGGGCCTTCTTTTCCTTGGGCCTGATTCTTGTGTTAAAAATGATTAAGTGGGAAAAAGGATTTTTTTAAGCCTTGTGTATATTTTATGATACTATTTAAGTAAATGGGATATTATATATTATATAATATTAATTGAGATTTAAAATATAAAATATTATTTTGGGATTTAAAATATAATATTATGAGATTTGGAGATTTAAAAAGGTATTAACGGATTTTAAAAGGAATTCGACGAATGATTTCAAGGATAGGAATTTCTAATTATTTGACTCGGTTTTCGAAACTGGTTTCGGGACTAACTTGAGCATTATGTGATCGATGACTAACTAGCATGATAATGTGATTGATTGACTAATAGCATGATTTGTGTGGCTTGAATGAATGACTAACGGCTTGATGAGATGTTAGAATTTCGTATTGTTTGACTTATGCCGTATGAAATATGATGAGCTCGAGTTATATGATATGCAGATATATGGTTTTGAATATATGAATGTGGTTGAATGGAATGATGAGAATGATATGGTCTTGTGGAATGTGGCAATATGAGGAATGGTTGAACTTGATGGAATGATGATTGCAATATGGTTGCTATTCCCGTTGAATGATATTCTTGAATGCTTGGATGATTAGACGTAGACTTATACATATATGTTCTGATGGGTATCTAGGTGATACTTTGTGATTATGAATGATGTATGTCGGATCTTCTATTATGTTGTTCTGCATAGCCAGATGAGTTCCTATATGAGCTCACTCAGATTCGAAAAGAGATCTCCCTGTTTGTAGCAATGTGCATACTAGGTGCTTGCATTCATAATAAAGCATGCCATGTATTATCCTTCTAGGATTGCACTCATGATTGAGCATTCGTTTACTCATTGCTTTTGTAAACAGAATGACCGTTATCTGTGAAGTAACTAGAGTCTTTGCTAAGGTTATAGGACGACCCAGTCCCATCGGGTCCCGTCTTGAGTCAATCGAGTCATGGAACTTCCTATGCTTATATTATGAGCTTCCTACGGGCTTTATTGTGGATACGGGTTGGGCATGCGTGCCGCCCAATTATTATGGAATGCATTCACGAGCTGGTCAGTCTCCGCCCTATCGGAAGGGGGTGGAGGTAGGAGAGGGATATACCACTTGGTATTCGATGCCAAGGCCTTATTATATTTATGCACTTGATCTTAGGAGCACGTTAGTATGTTAATATTCCGTCTTGCATCTAGAAGCATCTTTATTAGGACTAGCGTGTGTATGTGTCTGCTTGTTTGGGATTATATTGTGTAGGGCTTCGATCTGACACCGCCCCGCATACATATTTTTTAGGTTTGTTTTGTAGCATGATTGTTGTTTACTTCCGTGACGTGGGAACTCTCTTAGACAATCGCAAAGAAATGGTTTAACCTCACTAACTTCGCCTATTAGATTTCGATAAATACGCTTACTGATTTGGTTTTGACCCGGCTCTGCCGTGTCACTCTCTTGTATTACACCTTGATTCCGCTATTTGTATGACTATTGGTTTTTCACGCTTAGACTTACGACAGGTACAGGGGACTTCCCCGGGGATTCCAACGATCCCTTTGAATTTTGGGTATAAAATCCCACTTGAAAACTTTAGAGTAGAATTTCAAACCTTCAACCTGTACTCGGGGCGCAAGATCCTAACGAGGGGTTTCATCCCTCGAAACGTAACCCGTGAATCATAATCCCAGACCGTTACAAAGTTGGTATCAGAGAGAGGTTTTTTAAACCGAGTATGATAGGTTGAAGTGGTTTTGAAAATGGCCCAAGGTTTTCAATTTATTTTTTCAAAAAAATTTAGAGAGGGAAAAATGAATTTAACATGGCTAACTCAAATGGACTAAATTTGAACTTGATTCAATAAATCTGGTAATCAAACAAAGGGAAACAATGGGGTAGTAAGGGCGCTAGACCATCCTATTGGATGTAGTTGGGAACGGGTAGGCAAAATACTAGATTTCTTTTACATACGGGGTTTGAAGACTCCAAGGAGCCCGAGGGTTGTAGTAGCTTGTGCTAGGGGGTCGTGAGGTATTCGCCCCTCCGGTCAGCCGTCCCTCGAAGGACGGCATAGATCGTCTCTGTAATTATATGCATTATATCCAAATGGGCCCGAGGGCGATCCTCCTCGAAGAGGATCATTATTCAAGCCCCTTGATGATTCTGACTCCGTCATGCGCCCCACCAAAACTTTCAGGCATGTTAGCAAGGGTCGAGGAGCGTCCGCTCTCCCCTTTTTGAGTCATGCTTGATATCCCACCACCTATGCTTCTATCGAGTCTCGTACATGAGGTTGGTGTCTTCCACGGGAAAATTTGGGTCGGTCAACGAGCTACTTCTGGGGGTGTGTCGGATATGGGAAATTCATGAGTATTTTAGGGAGGATGATTAATGAAACAATTCCGAGTTAGAAGTGATTTGTCTTATGGAGTTATCCTTCTCGATTCTTATACTGGTCAACCGTGTCTTCTTACCACGAAAGTCTAAACATGAGTTCTACCCTCACTTCTTGGGAATTGCGTGAATGTCCTTATGTCCTACTGAGCGAGTCATACTAGCGTCCCATGGGGAAACGGGGTGAGGAGTCGGTGATTGTCCTTGGAGAATTCTGTCCGGTTATAATAGTAACCCTCTTTCTAATTGCATGACATAATGCATTGATATATTTCAGCATGACTTTTCTGATATCTTGCGTGATTGCAATTGTGAATGAGTATATGTGTCGCATGTATGAATTTCCATTATTGTTGCTCTCCCTTGAATTAGGTCCATGATATTGTGGTCAACCCTCGTTGAATGATTAACATATGAAATAAATTCTTAGCATGTTAAGTTAATCAAATTGAACCTCGTTGACTGTGTACATGCTTAATGAGTGTTTCTAGTACCATGTAGGACGTATGCCTTCTAATTATAGGCCCTCGCATGATTGTGTGCCATCTTGTCTTGTTATATGAACATGGTTGTATTTGATGTGATAGTTACTATGTCCATATGACCTTACCATATCCTCTAGCATGATTATTAGGGTGCATCGCAACATGCTCGTAATTGACTTCACATTGTCTCGATCTGCTTATGTGTGTTCCTAAAATGAGTGATGAATAATACCTGTGACATTCTACAATGCCCGCTATGTCGTACATAACTCATCCTTTATATGTCTATTGTCGGGTTGTGCATATATGATCTTAATATATATCGAGCATGATTAGTGAATGAGACGATAGGTTGCTAGCTTGTTCCGCGTGCATGAAAAGTTGATTATATGAATATGTTGTGAATGTATAGATTGATATCCCTTGAGATAGGTACATGCTAGTGTGGAATGATGTGATGATATTCATGAGTATTATGTGTTTGTGTGTCACAATTATAACCTCATAGAATACCCTAAGGACATTGTTGTAATCCTCAGGTGGGGATTCTATCTTGGTCTCTTCAACCCTAGTCCTGGTTCGTGTCTGAATCCTTAAGAAAATCGTGTTGTCCTCCCTTGCCCTCCCCTATCTCCGTGACTTCTAACCCCTCGCGATCCCCTTGATGGACATCGACATAGAAGAGAAAACGAGCGATCGAATGACATCAGAGTGACGCAACGGAAGCGTGGTGGGTCCATGACCTATAGATTGCAAGGACGACGTCATAGATGGAAAAAAAAGACGAATATGCTTCAAGAACGGCAGTCGTGAGCAGGATTCTCCCAACTGACCCGAGGAAGAGTATTTTTAATTCAAACCACGGATTCTCCTATTATTTGGAATTGATGTTATGTGTTAGGCCTAGAACTAACATAATTGGAGGTGTGATATGACTAATGTGCTGAAATGGTATTTAAAGATTGCTTGACTAACTTGTGCCTATGATGATATGCTTTGATGCTCTAGTATACTGATGTGCTAGTAAGTAAGATGTAGGGTATATATGGTTAATGGCGTTTCTCTCTTGAGTATGAGTTGTGAGGTTCTTCGGTAAGCTAGATCGGAAAGTGATAGGTAGATTGAGGTCTTCGAGTTGGGTCATGGGTTGTGTGAGATGAGGTGCAGGGAAAATGCGTCAGCAAGGGTCTAGCTGAGTGAGTTAAGAGTGGATCAGAGAAATTCTTGAGGGGAAGTGTTGATAGACAAGTTAGTGTGCCAGAAGAGAGTGTCTATATAGTCTAGGAGCAAATTGTAGGCGGCGTAGAGGATGATCGGCTAAGGAATGTTTAAAGAATCGTAGAATTTGGGACTAGGTTGTATGTGCGGATATTTAGGAACGGTTTTGTTAAGGGATGAGGTTGAGGAAGCTCTAAGGATTAGTAGTATGAGGTTGTTTAGGAAATTATCGATCTTGAATATTAGGTTGTTCATACCAGGACTGAACGTGTAATGAGTAATTGGGGATTGTTTGGATAGAATTGGTAGTGCTTCGAGAATTCATGAGTGAAGGATTCCTAGATGCTTTGTTGGAGGATTGTAGCATAGGGAATGAATAGGGATTTATGAGTGGAGGTTATTGTGTCTATTGAGGTATTTGAGGATGTGAGATGAGTCTTCGAGGAAAGGTTGGTAGCTAGACAAGGTTGTCGTTTAAATTTGTAAAAAGATTGTGTCCTTGAGGATTAGATAGAAAGATTTGGAGCTTGGAATTGGGAATTGAGTAGGGCGGAATGTATTGGGAACGTTAGAGGGTGAAGGATTTTAATTAGAAGGTTGGTGAAAAGGCAGTACTTGGGAAACTCGGATGAGGACGATTTAGGGATTCTGCGGAAATGATGATCGGTAAAAGAGGGCTTTGGACGGTAAGGTTTCATGGTTAAGAAGAAGGAGCTTGAGGCATTTTAGGAATATGAAGAGATGAGGATCTAGAATAGGTCGACTGAGGAGTCGTGGATGTTCAGGTTTTGTGAGATTCGGAATGGGATGAGTAGGTAGAATCAGTGGTTGGCCTTTGGGGATAGGTGCTGGTGATGAGGGTCTTGGTGATTCGTGGTTGGGAGTAGCACTAGATGGAATTTTGCGTTAGAGTCGGTCGGGAGTGACAGTTGTGAGATGATCAGTATCAGTTGGGTTTTTAGAGGTGGATGGTTAGTGGCGCGGGAAATATGATTATGTTAGCAAGGTGATTCGAGATACCTCTTCGAGGGATAATAGCCAGATGGAGTCTTGAGAGCGTAGGAAGAGTAAGCGGGGTTGTTAAGAAGCGTAGATATTGATCGTATGAGTGGTTCAGTCGAGGACTTGGGATTTCTCTTAGAAGGTAAAGATGGGACTGGCAGGGAATCCTTAGGACAAGGTTGTACTTCATAGAGAGTCTTGGTAGTAGGTTGAGTTGTTCAGGTTGTCGGAAATGGGGGAATTTTGCGATTGGGAACTCCGGGAGATGGTTTAGATGGCTGAGTGAAAGGCAGTACGTGAGACTGGAGTGTTAAGATAGATTGATCCTTAGATGGCTTGATGGCGTAATAGTTGGGATACCTTGTAATTGGTTAGAGATATAGGCCTTGAATCGTGGATATTTATGCGTCTAGAGAGATTGTATGCCAAGCTGAGTGAAATGGTATTAGAACTAATATCGGATTTGAGTTGGTAGACCTAAGTGAGGTTGATCTTGATGCGAGAGATGAGGAGTAGTGGTCGTGTCTTGCTACATTGATAGTTATAGGTAGATTCTCTTGAGGATGTGATATAATGTTATGCGTTCTTAGGGCCGAATGTTATCCAAATTCTACGCTTTAGATGATGATGAGTCCTTGATGTATTGCCATGGGCGATAGTGAGCTATTAGTACTAACAATAGATATTCCATGAACTTGATGAAATGTTAGTGTGCGGGAGAACTTATTTGCCTCTAATGTGATTATGCTTGGTAGTTAGCGTAAGTATGAATTGCTTATTTGATTGATATGATGTGCAACTTTTGTGATATGACGAATCCTGCTATGTGCCATACTATGCTAGATCTGTTAAGGTATACGACTATCCTTGACGTGAATATGATCTATTTATGAATGTGTGATACGATTGTTATGATATATGATGCCTTAAATTGGAATTGCTAGGATGCTAGAACCGGATTGATGAAATTTGATTCTAAACTTGGAACCTAGGAAGGAAATGTGGGATTAGCCCTTAGAGTTGGATGATTCCACCTTTTTAGCTTTGGAAATTGCTTGACTAGCGTCGGATTTAAGGGATTTGAACGGTGTTTAAAAATGACTAACTTGGATTTGAGGAATCTAACGCGATCGAGAATTTCAATGATTTGAGACTAATTCTTTTCAAACTAAGGAACCCATTTTTAAATTTTCTGACCGAGATTGCATTATGACGCCCACGAAGTGGATACAAGCATTTTATAAGGGCTCTTATAGACTGCTTGCTAAGACCTAATGGAGATGTGTAATGCATTTTGAGTTATGATATAACCGAGAAGTCGGGGTAAGGATGTGGTAAGGGCCTATATCACACTCTCGTTGCGACCTGTCGGGGATATTATGATCATGACAACGATACTTTTAGAACCTCATAGGGGCACTTATGAGGCACTTACGGGATCAATGGAATGGTTCTTGGACTCACCTACTTCCAGCTTCATCCCCTACCTTGTTTTGGTTTTAGTCTCGAGGACGAGACTGGTTTTTAGAGGTGGATGATGTAAAGGCTTAGATTTTTAAATCCTAATTTTTCGGAAAAAGGAAAATCAAAATGAATTTAAAAGTGGAGTTTAACGGAAAACTCGCTAATTCTGATTTTAGAACTCTTGAAGCGGATTTTCGACCTAAATAAAAATTGGAAAACTAACATGACAACCTTGATTTCCGGATTTCAAATTCTAATTGCACGAAGGAAATAGCGGGTTTCAGGATTTTATTTCGGGTATTTTCAATTTGAGATTTGGGACCACACTACACATTTTATCTCCTTCTTCTCTCTATTGATCCGAAATCTCAGCCTATTCTCCCCCTTTAGCCATTGTTTTGTAAATGATCCAAAATAAGCTTACGTGAAACCCATTTTGACCACTGGTCGCTGTAGCTATCAACCTTCTCCCCATTTGAATTTCTTTTTGTTTCAACCAAACGCCTGCACTCCCATACAGTTCTTTCCACCATTATAGTTAAATCAACACCCCACTTTCCTCCTGCCTCCTCACCTGCTTTCCCCCATCTTTGGCAAAGAGCCAACTGCAATTACAAACCCCTGTCTCTTTTGTACAGATTCACAGCAAGACTCGCGACACTACATATCAAGAAAGAAAACCCACTTCTTCACCTCTCTTCCCTCTTTCCCTTATATTGCCCAAACACACACTCAACCTCACACAAAAAAAAACATAGCCTTTCAGAAAAATAAAACCTATGCCTACCACTCTCTCCTTTGCTCTGCAGTAACCATCGGCAACAATCCAAGGCAACCCCAAATTCTCCTCCTGTCTTCAACCAAGTAGCCCTCTTTGTTTTCAAACACAAACCGCAATAAGAACACCCCATCATCGTCTTCTTCCCCAAGCTTCAAGCTTTCCCCTCAAGCTCCGATATTTCCCCTTCCCAGGCAGCACCACCACCTCTCCCTTCCATGGAGTTCCGGAGCGGCGATTGGCGCAGGGGAGCTTCCTTGCACATTGCCGTCGATGACCCAGGAGCTCGGGGATCCTCCGAAGCCGGCCGAAGCCACCAATCCCTTCCCGACTAAGCAGCGCCAAGTCGAAGACAAGCCGAACAAATCCGGCGAGTCGACAGAGCGGCCTTCCTCTCCGTAAGCTCCCTTCACCTTTTCTAGTTAAAAACGCCAAAAAGCCCCACCTTTACACCCTTTACCATCTTCCTATGCCGAGAGATCCTTGATTCCAACTCTGGCGAGCCCCAATCGATCTCCGACGAGGCGATTTCGAGCATCCTTCCGGTGGAACGAGATCCTCGGTGAGCACCTCCCTCTCCTTCCTTCTTATCGATTTCGTGTTCATGGGTGTTGATTGGGTGGTCGGAACTCAGACTGGTCGTCGTAGAGCTTTCTTTCCCTTTCTTCTCTTTCCAGATTTTCGAACAGAACCGTGAAGGGGGAGGTGAACAATAACTTTTGGGTTCGGTTTTGCTGTTTTCCTTTTTGTGTGGACCGGTTCACTAATTATTATAACTTGAACCGGTTCAGGGGCTATTTTATTAAGGAGAAATGGGTTGTGACTTGTTGGATCCGAATTTTAGAGAAGGGTTGGACCTTCTTTTCGTTGGGCCTGATTCTTGTGTTAAAAATGATTAAGTGGGAAAAAGGATTTTTTTTTTTAAGCCTTGTGTATATTTTATGATACTATTTAAGTAAATGGGATATTATATATTAGGGAATAGGTAACTTGTGCACATCCCTTAGGATGTACTTTGTGCACAATTGTGTGTCGTTGATCGGAAATGGATGTATGGCTGAGATTAAAAGGATTTTTTTATATTTTTTTTAATTAAAAACAAGAGGGTCCCGCACACAATTGATGGAAACCGGACCATACTCTTTTCTTGCAAGCGCGTGTGTGTGTGTGTGTGGTGTGGAAAGAAACCCTAAATCCTATTTAATTTATTGCCTACGTTTGAGCAGCCAGGAGATGCAAATTGGAATCCATTGATGGGGCTTCTTCAATCGGCGGTTGGAAGCCAGGAGGTGCAAATTGCGGGCTACTTCAATTGGAAGCCAGGAGATGCAAATTGCAGGCTTCTTCAATCGGCGGTTGAAAGCCAGGAGATGCAAATTGCGGGCTTCTTCAACCGGACCATACTCTCCTCTTGTGGAGTTCTTCAATTGGAAGCCAGGAGATGCAAATTGGAATCCGACGACGAAGAGAGCGGCGGCGGTTGCAGGAGGAATCGAGTTCGAAAGTGCGACGACGGTTGCAGGAGGAAGCGAGTTCGAGTGGACGAGGGAACGGTGGCCGCCTTCTTCTTCGTCGATGTCGACCCGTGAAGCCAAAGCAAACCCAGTAGAGGCAACGGTGGAGGCAACAAAGAGCATAGTAAAGGCTTGCAGAAAGGCAGGGAGCGTGAAGAGGCTCATCTACATGGCATCGGTGGTGGCTGCGTCGCCGTTGAAGAGGATGGAACTCCATTGATGAGTCTTGCTGGTCATCCCTCAATCTATCCCCCAATTGGTGGGGAGGCAAGGCGGCGGTGGTGGCGAAGGTGCTCTCAGTGCTAGCAGTGGTCCGGTGCGAGTCGTAAGCGTTTTGAATTGCAATTTGCAAATTCAAGTCCATGTTTTGCTTTTCCTTTTGATTTTTTTCGTGGGGGTGGGGTGGGGGGTGGGGGATGGCCAGATGGGGGGCAGGGGTAGGGTGGGTGGTGGTTCGTGTTTGTGCTAGGAGCCAACCAAATCGGGTATGCATAATTTCATTTAATATTTGTCAATTATTCAAAGGTATGTGTAGAATTTTGATTACTATTGATAATAAGTTGGTAAATTATTCGGTGAAATCTGACTCATTATTCGTTAGAATATGAAGTATTCGGTTTGGTAAACAGAAAACATAAAACAAAACATTATTCGGCGAAATGTGAGATATTATTCGGTGAAATACGAATCATTATTCATATTAATTGGTTTAGGGATTTGAAGTTTCTTTTTTATAAAATTTATTGACAAAAAAAATATTATTCGGTAGAATGTGACAAATTATTCAATGGAATTGGTAATTTTTTATATGAAATAAATGAAAAAAAAAAGATAACAAACATTATTCGGTAGCAAGGAAAACATTATTCGGTAGAATTGATAAATCTTTAAAACGAATTAAATTGGGTTTAACAAAAACATTTATTCCACACCGAAAAAAAGCATTTTTTTTCACAAATATTTTATATTTTTTTTAAAAAAATATGAATAATTATTCAATGGAATAGGTGTATTTTGTAATTAGAAATCGATGTTTAGGAATACCATCTCACACATAATTAGAAATCGATTTTTTGAAATAGATAATATAACATTATTCGGTAGGATGTGAAATAGTATTCGGTTGAATTACAATTTTTTTTAAAAACGAGATCAAGTGGATCGATTAACAAATGAATGATAATTATTTGTTAATCCACAAAACCTTTAAAAAAAGAACAATAAACCAAAAATATTACGTAAAAAAAAAACAAAAGCAAGATTTGGAGTTGGATGGATGTGGATTACACGCTCTAAAGGAAAGGAGTTGGTTATTTTTTTTTGACAAGTGGGTCCCATTATAATAAAAGGAAAAAACAAAAATTTCATTTAATCTTAACCTTCCATTTCCTCTTAATCAATGGCCAGGATTTGTGCACAAGATACACCTTAAGAGGCATGCACTCTGGAACCACTCCCTTATATATTATATAATATTAATTGAGATTTAAAATATAAAATATTATTTTGGGATTTAAAATATAATATTATGAGACTGAGAGATTTAAAAAAGTATTAACGGATTTAAAAAGGAATTCGACGAATGATTTCAAGGATCAGAATTTCTAATTATTTGACTCGGGTTTCGAAATGGGTTTCGGGACTAACTTGAGCATTATGTGATCGATGACTAACTAGCATGATGATGTGATTGATTGACTAATAGCATGATTTGTGTGGTTTGAATGAATGACTAACGACTTGATGAGATGTTAGAATTTCGTATTGTTTGACTTATGCCTTATGAAATATGATGAGCTCGAGTTATATGATATGCAGATATATGGTTATGAACATATGAATGTGGTTGAATGGAATGATGAGAATGATATGGTCTTGTGGAATGTGGCAATATAAGGAATGGTTGAACTTGACGGAATGATGATTGCAATATGGTTGCTATTCCCGTTGAATGATATGATTGAATGCTTGGATGATTAGACGTAGACTTATACATATATGTTCTGATGGGTATCTAGATGATACTTTGTGATTATGAATGATGTATGCCGGATCTTCTATTATGCTGTTCTGCATAGCCAGGTGAGTTCCTATATGAGCTCACTCAGATTCGAAAATAGATCTCCCTGCTTGTAGCCATGTGCATACTACTTGGTAGGAGAGGGGGTGGAGGTAGGAGAGGGATCTCCCTGCTTGTAGCATGCCATGTAGTATCCCGCCCGATTATTATGGAATGTATTCACGAGCTGGTCAGTCTTCGCCCTATCGGAAAGGGGTGGAGGTATGAGAGGGATATACCACTTGGTATTCGGTGCTAAGGCCTTATTATATTTATGCACTTGATCTTAGGAGCATGTTAGTATGTTAATATTCCGTCTTGCATCTTTATAAGGACTAGCGTGTGTATGTGTCTGCTTGTTTGAGATTATATTGCGTAGGGCTTCGATCTGACACCGCCCCGCATACATATTTTTTAGGTTTATTTTGTAGCATGATTGTTGCTTACTTCCGTGACGTGGAAACTCTCTTAGGCAATTGCAAAGAAAGTGTTTTGGATTTCCACCCTTGAAGCTTTGAAGATACCTTGTCTAGAAGGCAAAAGAAAGTAAAGAGTGAACTAAAGTATAGTTTTTGGCAAAGTAAACACAATAAGCACACTAGTAAAAGTAAAACAAATAAAGTAATCAAAGCAATGGAACTGGCTAGAAGCATAAAGATATGTTGATGAATTCACCCGCTCATCGCAATATGGTTGTTTTTTCGATCATCAAGCTTCTTTCCTTTGCAATCATTTCAATTCTTTGCTTATGCAGATACCCTAGGCCGCCTTAAGTCACATGATCATCTTGGAGGCCCTTACACTCTAGCATGGGGGCAAGCAACAAAGCTATCCAAGAATACAACAACACCGAGATCATCTTGCTACGGTTTTAAGAAATGTGCTTGTCATGCCCCTAGGTTCTCAATCCAGACATCCTCTCCAAATTAGTAGTTCCAATCAAGATGTTATCTCCTTACACATCACTAGGATGTGCTGGCTACTATTGTGGTGTCGACTTCCCTGCAGACAAAGTAGAAACCTAGCACGAAACTACTCCTTCTAGGATGCAAATCAAGACAAATGTAATAACATAGAATGCAGAACAAAGGAGATAAAACGATATTAAATAGAATAAACCTGGAAATCAACCCTCACGATACACCAAACCATGTCTTGAATCGCAAGAGATAAAGTAACTAGCCAAACATGGTTTAAGCCAAATGCAAACTAAGAGAATTGACCGTTTCGAAGCGGTCATGAAACCCTAGGCTTATAGGGGTATTTATAGTCCTAAATGGGCTGAGAAAACCCTAGATGAGATGTTGTTAATGGGTAAGAAAAGATCACCAAAGGATAGAAAAAAATCCCTATCGGATAAGGATCCAACTTCGCGTACTTATCCAATTGCGGCGGGTGCCTAAAGTCCTTGGGCAGGTGCCTTAGGCTCTCTTCTTCTTCTCGGGCCTCAACTCTTGTCTCGTTTAGGACTCTTTTGTACCTTTCTTCGTTTATCAGCCTCCTCGTCCCAACTTGGATCTTCTTGCACCTGAAATTAATCACCAATAAAAAATATGTAGATGTCAAAATTAATAGCCATTCTGCCTCTCTTCTCTCTCCTTTCTATTAGTGAAACCAAAATTTAACAAAAAAGAGAATCTTTTTTTTACGGAATTAAAAAAATCAGGTATATTAGGTATTCAAGTCTTATACAATATTTTAATTCGGGTATTCGAGTGGATAAATTGATTTTATTGGTGAGTTGTCATTGCTTCAGCATTGGAGATATAATTGATTTTGAATTTAAGACATACCTCTGGCTATTAATTTGAAAAAATTGGTGATACTGGTAGGTTTTCATATTTAGTTGGTTATATTACATAGGGAGACTAGCGTTATACCCCAAAACGATATATTGTGCATCAATTAGGTAGAATTCGCATGTTATATTATATTTGGCTTAGTTATAGTGCAAACATATTTGAGGCGGGATAATGAACGAAGGATTGGTCAATAAGAGTCCAAAACGAAATAAGAGTGGAGACCCGGAAAGAAGAAGAGAGCCAAAACGCAGAACAAGTTACCAAAAGTTTTTCGCTTGATGAGCTGATTTTTGTAACGCACTTTCTGAATCTTTCGGTGGTCCGATTAACTAGTATGAGTATGCGTTGGAAATCTCTTTCCAAGATATATAACTTTTTATGTTGAAATTGGAACCAAATTCGAAGATGAGATGAATAATGAACACCGAATTTGCACTTCGCAATCACGGTTGACTGTGCAATCGTGAATTTTGAAAAAAACTATCATGAACGCACACTGTGAATTCACGGATTTTCGCAAATTCACATTCCGTGTTCGTGAGGGAAAAAAAAAACATGCGAATACATATTACGAATTCACAGATTTTTACAAATTCATAATACGTATTCGCCAACGTATATTAAAGCGATCATTTTACTATGTAAATAATAATACAAGTGATTATTTATATTTTGAGGTTGCTTAATTAACGTGTAATCCTTGTTATAAAGGTGTAAATATTTAATTGACGTCTGTGATTGAATTATTTAGCATGATCATTTTGTAAAAGCAAAATAAACTTTTTGTACGTGCTTGTGTGTAGTTTTATAGCTAGTCTTTAGTTATCATTAGTGCACCCTACTACTACATGCCATTGGGCAAAAAGAGGATCCACCTAACAATTGGGGACCATTATATCCATAATTTTATTTTTTTTTTTTGTTATTAATTGTCATACAACTTTCATTCATCTCAATATTTAGTCATTTTTTTTTTTAATACAAGATAAGGATTTGGGTTGTGTTTGTGTCAGACCCTACTGACCTACCACCCAATGACATCCTTACGGACGAGGTCCAAGAACTCTGGATGCCAAGTTAGAGGACTTATATCCATCTCGTGTCTGAGCTGAGCCACCTTGTCCGCAACACGATTCACTTCACAGAAGACATGATTGTAGGTAGCTTACTGAAAATACCACTAAAGGTGTTGGGCATCCGAGACAATCATCTCAATCTCTCAGAGGCAACGCCATACACCAGAGACATAGATAATCACCGTGGGGTTGTCTCCTTCAAGCACGATCCAACGATAACCACGTTTAATGGTTGCAGACAAGCCGGTGTGGAGAGCAAGAGCTTCAGCCATTAAGGCTGAGATGTGGCCACAAAGGGAGGCACCAGAGGAGGTGACTCGGCCAACACGGTCAAAATTTATGTGTCGGTCTTGGTCGGTTCTTCGGGTTGGATTTGATCAAAATGAAATTCTGATTGGTAGAGTTTCGGTCAGAATCGGGTTGGACCCATTCGGGTTTTCGGTCAGAATCGGGTCGGTCTCGCTCGAGTTTCGGGTCGGTCTCATGCATTCAGGTTTTAAGTAGAAGCAGGTCTACGTTTGTGTCAAACTTTTTATTGGTTGGGTTGAATTTGTTGAATAATGTTCGTTCGAGACTTTCGGGTAATTAATTTTATTAAAATGAATATGTAATTTATGTTATTTGTGTATTTCAAAAACTATTTTTAGTAAAATTAAATATGATTCAATATATAATCTACGATCGTTGAATTTCGATGGTGGCTACACGGTGAAAGTAAACGGAGTTGGAGTCCATGAGTTTAGCATGTTTTGCTTTGGCTCATTGGCGCCAATACGATAGTTGAAAATCAAGTAAACATTCACGCTTAGCCAAGAGTCGTTTATGAAGTGAACAATTCCTATGGGAGAATGTATCAAGTAAAGCAGCTTGGATTGCCAAGAGATCTTGATCAGAATTTAGAAGTTGTGATCGAACATTTCCAAACGTAAGTTTGTGCCATTTCTTAGCTAAGGTTTTTAGCAATTTAGTTTTGTGAACTAGGCAAAACATAAGCGAGCCTTGTCGATCAAGGCGTCACGCTTGCCAGACTATATTCTCAAAGTCCATGTGTTTGGTCCATGCCATTACAAATTTGAAGGGGCGACTAGCGAATGTATGATTTTGTCGAAAGTCCACTGTGATAGGACAGTAATATGATGAGGTGAAAACATGGTTACAGATTTGTAGCTTACTAAAAGCTACTAAAACAGGATCCTGAACCAAATAACGATCTGACTTCCCGTGTCGATGAGACTTTACGGTGTTAATGATGCCTTTATCAACTCTAATATTCGGTGTTAATGATGTCATTCTGCTAAATACCCCACCCATTTCAGCTACACTCTTCATAGTTTTCTTCGAGCTTTGTAAACATACTGCATACTTAACCATATAGTATATCAGACTAGTTAGGAAGCCGGCAGGTTAATATTGAGTTAATCTGATTGACAATTGCTTCATATGCCAAATTTCATCGGAGCTGCTTCCCACACTGTTAATATGAAAGAAATCATTTTATAAAATAAACGTGTACAAGTTGTCGTTATTATGGATTTTGTTGGCCAACAAATCCATTTAATTACACCATTATTTTTGACTTTGCTCTAATCAAGCCTTTAGCCTTTCACATTCATATCTCACATACACTCACACGTACGCGTATTTCTTTGAAAAATATATTTATGATTTTTTATTCAGTTAGCTGATCGATCAGGGGAGATTTTTTTTTTAAAATAACATCGATTCTATAATATTGTAAAACATAATGGTTGAACCATATGAATATTTTCCGTGGGTAACGTCATCTAGGCAAATCCTAAATTAATTCCAAATGAAATCCACAAATGTAATGTTTTCCTGCATTTATTAAACAAATTATTAACATTAGATATTCAAAGAAATTTGTTACTGCGGGGTGGTTAAGCCAAAAAAGATATAAGGGTACTACCCGATGATCTATGATTTGATTCCCAGATATAGCCGCTCTTTATTTAATACGCAGTCTTGTATTAGGCTTACCTTGTACGGTAAAAATTGTTAAAACCTACACAGCTACCCCTCATTTTGTATTATGATTTATGAGCTATAGCCTATAAGAGTACGTATAAGATGTACAATGGGGGAAAAAAATAATTAGATGTTTTACTTGAAAAAAATTACAAAAGTTGAACCCAATTTGAACATAATTCGCATGAACAAATGGATCGAGTAAATTTATATATGCTCTCTTAATTTATTTTTCACAAAATTTAAATATATGCTAATTAATTAATTATGAGAACAATATGGAGTAATTTCTTGTAAGAGCTCTAATCATTTTCTTTTAAATGCCCTGATTAAAAATATATATTTTGACATTTTGATATAATATTTTTAATAGTTAAAATTTTTATAAAATATCAATTTTTTTATTTTTTACATAATTTCATATGTATTACTTACAAGTATAAATTTATGTAAAAATAAATAAATAAATATTTTATATAAAAAATATATCTAAAAAGAAATACATTCACGGATGGAGTATTTATTGACTTTAAACAACTCCACTGTAGAGAAAGACAAGCAAACATGTCAAAGACTATTTTATTTATATACATAAGAAAACATGCTACATGCATTCATAAGTTTCATCTTTAACTTCAATCAGCTTATTTATTAATTAAAAATGAGATTAGAAAAACAAAGATGGAAAAAAAAGGGAGCTCAAGCATCCCTATCTCATGGCAAATTGCACTTTATAACATCAACTTTAAGAGTAGTTACCAAAATTTGCATAAACTTTTAATGTTTTGAAAAATAGTAGTATCAATCTATATCTATATAAACTCTTAATTTCGAAGAGTTTAGGATGATGTGTCAAGCTTAGAGAAATTTTAGGAGTCTCGACCAATCTTTTTTTTTTTGCCATTTTTCTTTGATTTTCTTTAATTCTATTTTTTTTCTTTTTCCTTTAATTCTCTTTTTTCTTTAATTTTACCAACTATCTATATCTATATAAACTCTTAATTTAGAAGAGTTTAGGATGATGTGTCAAGCTTAGAGGAATTTTAGTAGTCTCGACCAATCATTTTTTTTAGCCATTTTTCTTTGATTTTCTTTAATTCTATTTTTTTTCTTTTTCCTTTAATTCTCTTTTTTCTTTAATTTTACCAACTATCTATATAAACTCTTAATTTAGAAGAGTTTAGGATGATTTGTCAAGCTTAGATGATTTTTAGGAGTCTCGACCAATCATTTTTTTTTGCCATTTTTCTTTGATTTTCTATAATTCTATTTTTTTTCTTTTCCTTTAATTCTCTTTTTTCTTTAATTTTACTAACTATCTATATTTATATAAACTCTTAATTTAGAAGAGTTTAGGATGATGTGTCAAGCTTAGAGGAATTTTAGGAGTCTCGACCAATCATATTTTTTGCCATTTTTCTTTGATTTTCTTTAATTCTATTTTTTTCCTTTAATTCTCTATTTTCTTTAATTTTACCAACTATCTATATAAACTCTTAATTTAGAAGAGTTTAGGATGATGTGTCAAGCTTAGAGGAATTTTAGGAGTCTCGACCAATCATTTTTTTTGCCATTTTTCTTTGATTTTCTATAATTCTATTTTTTTCCTTTTCCTTTAATTCTCTTTTTTCTTTAATTTTACTAACTATCTATATAAACTCTTAATTTAAAAGAGTTTAGGATGATGTGTCAAGCTTAGAGGAATTTTAGGAGTCTCGACCAATCATTTTTTTTGCTATTTTTCTTTGATTTTCTTTAATTCTATTTTTTTCCTTTAATTCTCTTTTTTCTTTAATTTTACTAACTATCTATATAAACTCTTAATTTAGAAGAGTTTAGGATGATGTGTCAAGCTTAGAGGAATTTTAGGAGTGTCGACCAATCATTTTTTTTTGTCATTTTTCTTTGATTTTCTTTAATTCTATTTTTTCCCTTTAACTCTCTATTTTCTTTAATTTTACCAACTATCTATATCTATATCTATATAAAGTCTTAATTTAGAAGAGTTTAGGATGATGTGTCAAGCTTAGAGGAATTTTAGGGGTCTCGACCAATCATTTTTTTTTTTGCCATTTTTCTTTGATTTTCTTTAATTCTATTTTTTTTCTTTTTCCTTTAATTCTCTTTTTTCTATAATTTTAACAACTATCTATATAATAAACTCTTAATTTAGAAGAGTTTAGGATGATGTGTCAAGCTTAGAGAAATTTTACTAGTCTCGACCAATAATTTTTTTTATCCATTTTTCTTTGATTTTCTTTAATTCTATTTTTTTTCTTTTTCCTTTAATTCTCTTTTTTCTTTAATTTTACCAACTATCTATATCTATATAAACTCTTAATTTAAAAGAGTTTAGGATGATGTGTCAAGTTTAGAGGAATTTTAGTAGTCTCGACCAATCATTTTTTTTATCCATTTTTCTTTGATTTTCTTTAATTCTATTTTTTTTCTTTTTCCTTTAATTCTCTTTTTTCTTTAATTTTACCAACTATTGGGCTTAATTCAAAACATTGATCTTTGCCTAAATTATAATTTTAGTAGTTTTTTTCTCTAAAAAAACAATGGGATTAGTTCAAAACATAAAATTAATAATAAGAAAATATAAAATTAATATTAGTAATCTACACACACACATATATATATATATACTACTTTAATCGTTTTCTCAACCCATGAGTTTAATTCAAAATATTTAATTATTTGAAATTTTACAATTATGTTATAGTAATATTAATTTAATATATTAGTAAGATTTTATTTATAAAAAATCACGACATGACGCGGGGATCATACTAGTTATATGTTAAGTTGCAAATAATATATTGCTCCACTAATATTTTCAATAAGTTTTATTCCTATTAAAACCCATAACATATTACTAGCACTACTATACCAATCAATTTTAACAACGCTAATTACGTGAGTTTTGGTGGAGAGAGTAATTACCCTCAAAGTTATAACTAATTGCTGGTTGGATTGGATTATCATTTATACTGTAACTAATTGTGTTTATAGGCATTTTCGGCAATTACCCTCAAAGTTAGGGTTATATAATGCAATTTGTCCCTATCTTTTGAAAATTTTGCCATTTATGCTTTTTCTCTAAACAACTGAGAAAGAGAGAGAAGTAGAAATAGAAATAGAAGTTGTTGCTTCCTCATTTGGCCTAACGCCCTAAAAAGATGGCGATTTGAGAAATCCCTGACTCAAGTGTATTTTATTCAAGCAGCCCAAAATTTCTACATTTCGTTGTCTGCAATCGATTTGATCTTCAAAGGTCCAATCTTTCTCCGGCAATCTTCAATTCTATCTTTCATTTTTCATCATTCATCTGACGGCTGACCGAATCAGTCAACTGTAATTCCCCCAAATCGCACGCCCATCACCTGAAACCCCACAAAATTGAGAGCGAGGGGAGAGAGAAAAGAAACCAACGGCGGTGGTGGCCGCGGCGGCGATGGGGAACTCGTTCGGTTGCTCGGCGTCCGGCGAGAGGCTGGTGTCGGCGGCGAGGGACGGCGACCTGTTGGAGGCGAAGATGCTCCTGGAGTTCAACCCTGGCCTTGCCAAGTACTCCACCTTCGGCGGCCTCAATTCTCCTCTCCATTTCGCCGCCGCTAAGGGCCACAACGAGGTTTACCTTCTAATTCCATCCCTTTTCTCGGATATCTTCAGCTTCTGGTTGTTTTTAGGGTTTTCACAACCTCTTTCTAATCCTTTTCGTTTTGGTTGGTGGTCAGATTGTTGCGCTGCTTCTTGAGAACGGAGCTGATGTGAATTCTCGGAATTATTGTGGCCAGGTACTAACAATTTTACTGTCCTGATTTTGACCATCATCAGTACTGTACTTGCCTGATTGTTGAATTTTGTGCCTAGTTTCCCATGTGGTTTTGTTCAATTTATTCGCGGATTGGATTGTTAATGCTATCTAGTTTCAGCTTTGATCGAATGATTGGCTAATTGTAGTTGGATCTATGTCTGGAATCTAATTTTTGTCGTTTGTTTTTCTTTTGTTTTATTCCTGTTTAAATCGGTGTTGGATTTTAATCAAAGACGGCCCTAATGCAAGCATGTAGATATGGGCACTGGGAGGTTGTCCAGACCCTCTTGCTCTTCAGATGCAATGTGAGTTATTGCTTTCGGCTCTTTCAGCTTCTTGGATTTGGCTGCCTTTTTTTTTTAACTTGTAGTCGGATAGTTGTGTTTGTTTTACATTTTTTGGAGTAGTTGCCTTCAGTATGTAGTTGGTTTGTTGAATCTGTTTTCGGTTTAATTTTTATTCAGTGGCAATTTCTTGCTGTTCTCTCTTTAGGTTACAAGAGCAGATTATCTCACAGGCAGGACAGCTCTCCATTTTGCGGCAGTGAATGGGCAAGTAAGATGCATGAGACTGGTGTTGGTTGATTTCGTCCCCAGCGCTCCTCTGGATTCATTGACTACTCATGATGGTGATGGTTCCAGTACAAGGAACAAATCTGAGCAAAGGCAGGCCCTTTCCTCTGACTGTCACTTGTTATTTCCGTGACACGTGTTTTTTTACACATATTAGCTTTCTGAGACCGTTTTTGCTTGGTTTTCTAGAAGTTCTGGTTTGGTAGGGTAGTAGAAGTTGATTTTTATGTGTCCTTTGCTGGTGAACTTTAGAATTTGTTCATGTTCATTTTGTCATTTTCTCTAATAGAAGCCAATAATTGGAGCAGTTATTATTGGTGTATTTTTCTGTTTGGATACAATTATTTCGTGTTTGCTATAGCATTGTATTTCATCAAAAAACTCGGCCTCGCAAATGAGTTGATTTTCTAGGCAAAGCTTCTTTCATGAGGCTGTAAGAACCTTCTTGATTTTTGTGGGGATGTGTAACCCTAGGATCCTAATTAAGGTTTTGTAAAGAAAGACAGTTTAGATAGAGGAAACTAAATGATTTTGCTTTGTTAATACTCATAGTTTTCTGAAGCCATTTTTTTCATATTTATGTATGCATGTATGGCTATTGCAGTGCTTTGTCCAAGTTTGTCAATAAGGGAGCCGATGGTGGTATCACGGCCCTACATATGGCTGCCTTGAATGGATACTTTGATTGCATCCAGCTCCTACTTGATCTTCAAGCAAACATATCAGCTGTAACATTTCATTATGGCACATCCATGGATTTAATAGGTGTGTTGTTTGCCCTATGCTTGCTTGCTAGTTTATCTCTAGACCCTTCAATTACTTGAATCAGCATCTAAGAAAAATCATTGAAATCACAGGAGCTGGTAGCACGCCATTGCATTATGCTGCTTGCGGAGGGAATCTCAAATGTTGCCAGGTGAATGAGTTGTTCTGTTTGAATGTTTATCTGAGTATGAGCAGATCATCTTTACTTTCTACAATATCAATATCCATATTTTGTATTGAGAGATTTAACTATTCCTGCTGTCACAGATCCTCCTTGCAAAAGGTGCGAATCGGTTAACTTTGAACTGCAATGGGTAAGATTATTTAGACAAGCTTCTTGAATGGTCTAGTTAGCAGTATTATTAATTTGCAGTTGTGTCACTTGCAGCTGGCTTCCGGTTGACGTGGCAAGAATGTGGGGGCGTCATTGGCTTGAGCCATTACTGGCTGTTAATTCTGAGGCTATTATTCCTGTGTTTCCCCATTCAAAATATCTATCCTTGCCTCTTATGAGTGTGCTGGATATAGCAAGGTAAATGATGCGATAAAATTGTTTGTAACATTGTTTATCTTGTTCGTCAAAATAGTCTGCTTTCATTATTGTTCTTATTTAGTTAATAATAGTAAATGAGGATTGATTACATACATGATTTCCTCTGCACAATTATATTTAAGTATTTGGCATCTTCATTTCACAGTTTACAATTTAGTTACATGCGCCAATGGCTGAAGTTGATTTTTGAACCCAACTGTCCGGGATATCTCTCTCTGATACAATGACTCTTTTTTGTCTCAATTGTTTTCGCTTGATCATAGTTAATATTAGTAATCGTAAATTGGGATTGATTACATACCTGCTTCCTTGCCATGACATGCCCATATATTATTATCATGCCGAGTTTCTCACAAAACGACTCTCTGATATGCAGTAGGCTATTTGCCACTTGATTAGCAAGTGGTGTTTGTGATCTGGATGGATTGCACTAGATGCTGCTTTGAATACTTTCGAACATGCTCAGTAGAAATGGAGTTCTTAGACTTTTGTATTAGCTGTTTCTATATCTATCCTACATCAACATTTATTCTGTCATATGATCATCCTTTTTTATTTTAAACCACAAACTATTTTCTTTTACCTGGAATATTCTGAGGTATATTATTTTCTGACATTGATATGTCATGACCCTCAATAGAAACTGAACTGCAGCATTTAATTTGTGCACAGGGAGAGTGGGTTGCTGCATTCAACTGCCTCTGATGAATATGATACCTGTGCTGTTTGCTTGGAGAGACCATGCACTGTCGCAGCTGAAGGTTCATACTTATCTGTATATTCCTTGATAAATATTTTGTTCTGAATTGAAGTTGTAGAGATGAGGAATTAGTTATTCACTTGGTAAACCGTTTCAGTATGCCTTTATAAGTCCTTGACTTTATCCTCACCATAAAATAAAGATTGTCTCTGTTTTCCCTTGCTTGTAATCGTGTTTTCCAAAATTGGTTACTAGCTTGTAACAAATTTTTTGCATTCCATTGCACGATCTTTGTGAAATAAGTTTACTAACTCATAACCACTTGTGGAAGCTTTTCTGTTAAAGTGCATCTTTAGCATTTTTTAAAATCTTTCTTGCTATTTACGCTTAGCGTTGTTTTGTTCCAAGCAGGTTGTAGGCATCAACTGTGCGTCAAGTGCGCACTATATCTCTGCTCATCCAGCAATTTTCCTTCAGAAACTGTGGGGCCACCAGGATCCATTCCTTGCCCTCTATGTAGACACAGCATCCTCTCCTTCGTCAAATTGCCGGTTTCCCGAGAGAGGGAGATAAAACTACCCCATTCCCTCAGTTTCTGCACACCTTGCATGCTTCACCCACGAGAATCCAGCACCCCTGCGACCTCAGCTTCTCCAGCTGAGGTTGGAAAGAACCGTATAGCTGCAGTTTCACCGGATCTATTTTGTCCGGTCTCCTGTAGTCCTTTCCCTTCAGTCACTATGCCTCTTTGCAATTGTACCGATGGACCCTGCCCATCCTTTGAACCTCGAGACTCAAATAGAGGAGACGAGTCTCCTCGCCGGTCCCAGTCAACATTGGATCATCGGTACAAGGCGGAAGGCCCACGGCTGGAGAGCACAAGCTGCTCAAGCATGTTCTGGGGCAGGAGAAGCTGTAGCAGGGAGCATCAATGCAATTCAGAAATAAATGCCGGATGAAAGTTTTAGTGAAATTTGCGGCCATAGGTTCTTTCCCCTTTGTAACAATTTTCCTTCACCGTTATTTACCGAAATATGTTTTTAAATGCAAGATCACATCTTTAGGTGATCTGTGATTGTGAAATTTGGTATATATGAAGAAAAAAGAGTATCTTTTTAGAGTGGCTCTTGTATGTGAGGAAATTCAGATCAATCTGAATGTAAGATTTAAGTCAGAGGAAGGATCAAAAGGTAAGAGAAAGAATCAGGGTCTGTGGATCGAATTGGGAATTGGCATTGCAGATTTGAACAAGATGGTGTACATTTTATTGCAGTTATGATTTTGTAATTGTGGTGGAAGTTGTAACAAGAACCTTTTTTGTAACATTATCTGATTGTTTGCACATCTAGTGGAAAACTGTTGTTATCAGTGGCTCAATCACCTTTTCCCATCTCTAACCAAGCCTTGGAGATTTTGTGTTATGGCTCAAATACCTGATGATGAACTGCATTCATGTTTTTCCCATTTTACATATATACTCTTCCGAATTGTCTCATTCCGACAACCCGAAAACACTAGTTGACAACAAGGGCAACTTAAATTTTACATGTCTACTCTGTATGGAGCCCTCCATATGTGTACTATCATGGCCTAAAGCCTCAAGGGCAGTCAAATTATCCTTGATTTTGGTAAATAAAGAATAGTCATCCGGGGTTTGAAACAGAGACCTTTGGGTATTACCCGCAAGTTTTTTCCGTGGCTCAAGCAACAATTCAGTGAACAAATGATGCATCTAAAGTCGCTCAAAATCCACAACAATATTAAAAAAAGAGTTTGGAATTAAGTAGCAGTACATACTTTACCGTTATTTAGTGAACAGAGAAGGGGGGAAAGGGGACAATTCCACAGCTAGGCAACCTCTCATGAGCTGCCACATACTCTAACTTATAATCAGATCCATGAATTGACAACCCATAAACCTAGTTCTAGTACAAAGTAGAAACAGTTTCCTACACCCACTTGTGAGTTGTGACACAACACCTTCTCCAACTAGTACTAGTACTAGTACAAGGTTCATTCATCAGTACTCAGTAGGGAGTAGTAGGAGTAAGTAGACCCACAAAGAAAACAAAAACAACACAGACGTACAAACGTAACATAAATGTGTTTATTGAGAGGAAGTTGATGGATGGATCATTGAATCCTGTTTTTATCTTCTCCTTGCAGCAGTTTCCCTCTGAGCATTGAAGTAGACGAGAGCGACGGGGAGGCCTAGTCCATTCTCCTCCGCGAACCACCTCGTGTTGAACCCATCCCTTGAGGGCGGCGTGACCACTGTCTGCCTCCCTCTCTGTTGCTTGAACAGGATGAACGCGTACCTGTGGATCCCTATCACCGGCTTTGGCGCCTCATACTTGACTATCTCCTTTCCTATATAGTATATATATAATTATATATTCATTCAATCACATGTACAAATTAAACTATTCCATCTTAATAACACTTTAACTAACATAAAAAGAATACTTACCAAAGGAAGCATCAGTTGTGCCAGGAATGTTAGTGACAATCCTGCAAGACACGCGAACATTTGACATCAATTAAAGACGAACTGTATATCATATCATAAATATATATAGATCGATCAAAGCTGGTGTACGTGGATGGTGAACTTATATATACCAGTGAAGATGTTCCCTCAAGTGTGGGTCACTTGGGCTTGGAGCATCCGGGTCAGTCATGATCTTCACAATTAATTAAGCATAAAACAAAAACTGTCGTCAATAAAAACATACAAGAAATACATATGATTGAGCCAAAACTAATTAAGTGAAGGTTTACGAGGGTGTAAGCGGATCTCATGTCGTCGCCACCAATCTCGACGCGAGGCTTGGAGAGTAAGAGAGCGGGCATGATCTCATGGCCATTGCAGACAAGCTTGTTGGAGTTGTAAGTGACGCTCATCTTGACGGAAGGAGTGAAGACATCCACAACTTCACCCACAACTCTCCCAACAATGAGAGACTCTATAGTGGGTCTTGCCATTGAATTCAGATTTCAGATTTCAGATTTGGTGTACGTAAGCTGCTATACAAACAAATTCAAGATATATATATATATATGATAATTAATAATGCTTCCAAGTTCCAAGCTTGGGATGTGCAATATCAATATGTGATGTGTTTGGTGATAAATGTACGTTAAACCTCTATTTATAACAGAGACGGAGAGAGGTGGAAGGAGATCCAGATGCTTTTGGTTTAGAATATATATATTTGATCAACCACGTGGGGTCGTCCCATTAATTTGTTTATCTTTTTCCATAAAATCAACAAGTTAAACGTACTTGAGAGGAAAAATTAGCCCTCGTTTGCGTAATGATTACCCTTATTAATATAATAGTCCATATTTAAGTTAAGATTCATTAATCACTATTCTAATCATTCCTCTTCTTCTCCCATTTTTTCATACATAATTGTTTTCCTTCTATCTATTCCCTAATTTGAAGGAGAGTAAGTACTAATACCTCTAGAATGGACTAATAATTCCTCCCACCCTCTCCTTCAAGATCACAAAAAATGATGATCATATACATTTTATATGTAAAATTAAATACATTGTCTTTCCATTCCCCTCTTATATAAACAAACAAGCCCTAAAACTGTGGGGTTGTGCGTACTTTGTTGGAAGAAAGAAAGAAAATATCACTTCATTCATACCACTTCTTTCTAAAGGGATTGGGTTAACCTTGCAAAGAAAGCCGTTACGTGGGTTACTTTGCATAATTCCCTCTCTTTTTAAATTTGATTAGGAAACATATCAAGTAAATAATCGATTCCAAAAAATTAGTATTAAAAAAAATTAATTTTGAATAATTTTTTGTAATTAAATTTCTTAATCTATGTTACTGGAGTAAAGGTACGTTTAAAAAATCATTAATAATAAAACTGATAAACTCGCTAACTTCAGTTACTTGCATCATATAATTATATATGTTTCACTTATTTTCAGTTGTTATGATTTTTGTATTATCATCCAAAAAAATACTCTAGAATTGTTCAAATCTCTTGTAAACTATTCTACTCTCTCCGGCCGTTAAGTGCAATATTTTAGCATTTTCCACAGTTTTCAAAAAACATAAATAAAAATACAACTATACGATATAATAAATAAATAAGTACTGCAATTAACAACTCTCTAATTATTATAAGGGTAATTTAATAAAATAAATATAAAAATATTTAAAATGACATTTTTATTAACAAGATTCACTCTTTAAGTTTTATTTAACGAGTGAAGTAATTGTTATCGATATAATAAATAAATAAATAAGGTGTGTGTATGTATCTTTTAATGGGTTGTGCACTTGCGCCTAGCTATCACAATTGTGTTGGGACAGAGAACAATTGAAGTTGGGCAATACCCACGAAATTCATACAACTAAGAAGAAAGAGAGAGTGACCACACAAACACAATTGTTATCAATGGTGCCCATCTTTTACATACAATTGACAAAACACTACTAATACTAACTAGCTTGCCCCTAACTTTAATCTGACTTGTTTTTAATTTGCGTAAGTTTGGGTTAGGGTGTGTTTCGATTCCAAACCTCCCAATCAAATCATCCATTATTATATGTACGACCAATAAAGATGCATTTTTTTAACACAATTTACAACACATTTTTTTAAAAAAAAAATTATAAAATGTTTATATTCACACAAACATATATTTTCTTTGTTAATTAAAACATGTTATTTTAGAAATTTAAAAAGCAAATAAAAATAAATTTATACTTGTAATTATTACTCTATTTTTTCACTTATTGAAAACTACAACTAATATCGGATGGGGTATTTAATTTGTATATTTGATGTAGATAGCACTTTTCCTTAGTTGAACCAATGAGTTGAATAGCGGGATGCTTATGCTCTAATTACTAGAAATGGAAAGGCATTATACCAATTTTGAATGGGCAGCTACATTAATTGAACACTGATTGGGGAATGAAGATTTTGTGTTGGAATTTTAAAATTGGAAGAAAAAACAATATTTTCACAAACTTATTTGTCAAATCAAGAAATGAATTAGCTGTAAAAATATATTCTTGGCTAATGTAGCGAAGTCGGCATGGAATTTTAAAAGTTGCGTTGATGAATCTCTCCCATTTTTACATCTTAATCTTAATATATTGAGCATGTTACGTGGACCCTTTCACCCTTGATTTGTCTTTTCCTTCCTCCAGTTTTTTTAGTTTATCTATAACTGTCACAAATATAGATGGATATATAACAAATTATACATGCAGTCTCATGGTATATCAGGTGATCCGAAATCGATTGTCCTGAACACCGACCCAATCGATCCATTTTGAACCTGAAATCCGAATAATCAATAACCGAAACTCACCCAAATCTAAATGAATCGAACCTGATTCAACCGAAACCCATTAAGACCTGAACCTATTATAACTGAAATCCAAAATAACCCGAACTTTAAGATACATTCTAATAAATTTTTAAAAATGAATATTGAAATAATGAAAACTTGAGACAATCCAAACTCAAACCCTACCCTACCTAATGACCAAATTATTAGACATTAACCGAAACTCAAATGACCCGAAACCCGACTAACTGAACCCAAACCCAACTCAACCCGCCCGATTGTCACCTCTACAGGTTAACAAGTCTGAATATGTATATCATTGAATTAATTAGATTAATAATTATAAGATTAAAAATAAATGATTATTCAGTACAACTGAATGATTATTCGTTAAAAGCAGTAATACTTTACTAAAGAATTCCTCAAACAACACATATATATCATGTAATTGCAATAATAGCTAGCTAGGTTTGATTCCATTTCCAAAGTTAACTGAGTTAGGCCAACAAATATATACCGATATATAATGAGTGTTCATATATAATATAATAACATTGTTGTTAAAGTGAAAATAAATTCACTTATTTGTAGTACTTCCAAGTTCCAAGTTTAATATTGTTTAGAAAGCAAATAACTTATTCCTTGTCTTTTTTCTTACCATACTTCAACTCGTGATCGTGATGTCCTCGGTAAGCCCTAGTTATACCCGCGGTGGGCTTGGGCCGAACTTAGCGGTCCGTTTGAAATTTTTTTCCTTGTTCATACCCGTTTAAAATAGCGGGTGGGGTAACATGTGTTTGTGCAGGTCTATTTGAAGCTACCTTATGAATAATATGAAGCGTGTTAGCATGAATTAATAAGAAATAATGAGTGCTCGTGAATTATGTCTTCTTTCCTAGCTAGTTGGAGATGCAAAGTTTGAAATCAAATATTTTCCTCTTAATCGATCTTTGAGGCTATATAATGATCACTAGTGATGGTCATTTTTTTTAGCTTCAATTCAATCCATGATGTGAGATTTAAGATTTTATGAGCCTAGCTAGCTACCTATATATATATTATCGTTCCTAGCTAGCTATCTTTGACCTTAATTAAAAGAAATAATTAATATTAATATAGGTAAAGAGCATAAAATAATCTAATAACACTAATTAAACTTTCAACCACGTACATTTTCTAAATTCTCTATAACTTACAAAGAAAGTTGAAAGCTTTTCTCAACGTTGTTAATATGTACGTCTTGAATCTGTTGTTAAACGATAGACATGGATTTCAGGGGATGGAGCTTCGACGGGGGTTGGGGGAGTGCCACCCTATCAAAACAGTATACTATGGTTTATATATCGTGATCTGTTTTGAGTTTATAATCCATAATCTGATTAGTGTTTCATGAGTTCCTATATATATACTCATGAAACGCCACAACCTATAAATAAATCTATTTCTCTGTCTATAGCCAGTAGACAGGTAATATATTACTAAACCACATAAATAATCTTTGTGTCTTTCTTTTTAATTATCATTTTCGTTACAACAAAGTTGATATTTCGGCACCTCTTTAAGCTTGTGTCAACAAAGAGAGGAAAAAAAAAACAAATTCAATTTTGGCACGACGGAGACTAGTGACACGTGGCTATTGGTTTAGCAATACACAAGTTACAAGTATAGTGGAGAATCCGAAATTGTTCTAAAATTTGAAAGGTGAAAAAGTCAATTTGTACTAATTCCATAATGTAAGTGTCATTACCGAGCGTCGAAGCACCTTCTGTTTTCTATCTCATTTGTTGTTTAATATTAGGTTAAGTGGACATACAAAGCAATAATATAAAGATTTATATGTGAAGAACAAAAGTGTCCAACGTATTGACGGTAGAAAAAGAAAAGCATATTTTCATATATACGCTAATATGGCTATCAAAGAGAACCAAAGTCTTATTTTAAATCTTATAGAAAGAGAAGATATCCTAGGGATGGAAAAAAGGTTTTGAATTGGAATATCTTATTATATTTATCTAAGAATATATATATATATATATATATGTCTTAGAAGTTTCTTTTTCTATTATTTTATTTCCTTAGAGAATATGTTAATTAGGGTTTATATATTGATCTATGTAAAGGGGTAAAAGGTGTGCGTTGGAGAGAAGAAGAACAAGGCTATATCTTATATATATGTATGATCGTTGATTATGTGTTTGTAAAGTTAGTTGCCGATACCTTTTTTGAGTAAATTTACTTCGGAAATCTTATTACAAGGGTACAATCATTAAGCTACTGACACGCTATGTAATCTCATGTTCGGACACATATCAGTGAATGCCAATATAAAGGCAAGAGTACTTCAACGGATTTGTATAAGAAGTTAAGACGATAATCCTTCAAATGTTCAAGTATGTCAATTCGGTTAAGTTCGAAGAGCTTATTACTAGACGAGGACTTGCCGGTGATAAAAGAGGAATTAGCTATCATGACCAATTGATTGGGATTAGCTACTCTTCATGATGAGCCTAAATAATTAGGGAGAAACCAATAGGGTCAATAGGGTCGGTCGCGTAAGGTTAACTCCTAGAGGATAGGGGAGTCGCATGGGCTTCGTGTGCATCAGCCCATGACACACAACTTCAGAGCAGGTTTGTAACTAAGCGCTAGCACATAAGTTGAGTAAGTAGGGGGCTATGTATTGGTTATGCACCATGTGGAAGGGTCAAGACACGAAGCTAGTGTGCATCGAACAAAAGGGTTTAGGACCTAGTTCACCCAAGCCTTTGAATATGTATAGGGATGGGGAAGTGCACATCCTGCTGCTGAGGAAGTGGCAATCGAACATCGCATCTGACTAAGGGCAGCAACGAGGGCCTCAGTTGGATAGGTGGGAGAGATTAACACAGTCTGCCACTATGTGTTCGAACATGTACCGGTGAATGCCTGATATAAAGATAAGAGTACTATTTCTATGGAGTTGTGTAAGGAGGTAATTAAAGTGATGACCCTTTGAATGTTCAAGCATGCTACCTTGGTCAATTTTAGGATACTTGTCACTTAGTGATAAAGGGGGAATATAACCATCCCTATCCAACTAGTCAAGGGCCTAAGAAACTCTCTTAATGAGCCTAAAGTAAGGCAAAACCAATAGTGTCAATCGCGTAAGGCTTGCCCCTCGGGAGTTGGAGCATCACACGAGCTTCCTATGCACCAGCTCGTGACACTAGTACGTCATTTTGTACTGGCCCAAACTCAAAGGCTTACAAGCCTCAAACTTCAAGAAGGAACATTCGAAGAAGGGGTCTATGAAAATGGCAGATGCTTTGTGAAGGGATTGATGTTTCCTAGCTTAACTAACAAAATTCTTATCAAGGACAAGAACAAAGGTCAGAACTACATTGATCCTACTCCGGCTCCGTCTTCTCACACTCCTGGTCAACATTCGGTGGCAATTGAGGAAGCCTAGTGGCCGGGTATTTCTCTAATGAATGCTTCGGTGCCGCTGGTTGGGAAATTTTGGAACCCGTCGTCGTTGGTGGAGGCTAGCAGGGCTTCATGCTCTAGTTTGATTGAAGTTGTTGGATTCACTGGTGACATTTGGTTTCTTTGGAATGCCAATAAGTGCAATTTGGATATTCATGAGAATGTTGAGGATTTCATTCATGCTTCATGTTCCTGGGCGGTGGGTAATACTAGAGCTCACTTGATTGATGCGTATGCCCCCCGCCCCGGGACTATGGCTAGGAGAGCGCCGATCTAGAATAATCTGTCGGCGTGCCTGGGGACTATTAATGGGCCCTTGTTCATCAGCGGAGACTTCAATTGCATCATTAGTCCGGACGAGATGCAAGGTGGCACTGGTGCTATCCACCGAGACGTCCCGATGTTCATAAATCTTATTAGTCGCTATGGCCTCGTGTATTTAGGCTTCTCCGGGCAAGAGTTCACATGGAGTAAGGTGTCTTTGGATATTCATGAGAATGTCGAGGATTTCATTCATGCTTCCTAGGTGGTGGGTAGTACTAGAGCTCACTTGATTGCTCCGTATGCCCCCCCCCCCTACCGTGGCTAGGAGAGCGTCGTTCTGGAATAATCTGTCTGCATACCTAGGGATTATTAATGGGCCCTTGTTCATCGGCGGAGACTTTAATTGCACCATCAGTCCAAACGAGACGCAAGGTGGCACTAGTGCTATCCACCGGGACGCCCTGATGTTCAGAAATCTTATCAATCGTTATGGCCTGGTTGATTTAGGCTTCTCTAGGCAAGAGTTCACATGGAGTAAGGTGTCTCTGGGTGGTCGGGTCATATCAAAGAAGCCGGATAGGGTTTTCTCTAACCTTGATATGGGAGACTGCAATGGCCTGAAGCCAAGGTCTGTCATCTCTCAAGGTACTCATCAAACCACTGCTCGCTATTGCTCGAGATTGACCCTACTATCCGTCTATCCCTAAAGACAAAGGGCGCTGACCATTCAGGTTTGAAGCGGCCTATTACTCATGAAAAGTTTCCAGGATTTGTTGATTCTAAATGGAGGAATGATAGATCTGCATCAGAAGCTCTTGAGAAGTTGAGCCTAGATCTCTCTAAATGGAATAAAGACGTGTTTGGGAGGATCCAGAGACGCAAAGACAATCTCCTGAATGATCTCGACGAAAAACAGAGAAAGTTAGCCAAAAATCCTACCACGGCTGGCCGTGAATGGGAAGCTAAAATCCACATGAAACTCGATGAGACCCTTGAGCATGAAGAGATCCTTTGGTACCAGAAATTCTGGGAGAGGTGGCTAATGTTCGGCGACCGTAACACTAGATGCTTTCATGCCTCCTCAGTGATTCGGCGCTAACGCAACATGGTGAAGGGTCTGACAGCGAACAACGGAGATTGGGTTGAGTGCAACAATGAGGTTGAAGCGATGGCCCTTGACTTCTTCAAGAATCTCTATTGTCAAGACATCGTTGGCTGCTCGACGGACCCTCTGCCTAGCGCCTTTCCTCATCTGCATTAGGAAGTGTGGCAGCGGCTCTACGTAGTACCTCTCAGTGAGGAAACAAGAATGGCCTTCAAAGGTATGGTCGCATGCAAGGCTACGAGCATCGATGGGTTCCAACCCATCTTCTTCCACAAATGTTGGGACAGTATGGGAGGATCGGTGACTGAATTTATTAGGGGCTTCTTTATTTCTGCTAAGCTACCGCCCGGGGTAAATGACACGCTCATCACTCTGCTTCCAAAAGTTAGTAAACCGGAGAGAATCCAATAGTTTCATCCAATTGGTTTGTGTAACGTTGTCTACAAAGCTATCACAAAAATCTTTACTGCGTACTCACTTGAAACCACATATGTGTAGCCTTGTGCGCCCAACTCAGGGTAGCTTTATCCTAGGTAGATTTATTTCTGACAACATCGTCATTGCCTAGGAGGTCATTCACTCGATGAGGAGGAAAAAGGGTCTGAAATGATAGATGTGCTTAAAGCCTGACTCTAAGAAGGCATATGGCAGATTAAATTGGGATTTCATTGAGGATACCCTACGGCGCGCTGGCATACTGAATTGTTGGGTAAAATGGATCATGGTGGGCATCTGGACTCCTAGAATGCAAGTACTATGGAATGGAGAGGTTACTGAGCAATTCACTCCCTCCTGTGGCATTCAGCAGGGGGACCCTGTCTCGCCATACATATTTATTTTATGTATGGAGAGATTAAGTCACTTGATCTCGGACTTCGTCGAGAATGGAGAATGTCAAAAAACATGTCTTAGTCGTTTTAATTTGAATAAGACACATTTGTAGTAATGAAATACTATTGTTCCTCCCGGAAGTGATAAATGATTGATTATAAAGATCTATAATATAATCCATCTTCTCTATAGTAAGATCCATCTCTCCCCTTAAAAGCTGGACGTGAAAGTTTCCTCTCATCCGGCTCGAGTAGTTACAGCAAAGAAAGGAGATTGGAACCCTAATCATATCGCGAAGGTTAGCCCATGTCTTTCACATCTCTTCTTTGCAGACGTCATCCTTTTATTCGCAGAAGCCTTATTCTCACATGTTAGATTTATTCGGAGATGCTTAGATCTTTTTTGTGGTGCTTCGGGTCAAAAGGTTAGTCTTCAAAAATTGAAAGTATTCATCTCCGGTAATGTGGGACAGGGGATGCGTGACAGGATCTAGGTTGAGGGTGGAATTGACACGACCAAGAGAATCATTAATGATTTGTTTGCTCCGATCTTTGAGAAATTTGTTACTTATAAGCTTAATGGTTGAAAAGTATCTCTTCTCAGCTTTGCTGGAAGAACCACCCTTACTCGTGTTGTCCTATCATCCATACCGGCTTACACCATGACTACAATGCTTTTGCCGAAAGGAACGTGCAAGAAAATTGAGAAAGTGTGTAGGAATTTTATCTGGGGCTCTACCCTAAAAAGTCGGCTAATGCATAAGGTGGCTTGGTCGGAATTGTCTCTGCCCAGGGACCTTGGTGGTCTAGGAATAAAGCGCTTGAAGGATCTAAACCTAGCTCTAGTTACAAAGATCAGTTGTCGTCTAAGTCAAGGGGGTGATGGGCTATGAGGGATGGTGTTGGCTAGCAAATACGTCGGCAAGGCCTTGGGTACTTTATCGGGTGCCTCGTATATTTGGAAAGGAATCCATAGAGCGCTCAATGACCTGCTTAGGCCTAATGTGTGATGGTGCCCGGGGAACAGGCAAAGCATCCTCTTTTTGAAGGATTTCTGGCTTGGGAAGGATTCCCTGGAGGTCTTGACGAGTGGTAACGTTCCCCTTGATGCAGGAGCTATGAAAATTTCGGATCTTTGGGAGATGGGGGGTGGCTGGAAATGGAAAGAATTCGTTGGCTTTCTCCATAGCTCGACCCTGCTGGACATTGCAACCGTCACTGTGACGGACAAAGAGGACTCAGTGGGCTGGGTAGGGAGTAAAGACGGGGAGTACACAGTCAGTTCAGGATACAATACCTTGACGGGTGCAACATCTACTTCCTCAGTTGATAGAAGTTTCTTCGAAACAATTTGGAGATTGGATGTTAATGAATGTATCAAGACCTTCATTTGGATGGCTAGCAAAGGGGGGGTCATGATGAACCGAGAGCGGGCTAGAAGACACATAAGTAACTCTGTTTTGTGTCCTTGTTGTCTCTCCGATTGTGAAACGCTTACCCATCTCTCCGAGTTCCCAATTCGACACAGAAGACGCCGGTGCCGAACTCCGAAGTCTCCATCTTGGATGCCGACTTCGACTCTCCATGCCGGCAGACACATACTGACGAAAGGGAAGACGGATTGGACGGTCAACCTGACACGTCCCATCGACTGTGGCGAGTCACGTCACGTCTGAGCCGATGCCAGATCTCGAACTCGGCAGTGTCCCATCGGCAGCTTTGCAGGGAATCTTCAGCTTTTCAGGCTTTCCGTCCCATCGGCACTGATGCCGCTGCCGAAGTCCCAAGTTGGCATAGCCCTCGACGCAGGGAATCTTCAGGCTTTCCATCCCATCGGCGCTCATGCCGCTGCCGAAGTCCTAGGTCGGCATAGCCCTCGACGATGTTGGCGACCTGTTATAAATAGACCCGCCCTCACTTTGCACTACACACACCTCCCACACTACTACTACTTACCTTATTCGACAGCACTCGAAGTCGGTAGTCCGGAGAAATTGTCGTGAAGAGATATTCGACAGAAGCCATGGTGAAGTGGCGTGAAATGATATTGAGAACGGGGAGCAGCTCAAAGTCGTCTTCACCTCAACCCTCTTCGAGCGATCCGCGAGAGCCTTCACCTCAACCTCCACCGAACGATCCTCGAGCGCAAGTCGTAGCCGAGGTATGTCGAGATTTATTACAAAACGGTTATGTTATTATAGGTGTACATTTTAAAGAAATAAAGATAAATGTAGAGATGGAATTGAGGTATTGAATGTAGACATGGAATTTAGATAAAATGTAGATTTAAATGGAATTTAGATAAAATCAAGATTTAAATGGAATGTAGAGAAATGTAGGTTGAGTTATATGAAATTTAGATATGGAATTTATGTTCAAAAAATGGATAAAAATATTTCACATAGTTTATGGATACTTAATATTACAAAATTATAAATGGAATTTATATATGGAATTTAGATATGTGATTTAGATAAAATGTATATTTAAATAGATTGTAAACAAATAAAGATAAAATGTAGGTTCAGTTATGTAATATTTAATTTTGGAATTATTAAATAGAATATATATGGAATTGAGATATTGAATGTAGACATGGAATTTAGATAAAATGTAGATTTAAATGGAATTTAGATAAAATCAAGATTTAAATGGAATGTAGAGAAATGTAGGTTGAGTTATATGAAATTTAGATATGGAATTTATGTTCACATAATGGATAAAAATATTTCACATAGTTTATGGATACTTAATATTACAAAATTGTAAATGGAATTTATATATGGAATGTAGATATGGAATTTAGATATGTAATTTAGATAAAATGTATATTTAAATAGATTGTAAACAAATAAAGATAAAATGTAGGTTTAGTTATGTAATATTTAATTTTGGAATTATTAAATAGAATATATATGGAATTGAGATATTGAATGTAGACATGGAATTTAGATAAAATGTAGATTTAAATGGAATTTAAATAAAATCAAGATTTAAATGGAATGTAGAGAAATGAAGGTTGAGTGATATGAAATTTAGATATGGAATTTATGTTCACATAATGGATAAAAATATTTCACATAGTTTATGGATACTTAATAGTATAAGTTACGGGTGTCGGGACTTATAAAGATTATTTTGATATTGTAGAGAATGAGGCGGGCCGTATCCCAGCGTGAACGGGTAAGGCCAACCGCGTCTCTGAGGCGAGGTGATAGGCCTTTAGAGTCGACGCGAGCGAGCACATCAGCCATCAGACAACCAGCATTTGAACAACCGGTGCAGGAGCCCGCGCGGGCTAGCACGTCGTTTCTTGGACACGACGACGAGGATTTTCTGGCCGATTACAGCGTCGACGATGTCGACACGTCACAGGTGCCCGATTTTCTTGCATTGTACACTTGATGAATGTCCGTCACGCAGTCATGATCATCATAATTCATCTCGCGCAGCATATCTCACGGTCTTAACCCAATCACGATATCACGACGAACCTGCCGATGTTGATCTGGCGTTAATCGACCGACAAAGGGATGTCCTAACATCACATCGTTTAGCTTGTGGTTATGCACACCGCATATAACCTTCATGGTCCAATTGTCAGCATCATTTTGACGACCCTCCAGCTCAAACTCGCATCTGAGCTTCGTCGTTCTCCCTCGCCTACTTGATGCGGGAGGAAAATCCAAGTCGACGTCTGGAATATCTCGACCATCTCCGTACTTATCACACACTAAACGAAAGGTACCCAATCCACTCATTTTGTTTTCCATGACCGAGTGATAACAAGTACCATGTTTTTAATCTTCCCTACATATCTAGCCCATGCCTTCATGTTTACTTGATCAGCCCAATAACCATCAATTGTAAACCTGGAACCATATTCTGTACCCACATCTAGAGGTTGGTTTTGTTCCTGCATAATGTCACTTATGTACTAAGAACTTTTTCGCACACAATCTCACTATATGGAATTTTACAAAATATTATCAGTAACGCTATATTATATGATGGTTTCGTTTTACAAAACTATGCTTTATTATGTTTCGATTCAAACAACATATCCATAATTATATAAACGTTCCCTATATATAAACTTTCCGTTATAATATGATTATATTCAAACATAATTATATAAAATATTTCCGCTATATATATTTCCGCTATAATATGATTTTATTCAAACATAATTATATAAACGTTCCGCTATATATAAACGTTCCGCTGTAATATGATTCTATTCAAACATAATTATATAAAATATTTCCGCTATATATGTTTCCACTATAATATGATTCTATTCAAACATAATTATATAAACGTTCCGCTATATATAAACGTTCCGCTGTAACAATAATAATTTACCTCGAGATTCTTCACGAGCTCCTCCGGATCACTATAGCTAAAAATGTCGAACGATAAATCGCCTCCGCCATCTTCTTCCGGTAATGCCATTTTTCTCCGATGCAAGAATAGGGATTTTGGAATCGAATACAATGAAAGTTGCATTCAATGACTCCGACATTGCTTCTATTTATAGGCTTTCGAAATTACCTCCGCCATTGGTTGCCGACTTGGTAATTCGGGTTCGGCAAAATGTATGCCGACCTAGAGCTTCGGATTCGACTTCCAGAGATGCCTACTTGAGCACTCGGGTTCGGCAACATGGCTGCCGACCTGGAGACTCGGCACCGTGCCGATGGCGAGATGTCGTCGTGCCGATAACAAAACGGGATCTAAAATATCATATTTAAACCCTAAAATTTTCAGATGGGTTTGTTCATATCATCAAAATTGAAAGGCCTCGTTTCTGAGAAGCGAATCTGAGTAGGTTGTGTGGTTGATGCATGCACTTTAGTAATTCAGAGAGGTTAAAAAAAAACCACTAAATAAACAGCTTTATGAAACAAAGTTTTTTCCCCAAAACAAAATCCATTAAACTTGAGGAGAGTGAAAAAAAGGTAACAAAATTTGAATTTACAATGCACACGCATTGGCAAGAGTTAAAAAGTAGGGTCTTCAAACAATTTCTTCACAACCATCAAATCAAACTCCATTTTCTTCACTGATGTTGATGCCCTTCACACCAGTACTCAATGAAGAAGAACCTGACCTGCTTTGCTCTGCCTCTGGAATCAGGCCGCCATCTTCCTCGTCGGATGAATCCTTTGGCATGGAGCTGTTTCTCCTGAATTCTTCCACTTTATGATACTCGTCGTAGTGCACTCGCCTCTGTTCTTTGAAGCTTTCACTCCTACCTGATTCGGAATCTTCACAATCATGACAGTACAAAAGGTATTAGCGTTTGTCGGTGGAGGAACGTGGTAGCTTGGAACACCGGGTGGCAATGGAAAATGAAATACCCCCTCAAAATACAAGGATAAGAAACACCAGACACTGTCAATGAGTCAAACAGACAGGAAGACAGATTTAGAGTTCACCTTCAAAGTCCTCCATAATGTCATCCGCGTCGTCATCAGATGTCCAATCACTTGTTTGCTTTGTGCTAGACGAAGCTACATCGCTCAAGGCACTACGTATTGCTTCAGCATGCTGAACATCCGCAATGCACTCGTCAAAAGCACACCGTGCAGGAGACACTGAACCTAAAATATCAGAAGAGACCGGGTCACTTTATATATGGATGTGTTGTAGGACATTCTAAGCAGAGCAAGCAAAGAGGCTGCACCAACGTTAACATTAGTTCAAAATCATAACTATCCCAGCTCCCCACCCAGTGGTGGAGCCAGAGCACCCCCTGGTGGAAAAAGAAATACAAAAACAAAAAAAAAATAAAAAATTTTGCATATATTTACCCCTCATTTGTTTTTAGGTAAGGAAAGGTAATGGTTATCCTTCCGAATCTAGTCCATTTTTAATTTAAGATTCATTGATCATTATTCTAATCATTATCCTCCTTCCCCCATTTTACATACAAAATCTATTTCTTTTCCCCTTATTTGATTACCTACTTTTAGCATAGGGTAACCATATCCCCCAGGATGCCCTAACTATTACCCTATTCCCTTCTCTAGAGTCTAGACTCACAAAAAAGTGTTGATCATACAAATTTTCCATGTAAAATTTGATTACTTTCCCTTCTATTCCTTTCTACTCAAACAAACAAGCCCTTAGTATTTTTAAGGTAATATAACATCTTTAAAATGATACTTGAAACAAGAGTTCTATATAGCTCGAGTGGTAAGGAAGGAAAGAAGGAGAATTAAAATCAAATAGGGGTTCAATTCTCAACTCTTTCACTTTTTATTTGTTTTACTATATCATTAATTCTTCTTGATTTCTCTCTATATTTTTTTGTTTATATCAACTATTTCATTAAAAAAATGTCATATTTATGCTTGAATAATACACTTAACCTTTTCTTTCAATATTGTTTGTTTCTCTTCTATTTTTTTTTGGTTACTCTCAACTATTTAAATACCAAAAAAAACATTTTCAAATTGTAACAAGTATACACCAAAAAGAAATATTTAACGAAATTCTTTTAGCCCCCCCCGACCGAGAATCCTGGCTCCGCCACTGTCCCCTCCCAACTAAAACTTGTAAGGATCAGAAACATAAACTAGTAAAGCAAAATCAAACATACTTCAGTAATTGAAAGTACACGATATATTACAGAATAATAAAAGCTATGAAAAAATTGGTTAAGAGTTAAAACTGCATACCTTCGTCATCAATCATTGGATGGTAAGGAGTCTTGGGCTCCGTAATTTTCTGCCTCACAGGTTTGTTTCGTTCAATTTCATCTAAATTATTCTCATCCCACCTTATATGGCTTGCATTCCTATATGAAGAATATAGTAATAGCTGATTAAAGGATGAAAAACATATTTTGCCCATTAGATAGGAAACCATGCATCGAAGTCATATGGGTGTGAGGGTAAGACATTGATGAAGCAGTAATGCGACAAATTGCCATAGAAAAAGAACAGTTTTTTAACCCCTTAGATTTTGAACTCGATAAAAAGGTCTTCCTCCAGGTGGAAGCATGGACAAAAGCCAAAGTGGCTTAGAGAATACTGAGGCACACATGAGAAAGATGGCTCCATGTGTAAAGAGGGCCTAAATGCTATTTTGCTCTAGGGACAGGGAAGGGGTCAAGAATCCCTGTCACGGGGATGGGGATGGGGATGGGAAGCGTATTCCCTTCCAGATAAATCACAATGTAAGCAATACAATAATGGAGTAACCTTATTTTCAGTTTCATCAATGAAAAATGGATGATAAAGAACTCTAGCTCAAGGTGGATAGAATCACATTTTGCAGGTTATCACTCTTATTCAGAGTCACTCCTCAAGGGGTAAGGTATAGCTTTTCCAATGTTAACAGTACAACAGGTGCAAATCTACAGGCAAAATATGCAGCTTGAGCAAGGATGACATGGATAGAATTGACTTACTTCATGCTGATCTGCTTTCAAAAATGTGATACAGATGGTTGAACTTACTCAGCAATAGCCTATCAATCACCTGAAAATATACAAACTGCTTTTAATAATATAGTAAATAACACAGATCGAGTGATCAATAACAGATTAGCTCATACACGTAAGAAAGTTTTTGGTAGTAGAAACAACAATGAAAACAGCCACAACCAACCACAGAAAATACACTACCCTTAACAAGATGTACACAGGAATTCCTTAGAAGGCATTCATCGTATATGATATGCGATAATGTGTTGGAATGGGTATAGGAATGAATCAAACTAACCTCATACCGATACCTCCCCATACCTATGCCTGTTCATCGCATCTCAACCTATGCTAATTCTTACCAAATGCCCCAACGAAATAGAATTCGAAAAAAGATAGCGTTCACTCATTCAAAGATGCGATTGAACGAGACAAACAAGGAAGCTCCGTCCATTAATTGACGCTTTAAAGCACTCAACAAGTTTTAAAATTTTCGTCCGAATTCCATTTCCATAAATCAATGGCGAGGAAACACCAAAAGCAAAACGCAGAAGCAAAGATCGGTAATCTAATAGATGCAATCAGCTACGGATCCAACAAATTTACTCCAAATATAATCAATCATTAATTAAAAAAAGCTTAGAAATAAAATGGGAAGAGAACCCTATTTCGGCTATCTCTTCTTCCAACAAAAATTGAAATTAGGGTTTCATATTTGCAAAAATTAAAAAGAGAAATGGCGCAAAATAGAGCTACGAGAGGAAGATTGAATCTGAGATCGAAGAAAGCCTCACCCAGAATTTCAACAGAGGAGATGTTGAATCTGCGGAAGCCTCTAAATTGAATTGTAATGGAAATAGCTGACCTTTTAAAAGTTTTGGCTTACACGTTCGTGCCTGCGTAGGTCATCATTGAGATTGAGACTTGACTCTTGCGAGAGATATTTCATACTCCGTATTTCATTGCAAATTTCCCCAAACCTCAATTTATTTCCCTTGGATTGGTTGATTGCTTTCAAAATTAACTAGTATAATTCCCGCGTCATGACACGATTTTTAATAAATAAAATTTTAACAACATAATAAATTAATATTATAAAATATTAATAAAATTTTGGATAAAATAATGAAGGTAGGCTTGAAATATATATATATATATATATATTTGAATAGTATACATTGGATTTAATTCAATATTTAGAATTAAACCCAATGGTTAATAAATGGGTAAAAAATAAAAATGAGAAAATGTAAATGTGTGAAGAGATGAAGAGAAAAAAAAAAGAAATAATAAGAGAAATTAATAGTAGACATTAGATTTAATTCAATGTTTTAAATTAAACTCAATTGTTAGTAAATAGGTAAAAATCTTAAATATAAAAATTGATTTAAAAGTTACTTAATTATAATTGGAAAAAAATGCTATAATTAAGGGGAGGACGACACATCAGCAATGTCTTCTGTTTTAAAGTATTACTAGTATTCGGTACCCGCACGTTGTGCGGTTTCTTAATAAACAAAATAATATTTAATTTATATATATTTTTAAAATTTAAAGGTTATAATAATTTGGTTGATATCTTTGAATCTTTTAATAATAATAAACAAAATTAAGAGTATTTTTAGTTCGGATCAATAAACAAAATTTCACTATATTGGCTTATTTATTGTTGTAACTAAAAAAATAATACCATTTTAATCTAGAAATATGACACATAGGCAAAAATAATCACATTTTAATCTAGAAAATTCCATCAGATTTTTTAAAATTTAATATAAAAAATTGAGCAAAGGTATAATATAGTTGTATTATAAAAAATATGTACAATAACTTTGTAGTAAATATCTTGGGACCCATTAGAATAAAAAAAGAAATATAAATTATTTTAGTATGTACGTATTTATCATGTATAGATTTGATAAGATTGTTTAACTTATGACTATATTATACTCTAGGTAAATATCTTAATCACATATTCTAATTAAAATATAAGCTATAAGATTATATTGAATAGATTATATAAAAGATAAGTTTTTAGCTAACTATATTCGTTTATTAATTAATGTGGACCAGAAATATAATACCACTTTAATCCAGAAAATACCACGCAAGCAGAAATAATCCCGTTTTAATCCATATGTTGTGCGGTTTCTTAATAAAAAAATAATATTTAATTACATCGCCAAATTTAATAACGTATTTATATTTAAATATATTATATTCAATTTGATCTAAAAGGTAAAATAATTGAGTAAAATTTTACGGTATGGTATATTTTATATAGAATTATATACAAATTTATCTTCTCAAATTTTATCATCAAATTAAGATGGTGCATATTTATATTTAAATATATTAGATTCAATTTGATGTAAAATGTAGAATAATATATTGACCAAAATTTAATGGTAAAAGGTAAAATAATTGAACAAAATTTTACGACATGGTATATATATTTTATATAGCATTAGTGTTGTTATAATTCATATTAATTTAAATAATAGAAAAATAGATTAAAGAAGAGAATATAAATTGATGTTTAATTTGGATTCAAAATCGAAATTCTGTGATATCTTAGCATTACAATGTTTTATCTTTTAAAATTTTAGCTATTTGGATATAGGTCGAACGAATACGATAGTGTTAGGTTTTTTATATTGGATATATTGTTTTATATAAAACGATAAGTTTTGTACCTAATTAAGATATAAGATTGAATATTTATATAATTCAGAATATGACACGTATGTAAAAATAATCTTGTTTTAATTCAGAAAAATGTCTGCAAAATCGCATCAAGGCTGTTGCATATTTTCTTAGGTGGCCACGCTTGTTTATACACCACCTCATTTTCATTGTGTTGCACATCAAATTACTAAAACTCATATGTGATGTGTATAAATTGTTTTATTTTTCCTGAAAATTTAGAAATTTCTTGCATAATTACGATTTGTTTTTTTTTTCAAAACCTATATATGTTGTAGAACTTCAAAATAAGGTACTGTATATATATAATTTAGGTTATAGTTTGATAAAGAACCTATTGTTATGTATGATTGATGTATTGTATTAATCAAAATTTTCCGTTTGGAATTCAAGATCGATCAATTCGATCAAGGTATATGACGAAACTCGAAGGAGATTTGGTAGGAGCTGCGAGCAAACTTAAATCTACATATAGAATTTGTGTGTATAAGCGTCGGCTCCCAATTTGTGCGTTGACGGCAAGCAAACTATATTCGGCAGGCTCCTAATTAATCCATCATCCACCTCAAATCTGTGTGTAGACTGTAGAGCGTCAGTAGTCCAGTCTTCATCCACATGATACAATTTTAGATAAAATTATTTTAGATATATATATATATATATATATACCTCTTGAAGCGGCGCAACAAATCTACGTATGATGAATAAAGCTATTTTAGGGACCTTATTTTAGGAATATAAAACTATTATACATGTAGTAGGATCTATACATGATGAATAACGTCAAAACTATACCTCTTGAAGCGGCAAATCTTGATTTGCAACTATTAAAAGTTGTTGATCCGGTTAATGATATTGAAGGTTTCGTGTTTGGTGATGACTCATAGATTAGAATATATATAGCAACTAAAATATTCTATCTTAAACCGTTAATTATTTATCTATTCAACACAAAATCTTATGAGAGATATATATAAATATATTCAATTTATCTAAGAAGATAAAATTTTCAACTATGTATGATATAAGGTCGAATATTTTTTTATACACATATATTCAATTTTATCTAAAAAGATGGAATATTTGACAAAGATTGGTTATATTGAATAGATTATTGATATTTTTACCAATTATATTGGTTTATTAATTGGTGGGGCCTAGAAATATAATACCGTTTTAATCCAGAAAATGCCACGCAGGCAAAAATAATCCCGTTTAATCCAGAAAATTCCGTTACCGTGAGGTCGCGCCAGCGGCCTAAGTTTTAGTATTTTATATAGATAGATATAGATATTAATAAATTAGATTAGAATAGAAGATGTCAATTTTTACAATAGCCATTTGGTTTCAATTTTTTTAATAATAAAAATTCGACATAGTTAATATTCAATAATATCTATCTATACGATGGATTCGTATGAGACGTGGTTAATAAACTGACTAAAATTATAAATAGGGTGAAATTTATAAACTGTTGGTAGAAGTAGTTAAAAATTTGATCAACAAGATAATCTCTGTATGGGACGAAAAACGGTTTATTTTATTTGTAAAAAGTGGAGTTTATTTGGTTTTTATTAAGGATATTGTGGTACTTTCATTGCCTTTCAAACCAAATAAGATAAAAGAGAAGAGGTAAAACAATATTTGTGGAAAATAAACACCCAAATAAGCACCATTTTCTAGCGTTTTTGTTTATTTTGGTCATCAAAACAATAAAAAAAACTGTTTAAAAAATAAACACCCACAAATGATTAATTTTTAGCTGTTTATATTGACAACCATACACACCCGATGTGAATTTTCGATTAACTTCAGTCGAGCATATGAAAATGAGAATTATCTCGTATTTATTTTATTTTGGATTATGAGGTATTTATAATGGGGGATGATAAGTTCACCGCTAATTTTTACTATTTACACCGCAAAGCCACCGCATACCTATGCGGTGGCTTAATCAACTTTTAGTCCGACCCACCGCATATACATGCGGTGAGTACGTTGACCGTATTGCTACCCACAACATGTATATGCGGTGGGGTAGGCTAAAACGGAGTCCGTTATACAAGAAACCGATTGAGTCGAAGTTATCCGAAACCCACCGCATGAGTATGCGGTGGGTTTTGTTACCGTTGGGGTAACGGTAAAAAACCCACCGCATGGAGATGCGGTGGCTTTTGAACCGCGGTGGGGGCCCATTATAAATAGGCGTGGGGGGCCCATTTCTCCGACACACTATCCGACTCTTCTCCGATTCCTTTCTTTCCGAGCCCGACTTTTGGTTCCGTCGATTCCCCGTCCCTATTTCTGCCCCCACTTTGTACCCGAGTGTTGAGATGGTGAAAGACAATCGTGGAAAAGATGCGGCTGATGGTATCGGTCCTTTTCGGAGACATCCGTTACAGGTAACATTGACTGTTTATAAAAATCAATTTGCTTTATTTTTTAAGCTGAAGGAGATAGTGTTAACATTTAATTGTTATATATAATGTAGCCCAAACCCACTATACAGAGGAGGAGGACGACAGATGTCCCGCCACAGCTTGAGACACAACCTGAGCAACAACCACAGACTCAGACACATCCTCAGCCTAAGGCATGTTAAAATCATTACTAGGTGTAGCGAAATTGAAATCGAATAAGTATATATTCCTGTTTTCTTAGGAATTGATAGTATTAAGTTGAAATCATTAATAAACCTTAGGAAAATCTTGCAACATTTAGTCAGTCATACGATATAGTATCGTATTCGAGCCATAGGATTCTGACAAATATATTTTAATTTACACAAACCACGTTATCGAGATGGATATGTTAAAATCATTACTAGGTGTAGGAAAATTGAAATCGAATAAGTATATATTTATGTTTTCTTAGGAATTGTTAGTATTAAGTTGAAATCATTAATAAACCTTAGGAAAATCTTGCAACATTTAGTCAGTCATACGATATAGTATTGTATTCGAGCCATAGGATTCTGACAAATATATTTTAATTTACAGAGTCCACGTTATCGAGAGGGTTAGGAGAGAGGGTGGTTTTGCAATCTGCTAGGAGAGCTGCCACTAGGGAGAGACATACGTTGGAGGATGTACTAGTTCCTATGGAGATGGATAGTGACGCGGTAGGTGATGATACCGGGGATGCCGTCAGGGAGAGCCAGACGTTGGAGGATGTAGTGGATCCTCCGGAGAGGGATAGTGAGACGGTAGGAGCTGATACTGTGCCATCTTCTCAGTCACGTGTTGACCACAATGACGGTTTGGGGCACACGTCACAGTCGTCTATAGAGACATATCAGAGTTTGGTGCAGATTGAGCTTGAGTTGATGTCTGACCACACGGATGACCCAGTGGTGCAGTCGACCGAAGAGTCTAGACAAGGCGACCAGGGTATTGAGATGATGGAGGAGTACCTACGAGGGGACCGAGCACAGCAAACGGATGAGCAGTTGCAGACTGGAGCCATGGGTCGTTGGGCAGATAGATTTTGCGTCGTTCACCCCGATAGGATCTACGGGTGTAGGGAGGACGCTTGGGAGTCAGCATGCGGCGCAATCGTCGACGCTGAGGAGCTCCGAGCCTGAGCCGATCGCCGGGAGTCAGCAGGCGGCGCCATTATCGACACCTAGGAACTTGGAGGGTGTGCCGATTGCTGGGGGTCTTGAGACGCATGATCCGTGGGGGACCGGTGACGATGTTCGTCAGGACAGGGGAGGAGACCAGGCGGCACAACCCCCCGTCCGTGTAGTGCAGAGGAGGCGGAGACAGCATGGCGAGAGTAGTAGGGCAGGTGGTGTTGGGCAGCATGCCGAGGGAAGTAGTGCATGAAGTGATAGGCAGCATGGCGAGCCTATCAGCACAGGGGTAGTTCGGGCAGTTCTACCCGAATGGCCAGGGGGGCCACATACCGTTTCACTTCTGAGAGATTACTAGGCCCACATTGCACATGCTGTTTGGAGACGGGAGGAGGCAGCCTTGCAGAGGGGTGTGCGTGTGCAGAGACGGGGGCAGTCGCTGGGCCGGGTAAAGTCGTTGTTGGAGGTGGATGGACGGGAGTCCTGGTTTCCCGCAGTGCGTGACACTGGGTTTTGGGAGCTGAGAGATTTTGAGTGGGATCATGTGGATCACAGTCTGATCAGCGCGTTTGTTGAGCACTGGCACCCCGAGACGAATAGTTTCCACTTTGCATGGGGAGAGATCACTATCACACTGCACGATGTGTTCTTCATACTTGGGCTTGGTTTGGACGGAGAGGAGTAAATTCATGTGGATGACGTGGGCGCCGGGAGGGACACAGTTGGGGACTTCTACCGCTTGACTCAGCACGAGCGAGAGAGCGCATGGGCCCATGGAGGCCGTACTATTCTGCTCCTCCTTCAGAAGATAGCACCGATGCGACAGCAGGTTCGAGATGGCGCCCCATTAGAGCATGATATGGAGTGCATCGTGGGTGTTGCGATGGGGATTATTGCGACTGCGACGTTGTTCATCGACAAGTCGGGTAGAAGATTGCGTCTGGAGGTGATCCGTAGGTTTATGGATGCAGCGCAGGTTCCGAATCTTTCTATAGCGGCAGGGGTCTTGGCGTGCTTGTACTGAGGATTGGGCGAGGCGACGAGGGAGTTGGCCAAAGACATGGACGGTTGTACGAAACTGTTGGAGGTAAGTCATTCGTTCTGTGATTATTAATTTTTTTCTAGTTTTGTAACTAAGTTACAATGACTATGTTGCTGATAGTATTGTTCCTTTGTAGGTGTGGATATGGTTGTATTTTCCGGTGTTCAAGGTTGGAATGACGCTCAATCGGAGGCTATCCAGGGATCCGTGACACGGGGTGAGGTACGTTCTGGGGGCGACGCCATTTTCCACTACGATGACCCGGGATGATAGGCCTCGCATCGAGCGACTAGATGTTATGCGGCGGAGGCTGGATGAGATGACTGTTGACAAGGTACGAACACATTTTATATCCGCACTTACATTTGTCAGATTATAAACTAGATTTTGAACATTTGAGTCGTATAAACAATTTCTATTCCATTGCAGATCAAGTTCATGCCCTTTGGTAGACACTTGGATTTTGATGGAGATCTGCGTCTGTCGCGATATAGGGGCTCCATCCGGTGGTTGTTCGAGGAGGAGCCGTATATGTCGGACCGTGTGCTGCGACAGTTTGGTCGGGTTCATCACATTCCCGCTGATCCAATCAGACCTAGTAAAGTGCACAGACCGAAGTCCGCCAAGGCCAAGAAGGAGGCGTCGTTCCACCCAGCCGACAACCACTGGGCGCACAGGTTCGATCATCTTTTCCCCATGGAGGAGTTGCCAGAGACCTATGTAGAGTACCCATATGGCGTGGCCGATGACTATCTGGAGTGGTTACACCGCCATAGTCATCCATACCTACTTCCTGACACTCCTCGACACCAACCCATCATCCCGTCGCCGCCACCCCCGCCGACCATCATCGAGTAGGGCCATCATGCTGTTGGGTTGGAGATTCAGCGACTCAAGAACCTCGGAGTTCAGTTAACAGATGCACATCTGGCGCGCATCTATGAGCAATTTTGGGGTCCTTCCCCGCCGTGACGGTGCGATCTGGGCTGATGTATGTGGTTGTTCTGTTTGCGGTTAGATTACTTTTTGTGTAGTAGTTGGTAGTTTGGATTGATTTTTGTGGAGTAGTTGATGATTCGATTTGAGATTAGGTATTTTGTGTTTTCGGTGTGTATTTGATGGTTTGTTACCGTTTCGGATCGATTTCAAATTTGCATAGTATGCCCGTACACAGCTTTCAATATCATGATTCGAAACGAACTTTATAAATTACAATCGACCAAATACAACCCTAATATAGTCAAGGGTTACGAAAAGTAATCTGATCTAGCTTCATAATGAGAGCCTTTTTTTCCTCTTCCAGAACTGCAACTTGACTTTCCAGGATATCAATCCGCTAATGGGCTTGTTGGTTTTCGACAAGCAGCGACCGATTTTCATCACGTAGTCTCTTTATCATCGCCTCCACCGTCTTTGAGCGTGGACTTCCAGTGTAGAGAACTGCCTCAAACTCTTCCATCGTGCCTTGACGTATTATGTCGTTTCTTGAGATTTCGCCGCTGTTGTACGACATGTTGATGTGTGGTAAATTGGTCAAAGACTACATCCATATATAGGTGTATAGACACCGTATACTCATGTGGTAGGTACCACCGCATGGGCATGCGGTAGGTATCGCCGCATGGGCATGCGGTAGGTATCACCGCATGGACATGCGGTAGGTATCACCGCATGGGCATGCGGTAGGTATGCCTATATCATACCGACCTCAACCGCCGCCGGAAACACACTTCACCGCCGGAAACACGCTTCACCGCCGACAATGTCGTCCGAACCAAGACCAATTCCACGTGAAGACATTTTCACCAAACACTACAAAAGAGAGGCGCTCGGAGGCATCGCTTTCACTGCAACGTGTCGTCACTGCGGCCATCGCTACATCGTGACCAACAACCTCCAGCACGGTCATCTTAAGAGGCACATCAACAACAAGCATGCCGACGAGATCTAGGATTTATGTGTTTATCCGACTTATGTGTAGTGGTTCGATCGTGCCAGTGTGATGAAGTTGTTATTGTTGGTCGTGTAGTAGTTTGTTTGTCGTCTTTGTAGTTGTGACAATGTTGTTTGACTAATAAGTCGGTTCGTATGCTCTTTGTGTCATGTGTATCCTACTGCAACATATTTTCTATTTTCCTTGCAACATTTGAAATAATATGTCATGGAAATCACCGATCGGAATCCGAAAGAGAATTTCATTATAAGGTGTAATTGCTTGCAAATGAAAATACAACACTTGCACAACACACTACATACTTGGTAATGCACGTCTAGTCACTACCTTCGTCCGATGACCTCTCATTAATGGAAATGACAATATTCATTTGGTTGAACGCGTAATACCTTTCACCTGCGTTGAATGCTCTCAGCTTTCGGATGACATGATCACATAGACCCTTAGCCCCGAAAATGTAAACATCGTAACGACAATATCTCCTAATGTGATTCGCGATCCGCGCCTCCGCATCTAAGTAATACGATTCTGGAAATCCTCTGTCGTCGTAACAATGCGCACAAGAAAACTCGATCGGATATGCTACGTCAGTGTCCGTCTCGAATTGACACTGAAGTATAACGCACGAATTTTCCGCAAGGTATGCTGGATGTTTGCAGGTCACTGTTCTAAAAATCGCGCCTAGGCGCCGCCTGGGCACCGCCGAGGCGCTAGGCGGGAAGGCAGTTAGGAATTTTTACGCCTAGGCGGTCTCTAGGCGGATTTCTGCCTAAGCGCCGCCTAATCCCGCCTAGGTGTCGTATAGTCCCCGCCTAATCCCGCCTAGCTCCGCCTAGGTAGGTGATTATTTTGATTTAGTTTCTAGGAGAGTGATTAGTCAGCTTATATTTTTTTATCCCCAAGTCGGGATGCATTTACTTTTGATTCAAGCCTGTGGTTTCGGATTTTAGGAGGTTTAAAGTTATCAGTCGGACGGGTGCTTTTACATTTATTGACTTTAGTGTTAGTAAAGCACACCAAATTTGAGTTTATGAGTTATATTATGGATATTTCTACATTATATAAATTATTGACATGTTCTATCCATTGAAATATAGGGAAATAATCAAGTTTAGTCTAAGTCCGCCAAGGCACCGCCTAGACGCCCGCCTAACCGCCTAGGCGCTAGGCGGCCACCCACCGCCTAGCGCCTTTTAGAACACTGCTGCAGGTGCATTCCTCCGGCCACCGTGGCTCCGTGCATCGAATTAACGTAACATTGTACTCCAAATAACCTACCGTTCGACGGTATATGTCTAAGGTGTTCACCATTTTTTGGGTCGCTAGATAGCCGCAGTGGTTCCATCCGCACTTGGGTCGCCGACAGGATTTATAGGATATACACCGCATGCCCATGCGGTGTATCCGGACCGGACCGGGCTAACATATTGGCATGGGTGCATTTAGACACCGCATGGGTATGCGGTGTGTAGGCACCGCATGGGTATGCGGTGTGTAGACACACCGAGCCCAATTGCTATAAAATGAGACACCCACCTCATACGAATCACAACAGTCAAAACATGGTTAGAGTAGCTGAGTTTGAAGGTGATACAGATATGGGTGTGTCATACAAAATTATACACGAAAAGTTCTCGAGGCCATACGAGGATTATTTGTGCAATTGTCAGCACAAGCGGTGGTGCCAATCATTTCTCTGCTGTCTTTTTCACGTTGTATGCTACAAAGGCGTTGAAGGCAATACCTACGCATTCTCGGAGCCGGTTGAATTGGCGTGTCTGAAAGGTCACCAATTACACATTGAGGACCCTGAGTCATACTACCGCGAGGCGGTGGAGGCAATCAAATGCGCAATCAGCGACCTATTCAGTGATGTCAGGCTACAGTGCGCAGTTCAAATTGCAAGGTTCACTGTCGACAACGCAGTCCGTCCAGCGAACGACAAAGTGAAGAAGTACGCATTCAACCGCATTGAGATCCACATTAGCTCGCGTCTTCTCGAGGAGTCAGTAGGTAGTTGTTCCACAGATCCTCTATTGTGGTATGACCCTATGCTATGTGTACGTTCGTCCTAGGCATGACCCATTATATGGTTAGTAGAGCAGGAACCAAGTTGGTGTAAAATCATTATCTAGAGGCGGTTTATAAGCCAATATTATCAAATATGTAATGCAAATGATTTACCAGAGAAATATAATTGTTGGTTTAACTCGGGACTTGATAAATTCACCATAAATCATACACAACAACTACCATCCGACAACATTTTATCTATGGTACATAACAACTACCAACCGACTCCTCTACATTGCTCGGCAAAATGTGAATCTCTATTCGATGAAATGAGTACTTTGTAAGCTTGGTGTTTGCACACCGCACGACTTTTTCCACTGTGTATCTTGCCACCTGCGCTGCACTGCCTAATCCCAAATCGGAGAAGAAGTCGCTAACAAGCTCCGTAATTGCCTCCGTCGCGTAAATATAATATGCTGCAGGGTTATCCCTATACGAGTACGGCCTGGTCATGCGGACATCCTCGTAAGTCACTCATTGGACGCACTCTAGGTCAACCGAATGGGAAACCTTCCCTATATCGCGTTCTCCGCATACAACTTGGAAAAGGCAGCACGTCCATCCTTTCGAGCTTCTGTGTTGACAGTTGAACAATAAATCGTCAGTTGGCGTACGAAAAGTTTCAACTGTAAGTCTAAACCTACTGCCCGATCTTGTCTCCGCTTCATACACTTTGGTAGTGGACATAGTGTTTATGGTTTAATGTAAGTCTAAACCTACTGCCCTTTTATAGTTTTCATTCAATATATACCATCGTATAGGCATACGGTATATACCACTGCATACCCATGCGGTGTCTACCACCGCATGCCCATGCGGTGATATATACCGCATAGGTATGCGATGGCACGAAGATATCTACCAACGTCCCAGCACGGCGACACCGTTACATGATATAAACAGCGAGGGGTATTTGTGTTTTCAAATATGATTTGTGGTTATTTCAGGGAAAAACACGTTACATGAAAACGTTTAGAGTGCCTCATTTTTCATATTAATAATATAAGATTACAACAAAAATAACTTAGTTAAAGTTTTGCCGGGTCGCTATCATGTCACACCTCAGAGGAAATCATTGTTGTTCTCTTCCTCTGATGGTGAAACATTCTCCGGCGGCACTACGACTACCCGAAAGCGAGCGTTGCCTAAGTAGCTAAACATCAAACCCGCGCCTACCCGCATGCCACGCGATCTCGCGAACGTATTCCATCCTTGTGCGAGCCAGAGTGCCCCGGAGCTGTTGCGCTCTACCCGGATGCTGGTGCCTCTCCTCCCTATCCCATTAGTCAGCGTTATTCTTTCGACGCCGCCCAACCCGTATTCTTCCTCGAAGTTGGAAGGTAGAGGCTGCACATTTCAAGATCTACTTAGTGAGTTGGGACCATTATGAATTTGATGTGAGACGACCGAAGGGGGCTTACCAATATTTGTGTGAGCGAGATGTCTTCTACCCACCAGAAAAAATCCCTAGGGCCGCTCCCTGAGACCGAGAAGAAAGGTCTTGGTGTGTTACCGGCTGCCATCTCTTCTTCCGTCAAACGAGATGTTGTAATTTCGACATCGCACGGCGTAATTTATAGCGGGAAATCATTTCTCGTTTTATGCGAGGCTTCCTGCATATCTATGCTACACCGCATATCCATGCGGTATGTATCACCGCATGCATATGCGGTGGTAAAAAAAGATGCGGAAACGTACCGGCACGGGGACATCGTCATCTTCGTCCGTCGTCGGAGTTGGTCGTCCAAATTCCATCGGTCGGGGAAGAGCGAGCCTCTTATAAAAGTACGAAGATGAGAGATTCTGTCGTACGTTCCGACGGAAGTTCCCAGCTTCGTCCTCTTGTAAGAGGTTCATTCTCCCTCGACGGATGTAATTTGGGCGCCAACTCCGATGACGGACGAAGATGACGGTGTATCCGTACCTGTACGTTTCCAAAGCATTTACATTTTTTATTGGATGAGCAAAAGTCATCCGCGGGATAACGTAAAAGATGTTATGAACGTACATGTGTACTATCACAACATCTTTCACGTTATCCTTCCGATAACTATTGCATTTTATTATATCGAAGCTACATAACACCATATCGAAGCGATATAACCCGAGCAACATGCCAGCGGCCTGCGATTTCAATCAAAAGACATAAATCGCCGGACGTGGAATGTTGCCTAGGCTATCATCGCTATTCAGCCAAGAAAAAGGCATACATACGGATTTTATTTTTTGAGACGAAGCGATAAAACCCGTGCAAACTAGTCAAGGGTCAAAAATTTCGATCCGAAGCCACAAATCTTTGGCCCTGGCTAGTTTGCATGGAGTATCATCGCTTTTCCGCCACGATAATTTTCACACATCGAGCATGGGGTATATATAGGCACCCACCGCATGGACATGCGGTATGTATATACCGCATAGGTATACGGTGGTACACACCGCATGCCCATGCGGTGCTACACCGTCGCCCTATGCGGTGTCCCTCTTACCGTATACCTATGCGGTGGGCCCACAAATTCAAATTATTCCACGCCAACGGTTATTTGCAACCACCGCATTGGTATGCGGTGTGACTGTATAAGAAGTCTTCCGCTCTCCGTTGGAATCCATCCAATCCCCCACACCTCATTTTCTAATATGGTTAACGTTGACATCAATCGACGCCTTCAAGCCCAGCAGAGGAAGCACCTACAAGTACGCCAATGGCCGACAACTCACCACCCCCTCGTCTTCCGGTATGTGATTAATGTTTATCATTTGGAATGACCTTATAGGTAGAATATAGGTAGTGGAATAACCAGAATATAGGAAGTGGAATCGTAACGAATGGAGACCAAAATATAGGTACCGATTTTTAAATGTAGTGGAATAACTTAGGTTATGAATTAGAGCAGACGGAAACCATGAATGAGTCACGTAATATATATTTACTGTTTGCATGCTGGCAGCTACCATTGGAGGAGCAGGCTGATCCGATGCCGGAAGACGGTGAGGACGATCAGGCCCGTAACCAGGAGTACCGCGATTACACTCCCGATTTTGCTACATCCCAGACGTGGACCAATCGCGACGATCTTCTACAGCACTGTCGTGGCACCGCATTAAAGCTTAATATGGTTTTGACAATCAAGCGTTCTTGGGGGAGCACTCTTACAAGGCGTGGGAGTCTATTGCTCGCATGTGAGAAGTACGGCCATTACACTCCCCTAAGAGACCGCGAGTAGTCGGAGACGATGCAAGCGGGAACACGCGCAAAGCTGTTTCGAAGATAGAGGGGTGTCCGTTTGCATTGTCTGGCGTGGAGTTCAAACAGGGCGAATGGGGCCTGGACGTTCTTCATGGCAAGCACAACCATCAGCTCCCCGGTGCACTGGACGGTCACCCGTACGTCGGACGGATGGATACAGAGGAAATGGACACTAAGTTGTCCCTTACCGTCGCTGGTACCCCACCAAAACCGATTTTAGCCACCTTGAAGAAGACAGCTGACGCACGGCAAAAGTTGAACTTCACATCGCGGCACCAAGTGTACAATGCGAGAACGAAGTTTAAAGCTGAAGCGAGAGGAGATCGAAAAGTCACCCAGGAAGCACTTCGCATTTTGCGGGAGAAGGGTTACTTCTACTCTACGAGGAGATCCGCTGACGATCCCAACAAGCTTCAAGATCTATTCATCGCCCATACAGACGCTCGCCATCTTCTAACCAAGTTTCCATACGTCGTCCTCGTTGATAGTACATACCGGACGAATGCGTACGTTTCTATCTACGCTTATTCTTTTACCCCTTCCCACCAGGGTATGCAAACTCAAATATTTCATGGTGCAGGTACGAGATCCCTTTCTGTGAGTTCGTTGGATTCACTTGCACAAACAAGAACTTCGTCATCGGGTTCTGCTTCATGTCGCACGAGAACACATATACGTACATTTGGGCGTTGGGGCAGCTCGTTTACCTCATGCGAGGCAATCTTTCTAACGTTGTTGTCACAGATCGAGAGTTGGGGTTGATTGCGGCGCTACGAGAAGTTCTTCCCAATGTCAGGCATATGTTGTGCACAGTGCACGTCCTCCGACGATGCGAAGAAGCTGCTTTCCAAAAGTCAAAGAATCTTGATGTTGCTAGGCGCTTCAAGAACGCATGTGTTGGCCTGTTCCAATCCAGATCGGTTGAAACTTTCGCCGCTAGAAGGAGGGGTATGTATGCAGAGTGGGGGCATATCGAAGGGCTTATGTCGTATTTGGAGGCGACGTGGTTACGAGATTACTCGGAGAATATAGTTCGTGCATGGACAGACGCAATCCAGCATTTTGGTACGACCACGACGAACAGGTGCACCTACTTTTTCATTATAAAATTCATTATACACGTAATTTGTTTACATATAATGATCTTCACATGCGATTCTCACTTATCTTGTAGGGTGGAGTCTGCTCATTCTGTGTTGAAAAAGACCTTAAACTCTGCGGTCGGTGATTTCACTCACGTGATAAACACAATCGAACTGATGATGGCGGATCAAATAATTGAGGTGAAGAATACATTGGGGAGAGTGAACAACACCTGGCCTACAGACTCCCACGGCCTATGGATTTTCGATCGAATTCAGAATATTGTGTTGAAGGAATGTTTCAACCTGTTGTTCGAAATCTACACAAATATGGAAGCCGAGCCACCTTCGCAACCATGCAGAGATAGATACTGGAGGGACGTCTACGGTCTCCCATGAACACATGAGATGCAAGCTTGTCGAGACACGCAGATACCCATCAGACCATCCCAGATTCACATTTTTTGGAAGCAATTGGATTTCAAGAGGCCTCATGTTGAGAACGTCCAGGATAACACTCCCCTGAGCAGAGCTGATGTGGACATGTCGCGCATGATCAGTTCGTTCCAGAGTGGAGCTATGGACGAGGATACTCGTTGGAGAATCGCGTCGGCATTCAACGACGGGGATCGTCCCTCCCATACACCATTGACCACCCCTGACCCGGAGGACCGTAGACCGTCTGGGAGACCGAGGACTCGCCACCCCTGTCAGACGAACCCTCTACCTTGGGAACGTGAGCGTGCTCGGGCTCAACGTCGGGCAGATAGACAAGGGACCAGTGGATCAGCACGAGGGCGAGGCCGAGGTCGGGGTCAACCGGCATCAAACGAAACAGATGACGTGGAAGGCAATGAGGAGGCCACTGGGTCCAACGCCATTGCCATCGACGACCCTCCTAGGGGCCGAGGAGTAGGCAGAGGACGAGGACGGGGTCGTGGAAGGGGACGTGGACGAGGTCGATCAGCGTCGGAGGCAGCTCCGGATATTGTAGGTGACATTCCTACGCCAGCATCTACGACGCTTCCACCACAGAATCTACCTCACGTTGAATTCAATTGGGGCACTGGCAACATCGAAGAATTCATGATTACTTTCATACGAGCCGTCACAAATGTTGCAGGTGATGGTCACTGTGGGTATAGGTCTTTTGCTTGTTTTCTGAACTTGGGACAAGACGCATGGCCTCGAGTTCGACGAGAGCTGGCCGTTGAGTTGCAGCTGAATTCAGATCGGTACCATTACTATCCTGCCTTAGATGAGCTCATCATGAGGGTCAACTATTTCGGCACGTGTCATGATGCTACGTATTGGATGGAGATTCCGATCATGGGCGAGGTGTTTGCCACGCTTCACCAGCGTCCTTTGGTGATTTTGTCACAGATGATGCCTATGTTGTGCCTACCTCTGTACGCCACCGGTGGCCCGTCAGTACCGGCCTATGAGGAGCTAGAGTGAATAGCTTTAGTCGGCAACAACAACCATTTCGTTCCGGTACGTTTCGTTTTTCATATTCATTAATTTGTTAATGTTTTGTTTCTCTTTTCTGATGTCAATATTCACCTTGTATTCATAGATTTGGTTGTTGCCCGGTTCACCTCTTCCTCCAGTCTACGTTACATGGACACGGCATCACGATCGCACGGTCGACGGTTGGGAAGAGCAGTTTGCAGCTAGGATTGCACGATATAGAGCTTACCGCCGTCGTGATGGTGGTCGTCCCCTATCGTATTAGCACTTTTCACTTTCTGGTGTCATTTTTCGAACTTCATATGTTCAATTGTGTTGTATCTTTGTCTATGCCATTTCACAAACTATTTTTCAAACTCCATATTTTCGTCATCCGGGATATTTATCGCACTTTCGTTTTCAACTATTCTAATTGTGGATTGTCCAGCTACATTATCTTTCTTTTCAATTCAACACATGCGTTTTTTCCGATCACGCCCTTTATTACATGTTAATTCCACTGTAGTAGGATAACACATACCGCATGCGATGTCCCTATCTTAAACGAGAAATTCGTTGTAAAGGCACATATTGCATACCCATGCGGTGTATATAGGTCCTCGACCGGTCCGTTCCAGTCCTCCAAATAGTTAACCAAAAAACTGGTTATCCGATACCCACCGCATGGGTATGCGGTGGGGTTTGAACGAAACGAGGATACCCACCGCATATACATGCGGTGAGTCTCCATACAAGTTCACCCACCGCATATACATGCGGTGGGTGCGTTGACTGTCATTAAACTCACCGCATAGATATGCGGTGATTAGCGGTGGAAATAGTAAAAATTAGCGGTGTAGATATCGTTCTCGATTTATAATCTATATCAAAAGTTTAATTTATTATATAAATGTTTCCCTCTTCTCATATTTTGTTTTAATTTGGTTTTTACCACTTCCGGCGATATGAGGGAGGATTTTTTTACCTAATACGTCACATCAAATGCAACTTTTACAATGGGAATGATATTTGAACCTTTTCTTTCTTTCTTTCTTTCGTTTGGTCTAAGCATTTTATTCTTTTTTAGCTTGCTCATTTTTTATTTTTCTTTGGTTTTATAACGGATTTCATATCTCATTCTCTTTTAGTTAATCATCAAAAGTCAAAATCAAGAAACGGTCATGAGCCGAATTTGCATTGATATTATGTAAAATTCTAAGAAATCTTGGTTTGGCCATGTGAAAATGGGAGTCGTGTTGAGTTTAATTTTTTTATTATAATAAGGTCAGTATTCACCTTCTAACACAAAAGCTTAAATCATTGAGTACGAACATTTTCTCTCCGAGCATTCTCCGCAGTCATGACCTCATGCATCCACTTAAGGCACGTAAAGGCAAAAGTAAAACATGGTACCTTGAATAAATACTTGTAGTAGTACGCAACCAACAGAGGGACATGGGTTTGCAACAACAATTGCAATGCTAGAAAGCGCCTACGACAGCGCCTATGCTGCCTATGAACTTGAAGTCAACTGATATGAACAACTCTGGTTGCCATGGAAACGAAAGATGTGTCAGTAGAATAGACCATCAAGCTTATGAATGTCCGAAAAGTTTATTATTTTAAACTTGTTGATGGCATTACACAAAACATGTCTCTTCATAAAGTAGGAACATTCTAAACGTGTCTAACATTACACAACACATGCAACATAGCTCACAGAAATATCTCTGATGAGAGATAAAATACAACGACAATAAAAATAAATAAAAACAATCCAACATACACGATTAAAAGAAAAATGAGTCGCATCACGACTATGTGATGCATAAGCTTTGTAAAAGACATTTATCACTACCCAACTTGGTTCATCTCCTTTGGTTCTCAAATAGCCACTCAAACCATGCCTTCCGTCCAGAGTGGCTGTTGAGAGCAAAGAATAGCTCTCACTGATCATGATTCTTCAATTCATTAACACTGAAGCACCACAAAGGTGTTCCTCCTGTCTTGAGGCCCGCTAATTTGATCATTTCCTTAACCACATCCACAACTTCTTTTACGGTCTTTGTGCAAGAAAAATCAACCGCGACAGAACTGCCAACCTCATTCTCACAAAGGGCTAAGATCTTCTGACGTGTTTCACTTACGGCTACAATATGTTTGTTATAAAGGGCAGATCCGACTGAACGCTTTTTCCTAGTCTTTGTTGCCTCGCTACTTTGAGATTGTCCGGGCATGGTCCTTTTCACTTATTTTCGGATTCCTGATATTGTTGGTGTACTCACTTCTTTTAAGATATTTTGTGGAATCTTGGGGTTTGACTTGTCAAGATCAATGTTGTACAGATTCTGGTACGCATCGTCACTATGGCTCTCATCCTCATTCGCTTCAGTCGGATTGTTTGCAATAGGATCAACTGCTTCATGAGCATCCATAGAAGGTGCGACACAATATTGTCATGTTCCAACTATACCGCCAAATAGTTGATCACATAAAATCTCAAACTCATGTGGAACACCTTTCTTGCAAAATGTCTTGTAATCATCATTTTCCTTAGAAGTATCCTGAAAAAATTGAGTGTGTAAACAAGCTAGAAGCTCAAGGAGGGAAGGACATGTTAAGTTGTATGATGTTTGTACCTGAATTATTTTCTCCTACCAATCTGGACTGGCCATTATCGTTCCCGTAGCAACATCCCACCCGAGACCGGTTGCTAAATGCCTTAAATCCTTCCATGCCTTCCATTTTTTTATATGGTCAAATTTTTTCTTCAAAATACAACTACCAACTTCTTTACTTGTCTTTTCCGCAAACTTAACAACAATATCAAGTCAACTAAATGGAGCATTCAGACCATGAGTTGCTTGCCAATCAGACAAAAAGTGATGAATGTTTTTTGCAATGCATCATTCCATAAAAACTTCGCCTCTTTGCCATGATGTTCATCTTTCGAAGCCATCTAAACATCCTCGTGTGTTTGCATAAACACAAATCCACAAAAAACAATTATTTCACACAACACATGAACCATTCAAAACACAAAATAAAAGCATAAAAGTAAAGCAAAACAAGGGAAAATTAAACACAAACAACAAGGTGCGAAACAATCGTATATGATGGGTTTCAAAATCATACTTATCTTTCATACTAAATAAGCAATACGGTCCCTAAAGAAATTAGGGATTGCTCTCGATACGCAAGTTCCAAGCCTCTCATTTACACATAATAAAATGCTAAGCCTCAAGAGTGAGCAAGTACCTAGTAGGCCATACATTTTTGTAATACTGTAATGATATAAAGCTCTTCAATTCATCATTTCTCCAAGAAAATTCAAGTGTTTCTCTCCATGTTGTAACTTTTTTTATTGCATAGATGCAACAGATGCCATTCACACTGTCACTAACCTACCTACTACTTTTCGTGAAGGTTTATACGGGAATAGGAATGGGAAAATTAGCTTCTGGTTTTGGTTTGGGATTGAGATGTACAATGACCCTACATAGTAACACCAATCTTTCATATTTCAGATTACTATTCCAAGCCAATTCCTGATTCCTTGTTCCAACTCAATACCTGAATTGATACCAAATGAGTCCTAGGCTGATCAATTTTTTACTAACATATGTCAATTTTGGGATAAATGAAATCTAGGGTCTAAGAGTGGTTACCTTGAATTACAATTAGTGGTAGTTTAACACACAATATATCGTTAAAGAATGTAGGGTTGCTCTGATTGTCGACAAACCTAGGATTGATGACCGGCACAAGGAGGAAGTTGAACTTGATCTGAACTTCACCGACAACCCTCATTGCGGCCTTGTGCTCCTTTCCCTCTATTGAAGAACCCAAATCCTGAAATAGCCCTAATTACTTTCTTTTTTTAATTTTATTATAAACCCAAAACCCTAATAACCATTTTACTAATTTTCACTCCAAACCACCACTCGAAACACTACTACAACTAAACACCTACATAGGTTTTCAGAAAATAAAATGCTTATTTCAACCGATATTTTTAAAATTACTTCAATCGCTTCAACTACTTCAACCACTTCAGCTACTCAAACAACTCCCTTATAATAAGAGAGAAATGAGAAGAAAAACTCTAAAATTAAATGTTTGTCAATACTTATACCAATCGATTGGAACCTAAGGAGAAAAGGACTTCAAATTGTCGACGATGACTTTGTCAAGATCGTGTGCGTCTCTAGTGTTTTAACTCTCACCCAAACTTATAAAGCCTTTGTAACTTCTAAATTTCTAAGGGCTTGTCCCCTTTTTCTTAGCTTTTTCCCTTTTAGGCTCTTTCAATGACCACTATTAAACCTATTCATTCTAGCTTTTTTTTCCTTGGAAATCCTAAAGGATAAGAATTCGATGTTTGCTCCATTTCGGGCGATGAGTTCTCCTAAGGGTGGCCAGATCGTTTCCACCCTTATGAATCTCTTGGAAAGCGCCAGCCGTATCTTTTTTTTAATTAATTTAATTTATTAAAACTAGTTAGCATGTATTAAAATATATTTTAAAAAATATATACGTAACGGAAATTTAGATGGAATAGGTGAATGAGTTGCGAATTGCTAACAGAAGATATGTAAAAGGTGTTTTTTTTTCAATAATTATGTAAATAAGGGGTGGTTTAGAACAAAATGTCATATTTTAGGGGAGGTTTATGCAGTTTACCACTTTACCCTATAATTAATTAAGAGTAAACCGCAGAAAACCACCCTTTAAATACCCAATATTGCCGAGAACCACCCCTTCTATTCATAATTACCGAAAACCACCCCTTAAAAAGCTTCTGTTAACAATCGACCACCCTTCGTAGATTTTCGTCAAGAGCTCTGTTAATTGTGAGAAATTACAAAATTGTCCTTACTTCTTTTAATATAAAATAATGTAAACTAAAAGAGGGAAGAATTAAAAAAAACAAAATAATAAAAAGAAAATCTGACTTCTTCCTCCTCCTCCGTTCATTGAAAGGGTTAGGGTTGTTTCAAAGGATGAATGAGGACGATTGAGATCAGGAGGCATAATCCTTTGCGATCTTGTTGTGGAATCGAAAGAGGGATCGAAGTCTCCCCCATCCCCTCCCATTGCAGATCCGTTGCACTCTCGCATGGCTGCCGACGAGAGCTCCATCGCGTCGTCTCTCTCACCCATGGCTTCTGAATCTTTTCCTTGCATTATTCTCTTCCTTGTTGAGAAGCTCCTCCACTCGCTCTCTCCTACTATGTTTGGTAGCACGTTTTTCAGTCTCCCGCTCTCCCCGTTGCCTCCCACTGTGCATCTGGCTAAGACCACTGACTTTGCTGGAAATTGATTGGTGAGTCGGATTGTTAATGTCAGAAATTGCATAAATCAAAGCGCCCTTGACTTTCTCCCACCATGTTTGGATTGTGAGTCGCGGGGCGGGTGGGTCTTCGATCTCCTCTTTCCAAATTCTTGTAAGGAAGAAAATCCAGCGCCCTTGAATTGTTAACATCGGAAATTTTGCAAAAATCAAAACACTTCCAAGTGAATCCCTATATTCAGTATATTGAGTGCTTCCCCAAATTGAAATCCAGCACACTTGTGCTCTTCAATTGCCCTTTCAATTTGGTTTGTAATTAAAGTCCTCCTTTTTGCGGAAGAACAAGAACTAGGAGGCAAATTAGTTTTTTTTTTTTTTTAATCTTTGTATAATATTTTATATTAAAAAGGTATGGACAATTTCTTAATCTTGCAGAGTTAACGGAGTTTTGAACGGAAACCTTAAAAGGGTGGTCAATGGTTAACGGAAGCCATATAAGGGGTGGTTTTCGGTAATTATGAATGTAAGGGGTGGTTCTCGGCAATGTTGGGTATTTAAAGGGTGGTTTTATGCAGTTTACCATTAATTAATGTACTTGTTTTGGAATCCATATAGCCCTTGGTACACTTAATGAGTATTGAGTATGGCCCATTAAATAGTTTTTGAACCCACTTAAAGTGGCCCATTCACAGCCCGGAGCCCCATTTTTCGGAAAAACGAAAAAGAAAATAAATAAAATTTCCATGGGAGGCTAATTTCTTCGCCCTTTCAGAAGAAGACGAAGAAAGGAAGAGAGAGATTGAACTTCACACTGTCCTCCACAACCGATCTCTCTCTTAATTTCATCTCGTCATTTACAGCCCCTCTGAAATCACGTGATCAGATCTTGTTCTCAGCCTGTACAGGTACGCATCAGAGGTTTCAATTCCATGTTCACTCTCATTAGCTGGTCGATCTGGCGCCTTTTCTTCAATTTCTTTACAACCCGTCAGATTTTAACATCTGGGTCGTTGTTGAAATTTCCGGGGTTTCCACATGTTTATCTTTATGATTGAGCTTCTCATTGATTGCCGCAGCTCAGCTGGGATCCTCAACTGCTGTTTTTGGATCTCTTGGGATCCTAATCCTGTAATATATATTTTTTTTTTTGTGTTGCTCTTGTTGTTGGGTATTTTTCGATTTTCATGGATTTTTTTGTTAGTTATCATGTTGTTGAAGCAATTTGAAAGATGCTATTGGATCTATGCTTCCTATCTATTGTCAAATTGTGAATTAGGGTTGAGGATTGTTAATTCCTTTGTGTTATATGACCCCAAATAGTTCCTGTCTAGTTTGTTTTTTCTGTTAGGATCTATGAATGAGCTCACTAATCTTGCAATTTGAAAGATGCAATTGGATCAATGTTTGGGAGAGTTTTATGATAAAAGATGTGATGATTTTTAGCCTTTAAGATGAATTATCTCCTTGAGGAAATCATTGTCTGTTTTCCTATTACCAAGTTATAATTTGTAAATCTGGAGACATATTTGGATTAGATGGATGCTAATCATACTTTTCATACTGTCTTCATTAACAAGGTTTATGCTAGTGTTTTGAGGGTATTAAGTATTGAATTGTGTGGTAGAGATCTTATGGATCTTTATGTTTCTACTCAATTTCACAGTGGTGTAAAAGCCTTAAGCAAGCAAGAGAAGAGGAGTTAGAGATGTTCTCATTGATGTATGGTCTTTGGAAGTACATGTCCAGTAAGACAGAGTTCCATGTCCTGATACTTGGCATCGACAAGGCTGGAAAAACGGTAAACATCAACATTTATAATTCTGGTTGATTTTGATAGTTTAGGTACCAAATTCAATCTCTTTTGCATATATAAAGAAAAAAAGGTATATGAAAAATAATGGATGATGGTGGGATGGTGAGTTCTGCAAAAAAGAAAGGGTATAGATTAAGCATAATTATGCTTAATCTATAATGCTATAAATGGCTTGATCTATTCTATAATGTTGGAAAAGATGTAGGAATAGGAATGTAACAAGGTTCTAGATTTCTTTATATTGAGCATATTTTTATTAGAACTCCTGTATCCTGAACGGCCATATGAATTCCTATTCTGATAATTTTTGTCTTCTGATGTGTTGTGAATTTGTTATCAATTTAAAGGAAGATCAGTTAGCTAACATTTCACACATCAATGATTTTCCAGACCTTACTAGAAAAGTTAAAAGAAGTGTTCTTGAAACTGGAAGGTCTCCCTCCTGATCGAATCGTTCCGACTGTTGGCCTCAATATTGGTCGTATTGAAGTTGCAAATACGAAACTTGTGTTCTGGGACTTGGGAGGACAGGTAAGCATGTTGCTCGTGTAGCTTTTTTGTTGTACTCAATATATCTTATACCCCCTCTTATCTAAAATAGATGATTATTTAGCAAATAACAGTAGTTTTTAAGAAAATATTTCACTTCTCTAAAAACATTATCATTCTACTAATTTTTTTCATAAATTTTACTATTTTTTAACGCTCATTACACATTTCAACCAATCAAAAGATTCAAAAAACTTAACAACGCACAAATCAACAAGAATTCCAAAAAGACTAAAAGATCATCTATTGTTGATCAGAATTTGTCCTCTAAAAAATCATTTATTTTAGATTGGAGTGTTGTTCATGTTGTATCCAACCATGCGTGAATCAATGATTTCTTGTCAGTTAAATTTGGCAATTGATTATGTAAAAAAAAGGAAGATCTAGAAAATGATTTCCAGTATTGCACCATGTTGTTTGTGAGACCCTGAGCATCTTATCGCTATATCTGGAAATCGAAAAAGGAGTTTGGTTGATCTAGAAAATGTAAGATTGTTGTTGCTTACTATACCTTGTTGGGTTAGGATTCTACTAGAATTTGTAACTATCCTCTGTCACTGATGGTAAATTCTCTTTGCTAATAGCCGGGTCTTCGCTCAATTTGGGAGAAATACTATGAGGAAGCCCATGCTGTGATTTATGTGGTTGATGCTAATACCCCATCTAGATTTGAAGAGTCAAAATCTGCACTTGGTAACTTTTATTGAGGCTTGCTATCAAGTTGTGTTGTTCAAAGTCATTGCTTTTGTCATTTGCTGATGATTTTAATTTATTAATCAGAAAAGGTTCTTCGGCACTTGGATTTGCAAGGTGCTCCTATTTTGATATTAGCCAACAAACAGGTACAGTCTAGACAATGATGAACCTATTGTTATTGATATGACTTTCTCAATATTCAGTTTGTAGATCTGAGAAAATTTCCTGATGCTTTTATCACTTTGAAGCACTTGGATATGCACTTTTGTTCCTACACCTACAATCTCTTATAGAAGTGTTGGTGCCTTGTAATAATCAAGTTCTAACACCCTTTGTAAAGGATATCTTTGCAAAACAAAAGTTCACACAGTTCTTAAATGCTAAAGTTGCTGCTTTTGTGATGTAGTGCTTGTTTTCCTTTACTCTTAAAATCAGTATTAGTTGTGCTTGCAAAATCGGATGTCAAGGAGGGAAGTGAAAACAGCCTCTTTTTATTTTTTTATTTTTTCCTGAATCATGTCTTGTCATGGTAACTTGTTTCCCACCACCTTGAAATCATGTAAAATGATTAAAGGTGTTGGGCATGTGTGAAATGATTTCGACTTCTTCAACTGGGGGCGGAACATGATTTGAGATGATTCTCATTGTATAGAGAACTAGTTTATATAGGGTTCGGGACAATTGAAGTCTGGAATTTTAAAAATTAAATAAACTCTTTGATCAACAACAACTATAGAGTGTATCTAGCACGAAGCATGGTCTAGGTTATTGGTATGTGTGCACCCTTACCCCAAACTAGTTGAAAAGGGTCATTTCAAGTTTGAGATAAAGAAAAAGGATCAAAATCCATTATTTCAGGGTGTAATTGGTTTCATCTATTGACAGTTCAAGATATGCTATAGTTAATACCCCACCATCGAAACATGCATGCCTTTACGCATTGCATGTTTGAAAAAAATGTGTGAAGGGAGATTAAGTGAACATATATCAGCCTAGGAAAATAGGAAACATTAAATCATAGACAAGCTAGTGCATTTTCAATCATATGGTCCTCGGTGTGTGTTTTGTCTCTATCCCTCTAATGCTCATAATAATGTTATAAAATGAGTCATTATCTTTCTGTATAGGATCTTCCCGGAGCAGTAACGGCTGAAGAGGTAGGTCGCTATCTGGATCTCAAGAAGCTGGATGAAAGGGTGTATATGTTTGAATCCGTATCCGGTCATGATGGGTATGTATTGTGCACAGTTAACTTTATCCCTTGATCAAGATTGGTTTTGGAAAAAAAAAATTGACGTTCTTATGTGATTGTCGGAAAATTTATTGCAGTAGGGGGATTAAGGAAAGCGTGGACTGGCTCTTGGAGTCCATGGAAAGAAGCAAAAGATCAGAGTTGCTGAGAAGCCGTACACCTGCACCCTGAGAGAACATCAGCCCAGACCCCCTTGCTTGATTTTGCCCATTGATTGTCCAACACCGGTATATAATTCAGGTTCAACAACACATTGATTTTTCCCTTTGGTGACGAATAGGTTGATGTGAATTAAGGACCTATAATAATGTGACAAAGCTCAGAGGTGTATCTAGAGTTGGTTTAAATTTCAAAGAGGTTTGCATCTCCTTAATATAAAATTACAAAAATTGGTCTTTGTAAAATGGATCCCATTTTTTACCTCAGGACAATTTCCCAGCTACTAATTTGATTATCTCGTGGTGTTACAGGCCAAAACAATTTTGACTCTCAGTATCATGTTTGCTGGTATTCACATTAGTATATCTGTATATGAAACGCATAAAGGTTGACAAAGGATTCGTTTGACGAATTGTGCTTATTGATTTTATCAGCTGCCTACTCTTGTTGATCAAAGTACTTATTTATGCTAAATAAGACCCATAAACAAGTAACCTCACTCGTGCCAAACTAAGCCAAATGGCTAATTTAACTTGTAGCTTTATGAGTGCAAAAAGGGTGCACCAACTTGTGATGATAACCAATCACTTATTCAGTTGGTTTGGTTCGGATAAAAGTCAGGTGGAGTTTATTGATTGTGACGTGATTAGAATCATACAAGCTTAATTGATCTGGTACCCTTAATATGTACAGTAAAATTGCTCATATTGCTGTGGAAGAAAAGAGGTTCCTTGTTCATTTCATCTGCTGATGCTCAATTGTTTCTTAGAAAGGCGAAAACTCTGAAGTGTCCAGCTTACAATAAATAAGAATCAGCGAACCTAAACGAAAGGTGGCAGTCTTGTGTGAAGATCCATTGACATATATGTGCGTAGAAACCCATATTACATCCCCTACAGGATACAACATTTGCTTCAATAAAAAGTGTTCCCAAGTTCCAAGTATTCATCTTCTTCACTCGTCTTTCTTCTCAGCCTCATCCTTCTCCTCAATGTCAGCAGGGACAGGCTGCACAGCTTCCTTGACATATTCTTCTGCTGGCTTCTCAGATGCGGCGCCTTCCTCTGCAGGGTGTGCTGCAGGTGCATCAGGGTTGGGAACAGCTTCAGCGGCCTCACTAGGCGAGGGCTCATCGGCAGTCTTGATGGTCCCCACCTTGACGTATTTGCCCATGAATTTGTACTCCCAGTCCTGCAAGGCATCCAGCTCAAAGGGACCAAGGCCGGAGATGTCTCCTGTCAGATCTTGCTCTTCAAACGACATCTTTGCAAGAGCCCTACTTGCATCCTTCCCAGCGAATAACGCATAGGGTCCACCTGGTCCATAAAACATCCTAAAAAGGGAATGCAGATCTTCCAATCTTAGAATACATGACAGAAATAAAATGTAATCATGAAACATAGATCATTGGGCATTGAGTCATCTAATTCTAGCCACATGGCAGGTGAGTCTGTATGATTAAAGCGAAGAGTACAATGATATGATGAATAAGTACACAAGTAGCCCGTCAATCATTCACCTATGATGAATGTCATGAAACTCAATCCGATCATCTTAATGTTTAGACCATCATATTTGTATGGTATCAAGTAACCATTTATTTCAGATCCCACTTTATGAAATGAAACCATTTCATAAAAGCACATGGCCATGATTTTTTTTAAGAGAAGTCAGAATTGAACCTATGTCGCTTAATCAAAACACACAAACGAATGGTAAACAACCGTAGTTGCACTTGTGGTGCAAAACGAAAGTATGAACTAAATAAATTTAGTATATAATTCGGTGGCCTACTCACTAGACTTATGTGTTAGGACTTATGTGCTAGGCTACAAGCACAGGTGCGCTTGTGCACAAGACCTCTCGAACATGAATCCCAAAAGAAGAAAGTACAAACCCTAAGGGGTTGTTTGGTATTCCTCGGTATGGGGTTTGAATGTGTAGAAGAATCACCCAACCCATAGTGTGGAATAGAGTTGGTATGCTTGTGTTTGGAATGTCTGGGAATGGGCTGATTCTTATTCACTGGCACCAACCTCATATTCCCATACCCACATTCCACTACCATATACCAAGGCATACCCAAAACACACACAAACAGCATGAAGAATGAAACAAGTAGTTCAACAAACTCACAACTAAACAAGATGTTGTCAGCTCATAAAGCTCAAATTACAACAGCAAGGCAACACAAAGGTCGTTTCGTGTGAATTAATCAACAAGCAGATGGGCGGTTAAAGCAAAGCATTATAGAAAGATACAATAGCTATAGCAATCAAAATATATTGTTCTATTGTGGAAGCATCCATTTAAAAATAAAAAGACAGAAACTTGATGATTTAGCAGGTATCAATTCAAACTAAAAACTATCAAACTCTATCATCCCAAGATAGGACTTAGGAGGCATCAAGAATCACCAAATTCCCCAATCAAGGCAACAACCAACCTTTAACCTAATTTAAGCCACAGACCATCAAAATACCAAAACCCCCAGCAAAAATTGGCACAGCAACGGAATGAAACCCACAAAATTCCAACCGAAAACAGGAAAATCAGACCTGCTCTGGGAGACGTCATAGATCTGACCCTTGATAGCCATGAGCAAGGGCTTGTCGGGATCGGAGCCGTCATAAAGCTTGAGGTCCTGCTCAGAGATCTCCCCAAGCTGGACAGGCGGAGGGAGGGGCGCCATGGGCTCCTCGAAGGACCTCTGGTGGTGGGCGGGAGGGGAAGAAGATCCAAACAAGCCTGAGAGGACATGGTAGACAGCCAATCCAATGGCGAGGAGAGTGAAGAAAGTGGCAGGGGAGAGGCCTGTGTAGACTGTGATGGCCTCTTTGAGGGTTTCCCAAAGCTGGAGCGCCATCTCTTTGTTTTCACCCTACTTTTGGGGGAAAGCTGCAACTATTGCGAAGAGGAGGAGGATAATTCATAATAGGGTCCCTCAAAAGTCTTTTACCTTTTTTAAAAAATACGGAGATATTTTTTTTTTGAAATTTATTTTATTAAAGGATCAGATCGGGCCTTTTAAACTTTGAGTCCATGGATTTTGGAGCTGTGTCAAAGACAAAGGATCAGACAATGGGGCGAGCTGGATCAGCTTCGACAGTATCAATTCAGGTTTGGTTATTTTCGAATTGGGTTAAAATAGATTTCGGGATGGACTGGATTATATTAAGTCAAATGATGTTTAATTAGATGATTAGTCTCTTTACTTACTCCCTCAGCTCGACAAAACTTGTCGTTTACTATACACGCACGCTTTTTTAGAATAATAAAAACTATATAAAATATCCATTTTCTTTAAAAAATTTTTTAACAAGTTTGTACTTATTAATAATAACTACGAAATTGTTAAAAAAATTATTCAAAAAATTAGATATTTTATGTAGTTTTTAGCTCCTAAAAAAGCGTGCATAAATAGTAAAACGTCAAGTTTTGCCGAACATTTGGAGTATTTTTTTAGCCGTTCTAGACCTTGTTAAATGTTTATTAGACGTTTGGACCCCACTTAATTGTTGACTATTAAATTTATTTATTTAATTATAGAGAAAATTTGGTAATTTAGACTCCTATGGATATTTAATTAGGTGATTAACCTCTTTACTTAATTTTTTAGCCGCTCTATACTTTGTTCAATGTTTAATAGGCGTTTGGACCCCTCTTCCTTTCTCCTTCTATCACACCCTCTCTGTTTGCTCTCTTGTTCTCCTTCTATCACACCCTCTCTATACCTTTATTTTTTTAGTCGCTCTAGACCTTGTTAAATGTTTATTAGGCGTTTGGACCCCTCTTAATTGTTGACTATTAAATTTATTTATTTAATTATAGAGAAAATTTGATGATTTAGACCCCTATGGATATTTAATTAGGTGATTAGCCTCTTTACTTATTTTTTTAGCCGCTCTATACCTTGTTCAATATTTATTAGGCGTTTGGACCCCTCTTCCTTTCTTCTTCTATCACACCCTCTCTGTCTGCTCTCTTGTTCTCCCAACCGGGACTAACCACGACGCACCAGCGCCAGAGGCTATGGAAGCAAGCCCTCCTCTCCCTCTCGACCTCACGTCCCTTGTCGATTGCCAACCCGATGCTGAATCGCCGCTTCTTCCCCCAGATCCGAAAGAGTCACAACTCCCGGGATCTCGACCCCACACTCTCGCCTCAACGATGCCAGATCCGCAGCCGGAGCTCGCTCTCCCGGCCCATCCTTTAGCTTCGAAACCTTTCTAGAAAGGTCTGTCTACCGCCGACGACATAGCATAGCCACCCGCGCAGCAGCCCCTTCTCTTTCACCTCCTCCTTCCTTGTCTTCCTATTCCCCCATATGAACCTCTTTTTACCTTGATTTATGGTAAATCTCAATCCCTCTAATCTTTTTTCACATTTAATTTCATATTGATTGATGGTTTATCTGATTTATTTGAAGATTTGAGTTGTCAGGGTTTGGGAGAAATTGATTAATTTGGAGGTTTGTGGTTTGAATTGTTAAGATGGATGGATTGTGGCCTTCAGGTATGGACTATGGAGAAATTTGATTTAAAGCTGAATTTGAAATGGTTGTAACTGATCCGTGGTGTTGGACTGTTGGGTTTGTGATATACTTAAGAAGTGAGTTTTGATTTTCAGATTTGCTGCTTTGCCAATGCCTAATAGTTCTACTTAGATGAATCCGTGGTGTTGGACTGTTGTGATTTAATGTTAGATAGTTGATCAATTATGTTGTCCAAGTACTTTCCAAATGAGTTTTATATGTCTTAGGTGTGTTGGGTAAACTTGTGTTAGATTAGAATGCGTGAAATACAACAACAACAACCCAGTATATCCCGCAACGAAGCAGGGTCTGGGGGGTCGGTATGTACGCACTCTTTCCCCGAACTAGTATAGAGAGTGTTTCCGGAAGACCCACAACAATAGAGCAAAGGAAACACAACGTCCCAGGGCACCTAGTAGGAGATAGGTAATAGAGAGCAGAAAGATAGAAAACAAATATGTAGATAACCGACAGAAAGCAGATAGAAAGCAGAAAGAAAGGTAGAACGGCAGCAAAAGGAAATGACCCAACACCCATCCTTGGGATTCTAAACATCCGAAGTCCGAATGCATCTCCTCCAGTGGTCCCTATCCGAAGTCATATCCTCCGAGAGGTTCAGCACATTGAGATCCTGTCGAATAACCTCCATCCAACTCTTCTTCGGTCTACCTCTCCCTCGGCACAAAGCTCCAAGCTCCAAGCTCTCACACCTTCGAACAGGTGCTGATATTTGCCTCCTACGAACATGCCCAAACCACCGCAATCTGGACTCTCGTAGTTTATCAACGATACTCACAACCCCAACCTTGCTTCTAATGTCCACATTTCTGATTCTATCCAGCCTCGTGTGCCCACTCATCCATCTCAGCATTTTCATCTCAGCCACCGCGAACTTCTGTTCTTGAGCTTTAATACTAGGCCAAAACTCTGCGCCATACAACAAGGTCGGCCTGACAACCACCTTATAGAATTTCCCTTTCAGCTTAGCCGGGACTTTCCCGTCACAGAGAACCCCAGATGATCTCCTCCATCTCATCCACCCTGCCTGGACTCTATGCTCAATATCCTTGTCGATACCCCCATCTCTTTGGAGGTACGAGACAAGGTACTTGAAATGCTCCTTCCTAGGGACAAGATCCTCCCCCAATCGAACGGATGTCTCAGGGACTCTGGCCTCTCCAAAGCTGAACTGCATATACTCGGTCTTGCTTCTACTCATTCTGAAACCCTTAGACTCCAACACTTCTCTCCAATTTTCTAGTCTGTGAGCCAACCCCGAACTAGAGAAGCAGACAGTGTGTCCATAACTAAAGTGAATAGAAACGAACTAAGCGCAGAGCCCTGGTGAAGCCCCACTCGAACCTCAAAATACTCTGAATCCCCACACGACGTTCTAACACTTGTCAGCGAATCATCATACATATCCCTGATAACTTTGATATACGACCCATGCACTCCTTTTTCTGCCAAACGTCTCCAAAGAAGCTCTCTCGAAACCCTGTTGTCAAAATGATATAAGGGATGAAATTTAGCTAAGGAGTTTAAATATGTGCATCATATGCATTTCATCTGGATAATGTAAATACAATTGGCATTCTCTTGTCAAAATCCTTTTGTTTTTATGAAATGCAGAATGTGCAACTACTGGGATCACTATTATTCTTCATTGCCATGAAAAAAATGATTATCAAGAGGCAAATGAGGAAGAAGATAGCAAATACAAAGAATATGTAACAAATCAATTCAAGTCTAGACCTAGCCTTGATGTGCATCAGATAGGTGTGGCTACTGCAAATGAAGAAAGTGACTGATTTGGGTGGTGCTACCAGTCATAAGGAAAACTTCAATATAATTGTCTATTATTCAATAGTTTTTTTTTGTTTTGTTTTGATAGTTGTCCTAGTCATATTTAGTACTTTTTGTTTTGTTTTGGGTGGCTGTTGTAATGTTCTATGTAGCTTCTTATTTTACTTGTTACTTTTTCTTTGCTTCTTTATGTTTGGATTCTTTTCAACTTTGATTGCATCATTGATGTGTAACTACAAACGTGTCATCAGTGAATAAAAGTAGAATTGATGAAAATATATCGATGTACAATTTGATTAAATTAAAAAAAGTGTCATCAAATGATTTGATTAAAAAAGTGGCATCAAATAATTACATTCTAAAAATGACATCAAAACACTACTTTGAAAAAGTTGCATCACATTAAAGGAAAAAATGTCATCAAAACACTACTTTGAAAAAACATGGCATCACGGTAAATAAATATCATCAAAAAAAATTGACATTAAAAAAGTGTCATCAGTAGTCAACAGTAAAAAAAATGGGATCAATGGTCAATGTGACATCACAGTAAACAAAAAATGTCATCAAGGTTTAAAAAAAGTGGCATTAAAAAAGTGTCACCAAACCATTTCATTGAAAAAGTGACATCAAAGTGAAAATAAAATATAATAAAAAAATGGCATCAAAACGGCAAAAAATGGCATCACAAAAAATGTCATCACTAATAAATAAATAAAAACAGCGAATGGGTTGGTCAACGTTGACCGGTCATTGGTCAAACAGTTACCATTGACCATTCTACTCTATTTGGATTAGGTCTAACAAAACTAATTAAATTAGTTTAGGGTCTAAGTACCTAATTAAATATTCAAAAGGGTCTATGTACCCAAATCACCCTTAATTATATTAGGTATAATTATAGGTAGAAAAAAAAATCCAAATAATAAGACCTAATTAATTAAATGTTCACCATTCAAAATTTATTAGTTAAAGTCCACCGGTCACCTTCTAACTGCTGCTCGCTTCTAACTATGACAGTAAGCTGACAAAGCATGACAAATAGTTGACAAAGCTAATTCTATGTTTAAACAAACCAAACAAAAACTCAACCCTAAAAAAACCACAAAATCAACACATCAAACCCCTAAAAAACCCGCAAAAAGCAGACAGTTGATAAAGAATGACAGTAAGCTAACAAAGCATGATAGACAACTGACAAAGCTTATCTTATGTTTCAACAAACGAAACAGAAACTCAACCCTACAAAAACCACAAAATCAACACACTAAACCACTAAAAAAGGGCAAAATTAGCACAACAAAACATCAACCTCCAGAAATTGCAAATAATATGGAAACAATTGCAAAATTTAATCCAACAAAAATGAAAAATAATTACCCGACAACATCGATCGAATTTAGAATACCAAACCCCTAAACCCCCCCAAAATAAGATAGTTGACAAAGCATGACAAACAACACAAAGCTAATCCTATATTTAAACAAACCAAACAAAAATTCAAATTTTAAAAAATTACAAAATCAGCACACCAAAACTTTAAACTCTAGAAATTGCAAATAATATGGAGATAATTGCAAAACTTAATCCAACAAAAATGAAAAACAATAACCTGACGACATCGATCTAATTCAGCATACCAAACCTCTAACCCCCCCTGATGTGATCTAGACTTATAGATTTTTCTTATAGATTTTTATTTAAAAAGTATCCCACATCGCTTATAAACACACATGAGACTAGAGTTTCTCCTATATATTGTGTAAGGTTTCTCACTTTTAATACAAGTTAAATTTTTGAGTTAAAAGTTGAGCACATTTGCTTCCTTTGATTCCGGGTTAAGGATCATGTTTTTGGTGAGATGCTAAAAACAAAACCCTTAGGTGAGATGCCGAGGGAGACACCCTAGTGAGAGGCGAAGGTGTCGAAAGGTCGAGATCCTCAAAGTGCGATTCCGAGAGGATTGAGATCGAGTGTGGGAGGTTTAGGGGTGAGAGGCCTGCGAATTTTGCCATACATATCCGGTTACTAGTAGAAAGTTCATCTCTTTAAATAAAGGAGGAACCTCGTCGTCGATCCAGGCGGTTCGGAGAGTTCCCGAGCACGTCAAGTGGTATCAGAGCTTCCGGTTAGGGTTTCTCAATCTTTTTGTGTTGTTGTCACAAGCATCCACAACCATCCGTTGGAGTTTTGTGCGGGACCAACCATTGAGGTGCATTACGCAGATCCAACGTACAGGGGCGTAATGTACCATTTGAAAGGGTCTTATGGATTCGAGATCTTTTGCGGGACCAACCATCGATACCTTACGCAGATCCAACGTACAGGGGCGTATCGTATTTTTCGGAAGGGCAATGCAAGATTCGAGGACGAATCTTTTTCAAAGGAGGGGAGGATGATGTGATCTAGACTGATAGATTTTTCTTATATTTTTTTATTTAAAAAGTATCCCACATCGCTTATAAACACATAGGAGGCTAGAGTTTCTCCTATATATTGTGTAAGGTTTCTCACTTTTAATACAAGTTAAATTTTTGAGTTAAAAGTTGAGCACATTTGCTTCCTTTGATTCCGGGTTAAGGATCATGTTTTTTGTGAGATGCTAAAAACAAAACCCTTAGGTGAGATGCCAAGGGAGACACTCTAGTGAGAGGCGAAGGTGTCGAAGGGTCGAGATCCTCAAAGTGCGATTCCGAGAGGATGGAGATAGAGTGTGGGAGGTTCAAGGGTGAGAGGCCTGCGAATTTTGCCATACATATCCGGTTACTAGTAGAAAGTTCATCTCTTCAAATAAAGGAGGAACCTCGTCGTTGATCCTGGCGGCTCGGAGAGGTCTCGAGCACGTCAAGTGATGATGTGATCATATTATCATATGAGCAAGAGTCACACGAAATCCCAATTGAGAAAACAGCTTGGTGATACATCAGTATTTTGGATCCACCGGACTGTATAAAATTCTGATTGAAGCCTATGAGAACTTGTTGTAAAGCTATTTTAAGTGGCTACAACTTCTATGCAGGACACTTTTGCCAAATCAGCCTTGAAGATGACCGAAAATGTTGTTCTTTACAACATTATGAAATCTGGCAGCTTGTTGGAAATGTGTTTGTTGAAGACAGAATGAATTCAATGAGAACGAATAAATTGGTGCAATCAAGATGAATATTTTAGTATGTATTGACGGTCTTATAGGTTGCCGACTCTTCTCCTTTCCGTCCCTTGGTTTCCCACCTCCTTTTTCATCATTCCGAGTGACCTTTTATATTATCCACTCATTAAGTGTTTTAGCTAGCCTTTCTCCTTTCATTTAGTATTGTTTTTCCTATATAAAGAGCTTGTATACTCACTTAGAAATCAGATTTGAGATAAATGAAAAGTGTGTTTCCTTTGAATTGAGATGATTCTAAATTGTTGTTGGTGAGATACCTTCAACGTCCTCTGAGGTGAGATGCCAAAGAGAAACCCGTTTGTTGAATCATTACCGGTGAGATGCTTGTGATTGATTCCCAAACAAAGACTCAATCATTCGAAAGTGAGATTCCGACGTTTGAGAGAGTAAGTTTTGTAGATCTTGTGGTGAGATGCTCCAAGATCTATCAATCCATATCCTTGTCTTTTATTTCCTATAAATCTCCAAAAATCATCCCCACAAAAAGAGTGTGCAAAAGTTCGAGGCTTGGTCGATCAATCCTTCTGGTTTCATCACCCCCCCCCCCCCCCCCACCACAAAATTCAGATAGTTGATAAAGCATGGAAGTAAGCTGACAAAGCATAACAGACAACCCATAAAACTAATCCTATGTTTAAACAAACCATATAGAAACTCGACCCTAAAAACCACGAAATCAGCACACAAAACCCCTAAAAAACTGCAAAAATCAACACACCAAACCATACCCCCCCAAATCATCCTTTAGAAAAAAAAAATCAAGTACCTTCGCTTGGCGATGGTCGGAGGTCGGGTGCATTCACAAAGAGGCAGACAACCTTCATCTCTCTCTCTCTCTCCCTCGGTTCACCCTCTCCCACAGATCTCGCACTCGGACGACGCCGTCAATCTCGATCATCGTTGGAGGCAGGAAATAAAGGTTGGAAGCGGTTCTTATATCCACAAACGTTGTCGGAGAGGAGGAGAAGAACAGAAGGAAAAGAAAGATAGGGGAAGACAAGGGAGAGAAGAACAGAGGAAGAGGGAGAGAAGGGAAAAGAACGAAAAGTCTAGGTTAGTGTACTTTGGACTGCCCGATGGGCCTTTACTTAATTTGAACTGCCTAGTGGACATTTGCTTAATTAGGTTAGGAAATTGGGTCTATCAGCCGAATTTCCTCCTGATTATATGTAATTCAAGCTATTTGTTTCTTTAAAAAAGAGAAAATAAAGTACCTACAAAGAAAACCATCGAAATAGCACATATTATGAACTTTCCCACAAAGCGAGCGCTAATATAAATTAACACTAAAACATGCATATTTTACAATGAAAACGTGTCTAAGCTAACCTATAACCTATTAAAATACTATGTGTGAATTATCAATGATGTCATGGAAGAAGAAATCTTTGAGATTGAAGGATGCAGAGAGGAGGAATGTCACCAACTCCGTGTGATGGGGACGATGGCAAGAGAGAAAGAATCACCAAATCCAAATCAGCATGGCGTCATCTCCCTCTATTGTCAGTAATGTGTTTGCCGACTCCGTATGTCAGTGGCGACACGTCGGTTGTGCAATTGGTGAGAATTTTGTCATACCAATAGCAACCCATATTTTTTTTCCATGATGCCCATTACATTTTATATGATACCCCTTTCAATATACCATTGAATAAATCCCTAAAATAAACAATTCTGGTAGTAAACTCATATTTTCCATCTCATCCCTTATGTTTTGCATGGCCTCAATTCCTAATATCACATCTCAATTATTCCACAACAATAATCATTCCATGTCACTCTTCATCATTTATTTGGTGTCATTTATTGCCTACACTCATAACCTCGATCTTCTTTTTTTAATGTTGATTTGATCTCGTCATTTTTTATGCCAACCATATCATCTCCTTTTTTTTTCTCTAAAAAAATCCTTCCCACGAGAGCTGACGAGAGGGTTTCTCGACCAAATAAATTTATAGTCAAAACCCCGCTATAGGATAGGGGATAGCAGGAAAGAAGTCAGCGGTTCTAGGTTTAGGGTGTTTCGGGGTTCAGGGATAGCGGGAAAAGGTGAGGAGGTTGTTGTCGACGTCGGATAAGAGTTGGTCGATGTCGAGGGATAGAGGGGGAATGGTGGTCGATGTTGGGTATCTGTGCAAAAACTTTAAAATAAAGAAAGTAGAATAATAAAGGTGCAAACTTCCAAGGTTAGAGATCACCACAACAATAAACATATGTGTAGATTTAAAACTTTAAAACTGCTGTGATGCATTTGTCTAACACCATGCAGGTACTTAGACAAATGTTTTTTCTTTCATCAAGAGGGATATTGATAACTTCACTCTTTAAAATTATGATCCAACATTTGTCTAACACCATGCAGGTACTTAGTCCGATTTTACTTATGATATATTTGCTTGACTAAGTTGCAGGGATGCACATATTTTTTCTTTCATCAAGAGGGATATTGATAACTTCACTCCCTTGATAAAAATCGGAATTAGTTTCAAAGGCTTTGATACACAGTTTGTGTCAAAGATCTTGAAGCTACAACTGTGTTGATGAAACACAAAACCTGTACTTTATTATATTATGTCCGATTATTATATGTTATTATATGCTTCCAGATATTATTATATATGCACTAACATTTCAGGAAGCCTTTTGAATTATATCTCCTTCCTTAAAGCTTGAAGAGGAGAAGAATAAAATCGGAGATCATGGCTTCAGAGTTTCTAAGAATAGAAGATCGTGAAGAATCTATCTCAAGCCATGATCCGCTCTAGCCGTTGGTGAAGATCCTTAGGCGCCGATTTGTTCATTATAAAGAAAAGGAAGAAGGGAAGACAACAACACATTCGTTGAACACAAGCATTCATACACTCAAGCCTTCAAGTCAAATCTGTCTTCCTCGTGTGCTCTCTGCTTGTTCTTAAGAGTCATTTATTTCGTTTCAAAGCATTTGAGAGTTACATAGTGAGCTTATAGGATATATTTCGAGGGAGTGTTATACTCGAGAGTTTGTAACTAAGGAAGTGGACACTAGGCGATTGATTCACTAAGTGTAAGAGGATTGTACTAGATAACTGAGAGAGGTGGGGCTCTTCTAGATTGGTCTAGGACTCCAAGGGAACGTGAGTTGACTAGATTGCAATTTTATAGGAGAGAGGCTTCTCGGTGAGCTATTAGGATCCTAAGTCTCGTGAATCAATAAAAGCCGGTTGAATCCTAGGGTTGTGGAAGAACCCTAGGCGGGGACGTAGGCCAAGTTCGTGCCGAACCTCGTAAATAATTCATTGCGTCCTTTACTTATTGCTTTACCTTATTTCCGCACTTGTTTCGAATTATATTACTTTGTTATACATTATCGAACCTTCAATTGGTATCAAAGCTTTACTCACTGCTTTCGATCTAACAATCTTGTGAGTTTTGATCATGTCTGGTGAAGCAAGCGGACGATTTGCATAAGGGAGGTCTACTAGTAGACCACCACTCTTTGTTGGAAACAACTTTGTCCACTGGAGATCATTGATGAAGATGTTCATTATAGATCAAGATCTGGAACTTTGGAACATTATAAAGAATGGTCCGAAGGTTCCAGTGAAGGACAGACCAAATGGAACCAAGATTGCAAAGACTGAGGCTGAATACATCCAAGCGGATCTTGAACTCGTCTCCAAAAATTACAGGGCTATTAACTTACTTTATTGTGGTCTTATCACTGATGAGTTTAACCGTATTTCATCTTGTAGGTCAACTAAAGAGATTTGGGACAAGCTGGTTGTCATCTATGAAGGAACTAGCCAGGTGAAGGACACCAAGATCAATATCTTCCTTCAAAAGTATGAACTTTTCAAAATGAAGTCTGATGAGTCTATCAAGGCCATGTTCACACGGTTCACGGAAATCACCAACAACCTTGACTCTCTCGGCAAGAGCTTTAAGAACGTTGAGAAAGTGAGGAAGATATTGAGGTGCCTTCCAAAAGAAAAAAGGGGTCCTAAAGTAACAGCCATAGAGGAAGCCCAAGATCTCACCACTCTGCCCCTTGATGACTTGCTTGGAAAGCTGATCACACATGAGATGATTCTCAATGAAGACAATGGAGAACTTCCAGCAAGCACCAAAAACATGGCGCTCAAGTCTATGAAGGATGAGCCTAAAGATGTATCTGATTATGAAGATGAGGATGCCGATGATGATGATCCTTTTGCTCTTATCACAAGAGGCCTTTCTTGAATCCTCAAAATGAATAAACAATTCAACAACAAGGATGGATCAGAGTCTTCTAAATTTCGAGGTAAGTCTCAATACAACAAATATGACAAGAAGACTAAACCTTTGTCTTGTTTTGAATGTGGTGAAACAGACCATCTCATGAAAGACTGCCCTCAAAAGACAAAGAGCCAGTCCAAGAAATGTGATAGATGGAAAAAGAAAGCCATGGTGGTAACTTGGAGCAATTCTGACTCAGACTCCGATGATGAGAAGGCCAATGTCTGTCTTATGGCCTCAGGAGATGAATCCCACGATGAGAAGCTTGAGGTAACTGTAAGAGAGCTTATGGAAAGTCCAAAAGAGGTATTATCAGAATTCCTTTCTAATATGATTGCCAATGAAGAGAAACTTATTGCCCAAACTAACACTCTTATTAAGAAAATTGTGGACCAGGAAAGAACTATTGATGATCTATCTATGAGGGTCAAAAGTCTTGAAGCTTCTTATTCAGGTCTTGACATTAAAGTCAAGACTCTTGACTCAGAGAAATCTGAACTCAAGAAAGATCTCTCCTCTCTAAGAAGTGAACATCATGACTTAGAGAACGAGAAGATCTCCCTGAATAATAAGATTCAAGACCAACAGACAGCCCTAATAAGTTTTACCAAATCCAAAGGCACTCTTGATAGGATGTTGGGTGAGCAACAAAGTTCTCTAAACAAAAGTGGCGTTGGTTACAATCAAAGATTTTTAAAGAAGCAACACATTACAACTTTTGTAAAGGCAAAAGGAAGCATAACCCCTTCTATATGTCACCACTGTGCGAGAAAGGGACATGTAAAAGAGACCTGCCCCTATAGAAGAAAGGATCCACATATCATTCACAATACATTTCCTGTTCATTTGAGAAAAGAACGGATAACGCAAGTTTGGGTCCCCAAAGACACTATTTTACCAAATATGGTTTATCCCAATAATGGATCTAAATTTGCTTATTGGTCTAGACACAAAGGTTGATGTTTGTTTTGCAGGAGATCACCAAGGTGAAGGAGCAAAAATGGATTATTGATAGTGGATGCTCGAGACATATGAGTGGGACGAGTTCTCTCTTTCTTGATCTAAAGAAGCAATCCACTGGAACAATCACTCTTGGTGACAAAGGAAAGTGTGACATTGTTGGTATTGGTAGTTTTGTGAGTGATCCAAACCATAATATTAAAAATGTTTATCTTGTTAATGGTTTGAAGTATAATTTGCTTAGTGTTTCTCAACTATGTAATAGTGGTAACGATGTTGGATTTAACAAGAAAATATGTCTAGTGCGCAGAGAAGATACATGTGAAGTAGTTCTAACTGCATATCGTTATAACAACATCTATGCTGTGATAGTGGTAATGATGTTGGATTTAACAAGGAAGCTTAACATGTCTAAAGGAGTTGACAGACGATCCAAAGCTCTGGCACAGGAGACTCGGTCATGTGAGCCCACATACACTACAGAAGCTTGTGTCCAAATGGCTTGTAAGAGGACTACTCGAGATGGACTTCAAAGGTATTGATATGTGCAAAGCATGCACACGAGGTAAACAAACACGTAGCTCTTTCAAACCCAAAAAGGTTGTAAGTTCCTCTACATCCCTTGAACTTTTACATATGGATTTATGTGGTCCTATGCGAGTCAAATCTCCCAATGGTAAAAAGTACATGCTTGTTGTTGTTGATGATTTTTCTAGATATACTTGGGTTGCATTTTTAAAAGAAAAATCAGAGGCCTTATTTGAGTTTTCAAAACTTTGTAAGGAGTTGCAAACTTTAAGAAACTAGCCCATAATGTCAATTCGAAGTGATCATGGTAGGGAGTTTGATCAATTTCAATTTGATTTGTTTTGTGCTAAATATGGCATCTCCCATAATTTTTCTGCTCCTAGGACACCTCAACAAAAAGGGGTTGTGGAACGTAAGAACCGCACCCTAGAGGACATGGCCAGGACTATGCTTTTAGAAAATGCATTACCTAAAACCTATTGGGCTAAAGTTGTTAACACAGCTAACTATATTTTGAATCGTTGTCTTATTCGTTCCATCTTAAAGAAAACTCCTTATGAATCCTGTTCAGCATTCAAGGACCAAACATATTGATGTAAGGCATCACTTCTTTTATGGGCATAAAGTTATATCAAATAGATGTCAAGTGTGCTTTTCTTAATGGTTTCTTAGAGGAAGAAGTCTATGTGGCTCAACCCCCAGGTTTTAAAAGTTCAGAATTTCCTAATCATGTTTACAAACTAGACAAAGCGCTATATGGTTTGAAACAAGCCCCAAGAGCTTGGTACGAGCGCTTGTCAAAATATCTTTTAGAAAATGATTTTAAAAGGGGGTTAATCGACAAGACTCTTTTTATCAAGACCAAAGGAAAGGACATTTTGGTTATTCAAATATATGTTGATGATATATTATTTGTAGCTACTAACATATCTTTGTGCAAGGAATTTTCTGACATTATGTGCAGTGAATTTGAGATGAGCTTGATGGAAGAACTCAACTTCTTCTTTGGATTACAAGTTCATCAATCTAAGAAAGGGATCTTTGTCAAACAAAGCAAGTACACTAAGGATCTCTTGAAGAAGTTCAAGATGGATCAATCCAAAGCAGCCAAGACACCCATGAGCTCAACCTTATCTCTAGATCAAGACAAGTCTGGGAAGAGTGTCAATCAAAAGGAGTATCGAGGGATGATTGGATCTTTATTATATCTTACGGCTAGTAGACCTGACATCATGTTTAGTGTTTACATGTGTGCTAGGTTTCAAGCTGACCATAAAGAATCTCACCTTGTGGCTGTGAAGAGGATCTTTCGTTATCTCAATGGCACTAAGGAGCATGGCTTATGGTACCCAAAGCAAAATGATTTTACATTAATCGGGTATTTTGATGCAGATTTTGTAGGCTATAAGGTGGATAGGAAGAGCACGTCAGGATGTTGCCAATTCTTAGGAGCATCCTTGATTAGTTGGCACTCAAAGAAATAAAACTCAGTTGGTCTATCCACTTCCGAAGCCGAATACATAGCAGCTGGAGCATGTTGCTCCCAAATCCTTTGGATAGCTCAACAAATTAGAGATCTTGGCATCAACCTCAAAGGTATTCCCATTAAGTGTGATAATACAAGTGCCATATCAATCACAAAGAATCCTGTTTAGCATTCAAGGACCAAACATATTGATGTAAGTCATCACTTCATTAGAGACCATGTCGAAAAAGGTAATGTGTCCATATCTTTTGTTTCAACTGGTTATCAATGGCCTGGCATTTTTACTAAGCCTTTGGCAGAGGAAAGGTTCACCTTCATTAGACGTGAGATCGGAATGCTTAACTGGGATGCATGTTCGTAGGGGGAGCTTTCCTTTTACGAAAGATAAATTCTACTCAGTGTCAAGACCTTTGAGAATTATGTCAAAGATTGTGAGCTGAATGGTAGAGCACATATAATGGATCATATATTTGGTTATTATCTTATTAGATATTTGATCAAATATAGTTTTTATGATTTTAAACCTTTTTTTTATAGTACACATCTTATTTTCGGAAAAATCTTATATCCGAGTATTTTATATATTTTGGAAAAATATATTTTCGGATTTATTCCCTCTAGAATTGAAGTGTGACAAGATGGTTTGAAATTTGAATTGTTTTGGAAATCAAATATTTTCAAAATGGCAGTGTCATGATTACCCTCATTGGAACCCTAAACCCATCCCATCAACTTAACCCTCTCTCTCTTTTCAAACCACAAACCTTACCCGATTCTCTCACCTCTCCAGATTTGCCTAAACCCACTCTAAGACTTCTTCTTTAACCTCTCAACCTTTCTGGAACCCTAGCCGAATCTTATCCATGGCACCCAAAACCAAGAAGACCTCCACACCCAAACGCCTTGGCGCTACCCCCAAGGGACGCCAGACCATTGTTACTTCCCCTCAAACCGAACCTACTCCTCAAGCCATTGTCCCAGCTACTGTCCAGAGCAACGTCCCTGAGAGCACCATTGCTGAAATCAAGCGTTCTCTAAAGCGCCCGACAAAGAAATCTCTCAGTGCCCAGCAAAAAGGGAAAAGGAAAATCATTGCTGAGGTAGAGGAGGAAGAGGAGGATCTTGATGAGATTTTGGAACGAGATGCTGCTAAAGAGGCCGAGGAAGAGGCCCAGAGAAAGAAAAAGGCCAAGGAAGAGGCCGAGAAAGCAAGGAAAATAGCCAAAGAGGAGGTTGAGAAAGCTAGAAAGGAGGCCGAGGAAGAGACCCTAAGAGCTGCTGAGAAGGAGGTTCCCACTGAAGAGGAACCAGAAGAAGAAGAAAAGGAGGACGATGAGACTGTAGACGACGAGGAAGCTGAGGGAGACGACGCTTGTTGTGAGAGGAAATCGAGAATGCAAATTAAAGTATAAATAAATCACAGCAAACCAGATTCCGTCCCTTGCAAATAATTACAAGACTTCCTCCCGATGCAGCAGTGGGAAGTCAGGATCGATCCACGAGGAAGCGTCTCAGCGGATCCTAAGCAACGGAGAAATCTCACGGATGGAAGTCGACCACAGGTTGTCGACCTCGACTAGGGTTAGTCGACAGAAGATCGGATAAGTCGAACAACGCAGCAGCAGTCACAGGCGGTTTTGGTCGAGATCGAGTAAGCCTTACTCGAGATCGAGTAGACTCATCGATGTCGATGATGCTCTTGTCGATCACCTGCACACAGAAGCTACGGCGATTCTGGATCGAGGATCAGTAACTCGATATCGAGGAGTGCTAGTCGATATCGAGTAAGACAGAAAGTAAAACTAAATAAACTAAAGACAAATGCTTTCGGATTCGAAATAAACTGTATGTAAAAGACTTCCAAGATTGGGGTTTGCAACAACGATAACCAAACATGCATAAGGCAGAAATAAAACAGATAATCATGTAACTTGCACCGAAGGACTAAGCTTTCGCCTTTTCCAACAATTAGACAACTCTTTCAAGAAACCCTAATTGTATCTACTGATTTTATGTTTACAATCCAAGTTGTTAGCATGGACCTCCATTAGATGGGTAATAAACACATAACAAGTAGTAAATGCTCAAAACATGATAAAAGTCGGATCTTTACCTCAAACACGCAGGGCTATCGTCGGGCTCGCCCCAACCCTAGAAGTGGGTGGACTACTCGCGCTTCATCGCAACCTCAGACATTGATGTATGAAAAGAAACTTGCATTAAACTAAATTTAAAGCCTTTACAATCCCGGCAATCCAACTCTCGTTGAATGCCAAAACCCTAAAACCTCTGAACTCCTAAACTTCTATGTGAACTACTTCTCTCGCTTCTGAATTGGATGATCCCTAAAATCAGCCCCATGGGCTTTATTTATAGCCTTCTACTCCTTGCTATTCAAGGATAGAATATCTCTATCTATATCTAAATCTATATCTAAAAACTTTAAAGATAAATAAATGGAATAACATAATTAAATCTAAAAAGGAAATTATATCTAAAAGCCTAAAGTATCTTCAAGTGGATAAATCTTCTCTTCCATGATGGATCTTGATAGAATCGGATAGAACTCGGCAATCTTCGGCCCCAAGGATTCCCAATCCGAGTAGGATAGCTCAAACCGCGTAACGCGCTTCCGGACAGCTTTCCTCGATCTCGAGTAGACTTACTCGATCTCGAGTAACATGGACGTCGACTTCAGCTTGGCTTGGCGTCTCGGGTAGCATGTCCTCGACATGGCTCGGAAGTGTGGTGCTGGGTCCTCGATATCGAGTAAATAACTCGATATCAAGTAGACTGGGTTCGTCGACTAGGTTGGCTTGGGTTGGTCCGGCAGCTCTCCTCGACATGCTCGGACATGTGACTTCAGGTTTGTCGATATCGAGGAGTTTCCTCGATATTGAGTAGTGGTGTCCGACCTGTCTGGCCAGGTCGGGTAGTGCTCCTCGGCATCCTCGATCAAGCTCTCCTCGACTCCGGGCATGATCTTCAGGGCTTTGTCGATATCGAGTACCCAACTCGATATCGAGGAGTGTGCTGGAGTCGGGCAACTTTGTTCCTTGGCTTCTCGACACGATGCTCCTCGATCAGGGTGTGTCCGGGCTCTTTTGTCGATATCGAGGAAATTAAGTCGATATCGAGTAAAGTGTGGCCTCCGTCTTTGCTTCTTGGTTTTCTCCCGAAATGGCTCCATATTTTGTAATATTAAACAGAAACTTATGTAGATCTCCATTTCTTGCAAATAAGCATATACTACATAAATTCGACATATTCCCAACCCGAAATATGCAAAGTGTATAGAATATGGAACTAAAATATGGATAAAGATATGGCTACTTTAGAGATATCAACGGTGAAGGGTCTGTTGAGGACTCGGGGTCTGAGGATGAAGAGGATGAGGAGTCAGAACATGTTCCCTCTCCTTCTCCTCCTCCTCCTCCCCCATCTCCGAAGAAGCGCAAAGCCCCTGCAACAAAGCCTCCATCTCCCAAGCACACAAGGAAAGGCACTCTCAGAAGCCTTGACGCGCCTGTCAAGAGGACTGCTCCCACAAAGGCTCGCAGGAAGAACGCCAATCCGCCTTCAGTTATCCAGGTAAACCAATCCTTGCCCTCCTCTTGGTTTGAAAATGCTAAGATGGCTGGAAAGTGGGTAGATGAGTTTAGAACTCGTAAGATATATTGTTCTGATTTCATTGATCTTGAGTTTTTGGAAGCTTTTAACCTACCATGCACCTCTCTCCTAAAACAAACCCCTGCTTGAACCCTTCTGAACCTTGAATCTGAGTATTACCCCCAACTCACCCGCCTATTCTACATAAACCTAAAAGCCAAACACAATGCTGATGGTTGGTCTTTGGAATAAGTCGTCAAGGGAGTTAGAATCTCTTTCAACTCCATTGACTTCGCTGATTTCCTTGGCCTTCCCAGACCTTGTCCACCCTCTCCTGAAAACCGCACAAAAGAACAGTGCATTGCTCTTGCCCGATCCAAATATCTTCTCCCCGAAGCATCCAATAGCACCACAAAACAACTTACCCACTCGTCTCTTACTCTCGAGGCAAAAATCATCTTCAACATCATTGTGAGATGCCTCTTACCCCGAATAAACTCTGGCTCCCTCCTAACTGATAATGCTATGGTTCTTTTATACCGAATCTTGAATGACCATGATCTTGATCTGGCCAATACCATCCTAGGATCCATGGCTCACACTCGTAAAGCCAGAAAAGGAACTCCCCTCCCCTTTGCCAACCTATTAACCTATATCTTCAAAGCTTCTGAAATCGATTTCAAAAATGAAGAACAACAACATCATATGGGTAAGTTCAACTCCAAGAGCTTTGTGAAGATTGACATCACTCAGTCCCCCCAAGGGACTTGGAGTCTTGCCTCTCCCTCAAAAACTCTTCCCACTGCCTCTGCCATTGATGAGCGCATGGATAACCTAGAGTTGGGTTTGGAGGAAGTTCGCCTGGATATCAAGGAACTGCATAGAGAGTTTTTACTGGAGATGAACGGGGTGTCTAAGCTGTTGCACGGTCTGAGGTTGCTGCTCACGGATGATGCTCTGGATGATGAATCTTAAACCCTACCATACCCTACCCTAACCCCTCTTTTGAACACTGCTGGTTTTTGGATACTGCTTAAAACATTTGGTGATTGTTTTACCTCCTCCCTTTGTTGAAAGACAAAAAGGGGGAGATGATCTGATGGTTTATACTTTAAAACTTTAAACTGCTGTGAATCAAAGGTCTTGGAAGACCTTGTTTTGTTTTTGGTTGGATATTTCACGCTTTAAAATTATGATCCAACATTTGTCTAACACCATGCAGGTACTTAGTCCGATTTTACTTATGATATATTTGCTTGACTAAGTTGCAGGGATGCATAGGTTTTGTCTTTCATCAAGGGGGAGATTGATAACTCCACTCTCTTGATGAAAATCGAAATTAGTTTTAAAAGCTTTGATACACAATTTGTGTCAAAGGTCTTGAAGCTACAGTTGTGTTGGTGAAACACAAAACCTGTACTTTATTATATTATGTCCAAATATTTTAAGTTATTATATGCTTCCAGATATTATTATATATGCAATAACATTTCAAGAAGCTTTTTGAATTATATCTCCTTCATTAAAGCTTGAAGAGGAGAAGAATAAAATCGGAGATCATGGCTTCAGAGTTTCCAAGAATAGAAGATCGTGAAGAATCCATCTCAAACCATGATCTGCTCTAGCCGTTGGTGAAGATCCATAGGCTCCGATTTGTTCATTATAAAGAAAAGGAAGAAGGAAAGACAGCAACACATTCGTTGAACACAAGCATTCATACACTCAAGCCTTCAAGTCAAATCTGTCTTCCTCGTGTGCTCTCTGCTTGTTCTTAAGAGTCATTTATTTCGTTTCAAAGCATTTGAGAGTTACATAGTGAGCTTATAGGATATATTTTGAGTGAGTGTTATACTCGAGAGTTTGTAACTCAGGAAGTGGACACTAGGCAATTGATTCACTAAGTGTAAGAAGATTGTACTAGATAGCTGAGAGAGGTGGGGCTCTTCTAGATTGGTCTAGGAATCCAAGGGAACGTGAGTTGACTAGATTGCAATTGTATAGGAGAGTGGCTTCTCGGTGAGCTATTAGGATCCTAAGTCTTGTGAATCAATAAAAGCCGGTTGAATCCTAGGGTTGTGGAAGAACCCTTGGCGGGGACGTAGGCCAAGTTCGTGCCGAACCTCGTTAATAATTCATTGCGTCCTTTACTTATTGCTTTACCTTATTTCCGCACTTGTTTCGAATTGTATAACTCTTTTGTGATTCAGGTTTTTCAGAGGAAAGAATTAAGACTAATCTCAAAGGGTTTTCCAAGCGTTTCAAAAGTCTTGAGATTATCAGCGAAAAGTTGACATACTCTATTCAACCCCCCTTCTAGAGTATCTTTATATTACTCTATTATACATTATCGAACCTTCACTATCCAAATTCATAATAGGTTCGCTTTCGGTTTAATTATAAAAATAAAGAATTTCCTTAACTCTCGCAAAGGATTAAGCACATAGGTAGATGATGATAAAGACATACAAATTTATAAATTCATAAATCAAACACGTATATTTATGTTGGGATCACCCCAACCGTAGAAGAGGAAAATTAGAAACAAAACATAATGAAAGAAACTAACTTTAACATTAAACTAAATCTAAAACTTACAAAACCTTCCAAACGTTCCTCCTCCTTCTCTCTCGCCTCATCCTTGCGTCATAAGACGACTTGGTTTGAATGAATAAAAATCAGCCCCCTAGGGCTTTATTTATATGCTCCAATCCTAGCTATTATAGGAAGGCAATATCTATCGTATCTCTATCTAAATAAAAGATATAATTCTAATAAAAAGGAAATAAATCAAACTAGGTAAAACTAGATAAATCCTAAAGGGTAATTAAATATTCCACCCTTAGGATAAAAACATAAAAAGGATAAAATATCTCAAGTCTTCATGTGCAAGGAATTTTCACTCGGAATCTTCCAAGGACTCGAAATCGACTTCGTACTCGATCCGGGGGTTGGTCGATATCGACCAAAGTTGGTCGATATCGAGTTATGTTACTCGACTTCACTTCTGATTACTCGATGTCGGCTTCTGACAAGGATATCAAGTTGGTCATTAGTCGATATCGAGTATGTAAGGTCGATATCGAGTTGTGTTCCTCTGTCTTCGTGTATGATCACTCAATGTCGAGTCTGACTTGGGAATGTCGACCGACTCTTAGTCAATATCGACCAAGTATGGTCGAAATCGACCAATCTTCAGCTTTCAGCATTTTGCTCCATCTTGAAACGCACTTTCCCTATTCCTCGTTCGTCCGATTGACGCATATGAATATGCGTTGGAAAGCTCTTTTAGAGGGCTACAACTCTCATGAAGAATGGTGAAAAGTGGGCTTTCCTCCAGCCGCACCCTTCTTAGCTTCTTCATGACTTTCCATTAAGCTCCAAAGTGCGTTCGATTTCAGCGAAATACAACAAAAGCTTGTGTAGACCTCCATATATAGCAAATAAACATAAACTACACAAATTCTGTACTATTCTAACCCAAATGTATGAAATATATACAGAAATCGATATAAAAGTAGATGTAAAATATGGCAAAATAGGCTCACAACAAACACCCCATACTTAAGCTTGCTTGTCCTTAAGCAATACTTTTAATTGTCATACAGGGGAAGAAATCAAAACTCTTAACATCTTAGACTCATTCTCATATGTCCCTGAAAATCCATACATGTGCAATTAAAAATCAACATCTACTCACAAAAGGAGGGTTATGCAAAACATTCATTCGTGACAAAACATTAATAATCAAGAGGACTTTAATTTAAGCCAATGGTGAAGAAAAGGTAAAAGGTAAAGTGGTGGGCTATTTTTGGGCAATGTGGTGCTAAATCGGGGGAGAACTCTTTAAACTTTCTTTCTTGCTTTGATGCACTTTCTCCTTCATAATTTCCACATCACTCATCCTCTCATAAATCACTCTTTTCTTTTTTTCTTTCACTTATATGCTTTTACCTCTCTGACCTCAGCACTGCCTTCTCGCGAGTCGCAAACATGGGTGTCATGAATGGCCCTGGATACTTAGTGCTTCGGACTCCTCACCTTGGTGTCCCATCATGCAGAACTATTATCTCAATGCAGACAGGGTCGATCTACGTTTATCTCCTGAGGTGACCGAATTTTCTTTCACTCATTAAATTTTCCATATCTTTCAATTTCCTGCCAAACTCCAATAATGATAGTAACAACACAAATATCATATGATAATCTCCAATATGTAGCTTTCTTTCTCAACATAATCCCCGTATAAGGTAAAGCACGGGCAATATTTACAACATGTGGAGCATAGTATAATGTAAGGCATAATATGGTTTTTGTGATGCATAAGCATAGGTAAGGCTAGGATATAAACAATATGAGCATTGTATGGAAAATATAAAGTCCTCCATCTTTTTATCATGTAACATGTCAAAAGCAATATCAAATTTTACCTCAATTCATGGTTTTCAATAAAAATATGCACTTCATTGTGACTTTCCTTTACTAGCCAATTTCATGCTATATCTCTAATGAATCTAATTTTGCATCGCCGAGTTCAATTAAAGCTTCCATGACACTTATTCAAAAAAATTTCAATGGGGGTGATTTTTCAAACTTTGGAAAATAACATGTAAGCATATAGATAAATAACATATCCAAAGTAATCATGTATAAAGAAATTTGCATAAATATAATATAAGTAAGCCTTTCCCTCACCCAATACTTAAAGATTACAATGTCCTCACTGTATAAAAACAAGGGTAAAGGAATAAACTCACAAAATTAAGCGAAGAAGCTCGAAAATAGGTGTTCTAAATTGCTTCCATGAGTCGACATCGAGTAGACCTCCAGAACATCAAATCTGAAAAAGAAATACCTTGCATGAAGTATGGAAAATAAAGTAAAGTAAAATTATCTAAGAAAAAGGAAATAACAAACTAACAACGGGTTGCCTCCCGTAAGCGCAAAATTTTAAGTCTTTAGCTAGACCTAATTCCCTTTAAGCATTAGCCTGACTCATCCTTTGCCGGAGGTATAGGTGGATCTGGTGGTTCCTCCGGTGGTGGGAAGCGTGGAATGTCATCCGGGGGCATCGTATGAAGAAGCTTGAATCTCCCCGAGTGAACGCTCCATGGTTCCACCCATTTATCTTTCCTGGCTCCAGCTAGCATGCATAAAGGAAGATATAAAGAAAAGATGCATACCTCATCATCATACCTCTTCCGCTTCATAGGTTGAGTTAGTTGTGTATCTCCACCACAGCAGAACGGTGGAATGGGAAGAGATATTTCCTCCTCATCCTGCGAAACTTCATGCCACTTTGCTAGGACCCCATACTTAAATATGAACATCGGTTGCTCAAAATTATCGGGGATTACCTTCACCTTATAAGGTAAAAGCGACCTTGGAACTCCATGGGCAACAATGTCCGCTTTCTTATCTTCTAGTGCTATTTCGTCTTGGGATCTTTCATATGGTTCATCAACAATTGGTAAAAAAGTAGGAATGAAATTCGAGGAAGGACATACCTGGAGGTCGATATCGAGTGGGTCAATTGGCTCGTCGGGAGGAGGGCATGGTCATTTAGACTGAATGGAAGCCTCAAGCCTTCGGATTTCGTCTTCCAGCCGAGCTATTTCCCTTAATCGTGCCTCCTCCACTGCGATCCTATTTCTCCGTCTCAAATCTTGGACCCATCTTTCCCATTTGGGATTCCTTTCACAAAAGTCTTCCATCTTTGTACATAGGCTTTGAAATCACAATCAAGAACACAAATTAGTAGCAAAAGCTCGTCACCTAGTTGGTACCGATGAGGTAGGTGGTGATAGGGTATGTGGTAAGAAAAAGGGACGGGCTTTCCTAAACCTTAAAAACAACTAAACTAGGCGCGATTGATATCTCCCCAGCAACGGCGCCAATTTGACGATATCGTTTCTCGGCCAAATAAATTTATGGTCAAGACCCGCTATAAGATAAGGAGTCAGGTTCTTCCTCAGGAGAGAAGTCATCGGTTCTAGGTTTAGTGTGTTTTGGGGTTCAGGGATAGCGGGAAAAGGTGAGGAGGTTGTTGTCAACGTCGGCTAAGAGTTGGTCGATGTCGAGGGATAGAGGGGGAATGGTGGTCGATGTTGGGTATTTGTGCAAAAACTTCAAAATAAAGAAAGTAGAATAATAAAGATGCAAACTTCCAAGGTTAGGGATCACCACAACAATAAACATATGTGTAGATTTATAAGTAACTTAAAGATCCATACTTTATATCAAATAACTTTCGTCATTAACAAATAGGAATATAGAGGCTTTCGCATAAACCCTAAGTGTTACTTCCTTTTCTTAATTAAGATTAGATGGCTTTCGCAAATCAACCCTAATTACTATCCAAATTCATAATAAGATCGCTTTCGCTTTAATATGAAAAATAAGGAATTTTCTCAACTCTCGCAAAGGACTAAGCACATAGGTAGATGATGATAAAGACATACAAATTCATAAATTCATAAATCAAACACATATATCTATGTTGGGATCACCCCAACCCTAGAAGAGGGAAATTAGAAACAAAACATAATGAAAGAAACTAACTTTAACATTAAACTAAATCAAAAACATACAAAACCTTCCAAACGTTCCTCCTCCTTCTCTTTCGCCTCCTCCTTGCATCCTAAGACAAATTGGTTTGAATGAATAAAAATCAGCCCCCTAGGGCTTTATTTATGGGTGTGGATAGATAAACAGCAAATCCAGATTAAGGATTTGCACGTCCTTAACGACGTGCATGCACGTCCACTAGCAGACCCTTTGCACGTATTTAACAACGTGCATGCACGTCCTTGAGGACGTGCAATATATACACGTTGTTAAGGACATGCAAACCCTAGTTAGGGTTTCACGTTTAGGGTTTAGGGTATAGGGTTTCCGAGGGTTTTGTATTGTTAATTGAAAAAATTAAAGTGTTTATCTAATAGAGTTGAAGGATTTAGGGTCTAATTAAATTGCAAGCAATAATTGTAACTGGAGTTCCACACATACTCTCTGTACGTTTTAGTCTCCCCAACAACAACACACAAATTGTTAAGGTTTTCATTCGGATAATATGCGAATAATGTTACAAGGAACGGAAAAAAGGTTTACATCCATAATTTTAATAAACTGGTGGAATAAAATCTAGGAAAATAGTAAAGGGCGACCGGACTCGACACGTAAGGCTCAAAACCTCTCAAACTGAGCTTGAAACGGAGCATCCCATCCTTCGACGCTCGGTTGATGATGTGCGACCCATTCTGGCGGAGACGGTGAAATAGGAGCGTTAGGACACAACCAGATCTATGAGAACGGAAAATTAGAGTTAGAGTATTGACATATATATGAAAAGCAAGAATAGGTAATAAAACAAGACATTTGAAGTTGTACCGCGGCAAAATGGTCTTGGTTTCCGATGCAGGCTACACCAAGGGTTGCTGATTGAGGGTTGTCAGCAGGTGTCGGCAAGGTCATGGGGAGACATGTGAACGGATGATGCCAAGCTAGGACGACGAGAGGAATCTGATACACCGTTGCAAATACTAAACCCATGATGGGTAGCTCTATCCACCGTCTCCTATCACCATGCACAGCTCCCGCCCATCTCTGGTAGTCGACGAACTGCTGGAATGGGTACTCTCCCTTATAACAATCGGCGTAGAGATCGGCGTGATCCTCCAAGTGATTGCATAATAACGTTTTGAGTTCCGGGAAAGCATACTCGCCGATCGGAGATGTCAATGTCGCCAAAGCACGGTAGCCACAATGACCATCTCCAACAGTGTCCCTCACACCCTCAATATGACCAAGCATGAAGGGATCAACGTTTTTTCGACCCCAGTTGAACCCTCCGAACACATCATCACGTCCACGTCGAGCTGAGGGCGCTTGTGGACGATGTCGATCAGCATTTCGAGCAGCACGTGTTTCTTCTCTCTCAAATCTTTCCCTTAACTCCTCGTATGGAAATGGGTTGGTTCTGCAGGCATTCCTCGACCCCAGAGGCCTCCCTTTCCTTTGGACGCTTGCAGATGAGGGTGGGTCCAGGTCATTGTCGCATACATCGTTGGAAGTCGTGTATGAAGATGACAGCTCATACGACAGTGGGGTGTCGTCGATGTTAGTCCATGACAAATCCATCCAGAACGGGTGGATGTCCTCGGTGGGTATCGGAGTATCGGAGTTGACGTATGCTTGAATCTCATCGACACAAGGGATCTGATGTCTCCAAAGTAGCCATGTCTTTATGCATATTTTAGTTCCATATTCTTTACATTTTTGCATATTTCGGGTTGGGAATATGTCGAATTTAAGTAGTATATACTTATTTGTCAGAAATGGAGATCTACATAAGTTTCTGTTTAATATTGCAGAATATGGAAACATTTCGGGAGAAAACCAAGAAGCGAGAACCGGAGCTCAAAACTACTCGACATCGACAAAGCCTTAGTCGATCTCGACGGATTACGCCTAGACACACCCTAGTCGAAGAACACATGTCGAGAAGCCAATGAGGGATTATCCGGAACCAGGAGAGATTATCCAGATCTAGGGAGAAACTATCCGGAGTCAAGGAGAGACTACCCGACCATGCCCGGACAGCTTCCTCGAGATCGAGGATCGGTACCCGAGATCGACAAGCCCGGGAGCTTGTGTCCGAGCACATCGAGAAAGACCTGCCCGACCAGCCAAGCCAAACCTAGTCGACGAGCTTCTCTACTCGATGTCGACAAGGAGTCATCGAGATCGACGAAGCCTGTGAGCCTGTGTCCGAGCATGTCGACAAGAGGCTACCCGATGCACCAAGCCGGCCAAGTCGATGATCCACCCTACTCGAGATCGAGGAGCTCTCCTCGAGATCGAAGAACGCCAGGAGCCATGACCGAGCCACATGGAGGACCTGCTAGACGAGACGTCGAGCAAGCCCAGTCGACAACACTCCTAGTCGAGATCGAGTAAGCTCTACTCGAGATCGTCGAAGGTTCCCGAAGCCGCGTTACGCGGTTTGCCGAATCCTACTCGGTTTGGGATTCCTTGGGCTCGAAGTTTGCCGATTCTATCCAATCTATCAAGATACATCAAGGAAGAGAGAGATCTATCCACTTGAAGACACTTTAGATATATTTCCCATATTTAGATTTAATTATGTTGTTGCTTTTATTTATCTTTTAAAGTTTTAGATATAATTTTAGATATAGATAGATATCTTCTATCCTTGAATAGCAAGGAACAGAAGGCTATAAATAAAGCCCTAGGGGTTGGTCTTTCATTCATTCAATTTCAGTCAGAGACAAGTAGTTCCAAAGAGAAGTTTTAGGAGTTCGAAGGTTTTAGGGTTTTGGCGTTCAACGAGAGTTGGATCGCCGGGATTGTAAAGTCTTTTGAATTTAGTTTAATGCAAGTTTCTTTTCATACATCAATGTCTAAGGTTGCGATGAAGCGCGAGTAGTCCACCCACTTCTAGGGTTGGGGCGAGCTCGACGATAGCCCTGCGTGTTTGAGGTAAAGATCCGACTTTTATCATGTTTTAAGCATCTACTACTTGTTTATGTGTTTATTACCCATCTAATGGAGGTCCATGCTAACAACTTGGATTATAAACATAAAATTTATAGAGACAATTAGGGTTTCTTGAAAGAGTTGTCTAATTGTTGGAAACGGCGAAAGCTTAGTCCTTTGATGCGATTCACATGATTATCTGTTTTATCTCTGCCTTACGCATGCTTGGTTATCGTTGTTGCAAACCCCAATCTTGGAAGTCCTTTTCATACAATTTAGTTCGAAATCCCAAAGCAATTGTTTTTATTTTATTTCGTTTTATTCTCTATCTCCTCGATATTGAATAGCACTCGTCGATATCGAGTTACTGATTCTCGATCAAGGTCGCTGTAGCTTATGTGTGCAGGTGCTCGACAAAACTTAACTCGACGTTGACGAAGCCTACTTGATCTCGAGTAAGCCCTAGTCGAGATCGACGAGAACCTGTGATTGCTGCTGTGCTCTGCTCGACTGTCCGATCTTCTGCCGAGTTGCTGTACTCGAGATCTAGGACACCTGTGGTCGACTTCCGTGAGATTTCTCCGCTGCCTAGGATCCGCTGACACGCTTCCTCGTGGATCGATCCTGACTTCCCGCTACTACATCAGGAGGAGGTCTTGTAATTATTTGCAAGGGACGAAATCTGATTTGCTATGATTTATTTATATTTTATTTGCATACTCGATTTCCTCCTTACAACAAGATCCCGTAACAAACCCTCCAATGCCGGTCCGTGCATTCCGGAGGAACCTTTTGGTTCACGACATCCTGTCACATCTTGTACAGATAATCGAAGCACTTTTTAGAGATTAAACTCTTTACCTCATAAAAAAGGTTGACTTTATACGCCGCTGTTGTCCATTTGAAGCGGTCGATCTCCAAAGCAGTTTGCAGCTCATGCAGTTGACAATCGTTGACTCTATGGATTGCATCGATCACGATGTGAAAGTCACCAGTCGATGAGTGTAGTGCCTCCTTCAGAACCTTGTGTTGACCCTCAACTCTGTTCACATTGAAGTGCATACCACTAAATATTCGATGTTATATCATATTGTAATGGCAGATATGAAGTAAGGTTGTATCTATTTGTCGTACAGGTGCCGAGATGGAAGACATTATCTACGTAGCAGCGTACGATGTTCCTGCTGTATGGAAGCCACACCACCTCTAAATACGCCACCACACCTAGGAATGGGTGCCATGCAGCGTGTAGCGCCCGACGATGTCGGTTGAATGATTCCTCCGACCTCGATTTGAACAACCCCTAACAGTTGCCCTTAAAGATGCCAGCGTGGTTTAAATTCTTTGTGATCTTCAGAGCAACTTCCTCCCATCTTCTCGTCACGTGTAACCAGCAAAGGAGATGCTGGACGTCGAGGAAGACAACATTCAACGCCGCCAAGAGACCTAGCTCCCGATCAGTCATGATAGCTTGAGGTTGAACCGTCCCAAGCAAGATCTGAAGCTGACGCAACACCCAGGCGTATGTGTCTTCGTTCTCGTGCGACATGAAGGCATAGGCAGTGCAGCAAGTCTTGCCTGAGGGTGTGAACCCAACCACCTCGCATAATGGAATCCCATATCTGCAAGTGTCAATATGTTACATGTAAAATACTTTATAATTGGCTATATGTGCAATAATGTAATCGTAATTAAGTAACTTACGCATTTGTTTTGTACGTGTTGTCCAATACGATGACGTAATGGAACCTTCGGAGAAGCCGTATCCCGTCAGGATGCGCCAGGAAGAGGTCGATCAAGACGTTGTCATCATCCGGATGTCTTCTGAAGTCGTAGTAGTACCCTCTTTCCCGCAGATGGTGCAAGGTATCTTGGGTCATCGTCCGACTACCTCTTTCTTCGGCGACCATCATGTTGATTGTGTTGGTAAGGGTCTTCCTTGATGTGACACTGTTCTTATCCAACTGCCTCAATCCGTACCCAATGGATTTTGGAGGAGTGCCAATTTCCTTCATCCACCTTTCCATCTTCTTTCCCCCTCTGTTATCTGTCCGGCGATGGCGTGACCCTTCAAGCTCGTGGAAAGCCCGTAGTTATGAACACCGTGGGTTACCGTCAAAACCCAGTGACTCGGCTGAGCTTCGTGCCCGTGTAGAGAGAATGGACAACCGTTTATCTTCGATTGCGTGCTTCGGAGCTTCCTCCCGCGTGGTCGGTACTCCCCATACTGCTCGTAAGCAAGGAGAACCACGCCTGGACGGTTTGACGCCCCCGTCCCAGACCGCTTGATTACTAAAATCATGCAGTGTCTCTGACCCAAGTCCTTGAAATGCGTAACCATTTCGTCACGGTTATTCCAAACCCTTGGGTCCGAGAACTCAAAGGTGAAGTCTCGAAACTGTAATAACTTCCAGCAAGCACCAAAAATATGGCGCTCAAGTCTAAGAAGGATGAGCCTGAAGATGTATCTGATTCTGAAGATGAGGATGCCGATGAGGATGATCCTTTTGCTCTTATCACAAGAGGCCTTTCTCGAATCCTCAAAATGAAGAAACAATTCAACAACAAGGATGGATCAGAGTCTTCTAAATTTCGAGCTAAGTCTTTATACAACAAATATGACAAGAAGACTAAACCTTTGTCTTGTTTTGAATGTGGTGAAACAGACCATCTCGTGAAAAAATGCCCTCAAAAGAAGAAGAGCCAGTCCAAGAAAGGTGATAGATGGAAAAAGAAAGCCATGGTGGCAACTTGGAGCGATTCTGACTCAGACTCTGATGATGAGAAGGCCAATGTCTGTCTTATGGCCTCAGGAGATGAATCCAACGATGAGAAGCTTGAGGTAACTGTAAGAGAGCTTATGGAAAGTCCAAAAGAGGTATTATCGGAATTCCTTTCTAATATGATTGCCAATAAAGAGAAACTTATTGCCCAAACTAACACTCTTATTAAGAAAACTGTGGACCAGGAAAGAACTATTGAGGATATGTCTATGAGGGTCAAAAGTCTTGAAGCTTCTTATTCATGTCTTGACATTAAAGTCAAGACTCTTGACTCAAAGAAATCTGAACTCAAGCAAGATCTCTCCTCTCTAAGAAGTGAACATCATGACTTAGAGAACGAGAAGATCTTCCTGAATAATAAGATTCATGACCAACAGACAGCCCCCATAAGTTTTACCAAATCCAAAGGCACTCTTGATAGGATGTTGGGTGAGCAACAAAGTTCTCTAAATAAAAGTGGTGTTGGTTAAAATCCATGGTTTTTAAAGAAGCAGCACATTACCACTTTTGTAAAGGCAAAAGGAAGCAGAACCTCTCCTATATGTCCCCACTGTGCGAGAAAGGGACATGTAAAAGAGACCTGCCCCTATAGAAGAAAGGATCCACATATCATTCGCAATACATTTCCTGTTCATTTGAGAAAAGAACGGATAACGCAAGTTTGGGTCCCCAAAGGCACTATTTTACCAAATATGGTTCATCCCAATAATGGATCTAAATTTGCTTATTGGTCTAGCCACAAAGGTTGATGTTTGTTTTGCAAGAGATCACCAACGTAAAGGAGCAAAAATGGATTATTGATAGTGGATGCTCGAGACATATGAGTGGGAAGAGTTCTCTCTTTCATGATCTAAAGAAGCAATCCACTGGAACAATCACTCTTGGTGACAAAGGAAAGTGTGACATCGTTGGTATTGGTAGTGTTGGGAGTGATCCTAACCATAATATTAAAAATGTTTATCTTGTTAATGGTTTGAAGTATAATTTGCTTAGTGTTTCTCAACTATGTGATAGTGGTAATGATGTTGGATTTAACAAGAAAAGATGTCTAGTGCGCAGAGAAGATACATGTGAAGTAGTTCTAACTGCATATCGTTATAACAACATCTATGCTTTGAATGCTGAGCAAGTGGCACAAGGAAGCTTAACATGTCTAAAGGCGTTGACGGACGATCCAAAGCTCTGTCATAGGAGACTCGGTCATGTGAGCCCACATACATTACAGAAGCTTGTGTCCAAAGGGCTTGTAAGATGACTACCTGAGATGGACTTCAAAGGTATTGATATGTGCAAAGCATGCACACGAGGTGAACAAACACGTAGCTCTTTCAAACCCAAAAAGGTTGTAAGTTCCTCTAGACCCCTTGAACTTTTACATATGGATTTATGTGGTCCTATGCGAGTCAAATCTCCCAATGGTAAACAGTACATGCTTATTGCTGTTGATGATTTTTCTAGATATACTTGGGTTGCATTTTTAAAAGAAAAATCAGAGGCCTTATTTGAGTTTTCAAACTTTAAGAAACGAGCCCATAGTGTCAATTCAAAGTGATCATGGTAGGGAGTTTGATCAACTTCAATTTGATTTGTTTTGTGCTAAATATGGCATCTCCCATAATTTTTCTGCTCCTAGGACACCTCAACAAAATGGGGTTGTGGAACGTAAGAACCGCACCCTAGAGGACATGGCCAGGACTATGCTTTTAGAAAATGCATTACCTAAAACCTATTGGGCTGAAGCTGTTAACACAGCTAACTATATTTTGAATCGTTGTCTTATTCGTTCCATCTTAAAGAAAACTCCTTATGAACTTTTCAAAGGCCGCAAACCACTTATATCATATTTTAAACCCTTTGGCTGCACTTGTTTTGTTCATAACAATGGAAAAGATAACCTTGGGAAATTTGATGCGCGTAGTGATGAAGGTATATTTTTTGGCTACTCCACAAGTAGCAAAGCTTATGGAAACTTCAACAAAAGGACCAAGTTAGTTGAGAAAAGTATACATGTTATATTTGATGAATGCAATGACGGTTCTTTGAGTGAAAGTGTTGCAGATATAGATCTTAACATCCATACAGAGAACGAGGATGGTGATGATGCCGCTATCAAGAACACAGAGAAGAGGAACATGCAGGATCAAATTCTCAACACTCAAGAATTAGCCCAGGTGTTGATGATTCGTCCAAAGCCCTTGGTGACCAATCCAAAGGTGTTGAAGCATCAAAAACTGTTGTAACTGAACCTAACAGAACCACGAAGTTAGATGTACCACAAATCAATACCGCCGGTGTGACAAATCAAGGAGCTGAGACTAGCAAACGAAAATTCAAATACTCCTCATCACACTCATTAAAGGATATCATCTCTGACCCTACATCTAGTGTTCAAACTCGTTCTAAACTTAAAAATCTTTGTGCTTTTCATGCGTTTCTATCTCTTATAGAACCAAAGAAGGTAGATGAGGCCCTTCAAGAGCCAGACTGGATCATTTCCATGCAAAGTGAGCTTAACGAATTTGAAAGAAACAAAATCTGGACTTTGAAGCCTAGGCCAAAGCGTCAATCAGTCATTGGCACACGTTGGGTATTTCGGAAGAAGCTAGATGAGAATGGTAAGATCGTGAGGAACAAAGCAAGGCTTGTTGCTCAATGCTACAATCAAGAGGAAGGTATTGACTACGAGGAGACTTTTGCTCCCGTAGCCAGGCTTGAAGCCATTCGCATTTTATTAGCATTTGCATCTTTTATGGGCATAAAGTTATATCAAATAGATGTCAAGTGTGCTTTTCTTAATGGTTTTTTAGAGGAAGAAGTCTATGTGGCTCAACCCCCAGGTTTTAAAAGTTCAGAATTTCCTAATCATGTTTACAAACTAGACAAAGCGCTATATGGTTTGAAACAAGGCCCAAGAGCTTGGTACGAGCGCTTGTCAAAATATCTTTTAGAAAATAATTTTAAAAGGGGGTTGATCGACAAGACTCTTTTTATCAAGACCAAAGGAAAGGACATTTTGGTTATTCAAATATATGTTGATGATATATTGTTTGTAGCTACTAACACATCTTTGTGCAAGGAATTTTCTGACATTATGTGCAGTGAATTTGAGATGAGCTTGATGGGAGAACTCAACTTCTTCTTTGGATTACAAGTTCATCAATCTAAGAAAGGGATCTTTGTCAACCAAAGCAAGTACACTAAGGATCTCTTGAAGAAGTTCAAGATGGATCAATCCAAAGCAGCCAAGACACCCATGAGCTCAACCTTATCTCTAGATCAAGACAAGTCTGGGAAGAGTGTCAATCAAAAGGAGTATCGAGGGATGATTGGATCTTTATTATATCTTACGGCTAGTAGACCTGACATCATGTTTAGTGTTTACATGTGTTCTAGGTTTCAAGCTGACCATAAGGAATCTCACCTTGTGGCTGTGAAGAGGATCTTTCGATATCTCAATGGCACTAAGGAGCATGGCTTATGGTACCCAAAGCAAAATGATTTTACATTAATCGGGTATTTTGATGCAGATTTTGCAGGCTATAAGGTGGATAGGAAGAGCACGTCAGGATGTTGCCAATTCTTAGGAGCATCCTTGATTAGTTGGCACTCAAAGAAATAAAACTCAGTTGGTCTATCCACTTCTGAAGCCGAATACATAGCAGCTGGAGCATGTTGCTCCCAAATCCTTTGGATAGCTTAACAAATTAGAGATCTTGGCATCAACCTCAAAGGTATTCCCATTAAGTGTGACAATACAAGTGCCATATCAATCACAAAGAATCCTGTTTAGCATTCAAGGACCAAACATATTGATGTAAGTCATCACTTCATTAGAGACCATGTCGAAAAAGGTAATGTGTCCATATCTTTTGTTTCAACTGATTATCAATGGGCTGACATTTTTACTAAGCCTTTGGCAGAGGACAGGTTCACCTTCATTAGACGTGAGATCGGAATGCTTAAAAGGGATGCATGTTCGTAGGGGGAGCTTTCCCTTTACGAAAGATAAATTCTACTCAATGTCAAGACTTTTGAGAATTATGTCAAAGATTGTGAGCTGAATGGTAGAGCACATATAATGGATCATATATTTGGTTAATATCTTATTAGATATTTGATCAAATATAGTTTTTATGATTTTTAACCTTCTTTTTACAGTACACATCTTATTTTCGGAATAATCTTATATCCGAGTATTTTTTATTTTTGGAAAAAATATATTATCGGATTTATTCCCTCAAGAATTGAAGTGTGACAAGATGGTTTGAAATTTGAATTGTTTTGGAAATCAAATATTTTCAAAATGGCAGTGTCATGATTACCCTCATTGGAACCCTAAACCCGTCCCATCAACTTAACCCTCTCTCTCTTTTTAAACCACAAACCTTACCTGATTATCTCACCTCTTCAGATTTGCGTAAACCCACTCTAAGACTTCTTCTTCAACCTTTCAACCTTTCTGGAACCCTAGCCGAATCTCATCCATGGCACCCAAAACCAAGAAGACCTCCACACCCAAACGCCTTGGCGCTACCCCCAAGGAACGCTAGGCCATTGATACTTCCCGTCAAACCGAACCTACTCCTCAAGCCATTGTCCCAGCTACTGTCCAGAGCACCGTCCCTGAGAGCACCATTGCTGAAATCAAGCGTTCTCTAAAGCGCCCGACGGAAATCTCTCAGTGCCAAGAAAAAAGGGAAAAGGAAAATCATTGCTGAGAAAGAGGATGAAGAGGAAGATCTTGATGAGATTTTGGAACGAGATGCTGCTAAAGAGCCTGAGGAAGAGGCCCAGAGAAAGAAAAAGGCCGAGAAAGAGGCCGAACAAGCAAGGAAAATAGCTGAAGAGGAGGCTGACAAAGCTAGAAAGGAGGCCGAGGAAGAGGCCCTAAGAGCTGATGAGAAAGAGGTTCCCAATGAAGAGGAACCAGAGGAAGAGGAAGAGGAGGACGACGAGACTGCAGAAGACGAGGAAGCTGAGGGAGACGACACTGAAGGGTCCGCTGAGGACTCGGGGTCTGAGGATGAGGAGCCAGAACCTGTTCCCTCTCCTTCTCCTCCTCCTCCTCCCCCGTCTCTGAAGAAGCGCAAAGCCCCTGCAGCAAAGCATCCATCTCCCAAGCACACAAGGAAAGGCACTCTCAGAAGCCTTGATGCGCCTGTCAAGAGGACTGCTCCCACAAAGGCTCGCAGGAAGAACGCCGATCCGCCTGCACTTATCCAGGTAAACCAATCCTTTCCCTTCTCTTGGTTTGAAAATGCTGAGATGGCTGGAAAGTGGGTAGATGAGTTTAGAACTCGTAAGATATGTTGTTCTGATTTCATTGATCTTGATTTTTTGGAAGATTTGAACCTACCATGGATCTCTCTCTTCAAACAAACCCCTGCCTGGACTCTTCTGAACATTGAATCTGCATATTACCCCCAACTCACCCGCCTATTCTACATAAACCTAAAAGCCAAACACAATGCTGATGGTTGGTCTTTGGAATAAGTCGTCAAGGGAGTTAGAATCTCTTTCAACTCCATTGACTTCGCTAATTTCCTTGGCCTTCCTAGACCTTGTCAACCCTCTGCTGAAAACCCCACAAAAGAACAGTGCATTGCTCTTGCCCGATCCAAATATCTTCTCCTTGAAGCATCCAACAACACCACAAAATAGCTTACCCACTCGTTCCTTACTCTCGAGGCAAAAATCATCTTCAACATCATTGCGAGATGCCTCTTACCCCGAATAAACTCTGGCTCCCTCCTAACTGATAATGCTATGGTTCTTTTATACCGAATCTTGAATGACCATTATCTTGATCTGGCCAATACCATCCTAGGATCCATGGCTCACACTCGCCAAGCTAGAAAAGGAACTCCCATCCCCTTTGCCAACCTATTAACCCATATCTTCAAAGCTTCTGAAATCGATTTCAAAAATGAAGAACAACAACATCATATGGGTAAGTTCAACTCCAAGAGCTTTGAGAAGATTGGCATCACTCAGTCCTTCCAATGGACTTAGAGTCTTGCCTCTCCCTCAAAAAATCTTCCCACTGCCTCTGCCATTGATGAGCGAATGGATAAACTGGAGTTGGGCTTGGAGGAAGTTTGCATGGATATCAAGGAGCTGCATTGAGAGTTTATGCTGGAGATGAGGGGGGTGTCTAAGCGGTTGCACGGTCTGAGGTTGCTGCTCACAGATGATGCTCCGGATGATGAATCTTAAACCCTACCATACCCTACCCTAACCCCTATTTTGAACATTGCTGGTTTTTGGATACTGCTTAAAATTTTGGTGACTGTTTTAGCTCATCCCTTTGTTGAAAGACAAAAAGGGGGAGATGATCTGATGGTTTAAACTTTAAAACTTTAAATTGTTGTGAATCAAAGGTCTTGGAAGACCTTGTTTTGTTTTTGGTTGGATATTTCACGCTTTAAAATTATGATCCAACATTTGTCTAACACCATGCAGGTACTTAGTCCGATTTTACTTATGATATATTTGCTTGACTAAGTTGCAAGGATCCACAGGTTTTGTCTTTCATCAAGGGGGAGATTGATAACTCCACTCCCTTGATGAAAATCGTAATTAGTTTCAAAGGCTTTGATACACAGTTTGTGTCAAAGGCTTGAAGCTACAATTGTGTTGATGAAACACAAAACCTGTACTTTATTATATTATGTTCGGATATTATATGTTATTATATGCTTCCAGATATTATTATATATACACTAACATTTCAGGAAGCTTTTTGAATTATATCTCCTTCCTTAAAGCTTGAAGAAGAGAAGAATAAAATCGGAGATCATGGCTTCAGAGTTTCCAAGAGTAGAAGATCTTGAAGAATCCATTTTAAGCCATTATCTGCTCTAGCCATTGGTGAAGATCCTTAGGTGCCGATTTGTTCATTATAAAGAAAAGGAAGAAGGGAAGACAACAACACATTCGTTGAACACAAGCATTCAAGTCAAATCTGTCTTCCTCGTGTGTTCTCTGCTAGTTCCTAAGAGTCATTTCTTTCGTTTCAAAGCATTTGAGAGTTACACAGTGAGCTTATAGGATATATTTCGAGTGAGTGTTATACTCGAGAGTTTGTAACTAAGGAAGTGGACACTAGGCGACTGATTCACTAAGTGTAAGAGGATTGTACTAGATAGCTGAGAGAGGTGGGGCTCTTCTAGATTGGTCTAGGACTCCAAGGGAAAGTGAGTTGACTAGATTACAATTGTATAGGAGAGAGGCTTATCGGTGAGCTATTAGGATCCTAATCTTGTAAATCAATAAAAGCCGGTTGAATCCTAGGGTTGTGGAAGAACCCTAGGCGGGGACGTAGGCCAAGTTCGTGCCGAACCTCGTAAACAATTCATTGCGTTCTTTACTTATTGCTTTACCTTATTTTCGCACTTGTTTCGAATTGTATAAATCTTTTGTGATTTAGGTTTTCCAGAGGAAAGAATTAAGACTAATCTCAAAGGGTTTTGCAAGCGTTTCAAAAGTCTTGAGATTATCAGTAAAAGTTGACATACTCTATTCAACCCCCCTTCTAGAGTATCGTTATATTACTTTGTTATACATTATCGAACCTTCACTATCCAAATTCATAATATGTTCGCTTTCGCTTTAATTATAAAAATAAAGAATTTCCCTAACTCTCGCAAAGGATTAAGCACATAGGTAGATGATGATAAAGACATACAAATTCATAAATTCATAAATCAAACCCGTATATCTATGTTGGGATCACCCCAACCCTAGAAGAGGGAAATTAGAAACAAAACATAATGAAAGAAACTAAATTTAACATTAAACTAAATCTAAAACTTAGAAAACCTTCCAAATGTTCATCCTCCTTCTCTCTCGCCTCCTCCTTGCGTCATAAGACGACTTGGTTTGAATGAATAAAAATCAGCCCCCTAGGGCTTTATTTATATGCTCCAATCCTAGCTATTATAGGAAGGCAATATCTATCATATCTCTATCTAACTAAAAGAAATAATTCTAATAAAAGGGAAATAAATCAAACTAGGTAAAACTAGATAAATCCTAAAGGGTAATTAAATGTTCCACCCATAGGATAAAAAAGATAAAACGGATAAAATATCTCAAGTCTTCATGTGCAAGGAATCTTCACTCGGAATCTTTCAAGGACTCGGAATCGACTTCATACTCGATCCAGGGGTTGGTCGATATCGATCAAAGTTGGTCGATATCGACCAAAGTTGGCCGATATCGAGTTATGTTACTCGACTTCACTTCTGATTAATCGATGTCGGTTTCTGGCAGGGATATCGAGTTGGTCATTAGTCGATATCGAGTATGTAAGGTCGATATCAAGTTGTGTTCCTCCGTCTTCGTTTATGATCACTCGATGTCGAGTCTGACTTGGGAATGTCGACCGACTCTTAGTCAATATCGACCAAGTATGGTCGAAATCGACCAATCTTCAGCTTTCAGCATCCTGCTCCATCTTGAAACGCGCTTTTCCGATTCCTCGTTCGTCCGATTGACGCATATGAATATGCGTTGGAAAGCTCTTTTCGAGGGATACAACTCTCATGAAGAATGGTGAAAAGTGGGCTTTCCTCCAACCGCACCATTCTTAGCTTCTTCATGACTTTCCATTAAGCTCCAAAGTACGTTCGATTTCTGCGAAATATAACAAAAACTTGTGTAGACCTCCATATATTGCAAATAAACATAAACTACACAAATTCTGTACTATTCTAACCCAGATGTATGAAATGTATACAGAAATCGATATAAAAGTAGATGTAAAATATGGCAAAATAGGCTCACAACAAACACCTCATACTAAAGCTTGCTTGTCCTTAAGCAATACTTTTAATTGTCATACAGGGGAAGAAATCAAAACTTTTAACATCTTAGACTCATTCTCATATGTCCCTACAATCAATTACCATCATCGAAAAGGTACCAATGTCACAAATCTATACATGTGCAATTAAAAAGCAACATCTACTCACAAAAGGAGGGTTATGCAAAACATTCATTCGTGACAAAACATTAATAATCAAGAGGACTTTATTTTAAGCTCATGGTGAAGAAAAGGTAAAAGGTAAAGTGGTGGGCTATTTTTGGGCAATGTGGTGCTAAATCGGGGGAGAACTCTTCAAACTTTCTTTCTTGCTTTGATGCACTTTCTCCTTCATATTTTCCACATCACTCATCCTCTCATAAATCACTCTTTTCTTTTTTTCTTTCACTTATATGCTTTTACCTCTCTAACCTCAGCACTGCATTTTCGCGAGTCGCAAACATGGGTGTCATGAATGACCCTGGATACTTAGTGCTTCGGACTCCTCACCTTGCTGTCCCATCCTGCAGAACTATTATCTCAACGCAGACAGGGTCGATCTACCTTTATCTCCCGAGGTGACCGGATTTTCTTTCACTCATTAAATTTTCCATATCTTTCAATTTCCTTCCAAACTCCAATAATGATACTAACAACACAAATACCATATGATAATCTCCAATATGTAGCTTTCATTTTCAACATAATCCCCGTATAAGGTAAAGAACGGGTAATATTTAGAACAAGTGGAGCATAGTATAATGTAAGGCATAATATAGTTTTTGTGATGCATAAGCATAGGTAAGGCTAGGATATAAACAATATGAGGATTGTATGGAAAATATAAAGTCCTCCATCTTTTTATCATGTAACATGTCAAAAGCAATATCAAATTTTACCTCCATTCATGGTTTTCAATAAAAATATGCACTTCATTGTGACTTTCCTTTACTAGGCAATTTCATGCTATATCTCTAATGAATCCAATTTTGCATCGCCGAGTTCAATTAAAGCTTCCATGACACTTATTCAAAAAAATTTCAATGGGGGTGATTTTTCAAACTTTGGAAAATAACATGTAAGCATAAAGATAAATAACATATCCAAAGTAATCATGTATAAAGCAATTTTCATAAATATAATATAAGTAAGCCTTTCCCCCACCCCATACTTAAAGATTACAATGTCCTCACTGTATAAAAACAAGGGAAAAGGAATAAACTCACAAAATTAAGCGGAGAAGCTTGAAAATAGGTGTTGTAAAAGTCTTCCATGAGTCAACATCGAGTAGACCTCCAGAACTTCAAGTCTGAAAAAGAAATACCTTGCATGAAGTACGGAAAATAAAATAAAGTAAAATTATCTAAGAAAAAGGAAATAAAAAACTAACAGCGGGTTGCCTCCCATAAGCGCTAAATTTTAAGTCTTTAGCTTGACCTACTTCCCTTTAAGCATTAGCCTGGCTCATCCTTTGCCGGAGGTATAGGTGGATCTGGTGGTTCCTCCGGTGGTGGGAAGCGTGGAATGTCATCCGGGGGCATCGTATGAAGAAGCTTGAATCTCCCCGAGTGAACACTCCATGGCTCCACCCATTTATCTTCCATGGCTCCAGCTAGCATGCATAAAGGAAGATATAAAGAAAAGATGCATACCTCATCATCATAACTCTTCCACTTCATAGTTTGAGTTAGTTGTGTATCTCCACCACAGCAGAACGGTGGAATGGGAAGAGATATTTCCTCCTCATCCTGCGAAGCTTCATGCCACTTTGCTAGGACCCCATACTTAAATATGAACATCGGTTGCTCGAAATTGTCGGGGATGACCTTCACCTTATAAGGTAAAAGCGACCTTGGAACACCATGGGCAACAATGTCCGCTTTCTTCCCTTCTAGTGCTATTTCGTCTTGGGATCTTTCATATGGTTCATCAACAATTTGTAAAAAGTAGGAATGAAATCCGAGGAAGGACATACCTGGCGGTCGATATCGAGTGGGTCAATTGGCTCGTCGGGAGGAGGGCATGGTCCTTTAGACTGAATGGAAGCCTCAAGCCTTCGGATTTCGTCTTCCAGCCGAGCTATTTCCCTTAATCATGCCTCCTCCAATGCGATCCTATTTCTCTGTCTCAAATCTTGGACCCATCTTTCCCATTCGGGATTCTTTTCACAAAAGTCTTCCATCTTTGTACATAAGCTTTGAAATCAAAATCAAGAACACAAATTAGTAGCAAAAGCTCGTCACCTAGTTGGTACTGATGAGGTAGGTGGTGATAGGGTATGTGGTAAGAAAAAGGGATGGGCTTTCCTGAACCTTAAAAACAACTAAACTAGGCGAGATTGATATCTCCCCGACAACGGCGCTAATTTGACGATAGGGTTTCTCGGCCAAATAAATTTATAGTCAAGACCCGCTATAGGATATGGGAGTCAGGTTCTTCCTCAGGAGAGAAGTCAACGGTTCTAGGTTTAGTGTGTTTCGAGGTTCAGGGATAGCAGGAAAAGGTGAAGAGGTTGTTGTCAACGTCGGCTAAGAGTTGGTCGATGTCGAGGGATAGAGGGGGAATGGTGGTCGATGTTGGGTATTTGTACAAAAACTTTAAAATAAAGAAAGTAGTATAATAAAGATGCAAACTTTAAAGATGAGGGACCACCACAACAATAAACATATGTGTAGATTTATAAGTCACTTAAAGATCCTTGCTTTATATCAAATAACTTTCGTCATTAACAAATAGGAATATAGAGGCTTTCGCATAAACCCTTAGTGTTACTACCTTTTCTTAATTAGGATTAGTCGGCTTTCGCAAATAAACCCTAATTACTATCCAAATTCATAATAAGATCGCTTTCGCTTTAATATGAAAAATAAGGAATTTCCTCAACTCTCGCAAAGGACTAAGCACATAGATAGATGATGATAAAGACATACAAATTCATAAATTCATAAATAAAACACATATATCTATGTTGGGATCACCCCAACCCTAGAAGAGGAAAATTAGAAACAAAACATAATGAAAGAAACTAACTTTAACATTAAACTAAATCTAAAACATACAAAATCTTCCGAACGTTCCTCCTTCTCTCTCGCTTCCTCCTTGCGTCCTAAGACGACTTGATTTGAATGAATAAAAATCAGCCCCCTAGGGCTTTATTTATGGGTGTGGATAGATACACCGCAAATCCAGATTAAGGATTTGCACGTCGTTAAGGACGTGCAAGTGTGGGACTGTGCACGTCCACTAGCAGACCCTTTGCACGTCCTTAACAATGTGTATGCACGTCCTTGAGGATGTGCAATATATGCACGTTGTTAAGGATGTGCAAACCCTAGTTAGGGTTTCGCGTTTAGGGTTTAGGGTTTAGGGTTTAGGGTATAAGGTTTCCGAGGGTTTTGTATTGTTAATTGAGAAAATTGAAGTGTTTAGCTAATGGAGTTTAAGGATTTAGGGTCTAATTAAATTGCAAGCAATAATTGTAACTGGAGTTCCACACATACTCTCTGTACGTTTTAGTCTCCCCAACAACAACACACAAATTGTTAAGGTTTTCATTCGAATAATATGCGAATAATGTTACAGGGAACGTAAAAAAAGGTTTACATCCATAATTTTAATAAACTGGTGGAATAAAATCTAGGAAAATAGTAAAGGGCGACCGGACTCAACACGTAAGGCTCGAAATCTCTCAAACTGAGCTTGAAACGGCGAATCCCATCCTTCGACGCTCGGTTGATGATGTGTGACCCATTCTGGCGGAGGCGGCGGAATAGGAGCGTTAGGACGCAACCAGATCTATGAGAACGGAAAATTAGAGTTAGAGTATTGACATATATATGAAAAGCAAGAATAGGTAATAAAAAAAGACGTTTGAAGTCGTACCGCGGCAAAATGGTCTTGGTTTCCGATGCAGGCTACACCAAGGGTTGCTGATTGAGGGTTGTTAGCAGGTGTCGGCGAGGTCATGGGGAGACATGTGAACGGATGATGCCAAGCTAGGACGACGAGAGGAATATGATATACCGTTGCAAATACTAAGCCCATGATGGGTAGCTCTATCCACCGTCTCCTATCACCATGCACAGCTCCTGCCCATCTCTGGTAGTCGACGAACTGCTGGAATGGGTGCTCTCTCGTATAACAATCGGCATAGAGATCGGCGTGATCCTCCAAGTGATTGCATAATAACGTTTTGAGTTCTGGGAAAGCAGACTAGCCGGTTGGAGATGTCAATGTCGCCAAAGCACGGTAGCCACAATGACCATCTCCAACAGTGTCCCTCACACCCTCAATATGACCGAGCATGAAGGGATCAACGTTGTTTCTACCCCAGTTGAACCCTCCAAACACATCATCACGTCCACGTCGAGATGAGGTCGCTTGTGGACGATGTTGAGCAGCATTTCGAGCAGCACGTGCTTCTTCTCTCTCAAATCTTTCCCTTAACTCCTCGTATGGCAACGGGTTGGTTCTGCATGCATTCCTCGACCCCCGAGGCCTCCCCTTTCTTCAGACGCTTGCAGATGAGGGTGGGTGCAGCTCATCGTCGCATACATCGTTCGAAGCCGTGTATGAAGATGATAGCTCATATGGCAGTGGGATGTCGTCGATGTCAATTCATGACAAATCCATCCTGAACGGGTGGATGTCCTCGGTGGGTATCGGAGTACCGGAGTTGATGTATGCCTGAATCTCATGGACACAAGAGATCCTGTAACAAACCCTCCAATGCCGGTCCGTGCATTCCGAAGGAACCTTTTGGTTCACGACATCCTGCCACATCTTGTATAGATAATCGAAGCACTTTTTGGAGATTAAAGTCTTTACCTCATCAAAAGGTTGACTTTAAATGCCGTCGTTGGCCATTTGAAGCGGTCGATCTCCAAAGCAGTTTGCAGCTCATGCAGTTGACAATCGTTGACTCTATGGATTGCATCGATCACGATGCGAAAGTCACCAGTCGATGAGTGCAGCGCCTCCTTCAGAACCTTGTGTTGACCCTCAACTCTGTTCACATTGAAGTGCATACCACTAAATATTCGATGTTATATCATATTGTAATGGGAGATATGAAGTAAGGTTGTAGCTATTTGTCGTACGGGTGCCGAGATGGAAAACATTATCTACGTAGCAACGTACGATGTTCCTGCTGTATGGAAGCCACACCGCCCCTAAATACGCCACCACACCTGGGAATGGGTGCCATGCAGCGTGTTGCACCCGACGACGTCGGTTGAATGATTCTTCTGACCTCGATTCGAACAACCCCCAACAATTGCCCTTAAAGATGCCAGCGTGGTTTAAATTCTTTGTAATCTTTTGAGCAGCTTCCTCGCATCTTCTCGTCACGTGTAACCAGCAAAGAAGATGTTGGACGTTGGGGAAGACAACATTCAGCGCATCCAAGAGACCTAGCTCCCGATCAGTCATGATAGCTTGAGGCTGAACCGTCCGAAGAAAGATCTGAAGCTGACGCAACACCCAGGTGTATGTGGCTTCGTTCTCGTGCGAGATGAAGGTTGGCCGTCTAGGTCCAAATAGAGTCATGCGAGGGCACCTGTGGCCCATGCAAGGGTGGCCGTCCGCGGGATGCCCCAAACAGAGTCGCGACAATAGCGATGACTAGGTACCCTATGTGGAGAAATTGACGCTGAGCAGGGTCATCTTTGGGCTGCCGCCCTCCCGTATGCGTGCGCAGCCGAATCTGCTCAGGATCAGCCGCGGCCTCTAGGTCATCAGCGGGGGCGGGGTCGATGAGCGGCCCGTGTCTCGCGATTCACTAGGCAGTCAACCAAGTAATTGGCGGGCTGCTAGCATGTCTGTATGATCTCAGGGCCTGTGGGGTGAGCTGGTAGTAATCAGCGACGGTGGGGATCAATGCGCCAGCGGCCAGATGTGACATACACGGTAGACCCTCCATCGGAAGTCCCATGAGGCAGGCAACGTCGTGCAGCGTGTTCGTCATCTCGCCCCATGGAAAGTGGAAGGAGCTGGTCTCCGGGTGCCAATGCTCCAGGAAGGTTGTGCAGGTGAACTCGTCCACACACTCCCAGTGGAGGGACCTCAGCTGCGGGATGCCCGATGGGATAAGATCCTGGATCCAGGTCCCCGGGCCCTAAAAAATGTAGCGGTTGAAAGGCAGCAGGTGAGTCGCCCGGTGGTTGAACTTCAACAGCAGCAGCTCCATAGTAGGCTCCCTCCACACCTGGTACGCTCGGTGATGCCTGTAAGAAACAAGCAGCTCTCCCGGCGGTAAGAAAGGGTCGACCTGCACAGCCGGTGCGGCAGCCTGTGCAGGGATGGGCGCGGGCTCCTCCTGCCCCCCCCCTCCTATGGGCCCCCTGACCCTAAGCCTGCCCCTCCTGTGGCCCCCCTACTCCTCATCCCCCCCCTGCCCGTCGTCAACCTCCTCAACGACGTCAGGGATCACGTCATCCGCAGATGTCAATTAGATCGTCGCTGGTGTGGGGGAGGTCGAAGTGTCGGCGTCGTGGGTACCGGATGTAGAAGCCTCTAGAACGGCTGAAGTAGAGGGTCCGGGGATGGTGGGTGGTACACGAGCAGGTTGTAGAACATCAGGGGCCTCCAAAGAAGGTTGCAGCACGATCGTCGCATCGCCAGAAGGATCCCAAGATGGCAGACCCTTCCAGAAGCTGTCGTGCTCGTCGGCCAGGGGGGTCCCCATCGACTGCGGGTAGCCCTCTGCAAACGCAAGCAGATCGTCGACTATGGCTATCGGATCGTCGGGTACCGTATCCCCCGGTATCTGGGTGACCCCTGCCCGGTCGCCGAACTTAACAGACCAGAGGGTACCATCTCCCCTCAAGAGCCTCCCTGCCTGTTATTATGAAATGTTGAGAATCTGTTACTTTTAATGTTTTTTATTTCATCCAGTTGGCTATTTTAATGTATGTTAATATCTTTTAATGTCTTTTAATATATTTTAATGTATTTTAATATCTTTTAATGTATTTTAATATATGTTAATGTCTTTTAATATATTTTAATGTTTTTGTTTTTTTTCAATTTTAATTTATTTCTATGTATTTTAATATATTTTAATATATTAAAATGTTTTTATTTTCTTTCAATTTTAATTTATTTCTATGTATTTTAATATATTTTAATATATTTTAATGTTTTTATTGAATTTCAATTTTAATTTATTTCTATGAATTTTAATATATTAAAATGTTTTTATTTTAATTTATATTAATGTCTTTTGATGTATTTTAATATGTTTTAATGTCTTGTAATATATATTAATCGCTTTTAATGTTTTTCCATGAAAACTATATACTATCAAAATATACAAACTATATACTATCTATTATATTCTATCAAATTAAAACTATATTATTTTCTTTTAAACTATATACTAAAAACATATTATAATATATTAAATTATATTATAAAACTATATTATAATCTATTAAATTATATTATATAACTATATTATAAAACTATAAAAATAAATCAAACAAAATAAATAAATCAAATAACATGCCGGTGGGGTCGGGACTGGCGACACCTCCATAGTTCGTCGCTTCCGCGGCGGTAATAGGGGATCCTCCACCTCCACCACTCCGCCGCCACCACCACCACCACCGGACGCCTCCCCCGCTGCTGCTCCACAACCACCACCACCGCCACCACCACCACCCTCCTCAGCCACCACCACCGCCACCACCTCAGCCTCCATGGCCGCCTTCGGCACCACCACCTCCGCCTCCACCTCAGCCTCAATGGCTGCCTCCGGCGCCACTACCTCCGCCTCCATGGCGGCCTCCGGCGCCACCACCTCCTCCACCACCTCTTCCACCACCTCCGCTTCCATGGGCACCACCACCTCCGCCTCCATCGCCGACGCCTCCGCCTCTATCTCTCTCTCCGGCTCCATTGCTCTCTCTCTCTCTCTCTCTCTCTCTCTCTCTCTCTCTCTCTCTATATATATATATATATATATATATCTCCGACAGTCTCTCTCTCTCTCTCTCTCTCTCTCCGGCAGTCTCTCTCTCTCACTCCGGCGATCTCTCTCTCTCGATTTCTCTCTCTCACTCTGACGCTCTGGATTTGGATGGAATGGATGGAAGACAAAGAAGCACGTCCGCTTCGTCTTTACGGGCTTGCACGTCCTTAAACACGTGCACTTTTGCACGTCCGGGCTCGGGTGGTTGTAAACCCACCTGCACGTCCTTAAGGACGTGCATGCAAGTCTTTAAGGACGTGTGAATTTGCGGTGTATATAGCCGAAACGTTATTTATAGGCTCTAACCCTAGCTATTATAGGAAGGCAATATCTATCATATCTCTATCTAACTAAAAGATATAATTCTAATAAAAAAGAAATAAATCAAACTTGGTAAAACTAGATAAATTCTAAAGGGTAATTAAATTTTCCACTCTTAGGATAAAAAGATAAAAAAAGATAAAATATTTCAAGTCTTCATGTGCAAGGTATCTTCACTCAGAATCTTCCAAGGACTCGGAATCGACTTCGTACTCGATCTGGGGGTTGGTCAATATCAAACAAAGTTGGTCGATATCGAGTTATGTTACTCGGCTTCACTTCTGATTACTCGATGACGGCTTGTGGCAGGGATATCGAGTTGGTCATTAGTCGATATCGAGTATATAAGGTCGATGTCGATTTGTGTTCCTCCGTCTTCATGTCTTATCACTCAATGTCGAGTCTGACTTGGGAATTTCGACCGACTCTTAGTCGATATCGACCAAGTATGGTCGAAATCGACCAATCTTCAGCTTTTAGCATTCTGCTCCGTCTTGAAACACACTTTCCTGAGTCTTCGTTCATCCGATTGATGCATATGAATATGCGTTGGAAAGCACTTTTTGAGGGCTACAACTCTCATGAAGACATCAGAACTTGATTCAGAATGATGAATGGTGAAAAGTGGGCTTTCCTCCAGCCGCACCATTCTTAGGTTCTTCATGACTTTCCATTAAGCTCCAAAGTGTGTTCAATTTCTGCGAAATACAAAAAAAACTTGTGTAGACCTCCATATATTGCAAATAAACAGAAACTACTAAAATTCATTACTATTCTAACCCAAATGTATGAAATGTATACAGAAATCGATATAAAAGTAGATGTAAAATATGACAAAATAGGCTCACAACAAGAGCTGAAGAACGCGCTCCTCAAGCGCCCCTATTCTCCACAGCCACAACCTTCTCAAACCCTTGTTCTTGTGCTTATTCCCTCTTGTACCTTCGACTTGTGTGTTAATCGATCTAATCCCTTCCGGATTTGATCGTTTGTTTCCTTAATGCTCTGAATCTTGCTCAAACTTGGGGCGAAGCGGGCTTCTCAGTTCGATATGGTATGGCGTCCCCTTCGCTTTTGCCTCTCGTCTTCCTGCGTTTTGCCTTAATCCTCCCTTGTTCTCTTGATTCTTACCATATATCTCTCCTCTTGTTGGAATCGGGGTCTTAATCCACCCTCCCTTACCCTAAAAGTCATCATCTACCTCTTCTCCTCAAGTTGCTGTCTTGTTTGCCTATAGCGGGGTGAACTGGTGGTGGGTGTAGGGAGATAAAGGCATTAAGGAAGATTGGAAAGAGTAAAGCTGTGATAGACTTTAAAAAAAGGAAGAAGAGGCCAACTGTGGGACGGGGATTTCTTAGGCTTTCAATCAGCTGTGTGTTGGTAGGATGGGCTCCAGGGTGGTTTCTTCTCTGTCTGCTGGTCTTGTGTGGGCAAATGGTCACAAAACCGGTTTCTCTAGCCGTGGACACAATGGGATCTCGACTCTCGATCTCACAATCGAGGTTGATGTGACCACGAATAGGTTCGATCACATACCCTCTATATTGACTATAATTAATTGCTTTAGACTTTTCATGAATTCCCTCTGCCTTGTATTTGGTTGGGTTTACATGTTATGTTTGGCACCAACCAACACCTTCTACTGGGATTTCACTAAAACTGTGATAGGGGCGCATTCCTCTTCATACATTACCTCCCGAAAGGGTTATGAACAAGCTGTTGTAGAAATGTTTTCCATGACTTTTTCCATTGACAATTCAAGTAATGTATTGGCGGAAGCTATTTGGGTAAAACTTTATACTTATTCACTAGGGCTTGAATATATTTGGTTGACTTTCGGGCTAAAACATTTGTGGTAGTTAAGCACTTGGGGAAACCTTAAGAGTCTCTTGACTAACAACCTTAAAAAAACTCCATTTTTGGGCAACAAACTTAAGTTAAGGAACACTCTTGGTCATATGATGTTCTACAATAAGGTTGTATGGTTTTGGGGTGGTGTTTCTTACAAGTGTTTGTTAGTCCAATGTTATAAAATCCGTGCGAGTCCCATTTGCAATACTTTTTTGAATACTTCTCTATTGTTATATTCACATATTTAGTTATGTGTGTTGTTATTATACTACCATCTATTAACTCACGAACTGTTTTCTTGTATTTCTATCTTGACACGTGGCTGCAACGACAAATTGGAAAAAAAACTGCAGAGAGTTTGCATTTTACCCTTCACAACTCGACTCCCGAAAGAGCAACCTACCCATTGTCGACAAAAGTTCTTCTATGAGAACTTCTGTTCTTGATGAATAATATCCTCTTAATTGGAGAAATATAGTCCTAAGAAGAACACAAAGGTTTTTGACCTCCACCCTCGATCTTCTCAAGGGTAGCTTTGGAAGAACAATTTTGGTATCTCTCCACCTGAAAGAATTACGCCAGAACATTCTTGTGTATTGGCTACCTTTCCGTGAGGCCCATAACTTCCTGCGATCAATCCAACATTGAATTGAAGAGTATTCCATATTACAGGCTGTCTCAAATCTTGTGTACAACTGTTTTAAGCCCTACTGGTGTAAAACTCCCTTAAGGAAAAAGGGTTTCAATGTGCTATATGATATACACCAAGTGTGTATGAATGGCTGGGGTTGTAAAATAATTATGATAATGTTATTTGTGTGTTTATCTAAAAAAATATTGCTCTAAAGTTCCATTTGAGAAATTGATAACCACAATGACTTCCAGTCACACATACCCCCCTTTTGAGGGCCCAAAAAATATCGTTAGACAAACAATTTGTTTGGTGCTTATACCATTGACGATCGAAATCGCATCTTGTTTTTGTTTGTGTAAAATAGTGGTGGCTGACACTTGAATCTGCATTACTCCAAAGGGCCCTATGCAAGAACAAATTGGTCTAACTAGGATCTTAACAACCTTCGTTGCAATTACTGGTCATGAGGAAAAATCTAATACCTGTTGTCCACAAATATCGTGTCTAAACAATTAGTTTGGGGGGTTGTACATTCCTCCCCAACGTACAAAGAGTGGTCATGAAAGTGGGTTGTTGGAACTGTAGGGGTATCACAAAACCAAATTTTTGGATCAACATTAATGTCTGGTGTAGGAACGAATTTGTGTAGGTATTAGCTCTTATTGAAACTAAGGCGAATAAAATTCCCGATGAAAATGTGTGGCGAATGACGGGCTTTGATAACGCAATTTGGTCAATCTCTAACGATAAATCTGGTGGTATTGACGTCTTATATAAATCATACCAGCTTCCTCAAGAATCAATCTCACTGGAACTCCATCTCCCTAGAATTATTGGGCTTAAATACTTTAACTTTATTGAAAACTTCTCTAGCCTAATCTTGTGCGTTTATGTACCCCCAGACCTAAAGACAAAAATATTGTTTATGGAAAACCTTTTCTGAAATTATTCTCGGCTTATACCTCCCATGCATTGTTATTGTCGATCTAAATAAAATTAGTAACCACAGTGATAAAATAGATGGCGCCGAAGTAAACATCAATAGATTTTGGCGTCTTTCCCATTTCAAAAATGAATGTTAGTTAAATGAGATTCCAACTTATGGTAACCCTTTTAATTGGAGGAAAAAGCCTTTAGGTGTTGACAACATCCACGAAAGGTTGGATCGAGTATTAGTTCAACATCAGATCCTACAACAGTTCCATCATTCATCACAAAGAATGGGGCTTTCTTCTCTTCTGATCACTGCCTCATACCAGGTCCCGCCTTTCAAATTTGAAAACACCATACCAGGTCCCGCCTTTCAATCGACTTATATAAAAATACACCATACCAGGTCCCGCCTTTCAAATTTGAAAACATTTGGCTACAAAGAAATGACTTTAAAAACATCGTAAAACAGGCTTAGCATGCATCATGAGCTGGCTCTTGTATGTTCTAGCTCACACACAAAATAACTGTTGGAAACAAAAACTCGGTTGCACCAACTTAATGATCCCAACCTTCTCTAGAAGGAAAAGATCTTACAAGTAAAAAAGAGCAAATTATTAGTGTTTCAAATGAACTACTAGAACCAACGGACCAAGACAAAACACCTAAAACTAATGGACTCAAACATCGGTTATTTTCACAAAGTAGCTTCCGGAAGACGCAATCGAAAAATCATCAAAACTATCACAACCTTGGAAGGAACACAAATAATAGGTGATGAAAACACCAAAAGAGAAGTTAGGCAAGACTTCGAATACCATTTCAAAAAAAGGACATATTTCTCAACAAATCCTTAATGAATATCTCCAACTAATTAATGCAGAAGTTATCTGCGAAGATAACGATATGCTTATACAGATTCCTACGAATAGTGAGATTAAACAATCGGTATTTTCTTTGGGGAATAACAAGTTCTCTGTCTCTGATGGGATGGCTGAAGAACTTTATAAAAAATGTTAGAGTATCGTTGGGCTGTCAGTTATTCGTGCTATTAAGAGCTTCTTCCTGTTTGGCAAGCTTTTGCCCCAAATAAATAATACGTTTATCTCTCTTCTGCCCAAATGCGACAATACATCCATGACCTCACAATACATACCCATAATCCTATGCTCTACAATCTATAAAATTATCTAAAAAATCCTTATCGAAAGACTAAAAAAGGTCATTGGGAAACCGATCCACCCTCTCCAAGGTGCTTTCGTTTTGGATAAAGTCATTCAGGATAACGTTCTCATTGCCCATGCAATATTCCATTCCTTCCGTCAATGCAAGGGTAAGGATGGATGGATGGCAATAAAGCTCGACATGGAAAAAGCCTATAATCGTGTGGACTGACATTTCACAAAAGATGTTCTAGAAAAATTTGGGTTTCATCCGACGTTTGTGGGATGAATTTTTGAATGCCTCTCCTTGGTATCCTTCTCCATCCTTGTTAACAATGGTTCAACCGATATCTTTCAACCCTCAAGGGGTTTAAGACAAGGGGACCCTCTATTACCCTTCCTTTTCATCATAGGAACCGAGTTGCTAGCTTGTTCGTAAATTAACGAACTTCGCTATAAACAATGGCAACCCTATTGGATTTAACTTTGGTAAAGATGGTCTATGCATTCCGTTTCTTGCTTTCACAGATGACATAATCATATTCTCAAAAGGATCGATCTCTGCATGTCAACTGGTTAAGAGAATTATTTGTGACTACTGAAAACTTCCCGAACAAAAAGTTAACTATCATAAATCCGCCTTCTAAACAACATATAGGATCCCCTATACCGAGCTAAAAGAAATTCAAGGAACACTTGGTATCACAAACGAAAAAATGCTCAAAAAATACCTTAGATGTCCTATCATTAACGGGAGGATTAACAAAGAAACTTTCAGTGATATTATATGCAAATCAAAAGACTAACTAAATAAATGGTGGGTGAATGCCCTTTCACAGCAAGGGCGCTCAACACTTTATGAAATTCAAAACTTCGTGTTGCCCTCGCCGGTAAACAAGGAATTGGACCAATTAGACCGCACTTTCTTTTGGAATAAGGATGCCCAACATCGCCCTAAGCCTCTTATCAGCTGAGATAGATTGTGTCATGCTAAAAATAAAGGTGGCCTAAGAATTCGAAAGTCAGAACCAATGACTGAGGCCTTTCAAATGAAGACCCAATGGAAAATCCTGGTAGAACCGGAAAATTCATGGATCGAAGTTGTCCAATACAAATACATTATAACTTCTCACATCCTTTCTTACAAGCAGAAATGTGGTGCGTTGTGGCAATGGCCAAAGCTTACCCCACTGATTAAGAAGTTTAAATCTGGCCTTATATGGTCAGTAGGAGACGGTAAGTCAATAAATTTCTTGAAGGATAATTGGATCTCATTAGAGCCATTAGACTTCAGACTCAACCCTATCACTTCGCCTAATCTATATGAATCGGTGAGTGAGTACATCATGCGAGAGATATGGTGGGAGGAAAAACTTTTAAAAAATCTGCCCAGGGAGATTGTCACATAAATAAGGAATATCCACTTCCTTCTAACAATTTCCCCGACAAGCTCTATTGGTGGCCAACCAAAGGTTGGTTCAACACGAATAGTGCGTAAATTTTTATAACAGAGCACCACCGTATAAACGATGATATATACACTTGGATATGGAACATTTCTGCTCCGCCAAAAATAAAGAATTTTCTCTGGAAACTGAGCCATAATGACTTACCTACTAAGGTGTGCCTTAACAATAAAGGAATTATGATTCTTAAGACATGCGAGTTTTGCAACCAGGCGGATGAAGATGACACCCACTTGTTTTTTTAAAGCTGTTTTTAATTTTATCAATGTCATTTTGAACCCCGCTGATATGCAGCAGATCAACAGTCTGATATCCTCATCTAGAAACATACAACCAATCCTGGGGAGCTTGGGTACAACACTATCCAAGTCGGACAAACAACTAGTTGCCTTTTACCTGGTGGACAACTTGAAACACTAGAAACAACTTCATTTGCAGAAACGATCCAATACAAAATCCTACCACTATCAAAACAGTAACTCTAAACTATATTCAAGACTAGCATTCTGCTTGCATTCTTGATTGTTATAGAAGTCTAGATTCAATTAAAAACAATGACGGTAGAAAGACATGTTGTTTACTGACCAAAAGTAAAGTCCATAAATGGCGAACCCTCCCCCCCCCCCCCAAGGGGTACATTAAAACTCAAATTCGACCGATCTATCTAATGGGGACAATTCCTTCAAATACTTCGTAATTGGACTGGTACCCCTATTCATATAGTCCACGCCATAGTAGGAAGGAAATCCCTTATTGGTGTTGAGGAATTTGCCCTAAAACAAGGGGTATTACAAGCTCTAGAAATGCATATTAATAACAGTCAGATGGAGAGCGACTCGTTGATAATTATAGACTACCTAAAGTTCGAAAAACACCGTCCTTGGGAAATTGAATTGATAATGTCCGAGATTAAACTACTCTTATAAAATATGAGAGAGGTCTTTTTTTCTCATGTAACCCGTAGTGGTAATAGAGTGACGGAAAAGGTTGCACACGCACCTTTGCTGGTCTACCAGGGTTGTTGGTATAGCCAATGATTTAGGTCTCATCGACCTCATCCGTCAAAATGCTATCGGTTAGGCGCTACCTAGCCGAATTTTTTTCTTAATAAAAAAACATCTTTTTTTTTACCTTGTCATTTATTTTCCCTAATGATATTAGTTACACTTACCCCTAAATAGTTGGTAATTTCAACCTACCGTATCATTTTTGGACGATTTTCCATTCTTGCAAATATATAAAGGAAGAGATAGTTTTGCAAACCCTGAATTTTTTTGGTATCTCTAATACCATTTTTTTGTAAAACTATTAAAATCGTTGAATTAATTAAATTGTGGTATCTTGAAATTTCTTAGTCACTAATTAAACCATTTAATAAAATATCGGCATTGTGTCTTCATATGACTCGGGGTTGCAAAAAAAGCTCTGACCTCTCTCTATAATTCTAGAGAGAGAGGAGAACCACCAAAAAAAATCTAGAATCTTGTATTTCAATAACTCTCCTCAACCAGCACAATCAATAGAGTTTGGGGCCTTTTTTCGTTTTGCTACCCCTAATGCATACAATTTTTGAAGAATCAAACTATGGGGTTTATGGATGAGTGGGTGAGTGTGAGAGTAAAAACAGAATTGAGAGTGTAGTTCACCATTGGCTTATCGGATGCCTCACTCGTCTAGGATCCCTTACATCTCCTTCGGGAGCATCACCTCTTCTTCGGGAGCTTCACCACTCCTCCGGGAGCCCCTATATCTCCTCTGGGAGCCTTGACCTACTCCACCACCACCTTCCCTATTTCTGGCGACCACCGATGCCTACCACCCTTCCCCCTTCTATCTAGAATCCCCCCTTTTTTTATTTGGGGTTTCATATGGGCTTCTTCTGCCTCTGGCTTTTCCTTTACTAGTGTTGAATTGTTCCCCTTTAGACCTCGTTCCGCCAGGAACTATCCTTCTTAATTTCTTCCTCTTGCCCTTCCGCCCTTTATCGAGTGAGTTGGTGAAAAGACCCTTTTTCGAAAACCCTATCCGCCGAACCCTCTGCCCCTAAAACTCCTTCTTCTTCATTCTTTTAGGCTGGATCTCTGCCTTCTTAGAATTCCCAACTACCGTTCCTTCAATTTTGGCCTCCATTTTGGGACCTCGGTTCCCTCTTGGCTCTCTCTACTCGTCTCCTACCTTCGGCGGTGCTCCATTGGTCTCTCTCATGGCGGTTTTACTTCCACTCGCATGTCCTCGTTTCGGGGGCTGGCGCTACTTCGCCGCCGGCATCCCTAGCATCTCCCCCCTCTCGGTCCGTTTCTGGTCACGTCTGTGGTCGCCGGTGTCTTGGTAGGTGTTGCGTGGAGTTTTCTGTTAGCCACAAATCTGAACAAAGTACAATGATCTCTTCTCGTCACCCCGTGCCTCCCTGACGTCCTTTTTCTCTGCCTTATCTCGGATGGTGGGGGTGGTTGCCGGCGGTGGGTGTCGTACTACACCAGGAGCTGTTGGCTCTTTTTTGCCAAGCATCTGTCGTTTCCAAGCTTTGGCTGCTTCTTGTGCTTCAATTGCCCTTATTGGGCCCGTGGAGCACGTTTTCTCATATTTACCGCGATGGTAACAAAGTAGCCGATAAGGTTGCACACCTTGGCTATTACTGCTCTAGTATGAGAGCCTTTTATTCTGACTCAGGTCTAATGGATCTCATCCGAAAGTATGCCATCGGTTAGCATTCCTTGTCGAGTGCAACCGAATTCTGACCAAAAAAAAAACTCAAACAATTTCACAGTCAACTACATTGTACACGGTAAACTCTCAGGACAGAAAGTTAATCTTCATAAATCTGCCTTCTAGACAACAAAAAGGATTATCAACTCGCGGAAAGCAGAAATTGAAAGTTGCATAGGAATATCAAATGAACGAAATCTCAAAAAATATCTCGGTTGCCCGATCATCAATGGAAGAGTCAATAAGGATACATTTCAGGAGCTAATTTGCAAATCCAAAGATCAATTGTCGCAATGGCGTGCTAACTCCTTATCTCAACAAGGTCGTGCTGTACTCATTAAGTCAAACCTGGCAGCAAAACCCCTATTTACAATGCAGAGCTTCATGCTTCCTGCTTCAGTTCACAAAGAGCTAGATCAAATTAACCGGAAGTTCTTCTGGAACAAGGATCTTCAGCATCGCCCGCTCATTGGGTGGGACAAGATCTGTAGACCGTATAGTAAAGGAGGTATGGGCATCAGAAAAGCCGCTGAAATGAATGAAGCACTACAGTTAAAATTGCTATGGAAAATACTTGCTGAGCCTAATAATGTTTGGGTCCAAGTGATAAAGTACAAATATCTTAAGAATCAAGATATATTAAATTATAAAAAACACGGCAACAGTTCTTGGCAATGGGCAAAACTCTCCCCACTAATTCCCAAATTTAAATCCGGCCTGATTTGGTCGGTAGGAAATGGACATACAATTAACTTCTGGAACGGCCGCTGGGTTTGGCCGCATCCTATCTCGGCGCACCCAGATTGTCCTACACATTTTCGGTCAAACGAGCACGTAAGTGACTATATAATTAACGGCAGATGGTGGGTCGAAAAATTAGAAAGGATTCTTCCGCAAACAATTATCAATGAGATTACTGCAATTCATATCCCAACAATTCCTTTTGAGGATAGGTTATATTGGTGGCCTGATCGTTTTGGTTGGTTCACAACGCAAAGTGCTTATAACCTCCTCACTCGAAATTGGGATACTGCAGATGATAACTACAAGTGGATATGGAAGCTAGACACAATGCGTAAAGTTAAAAATTTCATGGGGAAACTTTGTCATAATGGCTTACCAACAAAAGCAAGACTGATCCAACGTGGAGTAGCTATCCCCAACACTTGCTCTCTTTGTGGAGATGCGGTCGAAGATGATACTCATTTGTTTATAGAATGTTGTTCCCATCTAACAATGGATGTGCTATCTGATTCTGAGAAAAGCTCAATTATAGAGATCATCGAAACATCAAGGGATTTCAATCTTATCTTAGACTTCATGGGAGAAAAATTAAATACAAAGACTAGGACTACCATTGCCATTAGATGGTGGTCATTATGGTTTTATCGCAACCAGATATCCTTCAACACCAAGAACCACAAATCGGTTGGGAATATTATCTCTATGGAAGAGACGATTTCAGAAAATTGGAAAAGAACTTGCTCCTTTAGCGAGCCAGTCATGACCCATAAGACAATCCATAAAGACAAGCAAAAAATTTAAAAAACTCTGAGACAGAATTGTAAATGGAAAAAACCTCCATTAGGACCATTCAAACTAAATTTTGATGGGTCCTCCATCGCTAATCTATCTAGCACTAGAGGGTACATCATACGAGATTGGCAGGGGAAACCGATCGAGGTCAGGTATAAACACTTAGGAAAACAATCCCCCCTAAAGGCAGAAGCTAGCGCTTTGCTGCTAGGAGTCCAAAAAGCTGTATAACTTGGAATGTCTAAACTCTACATCGAAGGTGATTCCCAAATCATTATTAAACACTTCCAGGACTCTTCTTGCTGCCCTTGGGAGATTGAGCTCATTCTGTCAGAGATAAAAGTACTTCTTCAGGGAGTAGACAATCTCTCGTTCTCTCATATTCCCCGTGAGGGCAATACCGTAGCTGATAAGGTCGCACATCTTTGCCACGGTGCCCAGGGGATTGAGAACTTACATGATCCTGGTTTGCAGGATCTCATCCGTAAGGATGCGCTCGGATAGGACCTTGTTCCTTTCCGAATTCTTACCTAATCAAAAAAAAAAAAAAAAAAAAAAAACTACATACCTAACAAATATATTTATTTAAGGTTAGATTTTCCTAAATTAATTTATAAGCAGGTAAGGTCCATTTATTTAGACCTATAATAATCTCAATGCATGTCTTAAAATTATTTATACAATAAGTCTACACATGTAAGGTGTAACATTTGTTCAATACGATTAATTTAAGTTGATCACAATCAAATCAACTGCTGTAATACGATTGCGACCAATATGTTGATACAAAATTGTAATTTTGAGATGGACAGATGCGAAATCAAATTTGTTATATTTCCTCTTGTGTTTTACTGTGCAGAGTTAGCCTAATATTGACAATTTACTACTTATAAAATTATTGGATTATTTTTGTTTTATATTAATATGAGAAAGTTGCACCTAATAAACCAATCACTTGTCAATTTTTAATTCAATTTTTGTTCAAAATACTTTTTTCAATCTATTTATCTTCTATATTTATGTCTATAATACTAATGTCGATTAATGTCTTATCTTCTATAGTTCATTATGACAAAATTTTCTTCCAACAGTTTTTTTTAATTAAAATAATATATATATTAATAGATAAATACTTTATATCTTTTATTTTAGGTTTTTTTTGGTAACCCTCCAAAATAAGGGGATGTTTTGCAAAATGTCCATTTTCATAGTGGCTTTTGCAAAATGTCCTAAATTGACATTTTACCCCTAACTTCAATACCCTTCTTATTCCCATTGCCGAACACCAGTTTTTTCACCAGGCCTCCCCGATCTCCCTGATTTCGAAGATTTTGATCTCGATCTGAAGCAGGAATGCCAATTTCTTCATCAAGGATTGTCGATTTCGCCATCAGTCATCAACCTATACGAATTTGTGCTCGGCTATAGCACTGTAATCCCGAATTCAGATTTCAAAAGAGGTAAATATCGAATTTGTGCTCGTTTGTTGTTTGATACGTGAATATTGTCATTGATTTTGATCTTAGTTGATGATTTTCATCTCAGTAGCAAATTTGGTGATTTTTGCACTGTAATCCCGAATTCTGTTTTTGATACATGTGTTTGAATAACAATGGATTCCTTTCATCACAATAGCTAAATCCAATTTGATTATGATAGATGTGTTTAAATAAAATTGGATGCCTGTCATCACAATATCTAACTTTGATTTTGATCTCAGTTTGAATAAAATTGGATGCCTATCATCACATCATCTCAGTTTTATTTTGATCTCAGTTTGAATAAAATTGAATGTCTGTCATCACAGTAGCTAATTGCAATTTGATTATGATAGTTGTGTTTGAATAAAATTGGATGCCTGTCATCACAGTATCTGAGTTTGATTTTGATCTCAGTTTGAATAAAATTAGATTCCTGTCATCACAGTAGCTAATTGCAATTTGATTATGATAGATGTGTTTGAATAAAATTTGATGCCTGTCATCACAGTATCTCAGTTTGATTTTGATCTCAGTTTGAATAAAATTGGATGCCTGTCATCATAGTAGCTAATTGCAATTTGATTATGATAGCTGTGTTTGAATAAAATTGGATGCATGTCATCACAGTATCTGAGTTTGATTTTGATCTCAGTTTGAATAAAATTGGATGCCTGTCATCACAGTAGCTAATTGCAATTTGATTATGATATCTGTGCTTGAATAAAATTGGATGCCTGTCATCACAATATCTGAGTTTGATTTTGATCTCAGTTTGAATAAAATTGGATGCATGTCATCAAAACAGCTAATTGCAATTTGATTATGATAGCTATGTTTGAATAAAATTGGATGCCTGTCATCATAGTATATCAGTTTGATTTTGATCTCAGTTTGAATAAAATTGAATGCCTGTCATCACAGTAGCTAATTGCAATTTGATTATGATAGCTGTGTTTGAATAAAATTGGATGTTTGTCATCACAGTATCTGAGTTTGATTTTGATCTCAGTTTGAATAAAATTGGATGACTGTCATCACAATAGCTAATTGCAATTTGATTATGATAGTTGTGTTTGAATAAAATTGGATGCCTGTCATCATAGTATCTCAATTTGATTTTGATCTCAGTTTGAATAAAATTGGATGCCTGTCATCACAGTAGCTAATTGCAATTTGATTATGATAGCTGTGTTTGAACAAAATTGGATGCCTGTCATCACAGTATCTCAGTTTAATTCAAATTGTTCCATCAGATTATATGTATTAAACTTAAGAGATGTCACTAGGGAACAGGTATAATGGATGTCAATCTGCTAACGGTAAAATTTGGAGGAGAATGGAAAATGGAAGAAGATGATTTAGTGTTTGTTGGGGATGTGTCATCAAAAGTGATTGTCATCAATCAGCCTATGAGTATGTATGAGATGAAGACTGAGATAATCAACAGATTCATCAACAGTGACAGTTTGGCTCCTAATATTCAATTCAGTCATTTGCATCCTTTCAAGAAAACTATGGAGCTATTTTTGATTGAGAATGACAGTGATTTTAGGACTTTCTTTCAAATGAGTGAAGTGAAGGAAGTGAATTGGACATTGCCTTTATATGCTACTGTTGTAAAGGGAATCATTGAAGATCGGGTTACACACTCTATGAATGATGAAAATCAGTTGGTTTTACATGCTGACAACTATTTCAAGGATACATATGTGATGGAAGACAACTTTTGTGTGCAGAATGATGATGTAGACTGCATAAATAATGCCAATGATACAGATGATAATGGAGATGATACCGAGATTGAGAGTGGCATTAGTAGCACTACAATGTCCACAAATTATGCAGAATCTATAAGTTCAAGAAATGGGGTCATTATTATAGCCGTGGGACAACTGTTCAGAACAAAAGAAGATCTGAAAGATGCTATTGCATTGTTGGCTGCACAAGAAACGTTTGCTTACAGGGTGAAAAAGACAACACCAAGTTATTACAGAATAGTTTTTGTTGATAGAAGTGGCGATTGGAAAATTCACGATGCCATCTTAACTGGGTCAACTATATTTCAAATTTTGAAATACAATCAAGAACATAGTTGCAGTTTGGAAGTAAGGATTGGAAAACGTCGCGCTCTTAACTACAAACTTGTTGCTAAAAAGATCAAACCAAGGTGAAATATACTGTAATTCCTTCTTGTAATCACTTCTCTGATATTTTATTGACTCTTTTACATCATATGAACAGATATGAAGACATCAAAAAGGGGCCAACTCCAAGTCAGATTAGAAACATCATAAGAACTGACTTCATAATAAATGTGAGCTATTGGAAATCATGGAAAGCTCGTGATGCAGTAATAACGATAGTAAATGGGTCATCAGAAGGAAGCTATGAATTATTACCAGCATATTGTTGTGTCCTAAAGCAACATAATGCTGGAACTGTCACATTCATTCAAGTTGACTCCCAATCAAGGTTCAAGTATTTGTTCATTGCATTTGGACAAGGTATCCGTGCATTCCCAATTCTGCGAAAGGTACAAATTCTTACATTATGATAGCTGGGTTTGATTAATTTGTATGCCTGTCATCAATGGATTTCTTATATTTAATCATAACTGCTACACGCCTTTTATGTAATCTCGAGTACAATTGTTGTTTGAGATGGGAATACTGTCATTAATTTTGATCTCAGTATCTATATTACATGCATGTCATCAAAAGTGAGTTTGATTACTGTAACCAAATATTTTCCAATATATTTTAGATAAGTTTGATACCTGCAAAACTGTATTCAGACTCAATATGACAGGTACTAGTGGTAGATGATACATTTCTAAAAGGAAAATACAGAGGGACTCTTCTCACAGCTTCTGCACAAGATGCAAATCATCAAATATACCCCATTGCCTTTGTAGTGGTTGACTCAGAAAACAACGCCTCTTATGAGTGGTTCTTCAACAAACTAGCAACAAACATCCCATCAAGTGAAGAGCTGGTTTTTGTTTCTGAATGTCATCAAAGCATTGCAAGAGCGTTAGAGTTGGTTTACCCAAATGCTAAGCACTATTACTACATATGGCACTTGAAGCAGAATATAATGTCAAAATTCAAGAAGAAGAGTCTGTGTGAGTGGTTTGAACAAGTTGCCAGCAGTTACACAGTATCAGGATTCAACACCTACTTTGAATGCATTACTAATGCTAACAGCAAGATGAAGACATTTCTTGAAGATCTGAAGTTTGAGAAATGGGCAAGAGCTTAATCAAAAGCTGACAGGTACAATATGATGACTTCAAACAATGCAGAGACAATCAATAGTGTATTCAGTGAAGATAGATCATTCTCAGTTATAGAACTACTGAATGCAATCAGAGAGAAACTAACAAAATGGTTCAATGACTGCAGAAAAGAATCTGAGGATAACAACTTTGATCTTCCAAAAAAAATCAGTGATACAGTGTACATAAGATGCAGTGAATCAGGAATGTACACTGTCAAACAACTGAATGACTTCCAGTTTGAAGTTGTTGGTGGCATGAATAGGGTTCTTGTTGATCTGAATCAGAAATCTTTTACATGTAAGGTATTTGATTACGACAAGATACCTTGTGTACACGCGCTTGCTGTCATCAGAGAGAAAAAACTGGCTGTTTTGAGGTATATTAGCACTTATTACATAAATGAAGCTTGGACCTTGGCTTATCAAGAGACAATATATCCAGTGTTACAAGAAGCAGATTGGATTGTGCCAAATGAAAAGGACAGAGATGTCACCCACCATTGGTGCGTAAAATATGCGGTCGACCTAAAAAAAAGGAAGCCTTCAGCTGGAGAATATAGATGAAAAGGATTAAATAGTCATTAGACCAGCTAGACAGTTTATGCTACATTGAGTTTTAGTACATTTTATGTTTTTGTTCTTCTTATATTGAATAGAATGTTAGCTATAACCAGGTTCTTACACTGTCACCAGCTTTTATATAAACTATCACCAGCTTTTAGTTTTTGTTAAAAATGAAATAAATTGATTCAAGTGTTGTTTAGTAAATATAATCTGCCAACAAACCACTTGAGGTGTAACCACAAGCTCTGTCACCACAATTGAAAAAAGTGTAAAGGAGTCTCTCACCAGAAGGACATGTGGTATGTCACCAAAGAAATGGTGTCACCAAAAGAACAACCGTATGCCAATGGGAGAAAATACCCAAAAGGGGATAATGGTAAACAAAGCTACATGTGGTTTACAATAAAAAAAATTAAAAAAAAGTGGGGAAAATGGTGTCACCACACTGAAAACAGTTTCAAAAATTCTGTCATCAGAATGGATGGTCTCACCACAAGTAATGGTGTCACCAAAAGAACAACCCTAGGACAAGGGAAACAAATATCATAAAGGGGATAATGCTAAGCAAAGCAACATGTGGTTTAAAATATAAAAAATAAAAATAAAAAATAAAAAAAAGTGGGGAAAATGATGTAACCACGCTGAAAACAGTGTCACAAATTCTGTCATTAGAATGGTTAGTGTCACCAAACACTAGTAGGGGTAATGCTAAACAAAGCAGTTCAATTAATAGAGATGCATCTTCTATCACCAAAGGCAACCACTAGCACACGGAAAAACAATGTCATCAGCACTGTTACCAGGGTAAAAACAGTAAGCCTGTAACCAGAAATCATCAAACTTTGAAACTAAATTGAAATTATGGAGACTTAAAAAATATAAAAGGCATAATACATAAAATGATTAAAAAGAACATAGATATTAATATGAAAACATTCATTCCAAAATACAACTAACTTGGTTCAAGTATTTCAAAGTGTCACCATGCAACGTACATCAACTAAATATCCCATAATTAGATAAGTAAATGTATTTAGGAATTTCAAAGCAACACTGTCCCAACTACAGAAACTTATGTGATAAACTAAACAAATGTCCATTGCTTGGTGAAGAGACCAGCTGCAATCCTCTCATGATAGGCCTGAACATAGTCGTCATTGATAAGATCCATGTCACCATCAAATACAAGGTGCTCAATGTGCTTTATGGTGTAAACCCCACAGCTACACCTACATAATAAACACACAAAGAAAAAGTGAGCAGATGTAATCTAATGAAACAGAAAATAAATAAATAAAAAGAATAAAAAGATGGCAAACAGAAGGTACCCTTCTTCATTTTGCTTCAAACCCGATACTCTCTCAACAACAAAGGGAGTGTCATCAACATCAGGAAACACACCACTCTTCATCATTAGAATAGGAAGCATTTGGCAAGTCTGAGTAAGCTTCTGAGCTATAACTTCCTCTTTGTAGTAATTATACTGGGAGTCATACACAATAATGTGCTTCGAATCCAACTGAATCTCAAGTGCAACCCAATGCTTGTTATCAATATTAAAAGGGGTTTAGACCTTCTTGACACCTTCCCAAGGCTTCCCACAAGGAGAAGAGAGACCAATGAAATACTTGTAGAAAGACTCATCAATTGTATGGTGCTTTGTAATTAAATCAGGATCGCACGCCCCAATCTTGGTAATAAAAATGGTGTCTAATATAAGACTGGTTGAATGTTTATCAGGAAAGTCGTGAAGGCGGTTTCTCAAATGATAAAGTGATTCATCAATATGCTGTGAAAAGAAAAAGAATAATTCCTAACTGTCACCACACTACTGTCACCAAATGTAATCAACAAGAAAAACACATGTATATAGGACCAAATAACACAAATATGAACTTACAACATCAAGAAGCCAGCTGCCCTTCCCCACCAACTCAGTGAAAAACGACTTGTTCATGTCAGCAGTAAACCCATAAATCATCCCATCACGCCTACAAAAACACAAAAAAAATATAAAAATAAAACCAAAGATAAATAAAATTATAATAGGAAGTAGAAATATAAAAAAGAGAAGATAGATAAAAAAAACAGATAATTACCCAAGAGATGAGAAGATAGATAAAAAAAACAGATAATTACCCAAGAGACCTAAAGCCAGTATAAAAATCAATACGAGCCTCTTTGGTTAGAAAAGAGTTAGTCGGTTCTTTTGGAAGGCGAGACTTCTTTGGTTCACACGGATTTGTATAAGGAGTATGGACTGCAGGGGCAGTTTTCCCAACCCTATGGGAACGCCGTAACGGAACCTCTTCTTTCTGATGGTATGAGCTGCATAAAATCAGTGATGTTATGAAGTAGACTCTCTGTAGTAGAAACATTAACATCAGCAGCAACACTTTCATCATTCACATCAGATGAATAACCAAGAATGACGCCAACACCAGAACTGTCATCAACTGCATCCTTTGAAGCACCAACAGCAGTATCATCACCAACAATGTCACCAGCCACCTCTTTTGCCACACTACTGTCTTTATTGAACTCAAGTGAAGAAAGAACAACAGTAGGAGCAACAATGTCACTAGAACCAGAGTTGTCATTAATTTCATCAGTCGAAACAACAACAACAGTATCACCTCCAACACTGTCACCAGGCACATCTTTTGGCACATTAATGTCAGCAAAGCACTCATGTGAAGAAAGAACAACTTTAGGAGCAACAGAAAGAGCAATATTGGTGGAATCTGATAGAATAACTTCAGTGGGAGCAACACTAGAATCATCAGTTCCATCTGTTGAGATAATGACTAAAGTAGGAGCAACAAAGCCACTGTCATTAATTTCATCAGTAAAAGCAAGAGGAGAAGCTTCAATTCCACCATGTGACACAACAGTTGGAGGCACACCACTGTCAGCAGGAACACCACTGAGATTAAGCTTATCATCTGAAACACCCACTTCAATTGAGACAAACACATCAAGAACAGGAACAGCAATGTCCCCAGTTTTAGCCAGAGAAGCAAGGACTTCAGCAGTAGCAATAGCACTGTCATCCACAATCTTATCAGGAGAAGGGAGTACCATGTCAAATACATAAATACACAAAAGAGAAAGAACAAGGGCATATCACAGACTGTAATCAAACAGATAAACTATTGTCATCAATCATAAGAAATATATCAAATACATACATACACAAAAGACAAAGAACAAGGGCATCCTAAAAAACAGTGTAAAGAATCATGTCACTACAAGGACATGTGGTGTACAGTATGGTTTAGGGTTTAGGGCATTGGCCCTAAACCCTAAATCCTCAACCCTAAACCCTAAAATGTTATGTAAAGTACTTCATTAAGAACTTAGGGGTGTCACCACACGTAAGGGTGTCACCAAAAGGACAACCCTATGACAAGGGAGTCAAATACCCTAAAGGGGCTAATGCTAAGCAAATACTCTGTCAGCGGGAGTAATGGTGTCACCAAAAGAACAACCCTATGACAAGGGAATCAAATACCCTAAAGGGGCTAATGCTAAGCAAATACTCTGTCAGCAGGAGTAATGTTGTCATCAAAATTAATTGTGTCACCAAATGGATACCCCTAGGACAAGGGAAGCAACACCCCTAGGGGCTAATGCTAAGCAAAGATACATCTGGAGTGTAAAGAATCATGTCATCACAAGGACATGTGGTGTACAATATAGTTTAGGGTTTAGGGTTGAGTCTTTAGGGTTTAGGGCCAAGGCCCTCAACCCTAAACCCTAAAATGTTATGTACAATACTTCATTAAAAGATGAGGGGTGTCAACAAGACTAATGTTGTCACTAAAAGAACAACCCTATGACAAGGGAATCAAATACCCTAAATGGGCTAATGCTAAGCAAATACTCTGTCAGCAGGAGTAATGGTGTCATCAAAATTAATTGTGTCACCAAATTGATACCCCTAGGACAAGGGAAGAAACAACCCTAAGGGGCTTATGCTAAGCAAAGATACATGTGTGGTGGAAAAGAATCATGTAACCAAAAGGAATGGAGTCACAAAATGGATACCCCTAGGATAAGGGAAGCAACAACCCTAAATGAGCTAATGCTAAGCAAAGCTTAATGTGGTGTAAAACATTAAACCAGTGGGAATATATGGTGTCACTAAAAGGATAATTCTAAGCAATGAATGGTCTCCCACCATGAATGGACATAGAACAGACTTTAACCAAACATATAAACTACTGTCACCACGCATGAGGAATAGATGAAATACATAAATACTAAGTTCAAAACAAAATCAGTCCAAGGAAGAAATAATGCATCACATCACAAACTCAGAAACCTTATAGAAAACACAAGAATCACAAAACAGACAGACCAATGGCTTACAACATCCTGGAACCAAAAAGGGAAACTGATGTCCCCATGCATGTAAAATTGATCAAACAACTGTGCATAAATGCTAAATTTGAAACGAAATCAGTTCAAGAAACAAAAAATGCATCATATCACAAACTTATAACCGACGAGGAGCAGAGCAACCGGCAAAAATCAGAGAAACGGAGGAAGGAAAACCGACGAGGAGTGAAACGACGTGGAATCATCTGGAAGAGAGACAACGGATGAAGTGGAGAGCCGGAGAGGACGGGAATGATGATGGAAAACCGCACTGCAACTAGCAGTGTTTGAAATATAAAGGCAGGGGTATTATGGGGTTTTCAAAAAAAAATTAGGACATTTAGCAAAAACTGTTTTTAAGTGGACATTTTGCAAAAGGAGGTTGATAAAATGGACATTTGGCTAAAAATTTTCTTTATTTTATTTATATATATTGATTATTTTTTTGGTGAAAAGAATTAAATATACCTAAATTAATTTTTATTGAAATATATGTATACATAAACTGATTTAATTATTTTGTAATGGTATTAATTTATAACTCTATTATACTCGTTTTCATCAATATTATATCATTCAACTAAAAAACTCATTGCACAACAAAAAAACTTTGAAAATGAGTTCATCAACAACATGTTTTCTAGCAACAAATGAAATGACAGATCACAAACCCTAGGGCACTAAGAGCGCCATTGGTGTGCGTCCCTTGACGAACGACAACCGATATCCCTCTTTCCGGTCGATGTTCATGGAAGCTAGGGCATTCTCACCAATAGTGCGAGATTCACCATTGTTGGTTGGGTTGGCTGCGGTCGATACATGTTTTGGAATTAGGGTTAGGACTAGGGTTTCGGCAGTATTTGGGAGAGATGGAGGATATGGGAAAGACCGTACATCTGACACAGGAGAAGTGCGAGACTGTGGCGGGGGAGGAACTAGGAGATTGTGGCTAGGGTTAGGGCTAGGGTTTTGGTGTATTCAGACATGGCTAGTAAGGCCAAAGGTCACGCTGATGAAGGAGTGTCCAAGAAAGATGGTGCTCCAACCAATCAAGGCGTCAAAAATCCTACCGCTGATGGGGAAGGATCTAAGATCCCCAAGAAACCGCCTTGCAAGACCAAGACTAAGGGTTCGTCAACTGTGAAAAAGGAGAATGGCGGCCCACTGGGTGCCAAAAATGGCTCCAACGTCGAGAAACCTAGCGGACAGGCTATCGCTGAAGAGCATGTTAGCCAGGAGAGAAGTGCCCTGTCAGACGTGGATGAGGAAGGCGATTTCCGTTCACTAAGGGAGATCGCTAGGACATCGGGTGCTCGAGGAAGTCGAAGCAAGTCCTGTGATGACCGGCTTCGCATCGCTAAGGGCAAGCGGGTGGATGCTCACGTCCCGGGTGAACCGAAGACAAGCGATGTCATGAAGGGAGCACCAGGTGGTAGCGAGAGAAATCCCAATGACAGCGACGCGAGAAGGCTAAGGATGGTGCCCAGGGAGCGCCTATGGCCAGTGATACGAAGTCGAAGGCTTCCGATGAGCACGTGCCCAGCGATAGCGACAGGGGTGGCAGCGGCAATGATGCTCGGGGTTCCAGTGGTAACCCTAAGCCTGACGATGGATTCCAGGTGCCAAATAGGACCAAGGTGGGTGGAAACAACTTTGCTTCCACATCCAAGGCCAATGCTCAGCCTAATGGTGATCAAGGCAAGACAATCCCTAATGCTTAGGCGACTAAGTCTAAGAAAATTTTCATGAATGCGGGTCTTGGGGGTAAGGTGTCTTACACTAAGCCTACGGAGAAGTTTGTCTTGACCAAGGAGGAAGAGTTGCCAAAAGAAGTGGTGTGGGGATGGTCTTTGCTTGGCCAATACGTTGGCCTATGCCCCGTGAATTTCTTGATCAATGAGTTAAGGAAAACTTGGGGAGTGAAGTGTAGGTTTCGTATTGAAGCAAGATGGATGATATTCACATTCGAATCGGAGAGTGATTGTAATGAGGTCTTGAATGGAGGACCATACTTCATCAACAATAGGCCGCTCATCCTTGAGCCCATTCCGGACAAGTTTTCCTTCAACTAGAAAGACATTTTCACGATACCTTTGTGGGTTAGATTCTATGGCTAGTCGAGGACATATTGGACATCGGAGACTCTTGGTAGATTGGAATTTTTTGTGGGGAATCCTTTGTTCTTGGATAAGGTGACGGAGGAAAGGAAACGTGGAACGTATGCGAGAGTCTTGGTGGAGATTGACTTCGCCCATGATGTTGTGCGTGAGGTTCCCATTCACTTTCATGATGGTGATGTAATTCCTTGTAAGCTTTATATTAAGAACGAGCCATATTATTGCGAGCATTGTTGTAGTTTTGGTCATGCAGCGAGCACTTGCTCATTTCTTGAGAAGAAGACAAAGGTTGGCGCTAATAATATATGGGAATACAAGGCCCCGAGGAGTGATATTCGGAGGAAAAATGTACCGACCAGGGATGGTGGTACCTTGGATGGGAATGGGAAACACAATGGAGAGAACTCAACACCTCCATAGGACTCCATCGTGAAGGACCCTATGTCCCGAACACCGGAGGCCGATGTCTCTAACAACGAGGCTCGTGACGAAGATGATCATTTTAATAAAGAGAGGGATGCTGAGAAAGAGGGTAAGGAAACACTAAAGACCACCGAGTCTAACACACCTCTAAATGGGAGTGAGAGCCGAAAGAACCCTCTACCAAGTGGGGGTGAGCGTGAGGACAATGAAAAGAAAAAGGGCGGGAAACACAATAAGAGTGATACCAATGCTCAATCAAATGGCATCCATGGTGAGTAAAAGAATGATCAATCTCTTGACGAGTCCTCGTCGGAGGAGACGAGCTACTGTGTTGAGGATGATGGTGATGATTCAGACATTTTAGCCGATGGTGGAAGAGGAGGTGCTGAATTTGAAATTTGAAGATGAGGAGGGTTTTATTGTCTACATCTCGAGAGCGGCCTTGAAAAAGGCTAGACGAGAGGTTGTCTAGGCGCTTAGGGCTCAAGTTAAATGACCGAACAAGACTATGAATGGCAAAAATACTCGGAAACCTGACAAGGAGACCGAGAAGGGCTCGCACTCAAAGGTGCACTCATGATAGTTCTTTCGTGGAATGTTAGGGGGCTTTGTCACCCCCCCGAAGCAAAGTGACATCCGGAAGGTTATTCGGGAGTGTAAGGCTAGTGTTTGTGGCTTGTTCGAGACAAAGCTCAAGAGTGTTGCCAATGGGAAATCATTTGTGGAGTCCTTGTCCGATGGATGGAGGTTCTCCACTAATTTTCATCTTCATGCTAGAGGCCGGATTTTGGTGTGTTGGGATCCGCTTGTGATAGACTTGGATGTGTGTAGGGATTCTCCGTAACACATTGCTTGTATGGCTAGATGCAGAACCTCGGGGCTCAAATTTGGGATTTGTTTTGTGTATGGTCTCCACTCGGTGGTGGAGAGAAGGGGAATATGAGAGGCTATAACGGATCTTCTTGGGTCCTTCAATGTGTCGTGGATCATAGCTGATGGCTTCAATAATGTCATGGCGCCAAAAGAAATAATAAACGGTGAGCCCGTGACAATGTACGAGTGCAAGGATATGATTGAGGCTTGCCAAGGCCTTGGGCTTGTGGATGCTCCTTCCACAACGTCGAGCCCTTTCACATGGACTGATTGGACTATTTGGAGCCGGCTGGACAGGGTATTGGTCAATGATTATTGGTTGCATATTGACAGTTCATGTGCCACGAAGTTCTTGGAGAAGTGGTTGATCTCCGATCATAAGCCGTCGGTCACAACAATGAGTAAGGATGCAGTTGGGTGCAACAACTCCTTCAAGTTATATAATATGTGGGTGGAGCATGAGGGCTTCGAACGCATTATGCGGGAGAAGTGGACTACTAACGCAAGGGGCTCGTACCAATTTCGACTTTGTAAGATGTTAATAGGCATAAAGATGCCGCTTAAGGAGCAAAATGGTAGGGAGTTTAGTCACATTTCCTCCCGTACGGAAAGGGAAAACATTGAGTATGCAGCGACATTGGAGGATCTTCGCATACACCCGAACTCGGAGGATCTACGTGGGACTGCCGAGAGGGCTAAGGCCAGGGCACAACACTTGAACAGTGCTGAGAGATCTTTCCTTATGCAGAACACCAAGGCCAAATACATGCTCAATAGTGACCGAGGAACGAAGTACTTCCATGCCCTAATGCGTGCCAACAGCAAGCGTTGGGTCATCACGTCAATTGATAGATCGGATGGGACTCGTACTTCTTTTGGAGTCCGAGGTGAGTCTTGAATTTATATCTTATTTTCAATCGATGTTTGGCTTGGAAGTGGAGGTTTCGGGGGATCTAAACCGGAGGTTTGCTCATGGATCAACGGTTCCCCTGGAAGATGGGAGGATGTTGGAGAGCCCGGTCTCTAATTTGGAGATCAAGGAGGCGCTATGGTCAATGAGGGATGAGAAGATCCCGGGGCTGGACGGATACTGGGCCAAGTTCTTTAAGGTCGCATGGAAGATTGTGGGTGGTGACGCGTGGTGTGTGGAAGGCAAATTCAGCATTGCTTTGGCATATGGCGCTTGTAGGGACAAGGAACCGATGGTGCCTTGGTTTAAAGAGGTGTGGGCCAAGAACAACACGCCGAAGCACATGTTCATCATTTGGCTTGCCGTGTTTGATCACTCCTGCCGACATTGTGATGAAGAGCTTGAAACGCTTGATCGTGTTCTTTTCACCTGCCACTACTCCAAGATGATTTGGAGTGCAGCCTAGCATAGATTCCACATCCCCGCCGTTGCCCAGTCCCTCCACGACGTACTGAGCTGGCTAAAGAGCAACATCACGGGGCATGGTGCCCATGCCCATGCCCAACGCTATGCCTTGTCCGCTACCGTCTACTATCTTTGGCAAGCCCAAAATGCCATGATGTTCGATGGTAATCACATTCCCCCGGAGGTTGTTACTCGGCTGATCATGACACATGTTTTCCGTCCAGGGATGCCCGGGACAAGTCACGCACCCGGTAAAAGTCTTGAGATGCCCGAGCACCAGGCCCTGAGATGGGTGCTCAAGGGATGGGGGGTACCTGGGGTCCCGATGACACTAATGATCCAAAGATGCCCGACGCTAGCGATGGTGTGTTCGATGGTTCCAAAGGTGATCCAAAGGCACTCGACGCCAACACTTATGCATCCCGGGAGAAAGATAAAGGAGTGTCCGATGGCTCGGAGCCTAACGATGGTGCCCACATTGATGGGTCGGCTAATCAGAAGGCCAAATGATCCTTTCAAGCTCCAAATGGTTCTAATGTGGAGGGTTCAAACATTGCATCGTCTTCCAAGACCTTAGGGTCGGGTGAGAGACCCGACCCTAATGTCAACGGTGACTCAGGTAAGCCAATTGAAAATGCGTGGGCAAAGAAGTCGCCTAAGATCTCCTTGAATGCAGGTTTGGGGGGCAAGCTAGAGTATGTGAAGTCTGTTGAGAAGTTGATCTTCAAACAAGCTAAGGCCATCCCCAAGGAAGTTGTGTGGGGCTGGTCACTTTTAGGGCAATACGTTGGGTTCTATCCCGACAATTTTTTAATCAATGAATTGAAAAAGTCTTGGGGCATAAAGTGCAAGTTTAGGATCGAAGCTGGTTGGATGATCTTCACATTTGAATCGGAGCAAGATTGCAACAAAGTCTTGAAAGGTGGACCGTACCTTATTCACGGCAAGCCACTCATCTTGAAGCCTATTTTCGATAAGTTTGCATTCAATAGGAAGGACATCGCCACTATCCCTCTATAGGTTAAGTTCTATGGTCTTCCTAGGACCTATTGGACCTCGGATGCTCTCGGGCGCTTGGCGTCCTATGTTGACAAGCCTCTTTTTATGGAAAAGGTGACCGAGGAGCGTAAGTGGGGCACTTATGCGAGGGTTCTTATTGAGATAAACTTTGCTAATGACATTTTGCGTGAGCACACTATATATTTTGATGATGATCATTATATTGTGTGTAAGTTTGTCATTGAAAATGAGCCCCTATATTGCAAAGTGTGTTGTTCATTCGACCATGCAGATTCTACGTGCACCTTTAATGAGAAAAGGGCCAATGTTGGGGTCAATAATAGGTGCGATCCCAAGGCCCCTTGGAGTGACACTCGGAAGGGCAAGCAACCAATCGGGAATGGTGGTGACTTGGGAAAAGATGAGAACAGTGGAGTGCCACCACCGAATGACTCTAATGGGAAAGACCCTATGTCCTGAACAGTGGGCGGCGATTCCTCTAACAACGAAGACCGTGATGGTGATGTTCATCAGGAGAGTGATAAGAATGTTGGGCATGTTGAGGTGGGAAGAAAACACAAGTTAAAGGGGATGATCCTATCCCTCCTAAGAAGAATGTGAACCGTGACCAAAATCCACAAAAGGATATGAGGGAAACACAAGGTGAGGAAGGTAATGGGAAACACCAAGAGAGTGAATCACATTCTAATACACACGACATATCTAATGATAGTGAAGAAGTTAATGAACATACACTCGACGAGTCCTCGTCGGAGGAGGATACTACCCGAGTTGAGGATGATGGTGAAGCCTCGGACACTCATGTCGAGTTTAGAAGAGGTGGTGGCAAGGATGATGAGGAGGTGCCGTTCGAGAAGAAGATGTCTGAATCGGCAAGGGAGAAGGATCAAAGGGAGGTAGTGATTGGACTTCATGCTAACGCCAAATGGCCTCCAAAGAAGTCAAAAAAGGGCAAGGGTGGGCAACATGGTCAGGAGGAAATTGGGCATGAAAACCACAAGGAGGTGCACCAATGATAGTTCTCTCATGGAACGTTAGGGGGCTTAATCATCCCCCAAAACAAAGTGATGTTCAGAAGGTTATTCGTGAGAATAATGCGATGGTTTATGGGTTGTTTGAGACAAAAATGAAGAGTAATGCCAATGGGTCTTCCCTTATGGAGTCTTTGGATGCGGGGTGGAAGTGGGTCACCAACTTTCATCTTCATTATAGAGGCCGTATTCTTGTTTGTTGGGATCTGATCTTAGTCGATATTGATATTTGTGGTGCCTCGGCTCAACACATTGCTTGTGTGGCCAAGTGCCGAACCTCGGGGATCAAATATTAGTTATGCTTTGTGTATGGACTTCACTCGATTGTGGAGCGAAGGGAAATTTGGAACATAGCCTCAGATCTTTTGGGGGCTTATGTCTTGCCGTGGGTCTTCCTTGGGGATTTTAACAATGTTATGACTGCTGATGAGAGAGTTAATGGGGAACTAGTCACCATGTATGATTGCAAGGACATGATTGATACTTTCCAAAACCTTGGTCTCTCGGATGCTCCTTCGATGGGTTCTAGTCCGTTCACTTGGACAGATGAAACCGTTTGGAGTAGACTTGATAAGGTGATGATCAACAACGAGTGGATGCATATGGACACGATGTGCTTGGTGCTCTTCCTGGATAAGTGGCACATATCCGATCAGAAGCTGGCCATTGTGTCTTTGTCTAGGAATTCTGGTGATCGAAAGAGGAGTTTCAAGTTTTGCAAGTGCGGGAGAAGTATGTCACCAATGCTAGAGGGTCCAACCAATTTCGGTTGTGCAAGCTTTTGAATGGGATGAAAGCTCCTCTTAAGGAGTTAAATAGGAGGGAGTTTAGCCACATATCCAAGAGGGTGATGAGGGATAACCAAGCCTATGCAGACCGGTTAGAGGAGTTCCGTGATCACCCAGACTCTCATGTTCTTCTTAGAGCTGCTGAGAGAGTAAAGTTGGAGGCCCAACGCTTGAACCGGGCCGAGCGTTCTTACTTCTCCCAAATGGATAAGGCAAAATATGTACTTAACAGTGACCGAGGGAGCAAATACTTCCATTCGATGATGAGGGCCAATGGAAAAAGACAACACATTGCATCGGTGATCAGGAGCGACAGGAGCCAAACGTCCTCGGCTAAGGAGGTTAGTGATGATTTTGTCTCTTATTTTCGTTCTCTTTTTGGATCGGACATGGATGTCTCGGAGGAGATACACCGGATATTTTCTCATGGAGCCACAGTGCCTCCGGACGATTGCATGATGCTTGAAAGCTAATGCTGAAATTAAAGAAGAACTTTGATCCATGGGGAAGAAGAAGGCCCTAGGCCCAGATGGATTTTCGGCTAAATTCTTCAAAGATGCGTGGGAGACCGTGGGTGGTGAAGTATATGCGGATGTAAAGGAGTTCTTTCATAGTGGTAGGCTCCTCCGCCATTTGAACCACACGATCATCCCTCTCATCCCTAAGGTGGACTGTCCAAGCCGAGTTGAACATTTCCGCCCGATCTCTTGCTACAATGTCATGTACAAGCTCATCACCAAGATAATGACGGGGTGCCTTGGTAGTTGTTTGGGTGGGGTCATAGACTAGGTCTAAAACACCTTTGTTGCTAGGCGGCAAATGGGTGACAATGTACTACTTGTTCAAGAACTACTCAGGCGATACAATGTGAATCGGGACACGAAAAGGTGCTTTTTGAACATTGACCTTGCGAAGGCGTACGATACCATCTCTTGGAAGTTCCTTAAGTTTGCCATGACGGAGATTGGACTCCCCTCCAAGTTCATCTCATGGGTCATGGAACATGTTTCGACCGCTTTGTACTCCATCAAGGTCAACAAGGACAACCATGGGTTCTTTCCAGGGAGGAGGGGCTTGAGATAAGATGATCCTCTCTCTCCGCTCCTCTTTGTTATACGGATAGAGTTCTTTTCCTGATTGATCAGGAAAGAGACCGCTCGGCCTGAGTTCTCATTCCATTAATATTATATTGCTCCAAGCTTCGCCTCACACATCTAATATTTGCCGACGATGTGGTTATGATCTGTCATGGGGATTTGGCATCGGTGAAGATCCTCATGGGCTGTTTGAAATCTTTTGAAGAAGTCTCGGGACACAAGGTCAACTTGGCCTAATCATCGGTGTTTCTTGCCTCAGTACCTCACTCGGAGAGAGGCGCCTATCATTGTTGAGACGGGGTTTAGCGAGGGGATGTTTCCTTTCCATTACTTGGGCATCCCCATTAGTCCTAATGGGCTCCAGGTCGTTCACTATCAGCCCTTTCTTGATCAAATTGGGAGGCCTCTTAGCGCGTGGGCAAAGAAAAGCATATCCTTTGCGGGGAGAATGGAACTCATTGGAGCGGTTTTGCAAGGTTGTGAGGCGTTTTGGCTCTCATTAGTATCAGTTCTCGTGCTTGTTATTAGCAAGCTTGAAGCCATTTGCCGGAACTTCTTATGGAGAAAACCCAAGGTACGATGGAAACACATTTGTTTGTCGAGGGACAAGGGAGGTCTTGGGTTGCGTGACCTACGCACGTGGAATTATAATTTCATGGCCAAGCATTATTGGCGCATCTTGTCAAGGCGTGATTATATGTGGGTCTGATGGGTTCACCATCACTACCTTGAGTTGATTGATATCCAGGACTAGGCTCCCCACAGGCATGACTCCACCTTGATCAAAGCAATTTTGGATACCCATGATATGGTTGACACCCTTGAGGGTAGAGACCTTCCCACTGATGAGTTACTTGAATCATGGTGTCTAGGGGAAAATTTATGCGTATCGATTGTCTATGATGCTTTGAGGGACAGGTTGTCGAGGGTACACTGGACGAGAGAGGTGTGGGTCAAGAACAACACACCCAAGCATATGTTTGTCCTTTGGCTCGCTGTCTTAAGGAGACTCTCCACCTTTGATAGGTTGTTCTACCTTGATGTGGACCATGGTTGCCGATTATGTGGTGCAAAACTTGAAACTCACGAGCACTTATTTTTCCAATGCTCATATGCCAAGGAGATATGGAGCGCCGTCCAGCAGCGGTTTCGGATCCCTGGCGTTGTCAACTCAGTGCCCAGGGGTTTACGGTGGCTTTGGAGGCCTGCCAAGGGACTCGGGTGCCTTGCTGAGGCCCGACGCTTTGCTCTTTCTTCTACGGTGTATTACCTTTGGCACGCTTGCAACACAAGGATCTCCGAGGACAATCTTGTTCCCTTTGATATGGTGATCCGCCTGATTATGAACCATGTGTACCGGTTGTTGCATGATTCTTTCCCATTGGTTATTGTGGACACTTTGTAGGGGACTTTTGTATGTTTGAGCGTGACTGATCCTTTCTAGCTCTTGTATCTCCGGGAAGCCTGCGTGGTGGCCCAGGATACCTTTATGATCTATTATTCATATGACAATTTGGTGATTGTACGAGCCCTTTAGAGAATATTTACTATATATATTTACCATCCATCCCCCATAGAAAGGGGTTGGTTTCGCAAAAAAAAAAAAAAAAAAAAAAAATATAACTGCACTTCGCGATCTCTTTTAAATCATACAGAGGTACCCAAAAGCCACCCTTTACCACGTGAGCTTTCTTTTTCTGGCCAGCAAGCCCCGTGTCTTTTCTCATGCGAGGAGCTTGTTTGAGACCATAAAGTGCCTTGTCCAATTTGTAAACATGTTTGGAAACTCTTCATTTTCAAAACCTGGAGGTTGTACAACATAAACCTCTTCTTCCAAAATACCATTTAGAAAAGCACATTTGACATCCATTTAAAGAACTTTAATGTCAATGTAAGAAGCAAATGCGAGTAATATACGAATTGCCTCTAACCTTGCTACGGGAGCAAAAGTTTCCTCGTACTTTATACATTCCTCTTGGTTGTATCCTTCAACCACAAGTCTTGCTTTGTTCCGAATGATCTTACCAGCTTCATCCAATTTGTTCCTGAAAACCCATCTAGTACCGATAACTGATTGATGCGTGGGTCTTGGTTGGAGAGTCTATACTTTGTTCCTTTCAAATTCATTCAACTCACTTTGCATTGCAGTGATCCAATCTGAGTCTTCAAGTGCTTCTACTGGTGTTTTTGGTTCTACAAGAGAAACAAACGCATAGAAAGCACAAATATTTTTTTAATCTAGTGTGGGATCTGAAATGATATCCTAGGCTGAATGAGATGAAGCATCCTTAAACTTTCGTCCTTTAGGCCCTTGATCATTCTCAACAAAAGTTGGTCTATCCTCAAGGTTTTGAGGCATAGTATTGGAACTAGGTTCTTCGTTACTTGTGTTGCTCATGTCCAGACTTTGAAGTTGCTTCTCAAGGTATTGAGACAACTCGTTAGTATCCTGGATTTGTTCTTGCATGTTGTGTTCTTGGTCCTTCTTGGGGTCTGATTTGTCTTCTTCTTCTCCATCAGAATCATGCTGATTTAGATTTAGATCTGCAAAGATTTCACTCAACACACCATTATTGCTTTCATCAAATACAACATGGATACTTTTCTCAACAATCTTGGCACGCTTGTTATAAACTCTATAAGCTTTGCTATTAGAAGAGTAACCAAGAAATATACATTTATCACTACGTGCATCAAATTTTCCAAGGTTGTCTTTGCCATTATTATGGACAAAGCAAGTACATCCAAAAGGTTTAAAATAAGAAATATTCGGCTTTCTTCATTTGAAAAGCTCATAAGGAGTTTTCTTTAAAATGGGTCGAATGAAACAACAATTTAAAATATAATTGGCGGTACTGACCGCCTCGGCCCAATAAAATTTAGGTAAAGCATTTTTTAAAAGCATGGTGCTAGACATGTCCTCTAAAGTGCGGTTTTTTCGTTCCATAACTCCATTTTTATTAAGGAGTTCTAGGAGCGGAAAAATTATGCGAAATACCATATTTTGCACAAAATAAATCAAATTTTAATTGATCAAATTCCCTACCATGATCGCTTCTAATAGAAACGAATGGTATGTTTTTCAAGGTTTGCAACTCTTTACATAATTTGAAAATTCGAACAAAGCCTCATATGTTTCTGTAAGAAATTAAATCCATGTAAATCCAGAAAAATCATCAATAATAACTAGGATGTACTGTTTACCCTTTGGAGATTTGACGCGCATAGGTCCGCATAAATCCATATGAAGTAGTTCAAGGGGGCGAGAAGAACTTACAACCTTTTTGAGCTTGAAAGAGCCACAAGTTTATTTACCTCTAGTGCACAACTCATTACTCTGGAAATTTAGATCAGGTAAGCCTCTTACTAGATCTCTTGATTTCAGCTTCCTCAGGGTATGCATGCTCACATGGCCTAGTCTTCTATGCCAAAGACTTGGGTCGTCGGTCAAGGCCTTGAGACACTTGAGATTGGTTCCTGAAATTTGGTTAGCATTCACAACATATGTATTGTTATGCCTATGAGCAGTGAGAATTAGATCTCTCGTCACTTCATTTTTAACCTCGCACTTGTGCTTGTCAAAGTCGACCTTGTTCCCTTTATTACATAATTGAGAGACACTACGAAGATTATACTTTAGTCCATCAACAAGTTATACATCTTTGATACAATTATTGGAATTATTACCAATGTTACCTATACCGACAATGTTGCACTTCCCTTTATCACCAAGCATTATGGTTCCGGTGGTTTGCTCCTTTAGATCATGAAATAGTGATTTCTTTCCACTCATATGCCGAGAGCATCCATTATCCATTTAGGCTCTTTTTTCTTGGTGATATCCTACAAAACAATCATCAACCTTTTCGGCTAGACCAATAGACAAATTTAGATTCATAATGGGGGTAGACCATATTGGGTAACCCAGTCCCTTTAGGAACCCAAACTTACTTAATCTGTTCATTTAAACGCACGGGAAATGTATTTCTAATGATATGAGGATCCCTTCGCCTATAGGGGCTAGTTTATAGCCTATACCACTTCTGTTGATAGATAGTTGTTGTTCACCCAACATCTTATCAAGATTGGCTTTGAATCTAGTGAATTGAATAAGTGATGCTTGCTGGTCTTTACACTTTTTAGTCAACTTAACCTTGTCATTCTCCAAATCATCACGGCGAAGCTTCAGAGAAGATAGGTTTTGTTTGAGATCAGAATTCTATGATATCACGGCCTTGACTTTAATGTCAAGGACCCACTGATAAGCTTTAAGATTGCTTATTTCCAACGACATTTCACCTATGCTCTTCTCTTGATCTTTTAGCCTCTCCTTTTAAGATATTGATTTCTGTGTTGTAACTCTCTTCATTAGAAATCATATGTTTTAGAAACTCGGATAAATAGTGTTGTTGCAGGAGGATGGTCAAGTATGAAAGAAATAAAGTTCAGACTGACTTCCCTGTCTCAGCAAATAAATACAAGACTTCCTCCCGTTATAGTAGAAGGTTGTCAGGATCGAATCCACGAGGAAGCACGTCAGCAGTTCTTAGGTAGCAACAGATTCTCACAGACAAGCAATAGAAAAGACAGAAACAAAGAAATAAAAGCAAAGCAGAAGCAAGACAGAAAATAACGAAAGAAAGTAAAGAACAAAAACAAACGAAAGTAAAGAACAAAGCAAGGCAGAAGCGTACTCGATCTCGACAAGCTGGTACTCGAGATCGACAAACTGTAAAAACAGAAACTTTCAACTCGACGACAGAAGCAAAAACTCAACTCGACCTACACTAAAGCCGTACTAGATATCGACTAAGGTCCTACTCGATATCGACGAGACTCTCCTCTGTATCGACTAAAAAGACAGAAACTTTAAATTTCAAATTTCGAACACAGAACTCAGATTTTCGACTGAAATAAATCAATATAATAAAAGACTTCCAAGGCCAGGGTATCAACACCACAACGATAACCATGCAAAGTAACACATAAAGGCATAAAAGATCATGCTTTCCATCAAACAACTTTCATTGTTAACAAATAGGCATATAGAGGCTTTCGCATAAACCCTAATTGTTACTAACCCTTTTCACATAATTAATCCAAGTTGTATTAAGATCACTTTCGGTTCAATAATACAAACAAGGATCACCTTCAACTCTCGCAAAAGAATCATGCTCATAGGGATAGAAGATGAATTGCATAAAAATATCTGACCTTTACTGCATCATCTCACATGGCCACCGTCGGGCTCACCCCAACCCCAGAAGTGGGTGGACTACTCGCTCTTCATCGTCAAGAAAGACATCAAATAACAAAAGAAACTAACTTGCATTGAATTAAATAAAGAAAGCTTACAACCCACAAGACAAATCCGCTTTCGCCTTTCCACCTTGCTTGCTACAAACTCTCTCTCTCTCTCTCTACTCCTACTTACTTCTCTCTCCCTAAGATTGTCTGATTGAAAAAATATGAATGAAAAACCAGCCCCTAAGGCTTTATTTATAGCCTTCTATTCCTTGCTAATCAAGGATAGAATCTTCTATCTATATCTAAACTATATCTAAAATGCTTAAGGATAAATAAAAGCAATAAAGAAATTAAATCTAAATATATCTAAATTGTCTCAAGTGGATAAAACTATCTTCCATGATAGATGTAGATAAAATCGGATAGATTTTGGTCTTCTCGGCTTCCAAGGAATCCTAACTCTACTCGGACTGCTCACGTCGACGCAATTCCAGAAGCTGTTCTACTCGACTTCGACAAGGGCTCGTCGATGTCGACTAGGATTCGTCGTCGACTGGACTCCTCGAGTGACTCTGCTCGACAAGGCTTGGACAAGGCTCCTGGGCGTCGTCGATCTCGACAAGGCTCATCGACATCGAGTTGGGTTCTTCCTTTCCGCTTCCGCGAGTTGCCTCTTCCGCTGGAGCGAGGTCGTCGATCCGCAGGTGCGAGAGCCCCCTTCCGCTGGAGTGAGTTGGCTTCTCCGTCGGCTTGGTGCATCCCGCTGGCAGCGAGTTTTTTCGCGGCAGCGAGCGGTCCGCTGCAGCGAGTCGAGTCGCTGGCAGCGAGTGCCGCCTGGTCGACCTCGGCTTGTCGACTCCGGGTTTGGCGCTGAAGTGTCGTCGATCTCGACTAGTGCTCGTCGAGATCGAGTAGGGCTCCGGAGCTGGGTGGGTCTGGCTCGGCTTTCTCGACCAGGCTTTGTCGACCAAGTCCGCCTGGGCTCTCTATTCGACATCGAGTAGGATGTATTCGACATAGAGTATCCCTGGCTCTAGCTTGGTTTGTCATGGTTCTGTACTCTCGGATTCTGGACTTCTGTAGTTGTTTTCCGAGCTTTTCTGAACTTCCTTAGAATTGCTGTAAAACGTCTCGAATTCTGCGATTTTAAACAAAAACTGGTGTAGATTCCATAATTTGGCAAATAAACATAAACTACATAGATTCTGTACTATCTAACCCAAATGTATGCAAAGTATGCAGAAAACGATATTAAAGTTACTGTAAAATATGGCAGATTTAGCTCACAACAAATAGCATGAGGAATAGATATCAAATTTCTTACCAATTTCTCAAGGTCTTGATTCTTAGTCTCGTTATGTTCAGCCATCAAGCATAGATTTGCTTGATCTCCTTCTGTGTCTCAATCACTCGAGAAATCCGAGTCACTCCAAGAGGCTACCATAGCTTTCTTTCTTTGCTCACTTATTTTGTACTTGTTTCTTTTCTTCATAGGACATTCCTTCACAAGGTAATCTGTTTCACCACATTCGAAATATGTTAGTACTTTTGGCTTTTCAGATGGGATATAAGACTTACCTTTGAACATAGATGATCCAGCATGATCTCAGATTATTCACAATTTGAGTGAATATCGTAAACATTTCCTTCACTGTTTCATCAGGATTCATCTTGAAGAGCTCATATTGTCGAAGGAAGATGATGATCTTGCTTTCTTTGACTTGACTGGTTTCTTCATATGTGACCACCACCTTGTCCCAAATCTTCTTGGCACTCTTGCAAGAAGAAACACAATTAAAATCGTTAGCATTAAGTCCACTATATAATAAATTCATAGCTTTATAGTTCTTCGCGATGTTCTCCAGATCCGTTTGATTGTATTCGTCTTCTGCCTTTTCCACATCTTTTCCTATTGCATCAAGGTTCTTTGGAACGTGTGACCATTTCTTGATGAGATCCCACATCTCTAGATCTTGATCAATAATGAACATCTACATCAAAGATCTCCAGTGAATGAAGTTATTGCCACCAAATAGTTGAGGTCGGTTAGTTGATCTCCCTTGGGCAAAACCTCCATCATCTAAGTTAGACATGTTAAACTCACAACATGGTTAGATAAAAAAGTGAGTCAAGCTCTAATACCAATTAAATAGTCTAACACGTAATGAGAAATAATCTAGAAGGGAGGGGGGGGGGGGGAGGGATGAATATAGTATATACAATTTTCGCAAAACAAAAATCTTTTCACAGTTTTTCCAAAACAACTTGTCAAGGCCTTGATATAGCTATCAAAACATGACAAATTGAAAACCAAGAGAATCAAAGCAAATAAAGTAAATGCGGAATAAATAAATGACCAAGTGAATTGTTAACGAGGTTCGGCACGAACTTGGCCTACGTCCCCGCATAGGGTTATCCAAACCGTAGGACTCAAAAGCATCTTATTTCACTTTCCTTAGAGCCCTAGAATATCCTAGAAGAACTTCCCCTTATTCTATACAACGCCTCACCGATTCTATTCTAAAAACCCAACCTTACAAGTGAAATAAAGCCCTCAACACACATCGGAGTGTGTTTTGCTTGAGTATGAAATACTCTTAGTGTGAGATAAATAAATTGTACGATATGCTCTAGTGTTTTCCTCAACTCTCAAAACGTAAACTAGCTAAGAATAATGAGAACTTGCGACACTGAGATGATGAATGCTATGGAGAACTTGTGATCGCCTGAACTTTTTGCTATAATGTTGTGTATCGATCTTCTTCATGCATTCATCTATTAATAACCTTCCAAAACTTCATGGAGGATTGAGAGACGTTTGAATTTAAACATCTCCAAATCTTATCTTTTCATAACTCCAACAGACAATCTTCAATATCTCATCAATAGCCAACCATGCACACTTCTGGAAGATTTTGATGGAGCGAATCGATGGATAGTCCTTATATAGATTTTGCGCCCAATCTTGAAAATATCTCAATATCAAAAACTTTCTACAAAATCAAGTAAGGACCAATATTGAGGCTCATATGCTTAATCTCATATGGCCCAAAATATATGATCCAACACCATTTCCTGCAAGATGAAATACCAATATATAAACTATAGAATTCAAAACGTATTGGGATCAACCATTTTTGCCTTGGTTTCAAGACCTTGAAACCAAGTCTAGTTTTGTCTTTCATCATCCTTTAGTATCGACCTACTGGTTAGCATCTCAATGTCTTACAATCAAGGTGGAGTCTTAAGAAAGAAAAGGGAAATTTTGGAAAAACAATCATTAGAAAATAAGAACATGCCTAACGCTATTTTCATATCTACGTATGCGGATATGATGATTCATGGTTTGGTTGGAAACTTGGAATAGATGATTCGTCTTCACATATCTAGGAGATTGAGTCATGTTGTATATGTTTTCTGGTAGTTTTATTTTGTTAGTGCTTGGCTTACCCCACACCATCTAGCTTCATCAGTAGAAGTTTGGATATTTAGTTTTGCCTAGTTTTTTCGTCGTCTTTCTCCTCCAACTTCAATTCCATTGGCTTTCATTTGTCTGATGTTGATCATCGACTTGGTTGTTTTTTTGTGTGCCTCTTTATTTTATTGTTTTGACATGTCTTTTGATTTATGAAGGTTTGTCAGTTAATTGATTTTATCGTTCTATCAAAATATCAAATTTATTTGAACTGATATTTTGACTCATTTTCTTATTAAAAGAAACTATTACCTTTATTTTAAAAAAGGATATTATAGTGAATATACCAAAAGAAAACCGGACTTGCAAATGTAACTCCCCCTCTAGAAAAATTTGCATGAAGAGAATTTGAACCTACAGAAATGCAAAACTAACCGGTTTTAAAACCGCACACACAAGTAAAGAAAGAAGAGAAAAGATAGAGCATTCAATTTGCTAGGAGGAATGGGAAAGAGAGAGGGGGTATAATGCAAGAGGGGAAGGGGAGAGCATTAAATATATTGTAGAGGATGGAAGAGGTATTAAATGCATTAGGGGAGGGGAGAGAAGGGGAGAAGAGAAGGAGGACATTAAATGCAAAAGGGGGTTATCAACTTTTTGAAGAGGAGAGAGGGGGATGAGGAAGAGAGGAGATTTTCGACGCGTGTAAAAAAGAAGAATTCAACAACCACTCAGAATATACATGCCAATAGTAAGAATAATAGAGCCGGAAGAAAGAATATTTGTGCTAGGTTCTTGTTTTTCAATGTCGTGACATTTTTTGGTACATACTCATTATTTTCAAAGCTCCTCCAAGTGTCAATGTTCAATAGATGGATCACGTCCGGTTCATGAAGAAATTGAAAGCATTCGAGTCTGGGTCATCAGCCAAAGGTGATCCATCTGCTTGTTGTTGGATATCTTGGCACTTTGTAACCATGGACTTTGTTGGTTTTCGTCGTGGACTTTGCTCGCTTTTCTTGTTTTTAGGACTGCACTTTTTATTGATTTTAGGATTTTTGCAATACAACTTTTGCTGGTAGTAGGATTCGTAGTTTTGTTCGCTTGACTCGTAAACTTCATGGATTCCTTAGCAAGTCATAGGTGTCAAAACATCATTGGCATAAAAATTTATTTTTACGGCACGAGTTTACTTGTTAGTTGCACATAAAATATCTTATTTGGCACGTAAATTTTATCTGGTACGTAGGTTTGGACTTGGGTGCATTTCTGAGGAGCCCCATTCACTTACGACCTGCATTTACTCGTTGATGGCACGTGTTTACTCGTTGGTGGCACGTAAAACATATTGGCTGCCACGTTAAATTTTTTCATGTTTTACATGTTCAATTAACTTGAAAATGTATGTGTTTTAGATGGTTCGGCTTTTCCTACATACTCCACGTGTGATTAAAATAGAGCTCAAATTTGCATATTTAAAGCGAAATGCCTGGTTTACATGGACACATAGTCGCACCACGGACCTAAATGTTCGGAAACACATGAGAGAGAGAGAGAGATATATATATAATTTTTTATTTGGGACGAATCCTCCACTATCGCCAGTGTCATCGTCCACTTGAAATGGATGACATCATTCCTTCTTCGTATCGGATAGACGGATATGCATGTCAACTCCAAGTCGAAGCAAGTTGGGTCCACCCCCAACTTTCCCATGATCATGCTCCTCACCGGTGCTGCCCAAAATTGAATCAGCACTGCTTTATGCGAATTTCACCCTTCGAACACCCAACCCTTTCGTCCACGTTCCCACCAATCATCAGACACGAGAATGAGAAAGACCGAGTCTTTCTCCCCTGTGAAAATAAGAGAAGAAGATGTTCTTATCACTATCGATTGGGGATATAAAATGGATGGGGAGTAGCCATGATTGTAAAAGGAATACCACAAGCATACTTGCCCATTTTCGCTACTATATAAGGTCTGAACTTGGGACGTGTTATCCTTCTTATGGCGTGAAATATTTCTTTGTTATCCCGGATTCCCTTTGGCTGGCATGCAACCGAGATATTGGATTGTTTGTCCTCAAGTCAGCTTCAATTGCGGCCCTTCAAGACCCCCTCCCCTCTTGAGTTGTGTTGTACTTTTTGATATGTCTTTACTGCCTTTATAGGACCTCCCCAACCCCCTAAGTTCCTCTATCTCCCTCCCTCTCTTTTTTTAGGCGGGAACTCCTGAGAGTATTAAATATCCTTGCTTGTATTTAATTCAAATCTCTCTCCCACACTTTTAATTTCTCTCTTCTACAACCCTCTGTCTTTTTTTTTATGTTCTGTAACCTTGAACCGATACACAAGGTAATTGTTTTTTTACAAAAGTAACCCCCTGTAATTTTCCCAATGACACTGCCATTTTTGCAACCAGTGGCGGCCGCAGGAATCGCTAGAGGGGGGGGGGCAAAATTGTTTGTTGGGGGAAAAAATTCCACGGTATATATAATAAAGACTTTTTTTAAAATATATTGAAAGAAAACTATAAATTGTGATATAAATATGATATTTTATTACAAAAATTAATGCAATAATTTAATAGTTTATATGTGTGTAGCATGATTAAGATTTTTTTTTTAAAAAAAATTGAAAGAAAATTACAAATTTTTTAAAGAATTTGTCATTGGTGAAAAAAAAAAATTGATAAGATTGAAAACTATGACACAAAACCCCATAAATTGTGGTTTAACTAAAAAAATTTCATAGGAATAAAAATTAGAATAATTATTTAAAATATATGTGTAACATAAAGAATAATCTTATGAAAATATTAAAAGAAAAATATAAAATTTGATTTAAATATGACATTTATAATAGGGAAAATTTAGTTGGAATAAAAAATAGGGGAAAAAAGGGTAGGAATGAGATTTGAACCCATAACCCTCTTGGATCTCTTTTCCTTCATTCCCTCATTTTCAACAACTAAGCTAGATGGTTTTAGTGTTCCCTTTCACATTTTTTAATATTTTTAACATATATACTAGGAAATTACGTCGCCGAAGGTTGGGGCGGCCGCCCCTGTTTGCAACCCCATTTATTTTTGATATATTGATGCAAAATAGCCTTAAAAAATACCAATTTATAGTGTTGTTCAGTGGTGTGCTAGAGGCAATATACTAATGATTTCATAAACACAAACTTTCATATAATTAATTAATAATTAAGTGCAATTAGGTCGGATTCTCTCGACATAAGAGTCCCGACAAATGATCAAACATGAGGTTTGCAGAAGTATATTAAAAAGGACCATGTGGGTTCATTGCATATTAATGAAAATAATAAACTACCTTAAAATTTCCATATGCAATGCATGCATATAAATTACAGTAACTGTTCTATACGTAATGGATATGTATTTATTTTTAGATTAGATGCTAACTTCAATGTTTTCTTCTTCAAAAAAGAATTCAAATCCAACCTCTTAAGGGCGAGCAGAAAACTCCAACCTTTTGTCTTAAACAATTTAAAAATACATACACGTAAGAGATGTAAAAATTACGGTTGGCATGTTACGGTAACCATCTAAAAATGGTGATTACTATGTACCAACCACAAACCGGTGGTACGTAAATTTTCATACCACGTACCAATCACAAGTCGTGGTTACCGCATATGTGGTAACCAAGATTTGTGGTTACCATCGGTACATTACCATGGTTACCAAGCTGTAATTCTATTTGTATTTTTTTGAAACCCCTTGGCTGTCGTCCGATAGTCATCAAAGTTATCAAACGAAAAAATATGGTTACAAAAAATAATATGATTACCACTAATTAAAACTTCAAATAAATCAAGTACAAACCAATTCAAACCAATTCAAACCAATCAAGTTCAAAGTCTTGAAACAAACCAAATTCAATTGTTCAAATATTCAAAATATTCCTGCAAGTTCAAACAAAACAAATTCAAAGTCTTCAAAAATTCAAAATGTTCCTACTGTTTTTATTAGAAAATGTAAAAATGACCAATTTAGGTCAAAATCAAAACACAAAATATAAATTAAAAACTTAAAACTTAAAGGTAATAACAACAAAATATTAAATAAAAAAAATTAATATATATACTTGGTAACCACGGTATTCAAATTTCATTACCATTACCGTACCATCTTCACGTGGTTACCACCAAGATGGTTACCACCATGTTGGTTACCACAAGTGTGGTTACCAACATAGTCGGTTTGTGGTTGGTACGTGGTTGGTATGGTAATTTCTGTACCATTTGCCAGCCCTAGTAAAAATGACGCACTACGTAGTACGTACACATTATTAGACACACTATTACTTTCGGCAAAAATTGATGGCATGTCACTGGATTTTTTTTTTTATGACGAGGAACCTACCTTCGATGGTAAATCTCATAAACCTCAAGTACGTAATCCAGCCGATAAGCGTTATGTACAAAGTAAATCGACTTGTACCGACCGATTCGACCCAGTAATAAGGTGTGCAAGGCTGATATTCCGTAGAGGGGATGAAAATCAATGTTTCGGGGGGAAATATTTTTGAAATATTATATCATAAGGTGTATATATATATATATATATATATATATATATATATATATATATATATATATATATATATATATATATATATATATATATATATATATAGAGTGGTTCCCTTGTGCACACCACTTAGACCTTTAGAGTGTATTTAGTGCACAACTATAATCCACATTGATGGAGAAGATTTGGAAGGCCAAGATTAAAATATATTTTTTTTTTACAATTTAAATTGTGGGGCCACAATGCCACATGCTAAAAAGTAAAAACACCACTCTCCCTTCCCATTTCAGTTGGTGCTTGTATCACCATTCACCCCATTCTCTCTGTCTCTCTTTTATGAACGCTTTTTCTTCTTCTTCTTCTTTTTTAAATTTTTTTCCGTTTGTTTTTTAACCAATTCTTTCTTGTTCTTTTTCCTTTTTTTGTTTTTGTTGTTGTAAGTTTCGTTTGTTTTTTAAATTTACCAATTTAACCGAATAATATTTGACATCCTACCGAATAATATTATGTTATCTTTTTTCCATCCAGTTAATATAAAAATTTACCAATTCAACTGAATAATTTGTTACATCCTACTGAATAATGGGTTTTTTTTGTTACATGCTACCAAATAATGTTTTATATTTATTTCACTGAAAATGTTTCACATTTGTTTCACATTGACATCTCATCGTTGATAGGTTGCGATTAAAAAAAATGTCTTCTATAAACGAATAATCATTAGAAATTCACCGAATAATCCTTTTATTCCAACGAATAATCCTTAGAAATTCACCGAATAATTCATGGTAACGAATAAAATTCACCATATCATATTTCCTTATAAAAAATGACAATTGCCGTGAATAATCTTCAGATATTCACCGATTAGAGACTCTTTTCTAGACCTGAATTCCACCGAATATTGCATCAATGGCGAGAAAAATCTTTATATATATCAAACTCAAAAAAGATACCCCTGTATTTCCGAATAATCTACCAAAAAGTAATGAATAATTTTTAAAACATAAAAGAATAATGAGCAAATTAATATAATTAAATAATAAATTTGGAAACTATTCTTAAAAATCTTTTAAGAGAATAACAATATTTTTTTAAATTCTACATTCACATAAGACGAGCATGTATTAATTTATTATATTACATATAGTAAATAATGAAATTAGCTTTGTTTGTTATATGTACATACGGGATTACAATAACCATAACCAATTACAATACATATACTGTAACAATTATATTTATTGTAATAATTAATGTATTACAATAAATACAATTCATTGTATTACAATATGAAATTTTAATATTTTATTATGGTGTTAATTATTGTAATAACGATATAACAACCATTACAATAATATTTACCCTTCAATAGAGAAGTCATCTAATGTTGACACTTTCGAACTAGGCACCCTTTAACGATGATCTGACATGGATTGTAGGTTTCACAAAACCTCCATATATTGAAGATACGGTAGTTTTGAATTTGGGTTGTGATTATGGGCTTTCGAATTTTTTTTGAAAAAGTTTCTACAAATAAAATATATGGTAGTTATGGAGATACTACAATATCTTCTAATTCTATTTTTTTTTTTTTGCAATTTAATTTTATAATTAAAAAATTAATTACTTAATTAGATAACTAGGGGCATTTATGGTATTATAAATTAAAAGGGTTTAAATACGAAAAAAATTATTGAATAGGGTCTATAATCCCCATTTACTCCCTAATTAATAAAAAATCTTCACATAAAATTCTTTAACAAATAATATATAAAATACTCGACGTATCCAATTCGTCCAATTTGCCATTGCTGTCAAGACCTTGAAATCAGGGTCTTGTTTGTTTTTTCATCAACCTTTCTCAAAGACCTGTAGGTTAGCTGTTGTGAGCCAAATCTGCCATATTTTACAGTAACTTTAATATCGTTTGCTGCATACTTTGCATACATTTTGGTTAGATAGTACAGAATCTATGTAGTTTATGTTTATTTGCCAAATTATGGAATCTACACCAGTTTCTGTTTAAAATCGCAGAATTTGAGACGTTTTACAGCAATTCTAAGGAAGGTCAGAAAAGCTCGGAAAACAACTACAGAAGTCCAGAATCTGAGAGTACAGAACCATGAAAAACCAAGCTAGAGCTAGAGCCCAGGCAGACTTGGTCGACAAAGCCTGGTCGAGAAAGCCGAGCCAGACCAACCCAGCTCCGGAGCCCTACTCGATCTCGACGAGCACTAGTCGAGATCGACGACACCTCAGCGCCAAACCCGGAGTCGACAAGCCGAGGACGACCAGGCGGCACTCGCTGCCGCGGAAAAACTCGCTGCCAGCGGGATGCACCAAGCCGACGGAGAAGCCAGCTCGCTCCAGCGGAAGAGGCAACTCGCGGAAGCGGAAAGGAAGAACCCAACTCGATGTCGATGAGCCTTGTCGAGATCGACGACGCCCAGGAGCCTTGTCCGAGCCTTGTCGAGCAGAGTCACCCGAGGAGTCCAGTCGACGACGAATCCCAGTCGACATCGACGAGCCCTTGTCGATGTCGAGTAGAACAGCTTCTGGAATCGCGTCGACGTGAGCAGTCCGAGTAGAGTTGGGATTCCTTGGAAGCCGAGAAGACCAAAATCTATCCGATTTTATCTACATCTATCATGGAAGAGAGTTTTATCCACTTGAGACAATTTCGATATATTTAGATTTAATTTCTTTATTGCTTTTATTTATCATTAAGCATTTTAGATATAGTTTTAGATATAGATATTCTATCCTTGATTAGCAAGGAATAGAAGGCTATAAATAAAGCCCTAGGGGCTGGTTTTTCATGGATATTTTTCAGACAATACAATCTTAGGAGGAGAGAAGTAGTTCCACAGAGAAGTTTTAGGAGTTCTAAAGTTTTTAGGGTTTTGGCTTTCTGCGAAAGTTGATTGCCGGGATTGTAAAGGCTTTGAATATAGTTTAATGCAAGTTTCTTTTTATACATCAATGTCTGCGATTGCGATGAGGCGTGAGTAGTCCACCCACTTCTGGGGCTGGGGTGAGCCCGACGGTGGCCATGTGAGATGATGCAGTAAAGGTCAGGTCTTTTTATGCAATTCGTCTTCTATCCCTATGAGCATGATTCTTTTGCGAAATTTGAAGGTGATCCTTGTTTGTATTATTGAAGCGAAAGTGATCTTAATACAACTTGGATTAGTTATGTGAAAAGGGTTAGTAACAATTAGGGTTTATGCGAAAACCTCTATATGCCTATTTGTTAGTAACGAAAGTTATTTTGATGGAAAGCATGATCTTTTATGCCTTTATGTGTTACTTTGCATGGTTATCGTTGTGGTGTTGATACCCTGGCCTTGGAAGTCTTTTATTATATTGATTTATTTCTGTCAAAAATCTGAGTTCTGTGTTCGAATTTGCAATTTAAAGTTTCTGTCTTTCTTGTCGATATAGAGTAGAATCTCGTCGATGTCGAGTAGGACCCTAGTCGATATCGAGTAGGGCTTTAGTCTAGGTTGAGTTGAGTTTTTGCTTCTGTCGTCGGGTTGAAAGTTTCTGTTTTTACAGTTTGTTGATCTCGAGTACCAGCTTGTCGAGATCGAGTACGCTTCTGCCTTTTTTTTGTTCTTTACTTTCGTTTGCTTTTGTTCTTTACTTTCTTTCGTTATTTTCCGTCTTGCTTCTGCTTTGCTTTTATTTCTTTATTTCTGTCTTTCGGCTGCTTGTCTGTGAGAATCTGTTGCTACCTAAGAACTGCTGATGTGCTTCCTCGTGGATTCGATCCTGACAACCTTCTACTACAACGGGAGGAAGTCTTGTATTTATTTGCTGAGACAGGGAAGTCAGTCTGAACTTTATTTTATATTTCTTTCATACTTGACCATCCTCCTGCAACAACATTAGCTCTCCAAATCATACAATCAAGGTGGATTCTTAAATCTCCCCCTTGATGGAAGACAAAAAATATATAAATCATGCAAATAAATAAAGCATTGCAACATATGTATAAGCATTATATAACAACCCTAAGCACAACACTATATAGCATAAGCATAAGCACAACACCCTTATAGCATTTCTCCCTCCTTTTGTCTTCCAACAAGTAAGGGAAGAAATCGAGTTTAAACAATACAACATATAGTCAAGACCTTGAAAAGATAATAAACAGCATTATAAAAACGAAAATTCAGCAGCTATTACTCCCCCTACGAAAAGGTTTCCCTGTTCAACATACCAAGCTCCAAAATAATAAAATTCTCGAAGAGGCTCGATAAAAAAAATATCAGCAAGAGAATCACATAACAAAAACATTCATATCTATATAAAAAAAATCTCTTTATCACCAAGAGCGATTGTTAATCCAGTCCATTTATGCTATTTGATCTTGGTGATCTCGTGCAAAACAATCAAACATCAACCTTTCTGGCTAGACCAAGTTAGAAAATCATATTCTTAATTAGGACAGACCATGCTTGGTGGCCTATTCTCATTAGGATCCCAAATTTGCTTTACCTGATCTTTCAAACGTAAAGGAAAAGTATTTTGAATGATATAAGGGTCCTTTCTTCTATACGTAGAAGTCTCGTTGACATGACCCTTCTTACATCAAAAGAAACATATAGGTGAACGCCAATATCCTATAGCTTTCACAAAAGTGGTCGTAGATTTCCTTGGACAATTATTTTTATAGCTTATACCACTTATGTTAAGAGATAATTGCTGTTCACCTAACATCTTGTCAATATTAGCCTTAGATCTAGTGAATTGAATAAGTGTTGTATGTTGATCTTTACACTTTTCAGTCAGCTTAACCTTTTCTTTCTCCAAATCATCATTGCATGCAACGTTTTAGAGAAGAAATGTTTTGCTTAATTGAGATCAAATTTTTCTGATGTCAAGGCCTTGACCTTAATGTCAAGGGACGACTGATAAGTCTTAAGATTTCTCATTTCTAGCGACATTTCACCTATGCTTTTCTCCTGATCCTTTAGCTTCTATTTCAAGGTGTTACTTTCCATGATGTAGTTCTCCTGGTTGATGATCATATTTTGCAAAAACTCTGGGAGAACAACAGTAGGACTAGAGATAAGGTTTCTTACAAAAACCTCAATGTGTCTTCTAGGGTTTTCTTCTTGGTCTGCCATCAAGCACAGATTTCCTGGATCGTTTTCCGAATCTGATTCACTAGAAGAATCTGACTCGCTCATCGCTCTCTACTTTTGATCATTCTTCCGATGTTTGTTCTTCTACTTTTGAGGACACTCCTTTACCAAGTGATCGATTTCACCACATTCAAATCAAGTCAGTATCTTTGAATTCTTACTAAGGTTAGAAGACTTAACTCGGTGCTTTGAAGATCCGGAGTATTCTCGAATTGAGAATTGCCTCTTCATCTTGAGGATTCGAGGAAGCCCTCTTGTGATCAAATCAAAAGGATTTTCTTCATCATCCTCACTTTCTTCATTGTCTGATTGTATCTCTTCCTTCTTTGCTTTAAGAGCAAGGTTCTTGACTGTAGAGGGAACTTCTCCAACTTCTTCGTTGAGAACCATCTCATGGGTGATGATTTTTCCAAGGAGGTCGCCCAAAGGCAGTGTGGTAAGGTCTTGAGCTTTCTCAATCGCCGTCACCTTGGGTCCCCACTTGGCTTTTGAGAGGCTCCAGAGAACCTTTCGTACCTTTTCCTCATTAGAGAAGGTTTTCCCAAGTGAGTCCAGGTTGTTTATGATTTGAGTGAACCTCGTAAACATTTGCTTCACTGTCTCGTCGGAGTTCATCTTGAATAGCTCGTATTGTTGAAGGAAGATACTAGTTTTGCTTTCTTTGACTTGACTCGTTCCTTCATAAGTGATCACAAGCTTGTCCCAGATTTCCTTGACACTCTTGCAAGAAGAAATACGATTAAACTCGTTAGCATCAAATTCACAATATAATAAGTCGGCATGATGGAATTCATTTTCTTCTTTGGGAACTACGTCTCCAGTTGCATTCATCTTACTTGGCACCCTTGGTCCTTGCCAACAATGTTCCAAAGCTCCAAGTTCTAATTAATAATAAACATTTTGATTAGTGAGCTCCAATGCACAAAATTGTTGCCATAAAAGATTGGTGGTCGTAAGGTCAATCTTTCTTGTGCAAATCCTCCATCACCTATTGTAGACATGATAAAACTCACAAGATGGTTAGATCAAACAATGAACCAAGCTCTGATACCAATTGAATATTCGTAATAGGTGATGTAAATCGAATAGAAAATCATAGACAATTTTCGCAAACTTTCTACAGAGTCGATTTCAAGGCCTTGAAACTACTCCATAAACTTGTTCAGTTGTACGAAAGATAACTTGTTAAATGTAAAGTGCGGAAATAAAATCACAAATAACACATGAACTGTTAACGAGGTTCAACACAACTTGGTCTATCTCCCCGCCTAGGGTTCTCCCACCCGTATGATTCAAACGCACTATTATTTCACTTCTTATGGATCCTATATACAACCGAGAAGATCTTTCCTTCTTCTAAACACTCGAAGCCTCACCCGCTTCTATCTAGATCCCTTAGAGTCCTAGATACAACTTAGAAGAACAACCCTTCTTGTAGCCTCACCCGCTACTATCTAGAAAACTCAAAACACTAGTAAAATAATAGCCTAGTGAATACGTTTGAGTAGATGTATACTCTTAGTATAACACTTTAGATATGTGCAATGAAGCTCTAGAAACTCTCAAACTCTCATAAAATAAAGAAAGCTAGAACAACAATGGAGAAAGAGAGAATCAATAGCGGATGATTGTAATGGAGAACACTTTGCTTGTAGATTGAATGCTCGAGTAGTATTCTTCTTCTCTACTTGCACCGTCTCTTTTATAGGTGGCAGGGCTAGGGGTTGATTTTTGAACGTTTGAATTTGAATTGCCAAATCTTTTCTTTCCATAAAATCATCCCACAATCTTCAACAAATCTTCTCCTTATCTGCATATCATATTCAGGCTTGAATAGAAAATTCCAGCCCTTTCTAGAAGATTTTCCAGCTGTCAAATTTTCCAGAATTTGCATAAAAAAAACTCAACAACCTTTTCAATTTTTTGCTATAATTAATATAAAATCTGCACATAAAAATCTTTAACAAATAAATATATAAAATATTCAACGTATCCAATTCGTTCAATTTGCCCTTGCTGTCTAGACCTTGAAACCAAGGTATTTTTTGTCTTTCATAAACCTTTCTCAAAGACCTATAGGTTAGCTCTCAAGATCTTACAATCAAGGTGGAGTCTTCATATATGGTTTAGATAAAACAAAAAAAAGAATGATAGAAATAAAAAATTTGAGAACTAGAATTATATATACGTTCATTTTCTGCAAATATGTTAACTTTATTTCAAGGGAAAACTAATTAAAATACCCCCACATTTGAGGATATGGTAAAAATATATCCTCAACTTTCAAATGTAATAAAAATATCCTGACCTTTGAGGGTGGTGGTAATATATTACCACGAGTTTTCGCACGGGTCAAAAATGATGACAAGGCAACCTACCTGATTTTTTTTTGACAAGGCAGCCTGTGTGGAAGCCTTTTTACAAATTAGCACTAAAATTGGGTTTTCTTGAATGGTTTCCTTTGGAAAAAAAATAAACCGACAACAAAATGAAACCTGGAAAATGAAATTGATTCAACCAAGCAACTAATCTGGTCAAAATTGCCTCAAATTAACACAACACGACTATTGCTAACCCAAATCGACAACAAAACTAAACCGACAAGAACATAAACAACGAAGAGGGGAAAAGACAAAACTTACTCAGCCAAGCCTGTCAACGAATCAAAGCGGAAGAATATGTGAGAGAGATATCTCAAGATAGGCGACCACGAGCGAGGAAGACTGCCATTGAAGAGGAACCATGAGCTATCTGGAAGACCTGGATGACAGTTTAAGAGGCAACCAATGATCGAAGAAGATAGGAGGGATGAGAAGACGTTGGATATGAACCCGGTCTAAATCTTTATTTTTTTTCTAAGGAAACCGTTCAAGAAAACGTTTGTGGAAAAAAATCCACGTAGAATGTCTTGTCAATATTTTTGACCCGTGAGAAAACTCGAGGTAATATATTACCACTACCATCAAAGGTCGGGATATTTTTATTACATTTGAAAGTTCGGGATATAATTTTACCATATTCCCAGTTGTGAGGGTATTAGAAAGTTGGGGATATATGTTCATGTTCATGCCTGACTTGCAAAGAAATTATATAAAAAATATTTCAACTTTATTTCTGCAAATATTTTAACTTTATTTCAATTTGGTTAGTTATTATATCAAAAAAAAATTATTTTGGGTTTGGATTCACAAACTAATTATATATTATACGAAATATCTCAAAAATCTAAAAGTTAATCATTAATTAGAATCTATAATTGATCATAATGCAAAGAAATTTTTAGTATTGTTTTTTTTATTATTATTATTAAAAAAAAAAATAGACCGATACTCGAGAGTGAGGCCAATCTAGCTTATTGCAATGAATACTCCAACAAATGAAATTGATTCCTACTTAATTAAAATTTGACATTGATACTAATCATAGTAAACAGACAAATCATTAATTGAATAACATAATGATAAAATTTGATGACCAATCCTGCGATATGCAATTGGTAGTTAGTTATATGATCTTATTTGATATCAAAATGATATCGCTTATTTGTTTTAATTATACGTACGATTGAGGAAAGTGATTGAAGTTATGAAACCGATTTTTATATAGGCCGGAGGACGAGTTACGTCATGAATATTTAGGCTTTTGCATGTTGGCCTCTTTCACGCCATAATTTTCCTTAAGAATAATTACAAGTAGTTTCACTTTCCACCCTTGAATTGAAATTCTCTTAGTGGTAAATAAATTTTTTGTTTGCTCGTATTTGTTTCGAGAGTACTCTTCAACGAAATGTTATAAACACTTTATTCGGCTGATAAAACATGTCATTTACTATATTTTGTGATAAAAGAGTGAATATTGAAACAAACAAGATCGAAACACATCATTTATTGTGGTTCATCAATTAAATGAGATACATCCACATTGACGGATAAATGAAAAACCAATGAATTTGAAATCAGATGATATCGTTTCTGAACCATCACTAGTCCCTTAGACCCTGATCGATCATGTTGGTCCAATCTTGACCCCAAACCTAGGGTGGATCCTCTTTGGGGTCAAGGGTGGCAGTCACCCCCCAAGCAAAATTAAAATTTAATATACATATATTCCTCTCGTCGATAACTTCGATTTGATATATTATAAGCTCAAATTCGATAATAGTTATAAATATTTCAAGACTTAACTGATATAAATTATTTTCCACATCATGATTTACCAAATTGATATGCTTCTATTGCAATTATCATTTGTTAAACTCCAGAACTTAATGCTATAATTAAACGTAAAAACTTCAAATTAGTATGTTATATTAAAATATTTGAAAATCGTGAACTAAAGTATGCATGATTTATGTTTTTATTCTAGATACACATTCATAAATTTGATGATTTTTTGAAAAAAAATTTAGGGTTTAATTTTCCGCCCCCTCAACTAACCGCTTCAAGATCCGTGTTGGGGCCCGAACCCCTTGGACCTTTGCTAGTTGGGTTTCCCCACCTTCGAACCTTTGGTGGTTACAATCACTTATTCATGATTCAGCTTAATTGTGTTGAATACTTAGGATATGTACGTATGCTCAGGGGAGATTATATAGCCCTACACAATTCTAATCCTACTAGGATATATCTATCGATGGGGCACAATAGATAGACCCAATTCTATCTAAATTAGGTCTATCAATAAAGTTTAAACCTAAATCAATTAGATTCAAGACATCTTAACAAATCTCCACACCACCATGACTTGAATCTTCATAGATGTACAAGATGCATTTGCCAAAACTCTTATGGAATCTCCACCTTATAACTTGAATTCTCTCATATGTACTAGATGTGCTGTAACGCCAAACGTACTAGATACAATGCAATGCTAGATGTACTCATGTACCAGATGTGCTACAATGCTAGATGTAATAGATGCGCTTGATCAATGCCAAATGTACCATAATCTCCTCCCTCTCTCTCTCTAACCTAGATTTTTCCCTGAGGGCAAACTATGAGATACCGATTTTCAGCAAATCCAAATAATTTTGGAACTTGCTATAGAAAACATACTTCACAAACAACCCGTCGGTAGTCTCTTCACCTAAACCCTCAGTGCCACCATCTACAAGACACAACACGATTGTTGATTGTATCTTCTGCTCCAGAGTAGCCATCTCAATACAATCCAACATCACTATGAGACAACCATATAGACCAAATAATTGAAATTGATCATTTCAACAAGCAGTTCATAAAAGCAACCAATACAAGAAGTTATAAACTAATAATTAGACAATTCATTTGAGTTCAGAAGTTGTCCCAAAATATGGAGATAATAGTTACAAAAAGTTAGTCATTATACATCACAAAATAGAGTGAGGAGGCCTACTTCGAAAGGAGGGTGACAATCAGTGCAACGACGAGGCCAGAGACGACTACCAAGTTGAGCACTAGCTAGTCACCTGATGAGGGCCTTTGAAACCTACTTGCTGCACCCATATGGTGTAGAGATGAAAACTGCTTTCTACTAGCCACCCGGAGAGTGCATCGATGTAGGCTACTGCCATATGGTGTCGTCTTGGCAGTCATTAATACGCATGCAACTCCCCCGTACTAACTTTATCATCCGTGAGTTTTATGTGTTGTCGGGCTTGATTTGTTAATAAAATGACTCACATTATGAGACACATCAAAGCAGCACGTAGGGGACTGTCAAGTGTGTCCAGGGTTATTAGATTGCCGACTGTCGTTAGAGTATGATCTCATTGCCGATGAGCACTCAGAGTCCGCCATTTCTCGTGTGAGGAAGAATGACATCTTTTAATTTCACTAATACACCACATCTTACCAATTCGATCACACTTGAAAGTTCACGTACAGGTTCAATTCAAGCAAATAGAAAATTTCAGAATCTATCTTCTTTTAACTCAGACCCATATTCAGACATTCATTGCGAAAGCCACAATCACACTAAATTTGATACTTACAAACCCATATAGCCAAATCCACATATGTACAAATCAGAGCATCTTATCACAGTACGAGAGAAGAAGAACAATAGGAGGGGTTGACTTTACCTTGTTCGATGACAATTACCTTTGCTTCGTCTGGTTGAATTGAGCGAACTTTGTTTTAGAAGGGGACCCTGCACCAAAACTCCCAAATCAGCAGAAGAGGAGGGTAAGGGAAAGGGGAAGGAGCGAAGAACAACTGGAGTGGAGATTATGGATGAAGGTTACCTTTTCTTCGTCGTCGTTGCCAATGGTACACTTGTTCTTCATATATAAGGAGTATTTGAGAGGGGAAGGCAAAAGTCATCATTAATCCCCCTCCATCATCAGCCCCTCGGGATTTGAAAATTGGTGGAATTTCATCCCAACCATCTCCTTAATCTCCCCCCTCAACCCATTCTTGTCGCTTGAATGGAATTATTCATTAAACCGGTTGAATTACCATTTCAGGCGATGAATATTGTATGATAGCTGTTGCTACAACTTTAACTTTAAATGCCCCGATTTGGGGGATACTTTAAGCGACCGACATCATAGTTACATAATATCTCGCCTCAATTAGGTATCTGTATGAGTCAACTTTTGAGACTCTTTCAAGCGACCGACGTAGCCAACCCATGGAGGGTCTGTCGATTGGATGCATGTCCAGGATCATCCCACTTTACAAATTATTTGAGTGGCAACGGTTGGTATGTCTGTCGCTGGTCTAAATGCTTTTGAGGCGATGAAGCATAATTTGTCCGTCGCCTTATTGCAATCCGGCGTAGAGAAATTATTTGTATGCAATACATATGATTATTCGTATGTATATACACACTAATTATTTTGTTGGACAAAATCTCATCCATTGGATCTTCGTCATCTAACACATATTCACATGATAAGAGTTGTTCACATGTGATCGACCTATCAAACACACACATTTTATTATAGGCGAAAATGCATAAAACCACCCTTTATTCACCTTTGTTTGCAATTAATCACCCCTTATTAAAAAAATTTCACTTAACCACCATTTATTCACCTTTGTTTGCAATTAACCATCCCTTATTAAAAAAATTTCACTTAACCACCCCTTCTAACAAATTGTTTGCAAGTAACCACCCATCCTCCCAGTTTTTATTATTATTAATGTATCCAAGTTATGCCCACCTCTGCTAGTAGGTTTCAGATGTAGTCAGACCTGTCAGAATACGATCCGACCCAGTCGACCCGACCCGAACAGCCCGAAATTTTTTGGTCAAGAGCCAAAAAAATTTACCCAAATTTTTTTTCCTACCCGAACCCGAAAACTGGGTAATTTTCCGGGTTATCTGGGTTTAGACCCGGTGACCCGATTGACCCAGTAATTTTGACCCAATTGACCCGGTGACCCGATTAACCCGACTGATTTGTAATTATATATGATTAATTTTTTTATGAAGATTCCAATTTATTACATTTTATAATTAAAATCACTTGATCTTTCATTTTCAAATCAATTTTTATATTTATTTGTATTGTATAATACTCTCTCCGATCGATAATATTTGATTTTTTTATTTTTCATCACATTTTTAAGAAGATAAAAAAAACTCTAAAAAAACATTGAAATATTAAAACAATTCTATGCTTAATACTAATTGCATGAAATTATTTATTTTTAAAAAATTATTTTAAATTTTGATATTTTAGAAAATTTTAAATTTTATTAAAAATTACAAGAAATAGTAAAAATCAAATATTTTAGACCAAAATGTTCAAAATATCAAAATTTTAAATAATTTTTACTATTTTGAACATTTTGGTCTAAAATTTTTTATTTTTACTATTTCTTGTAATTTTTAATAAAATTTAAAAATATCTAAAATATCAAATTCGGGTTGTTCGGGTCGGGTCGACCGAGTTGGATTGTGTTCTGACAGGTCTACTATCAAGCATTTCCAGAGGAGGGTGCAAATAAAGCGTCAATGACCGAAAGAGATATGACTACATCTTACCTACTAGCAGAGGTGGGAATAACTTGCATACATTAATGGTAATTTTGTATAAATAATAATAAATAAAAATTGTAAAACCGAATTTCGGAGCATTTTCGTCTTTTACTTTTAAGTTGAATTTAATAGAAGTTTAATTTAAAGAAATATGGGAGGATGGGTGGTTACTTGCAAACAATTTGTTATAAGGGGTGGTTAAGTGAAATTTTTTGAATAAGGGGTGGTTAATTGCAAACAAAGGTGAATAAATGGTGGTTAAGTAAAATTTTTTAAATAAGGGGTGGTTAATTGCAAACAAAGGTGAATAAATGGTAGTTTTATGCATTTTTGCCTTTATTATATTACCAAATGAAGCCAAAATCAAGTATAAGTAAATCTTGGCAAACAAAGGTGAGTTAATATTACATAGTGTATGTAACACGTAGGTATTATTTTTGCCTTTAGATCTAGATATACAACCAAATGAAACCTTTACAAATTTATTTTTGTTTTGTGAATAATAAAACTAAAATTTTGAACGCAATCGATAGATATGATATATGTCACGTTAACAATATATATTATAAACTTCAATTATACTTGCATCAAATTACCGAGCATATGCAATACTCGCTACACATCTCGTCCCCATGTAACAAGTCCATGATCCCAAGACTACCTTGCACTTGCACTTGCTCTTCAAGTGTTGTCTCCGCCTGATTTGACATGTTCAACGCTACCATGTCATCTTGAAGGATGCTACAAGAGTCGTCATAGCTAAACTCACTCGCATGGTAAGCAAAGTCGATATATGTAGCAGAAGTTGCATCTTTTACATCAGTATACACGTTGGAATGTGAGTAGCTAAACGTTTCATTGCGTTTTGAATAGAAGGAATTATCGTCATGATTTGAGTCATCGTTGTTTAAGGTTAGCCACTCTTCGAAAAAGATCTTTGGCAAGGAGCTTTGGTTGCCGCTTTTAGAGACATAATTGTCAAGTAACTGTGAGGAGGTTGTCGACGATGATCCTTCTCTGGAAACATTAAAGGAGTCCAAACTTGAAACATCCTTGGTTATAGAATTTGTAGACGCTTGTTCCTTCGTCTCCTCTTTCGTTGAATCTTTTAACTTCTTTTTCAAATACGAGTGCCAATGGTTCTTGATCTCATTATCTGTTCTTCCTGGTAAGTGATGTGCTATTTGAGACCATCTAGATCATTCCATATACAAAGATGATATATGATGAGAAATCATTTAATTAGAACAAATTAAAAGGTGACACTCTATAGTCTATATCTTTCATCAAGTATAAAAATATATGTATTAATTGTAAATGAATAATAAAAACTCAAAGTAGCTTACTTGTTTCCTAAGGCATGATGGAGGGTTAGGATCAATTCCTCTTCTTGTGAGGTAAAAAGACCACGCTTTAACCCGGGCCTCAGATAATTGATCCACCTTAATCTGCAGCTCTTTCCATTTCTTTGTAATCCTGTTGTCATATATTTTAATTAATATGATGATTTTTTTTATGAAATATATGGTGATAATGTTAATAAATTGTGTTGATTTTTAATGGCATAATTTATTAATTAGTTTACATAAGATTCCAATGAGAATAAATTGATTATTGTCAACTATTTATAGACATTATAAGAATTTAATTTAGGCCACGTATACCGTTGGTTTTGACTAATACGTTTATAATATATATAAAAAATATATTGTGGTAGGTATTTTTAACGGCAATATATATGTTGGGATAAAAATTGTCTATCCCACGTTGATTAAAGAGGGAAATCAAATACCTAAATCTAAGCAAGGTTAAAGTTTTTATATTTTGTCTTATCATATCATATAATAAAAAAATAAAACAAACCTAGCTAAATATGATTTTCGTTCCTCAGTTCAATCCGAATCCCCAAAATTTGTCAAAGTTGGGCTAGGTATTAATTAATAAAACACTGAGATGTGTTAAACATGTCATTGGACAAGCTCTAATAGAAATTATACTCAATAGAATATCAAAATATAACAAATTAATTGGGTTTAACATGATTAGCTGTGGAAAAAAGCAAATCTAATATATGGTTTATTTTGGTCATTTTATATTATTGATCGATTGATCAAAGAGGGGTAAAGAAGAGATGGAGTTACGTTCTTCTAGGAGAGAGATCGAGTAACTCACCGGTTGCAGCAGGGACCGAGCTCCAACAGCCATGGCCATTGCGAAGAATGTAGCTTCGGAGCCTTTCGTCTTCTTCGGGTGACCATAGCCCTTTCCTATGCTTTATCTTTGGTTTCTCAGATGGACTTCTCCCCATTTTTTTTCTTAGAGAAACAAACCTCCCAAAAAATATATATTTAATTTGATAGAAGAAAAAAAATGAAAAATAATTAAGAACAAGAGAAGTGCTCAAAATATGAAAAAGGATCCCAGTTGGGAAAAAGGAGGATGATCAAACTGTAGTACAGGGCATTCCAATTTATATAGGCTATATATAATATAGTGATACCTTCCAACTTCCTTCTCTCTCTATTTTTTTTGGCCCCTCTAATTTTTTTCAATCAATTAGTAATAGTACAATCATTACTTATTATAATATATTAATACTGTAGATGATAATGAAAGTTTTAAAAAACAAAATGGAGATTTGCTTATGGTTGATGTGTGAATTGCTCATTTTTGTTATGTCCAACAACCACCGTAAGATCTTGTGGTTGCGTATATGCTTCGAATTCATTGAGTTTAATGACAGTCCATTACAACAAGTTACGGTGAAGAGAGAGTGGCTACTAATTACACACAATTGCAAGTACAATGCCCTTTAATGACTAGTACTCCATGAATCCAGGTTTCATTGAGATCTAAAATCACCGATTCAAGCAAAAACATGGTCACAGGAGAGAGACATCAACAGAAAAACAGCTTCTTCAACATTCATTCCCATTTCCCACCACACCACATCTATCTCGGCCCATTCCTCTGTTTCTTAAGGGGGTTCAAGCCTGAATTAATTAGCCATATAAAGCCAATAATTCAAAAATATTTAGGAGACTAGTCATGTTCCCAAGAATTTTTTTTTTTTTTTTTTTGTAAATGGCCAAAAATCAGAAAATAATTAGGAGAATAGCCAAAATGTGAAACTTTTTAGCGATTTAGATAGACAACGACTTTACCTATACTTGATATTCTCCTATTATTCAGATACGCTCACAGTTTGCAGGGTCGATTTCTCAAGTAAGCACGTTCGACCATGCTTGTCTGTTCTCCATTTGAGATGTCAGCTAGCTCTCTTGTGAGAATATGTCTGCTAGAGAATTTTTAGATCCCTACACATGTTCGATAGTAAATGTAAATTGTTTAAGGGCTAGTTGCCAACGCATAAGTTTCCCATGCACCTTCATGTTATCAAGATTATTGTTTATAAAGCCCAAAATTCCTTTACAATTAGTTCTAACTGTGAAAGATTTAGGAGCTAAGAAGATTATAAATTTTTGGATTCCTCACTATATGGACATAATCTCTTTCTCCATAACAGTGTAACTGCATTCTGATTTGTTGAAACTGCCACCGTTATACCTGCAAAACTTGTTATCCTTCTTTAGTTTCAAAACATCACCCTAATGATAATCACTAGCTAGCGTCTAGTTCTAGAACTAATTCATCATCTTCTTTAGGTAAAGTTAATATTGATAGTTTCTCCCATCTTCTTTTTAATTCATGGACTATCTTAGTATCTAGATGAGTCTAATTCCAAACTTAGTCTTTCTTTAATTTTCTTGTAAAGGCTTTCTCAGTTTGGCTAAATATTTAATAAAATTAGAAGCATAATTAAGATACCCTTGCAACACAATTTGACCTTCTTTGATCTTTAATCCTAGGAACTCAATTTCAAGTTCAGCGTAGATGCATTTCTTCTCTTCTAGGATGATTCCATGATCAATACATTTTTTAGTTATAGCTTTCAAGTCATGCTTATGTTTTTCTAAAGTTCTAGAGAAGATTAAGATATCATCAAGGTAAACAAGGCGAAAATGTTTAAATTCTTCGAAAACATTATTCATTCTTCTCTGGAATATTTTTGGTGCCTTTTTTAAACCAAATGACATGACTACCCATTCATATTGTCCTTATGGAGTACTAAATGCAGTAAGTGGGATACTTTCTTAGTCCATCTTTATTTCTGAAACGGCCAAAGTGAGTAGAGAAAACCCAAGAGAAGAGGAAACTCAAAAGAGAGTTTCTCTCTCTAGATTTCTCACTCTAACACCCAACCTTTACTCATATTCATTTGTTAAATCGTCAATCTTTATTTGCCAATAACCACTTTTACATTCCATTTTAGAGAAGGTTGTTCAGTAGTCCAGAGTGTAGGAATTACATATGGGACTCCTCCTAACATGATAGGTACATCAGAAGCTAGTTAAGAATGAAACATGATATTATCATTAGCTATTCTTACATGAATTAGGCTACGAGATTTCTAACATATGAATTCAGGGAATAATGCCTTTTTTCCAAAGCATACAAAACATCCACTATCTACGAAGGCACATAGTTCATAATTATCAAACCATATTCTAAACAAATACTTATTGGGATATAAATGTTATTAGGGTTGGTAATCCTATAATTTTTCTTGGTACGTGATCCTCTATTGACATATTCAAGGCTTCCTGATGGAGGACAATCCCAAGAACAACCCAATGCACCTCGTTTCGGAGATGGACCTATCACAAGGTCACGAGCTAAGAAGATAAGAGAGGAACTTAACACTTTCATCATCCACCGTATGAAGTTGGTGTTACCAAAGGAGCCCGAGGATGACATCATCACATTTCTTGAAACCACACCATTCTCGGGTTCGACTAAGGGTGATTCAGCCACCACCCATAATTAGCCTTTTATTTGCTTGCTTGTTTTGGACTTAGAGTTTTGGGCCTTTGTTTGGGTTTAGTAGGACTTGTTGAGACCTTGTGTTTTGGGCCCTTGCTTTTGGCTGATTTTCTCTCCTATTTAAGGCTTATACACTCTCATTTGAAAGCGCTTTTGAATCTTATTAATGAAAACCTAGTTGGTTTCACTCTCCAAAGGTGAGAGCTTCATGCCTTGTGTGCATGTGTGTTGCATTTAGTTCGGTTGTACTTGGTTTTGTCAATTTCCCGAAGATTGGTGATTCCGAGATGAGCACGAACCTCCTCCTTGTGCTTCCATGGCCAGCCATGGTTGTGTAAGGTTGCATATGGTTGATTTTGGTGTCATTCAAGTTGGTTCTTGGTGCATTGTCCCAATGGGTCTTCTTGTTGTTCATCAAGGTTGATTCCTCCTATCTTTCCCTTTTATTTCCCTTTATTTTATTCTGTTTTTCCTTTTCATTTTGTCAAGCCTTGCTCCCAACGGTTAACCTTCCTTTTTTGCGTTTTCTTGTCTCACTTTGCCACTTCTGTATGTTATTGTGAGTCCGAGTCCACAACGTCAAGAAGGTCGGGAAAACAGCGGCTAACCCCGCATCAAATTGGCATCAGAGCATAGGTTCACTTGGCGTTGTTTGAAACAAGAACGATCAAACCAAGAATCACTTTCTCTTGGTAAGTTTTACAAGAAATTCCTTGTTCAATGTCTTGATCTTATTCTATTGTGTTGATTTTGTGGTATTGGCGCTTGTGCATGCAATTTCTCATTTTTGGCCACCCTACCACCACCACAGCCCCATCGGTGCACCACCACAACCCCCATCTCATCCACCAGCTGGTCATTTGTGCTTCCTCAAGAAGCTTGTCCTTGGAACTTCCACACACACACAAAAAAATCAGACCTTGTGCTTCCCTAAAAAGCTATCCACTTTGTTGTTTCTTCAAAAAGTTTTCTCTTGTGTGCTTTTCCAAGGAGCATTGACATTTTGTTATCTTTTTCAGATTTTATTTTATTAGTTACCTTTTCATATTTGTGTTAAGAGAGAGAGAGAGAGGTAAAACCGAAATTTAAAAAAAAATCAAATTCGGTTTTTCTGGAAAAAAAAAAGAGTGACACCTTATGCATGTTGCTAAAGTATTGTAGTTGATATTCATACTATAACATTTGCACTTCATCTTAGTGTTGCTTGGAAAAACAAAGCAACCCTTATTTGGCTTGTTGTGTTTGCTTGATGAAATCAAACCTTGTGTGCAGTTGCTCATTGTGTTGCAAAGCTATTCATTGAACACGTTGCATCCACCCTTCGCAACCACTACCTACTGATTTTGAGCCTAAATTGCACCCCCTTTGCATATTTGAGCGTCATTGCACGATATTGATACATGAGAATAAGATAAGGGGTTGAAGTTGAACCTTGTAAAACTTGGTAAAACACTTATTCTTAGTAAAAAAAAAAGAGCTCGTTGTATCGATCGTTCATAATTGTTTCGGGTGTTTGTTTAGCCATAATTCTATTAATTGAGTCTCTAGTCACACCTAAAATCTGCGTGTTTGGTATTAAGATTAGCCCTTGTTGTTGTTGTGCTCTTTAAAGTTTGCTAATCTTGTGGTTGATTATTAACTCTACCAAGGCAAATTTGAAGCTAGGTTGCGACATTTGAAGAGGAGTGAAACACTTGTGAGGCAGATTTTCGCTTTCACTAACCTAACAAGTTTGTTAGTGTATTTGAGAAAGTCTAACGCAGATCCTCACCCTTCGGACCATTCTAATGGAAGCGGGTCGGAGCCAATATCCCCGGAGTTGTTCAACATATGCTTAAAACCATGTCGGACAACATTGGCCAGCTCACGGCTCGAATGGTGGCTTTGGAGACACGTACACCACCCCAATATGTGCCAAACGAGCCCCACCAAGAGCGGGAGCAACCCTTCACACCCCGCCAATTGGCCCTCAACAAGGCCCGGTTCCCCCACGAGAAGGTAGACGTTTTGGTCCTAACAATGATCCTGCTTTATATGATGATCGCAGGCCTGCAAGAAGGCAATATGACTACTTTGAAGAGCAAGAGGAGGATTGGGAACCACCCCGAGGCCCTGGATACCAACAACGGAGAGCTCGTGAACAAGAGCAAGATGGAATAGGCAAAATAAAGGTCAAAATTCCAGCTTTTGAAGGGAAGTGTGATGCCGACCTTTATTTGGATTGGGAGACAAAAATTGAGCAAATTTGGAGTTGCCGTAATTTCCCGGAAGAGAAAAAGGTACAACTCGCAGCCCTTGAATTTACCGGTTATGCACTAATTTGGTGGGATACTCTTGTGAAAGAAAGGAGGCGAGTTCTAGATCTAGTCGTGGTCACTTGGGACCAAATGAAGGCCTTGATGAGGTCTCGATTCATTCCTAAACACCACACCCGGGAGCTAAGACAAAGGTTGGAAAATTTGAAGCAAGGCTCCATGAGCGTAGAGGAAACATACAATGCCATGCAAGTGGCAATGGTAAGAGCCAATGTGGTTGAGGTTGATGAAGCCACAACGGTGAGGTACCTAAGGGTTCTCAACCCTTCCCTAGCTAACGATGTATATTGCTATCCTTATAAGTCCATGACAGATTTGCTACACCTAGCAATCAAAGTGGAAAGAAAGCTCAAACCTAGGAATCAAGGAGGAAGGACCTCGAATGGCTACCCTACTACCTTATGGAAGGCACCAACTCAAAGCCGAGGGCATCAGCCCTATGGGAGGGAAGTGGTGCAAGGAAAAGAAAAGGGAGCCAACTTCAACCATCAAGGAGAGCAAGGTGGTCATCGCCAAGGCTACCCTACAAATGCACCCTCATCATCATTTCGGCCATCTAATGAGGTTTCTACAGCCCCACAAGGGAGTAACTCTAACCCCTCTTCTAGAACTAGAGATATTGTGTGCTTTAAGTGTCAAGGAAGAGGTCATATGATGAAAGATTGTCCTAACAAGAAAACTCTCATGATTAATCATTTAGGGCAATATGAATATGAATCTGATTGTGATGATAATATTGTGTGTGATGATGATGTGAATTTACATGCTTGTGATGATATTAATGATGATGGGATTGAGTTTGAACATGGTGAATATGTGATTGTTAGAAGAGCTTTACATGCTATGCCTTCTTCTGATGATAACCAAAGAGAAAACTTGTTCCATACTCGTTGTCTCGTTAAGAAGAAGGTGTGCAACATGATAATAGATGGAGAAAGTTGTTGTAATCTTGCTAGCATTGAAATGGTTCAAAAATTACAACTTCCAACATTGAGTCACCTTAGACCCTACAAACTACATTGGATGGGTGATTGTGGTGAATTGAAAGTGAACAAGCAAGTTAAGGTTACCATAACACTAGGACATTATGAGGATATTGTTTTATGTGATGTAGTGCCTATGCAAGCTTGTCATATTCTTTTGGGTCGTCCATGATAATATGATATGAAGGTCATTCATGATGGTTTCACTAATCGACATTCTTTTGTGTTTAAGGGGAAGAATGTTGTCCTCAAGCCCATGACCCCAACCCAAGTTGCTGATGAGTATGAGAAGAAAGGGGGAGAAGAAAGGGTGGGAGGAAACCGAGTGTCTGCAGCCCAAGACCACACCAAACCCATCATCGTCTAGTGAGCCGAGCCAACCTAAGGGAGTGTGGGAGAATAAGGGAGTTCTTCTAGCCTCTAAGCAAGATCTTAAGGAGTACCTTGACCCCGAGACCACTCTTATGTTGCTATGTAAGGAGCTTGCTTTGTTGAGTGATGATCTTAAGGCTACCCTGCCTAAGAGGATTTTGGGGTTACTTGAGGAGTTTAAGGATGTGTTTCCCAAAGAGATTCCAGCCAGTCTACCACCTATTAGAGGCATTGAGCACCAAATAGACCTTGTTTCGGGAGCGACCTTACCTAACCGTCCAGCCTATAGGATGAGCTACATTTACGAGAAGTGCTATCTACTCTTCGTATTTCGTAATGAGCACCTTTATGTTAATTTGGACAAATGTGAGCTTTGCACTAATTGTGTTACTTTTCTTGGTTTTATGGTCAGCTCACATGGATTGAAGGTGGACGAAAGCAAGATCAAAGCGATCCAAGAATGGCCTACTCCTACATCAATTGGCCATGTTCGGAGCTTCCTTGTATTAGCTAGCTTCTATCGCCGATTCGTGAGGGATTTCAACACCATTGCAGCCCCTCTAACCGAGATCACCAAGAAGCATCACCCATTCACATGGGAAAAGGCCCAAGAGAAGGCGTTCAACGCCTTAAAGGAGCATCTTACGCAGGCCCCGGTCTTAGCACTTCCGGATTTCAAACGGCCCTTCGAAGTAGAGTGTGATGCATCGGGCATAGGCATTGGTGGAGTTTTCATGCAAGAAGGTAAGCCCATTGCCTATTTTTCAGAAAAATTGAAAGGAGCTTGTCTTAATTACTCTATTTATGATAAATAGTTGTATGCATTATTTAGAGTTCTTAAGACATGGCAACATTATCTCTGACCTAGGGAGTTTATTTTGCACACTGATCATGAGTCCTTAAAGCATTTTAAGAGCCAAGACAAGTTGGATAGGAGGCATGGTCGTTGGATGGACTTTATAGAAACATTCCCTTATGTCATTAAGTATAAGAAAGGAAAAGATAATGTTGTGGAAGATGCCCTTTTGAGGAGATACATGTTGCTATCTACATTAGACTCAAGGATCTTAGGCTTTGCATATATTAAGGAGCTTTATGTAGATGACCCTGATTTTGGACAGATTTACAATCATTTTGTGGCTAAAAGATCCTTCGATAAGTACTACTTGTTTGATGGATTTCTTTTCAAGATTGATAAGGTTTGCGTTCCTTGTTGTTCACTTAGGCTCTTGTTGGTTGAGGAAGCCCATAGAGCAGGATTGATGGGCCATTTTGGGAGGGATAAGACCTATCATATGCTACACACACATTTCTTTTGGCCTTGCATGCTTCGAGATGTAGAACATTTGGTTAAGAGACGTGTTGATTGTTTGAAGGCTAAGTCTAGGTTACAACCCCACGGCTTGTATTGTCCATTTCCCATTCCTGCAGCCCCTTGGGAGGACATATCCATGAACTTTATTGTTGGGTTACCTAAGACTAAGAAGGGGAGGGATTCGATCTTTGTGGTTGTTGATCGTTTCTCTAAGATGGCTCACTTTATCGCTTGCCATAAGACCGATGATGCCTCTAATGTAGCTAACCTTTTCTTTAGAGAGTTTGTTAGGCTTCATGGAGTACCTAAGACTATCGTGAGTGATCCGGATGTGAAATTTCTTAGCCACTTTTGGAGGACTCTTTGGGGTAAGCTACGGACGAAGTTGTTGTTTTCCACCTCTAGTCACCCACAAACCGATGGGCAAACGGAGGTAACCAATAGGACCCTTACTACCATCCTTAGGGCCATCATTAGGAACAATTTGAGGTTGTGGGAGGATGCTTTGCCTCATATGGAGTTTGCTTATAACCGGACTGTGCATTCATCTACTAAGCTTACACCATTTGAGTGTGTTTATGGTACTAACTCACTAACCCCTTTAGATCTTACCCCATGTCCCATGAGGGAGAAAGAAGACTTTGATGCTGGTAAATAGGTGGAATTCATTAGGGAGCTTCATGAGCGTACTCGTGTCCGGCTAATTCAAAAGGCCGAAGAGAATGCCAAACGAGCCAACAAGGGGCGTCGCAAGATGATTTTCTAGCCCGGTGATCTAGTTTGGGTGCATTTGAGAAAGGAGTGATTTCCAAAAAAACGCAAGTCTAAGCTCGCTCCTCTAGGAGATGGCCCATTCAAGGTATTGCAACGATTCGGGGATAATGCCTACTAGATTGACCTACCGGGTGACTATGGAGTTAGTGCAACATTCAATGTTGCCGATCTCACCCCCTACCTAGATGAGGATGAAGACATGGATTCGAGGTTGAATCCTTTCCAAGAAGGGGAGAATGATGGAGGACCATCCCAAGAACCTCCCAATGCACCACGTTTTGGAGATGGACCTATCATAAGGTCACGAGCTAAGAAGATAAGAGAGGAACTTAACACTTTCATCATCCACCATATGAAGTTGGTGTTACCAAAGGAGCCCGAGGATGACATCATCACACTGCTTGAAACCGCACCATTCTCGGGTTCGACTAAGGGTGATTCAGCCACCACCCATACTTAGCCTTTCATTTGCTTGCTTGTTTTGGACTTAGAGTTTTGGACCTTTGTTTGGGTTTAGTAGGACTTGTTGATACCTTGTGTTTTGGGCCCTTGCTTTTGGGCTGATTTTCTCTCCTATTTAAGGCTTGTAAACTCTCATTTGAAGGTACTTTTGAATCTTGTTAATGTAAACCTAGTTAGTTTCACTCTCCAAAGGTGAGAGCTTCATGCCTTGTGTGCATGTGTTTTGCATTTAGTTCGGTTGTACTTGGTTTTGTCAATTTCCCGAAGATTGGTGATTCTGAGATGAGCACGAACTTCCTCCTTGTGCTTCCATGACCAGCCATGGTTGTGTAAGGTTGTATAGGGTTGGTTTTCGTGTCATTCAAGTTGGTTCTTGGTGCATTGTCCCAATGGGTCTTCTTGTTGTTCATCAAAGTTGATTCCTCCTATCTTTCCCTTTCATTTCCCTTTATTTTGTTCTGTTTTTCCTTTTCATTTGGTCAAGCCTTGCTCCCAAGGGTTAACCTTCCTTTGTTGCATTTTCTTGTCTCACTTTTCCACTTCTTTGTGTTATTGTGAGTCCGAGTCCATAACGTCCAGAAGGTCGGGAAAAACAGCGGCTAACCCCGCATCACTTCCTTCTATTCTCATATTTTCTCTATAGAGATACCCAGTGGCGGATCCATAATTTTTTAGGGAGAGGGGGGGAGGGGCTAAAAAAGTTTTCGATAATTTTTTTTCCTTGTATGTATGAAAAAAGTAATTGTTTTTGCATGTATATATTCTCATGGGTTGTGTAAGGTATCTTACTTGCTCCGATAAAAAATATATATATCTTTTTATTTTTTAACACTCCTTTTAAAAAATTGAAAACTATATAAAAAAAGTTGATATTTAATGTAAATAGTCAAACAATATATATCTTGAATCTGAAAAAGTAAGAGACTTTACACAAGTACACAACCCTTAAAAAACACAGTACATATTTTAGTGCATTTGAATGAATTTTTCATTTGTATACAACTACAAGCTGATTTTGTATGAAAACAAAGCTGAGGAAATTCTTTTGGCTAGTTTATTTACTTGTCCATATTATATACTCCTATAAAAAGAAATCCACAAAGCACAATTCCAAATCCCAAATCGCAAATTCGTTTATTAAAACCACAAAATCTAATCCCAATTTCTCATAATTTATTATCAAAATCACAAATCCTAATCAAAATTTACCGCCACTACTAAAAACGCAGGAAATATCGACGAAAAATAGCAATGGATTTAGCCACGAATGTCCGTTTCTAACCGGTTTAGCCATGGAATCAGCCACGGGCGGGCCATCCCTTGCTATATGCCTCGTAGCTAATAGCGACGGGCCTTCAGCCACGGATTTCAGCAACGAAAATTTATAGTCGTGTCTACGTCCATGGCTAATAGTAGGCGACATATGTCGTGGCTGAACCCGGTTTGAAAATAGCCTTGGAATTGAAGTCCTTGCTAAATTCGTGGCTAAATTCATTGCTGCAAAATGTTCATGAGCCTAGTCGAGTCCGTTGCTGATCCGTTAATATGGTCGTGACTGATGTCGATTTTCATTTGTTTCGTGATTTTGTAGCAAATTTTGTATCCTTGTATTTTGAAAACATTATATATACATATGATATGGAAAATATATAAATACATAAATAAATTCTATACATTATAAGTAGGTCAATAAAATGTTAATGAAAAGGGGAATTAAACCAAACTCATTGAGTACAAACCGACCTTACAAAAAAAAATTGCAATAATCTAAGTAAAGAAAGCTGATTTTGTCTCATGGAGATAACAACCGATCAACACACCAAAAAACCAGGAAAACACTACTCTTGAACAAGTCCTGCATATCAAATTCAACAAACCAAATCAACACACCAAAAAACCAGAAAAACCCCAAACTCATAAAGAGCTTTCAAAGCCCTAAAAAATCTAACACAAAATCATACCTCCGAGGCCTCAGATGCATCAAACCTATATGGTTAGCAATTTCTCCATCCTCTACCTAAATACACCAACATTAAATCCTTCTAGATGATAATAATCATAATAACGAATTCCAACCAGGGATTCACAACATGATTCATCAGATTCGGAAGATATGTTGATGGTTACACGACCATATAAGCTCTTTTACACAAATTATGCATGCCATTTTATCTAGGTTTACTATCAATGCAATGATATCCATAGCTATATAACGTATATAGCCGGTCATACAAGCTCCATTCTAGCATATCACCAAATTGTGCAGAGAATTAAATCAAACAAGCAATAAATTGTGAATGGAAAATTTTGGTAAACTAAAAGAAATGCATGATTTCATGAACAAATATGATGCAGTAGAAATGAAACTCATACTCTATCACTCCTCAAGCCACATCGCCTTGGAACCTCCTCGACTATCCAACCTTCAGGGAGTATTGAACACGCACTGTGTTGTGTAGTAGAAGGTGCTACATCTTTTCTTATTCAAGCCGATTCAAACTCCTTCAGCTTCCAAAACTGACTCAGATGCAAATTTAGCAAGTCAATCGTATGAGGACTCAACAACACCGGCAAACTGTTCAAAGTTAGCAGAAACTGGTATGATTTTATCTATATTTTCTTAAATACCTTTCCATTGTATACAATTCTCCTTACAGTTCCAAAACTTGGAGTATCTTCCTAAAGAGAACATCAACTGAAACAAATCACAATCAGGAAACAATGAAATGAATTTTAATCAGCGTGTTTATTACGAAGCATGAATTACTTGGTGAAACTTTGGCGCATCAAAACACAAATTAACTTTCCAATTTGACAACTTATTTTTAGCCTTTCTATTTCACATTAAATCCTTCAAAAGAATAAAACTCAGAATGCAACCACCGAATCTTCAAGGTAGAAGGTTCTAATAGAGGAATTGTACCTGGACAATTGTCGAAGAAAGCCGACACTTGGGAATGAGAAGAGTGTTCTTCCTCACCGTGTTCAACTCCCGAATAAAATCTTCAAGGTAGAAGGTTCATCGTTCGCATTCGTTCTTCAGACTGACACCAATCAAATACAGAGAAGAAGAAGAGTTTGAATAGTTGGCAGATTCAAATTTCTGAAAATGAGAATGAGAAGAAAGGAGAGAAATACCTCACAGCGTTGGCAGTTGATTTTGTCGATTTCAGGGCAGAGTAGTTGGATTTGCACTTGAACACAGTGAGGAGGAACATACTAGAGCACAAAACCACCAGATCTAGAAACTTTGAGGAAGGGGAGAGTGTCCGACCAGAAGGCGCCACCATAGGAGGCCGAACATGCCGAGAATCTGAGAACGAAACAGCCCCGCCGAATAGTTGTGAGTTTCTTTTCTTTTCAGATCCACGCGCAGTGAAGAAGAGGCAGACGACGACAGAGTTTTGGAGAAGGCGAGGTTGGGGGATTCTTGGTGGCGAGCAATGGCCAACGGTGGGCAGTGTGGAGGCCGATAAGGTGGTGATGGGTCTCAGACAAAGAGGAATGAAGGAGAGGGAAGTGGAACGCGAAAAGAGGAATGACGGTGATGGCGTATGCCTTTGTGAAGCGACGCGTATAAGGAATGAAAAAATAGGGTTAGAGGCTTACTTGTTTCCGCTTTAAATTTTGGCCGACATTTTGGGTGGGAAATTTATCGCCCAAACATATATTAGGCGGTAAAATAATTTCCATAGGGTGATTTTTTTCACAATTAATATATAGAAAATAAAACTATCAATACAACTATTTATTATAAAATATATATTTCAAAAAATAATATTGCTCAAATTTAATTAGATATCTATATATTTTTATAAGAATTTACAAAAAAATCATTAAACTAGTTCAGTACCCGTATCTTATGCGAATTTTTCAAATATAAATTTTAATATTTATAATTTTGGTATAACAAATTAATATAAAAATAATTTATTAGTTAATATAAGGTTTTATTCAACATTTATTAGTCACTTATATGAATTTTCCTCAAAACTTACTCTTATAGTTTTCTAATAGGAATTTACTAGTTAATGTTAGGTTTTATTCAACATTTATTAGTCAATTATATGAGTTTTCCACACAACACACTCTTATAGTATTCTAAAAAGAATTTACCAGTTAATACAAGGTTTTATTCAACATTTATTAGTCACTTATATGAGTTTTCCACAAAACACACTCTTATAGTATTCTAAAAAGAATTTACCAGTTAATATAAGGTTTTATTCAACATTTATTAGTCACTTATATAAGTTTTTCACAAAACACACTCTTATAGTATTCTAAAAAGAACGTTTCGGCTATATACACCGCAAATCCACACGTCCTTAAAGACGTGCATGCACGTCCTTGAAGACGTGCTTGCACGTCCTTAAGGACGTGCAAGTGGGTTTACAGCCACCCGAGCCCGGACGTGCAAGCATGTTTTTATTTATTTTAAAACGTGCTTGCACGTCCTTAGAGACGGGCTTGCAAGTCCTTAAGGACGTGCAAGCCCGTCCACTAAAGACGAAGCGGATGTGCCTCTTCGTCTTCCCCATCCATTCCCTCTTCGTCTTTGTCTTCGCCAGAGAGAGAGAGAAATCGAGAGAGAGAGATTGCCGGAGTGAGAGAGTGAGACTACCGGAGAGAGAGAGAGAGAGAGAGAGACTGTCGGAGAAGGAGAGAGAGACAGAGAGCGATGGAGTCAGAGAGAGAGGAGGTGGTGGCGCCCATGGAGGCGAAGGTGGTGGCGGAGGAGGCCATGGTGGCGGAGGTGGTGGCCCCGGAGGTGGAGGCTGAGGTGGTGGCGGAGGTGGTGGCGCCGGAGGTGGTGGCAGTGGTGGTGGCTGAGGACGGTGGTGGTGGTGGAGCAGCAGCAGGGGAGGCGTCCGGTGGTGGTGGTGGTGGCAGCGGCGGAGTGTCGGAGGTGGAGGATCCCTTATTACCGCCGCAGAAGCGGCGGACGATGGAGGTGTCGCCGGTTCTGACACCACCGATATGTTCTTTGCTTTATTTATTTTGTTTGATTTATTTTATAGTTTTATAATATAGTTTAGATTGTAATGTAGTATTATAATATAATTTGATAGATTATAATTAGATTTAGTATATAGTTTGATAGAAAATAATATAGTTTTAATTTGATAGAATATAATAGATAGTATATAGTTTGTATATTTTGATAGTTTTTATGGAAAAACATTAAAAACGATTAATATATATTACAAGATATTAAAACATATTAAAATATATTAAAATACATAAAAAGACATTAAAATAAATTAAAATAAAAACATTAAAATATATTAAAATATATTAAAATACATAGAAATAAATTCTAATTGAAAAACAATAAAAACATTAAAATATATTAAAATACATAGAAATAAATTAAAATTGAAAGAAAATAAAAACATTAAAATATAATAAAATACATAGAAATAAATTTAAATTGAAAGAAAATAAAAACGTTAAAATATATTAAAAGACGTTAACATATATTAAAATACATTAAAAGATATTAAAAAACATTATAAGATATCAAAATACATTAAAATAGCTAACTGGATGAAATAAAAAACATTAAAAGTAACAGGTTCTCAACATTTCATAATAACAGGCAGAGAGGCTCATGAGGGGGGATGGTACCCTCACGCCTGTTAGGTTCGGCGACCGGGCAGCGGTCAGCCAGATACCGGAGGAGACGGTAGCCGACATTCCGACAGCCACACTCAATGATCTGCTTGCGTCTGCAGAGGGCTACCAGCAGTCGATGGGGACCCCCCCAACCGACGAACACGACATCTTTTGGAAGATTCTGCCAGCTTGGGATCCTTCTGGCGATGCGACGATGGGGCTGCAACCTTCTTTAGAGACCGCTGATGTGCTGAGCAGCTGCATTATTGACGTAGTCGTTGGTCGACGGGCCGACATGGGTAGACCGCCTACTCGTGTACCACCCACCATCCCGGAGGCATCTACTTCAGCCATTCCGGAGGCTTCTACTTCAACCGTTCTAGAGGCTTCTACTTCAGCCGTTCCAGAGGCTTCTACATCCGGCACCCACGACGCCGAGCCTTCGACCTCCCCTACACCAGCGGCGATCTCCTTGGCATATGTGGATGATGTGATCCCTGACGTCGTTGAGGAGGCTGACGACGGACAGGAGGGGCAGGCTGAGGCCCAGGGGGGGCCCACTGGTGGAGCCCGCACCCATCCCTGTGCAGGCTGCCGCACCGGCTGTGTAGGTCGACCCTTTCTTACCGTCGGGAGAGTTGCTTGTGTCTTACAGGCATCATCGCGCGTATCAGGTTTGGAGGGAGCCTACTGTGGAGCTGCCGCCGTTGAAGTTCCACCACTGGGCGACTCACCTACTGCCTTTCGACCGCTATATTTTTTAGGGCCCGGGGACCTGGATGCATGATCTTATCCCATCGGGTATCCCGCAGCTGAGGTCCCTCCATTGGGAGTGTGTGGATGATTTTACCTGCACAACCTTCCTGGAGCATTGGCACCCGGAGACCAGCTCCTTCCACTTTCCATGGGGCGAGATGACCATCATGCTGCACGACGTTGCCTGCCTCATGGGACTTTCGACGGAGGGTCTCTTGGCGGTTGGGTTCACACCCTCAGGCGAGACTTACTGCATCGCCTATGCCTTCATGTCGCACGAGAACGAAGACACATACGCCAGGGTGTTGCGTCAGCTTCAGATCTTGCTTGGGACGGTTCAACCTCAAGCTATCATGACTGATCGGGAGCTAGGTCTCTTGGAGGCGCTGAATGTTGTCTTCCCCGACGTCCAACATCTCATTTGCTGGTTACAGGTGACGAGAAGATGCGAGGAAGCTGCTTTGAAGATCACAAAGAATTTAAACCACGCTGGCATCTTTAAGGGCAACTGTTGGAGGTTGTTCGAATCGAGGTCGGAGGAATCATTCAACCGATGTCGTCGGGCGCTATACGCTGCATGGCACCCATTCCCAGGTGTGGTGGCGTATTTAGAGGTGGTGTGGCTTCCATACAGCAGGAACATCGTACGATGCTACGTAGATAATGTCTTCCATCTCGGCACCCGTACGACAAACAGGTACAACCTTACTTCATATCTCCCATTACAATATGATATAACATCAAATATTTAGTGGTATGCACTTCAATGTGTACAGAGTTGAGGGTCAACACAAGGTTCTGAAGGAGGCACTGCACTCATCGACTGGTGACTTTCGCATCGTGATCGATGCAATCCATAGAGTCATCGATTGTCAACTGCATGAGCTGCAAACTGCTTTGGAGATCAACCGCTTCAAATGGCCAACAACGACGTATAAAGTCAACCTTTTTGATGAGGTAAAGACTTTAATATCCAAAAAGTGCTTCGATTATCTGTTCAAGATGTGGCAGGATGTCGTGAACCAAAAGGTTCCTCCGGTATGCACAGACCGACATTGGTGGGTTTATTACGGGATCCCTTGTGCGCATGAGATTCAGGCATACGTCAACTCCGGTACTCCGATACCCGCCGAGGACATCCACCCATTCTGGATGGATTTGTCATGGACTGACATCGACGACACCCCACTGCCGTATGAGCTGTCATCTTTATACGCGGCTTCTAATGATTCATGCGACGATGAGCTGCACCCACTCTCATCTGCAAGCGTCCAAAGGAAGGGGAGGCCTCGGGGTCGAGGAATGCCTGCAGAATCAACCCGTTGTCATACGAGGAGTTAAAGGAAAGATTTGAGAGAGAAGAAGCATGTGCTGCTCGAAATGCTGCTCGACATCGTCCACAAGCGACCTCAGCTCGACGTGGACGTGATGATGTGTTCGGAGGGTTCAACTGGGGTCGAAACAACGTTGATCCCTTCATGCTCATTGTGGCTACCGTGCTTTGGCAGCTTTGACAGCTTTGTCATATTGAGGGATTGAGGGACACTGTTGGAGAAGGTCATTGTGGCTACCGTGCTTTGGCAGCTTTGACGTCACCAATCGGCGAGACTACTTTCCCGGAACTCAAAACGTTACTATGCAATCACCTAGAGGATCACGCCGATCTTTACGCCGATAGTTATAAGGGAGAGTACCCATTCCAGCAGTTCGTCGACTACCAGAGATGGGCGAGACCTGTGCATGGTAATAGGAGACGGTGGATAGAGCTACCCATCATGGGTTTAGTATTTGCAACGGTATATCAGATTCCTCTCATTGTCCTAGCTTGGCATCATCCATTCACATGTCTCCCCATGACCTCGCCGACACCTGCTAACAACCCTCAATCAGCAACCTTTGGTGTAGCCTGCATCGGAAACCAAGACCATTTTGCCGCGGCACGACTTCAAACGTCTTTTTTTTTATTACCTATTCTTGCTTTTCATATATATGTCAATACTCTAACTCTAATTTTCCGCTCTCATAGATCTGGTTGCGTCCTAACGCTCCTATTCCGCCGCCTCCGCCAGAATGGGTCGCACATCATCAACCGAGCGTCGAAGGAAGGGATGCTCCGTTTCAAGCTCAGTTTGAGAGATTTCGAGCCTTCCGTGTCGAGTCCGGCCGCCCATTACTATTTTCCTAGATTTTATTCCATCAGTTTATTAAAATTATGAATGTAAACCTTTTTTTCCGTTCCTTGTAACGTTATTCGCATATTATCCGAATGAAAACCTTAACAATTATTGTTTTCTATTTAATTTGACCCTAAATCCTTCAACTCCACTAGCTAAACACTTCACTTTTTTCAATAAACATTACAAAACCCTTGGAAAACCTAAACCATATACCCTAAACCCTAAAGCCTAAACCCTAAACGCGAAACCCTAACTAGGGTTTGCCCGTCCTTAACAACGTGCAAGTATTGCACGTCTTTAAGGACGTGCAAGCGCGTTGTTAAAGACGTGCAAGTGTTTGCTAGTGGACGTGCACAGTCCCAGACTTGCACGTCCTTAAGGACGTGCAAATCCTCAATCGTCATTTACGGTGTATATATCAAAACCCAAAAAGAATTCACTAGTTAATATAAGGTTTTATTTGACATTTATTAGTCACTTATATGAGTTTTCCTCAAAACACACTCTTATATAGTATTGTAAAAAGAATTTACTAGTTAATATAAGGTTTTATTCAACATTTATTAGTCACTTATATGAGTTTTCCACAAAACACACTCTTATAATATTCTAAAAAGAATTTACTAGTTAATATAAGGTTTTATTCAATATTTATTAGTCACTGATATGAGTTTTCCACAAAACATACTTTTATAGTATTCTAATAAGAATTATTATTTAATATAATGTTTTATTAAATATTTATTATTCACCTATATGAGTTTTCCTCATAACATACACTTATAATATTCTCATAAGAATTTATTAATTAGTTAATAAATGTTTTTTCAACACTTATTAATTTATATAAAAAACTTTCATAGTCATATTTGGGCCCGTCAATGGGTCAATCGGGAAAAGCATAGTCATATTTAGGCCCATAATAAATTAAAGCTCATTTAAGCTCAACCGTAAATAGCCACGGATTTAGCCATGGATATGGTCGTAGCTAAAATCGTGGCTACTACGGATGGGCTCATTCATACGGGCTAATAAGGTAATTGGGCTGATCATTTCTAATGGGCTATTGATCCATGCCGAGCCCATAACATTTGTTCTTTGTTGCCAAATCAGCATCGAATACAGCCACAAAATAAGCATTCGTAGCTAATTTCGTGGCTAATTACCACTATCATCCACTCCTTCAGCCACGAAATCAGCCACGGACATTGTGTTCGTTGCTAATAGCAACGAATTTGATTATGTGGCATTTTTGGGTGAACACCAGCCATAAAAATAGCCACGGTCAAGAACAGTCGTGGCCAATGTCATTGCTATTGGCAACCAAAACAACGACGGTTGACATTCGTGGCTAAAAATCCGTAGCTATTTCCTATTTTTTAAGTAGTGCCCAAATTGATTCTCATTCCAACAATTCTAATCTAAATCGATTCTCATCTCAACAAATTGAACTTTAAAACAATCAAATTTGTTCGTTGTGAAGGCAGGTTGTGCTGGGGGTTTGTGATAGAGGAGGAAATCGACATGAATAATATAAAGTATAAAACCAAACCGAATTCATGCCCACGAAAATAAATACAAGACTTCCTCCCGTTATAGTGGAACAGAATCAGGTTCGATCCACGCGGAAGCGGGTCAGCAGATCCCATATAGCTTGCATTCACGTCTGATTTCAACTTCAGGAACCCACTCGATATCGACTAAGGAAAATCGATATCTACCATATCAGTCGATTTTTGGGCTACTAAAGGTGAGTCGATATCGACCAGATTCTGTTGATTCTGAGTGGTCCAGTCGATTTCTACCTATAATCTGCAAAAACAAAAACAGGTAGAAGCCGATTTCGAGTGAACGACTCGATTTCGACCTATATCAGTACTCAATATCGACCGGCTCAGAATACCGCCAGTCGATCAATTGACTTGATTTCGACTCAAAGAAGTCGATTTCGAGTAGCTTGCAGTAACCTTTTTTGTCGGCAAAGGTGGCCGAAGAGCGTAAGAATGGAAACGGAAGATGAACAGAAATAAACCAGGGGTTGTTGAGTTTGTCAAGGACCAAACGAATGGAAAAATATTGATTGTAAACAAATATGAAATAAAAACTTCCAAGACCAGGGCTTACATCAACGACGACCATGCAAGTGAAATAATAAAAAATCGTAAAGGAAAGAACTTCATCGATAAAAAACAAGACTTTCACCAAATCTAGCAAGTAGCTAGGAATATAAATCTTTCAATAAATAACCCTAATTTCATCTATCCTATTCATAATTAGAGTTTATAAACTTCCGAATAGAAATCCTACTTACTACCCAAGTTTCACAACATGAGTTCCTTAGCTTTTCAATTAAAGATGAAGCACAAAGGATAGAACAAGATAAAGTACCGTTCTTTGGGGAGTCACCAATCCACCGACATGGATATCGTCGGGCTTACCCCGACCCTAGAAGTAGGGCGACTACTCGCTCGTCACAATGGAAGACATGATTGATGAAAAGGAAATAACTTGCATTAACTAAATCAAAGTATTTACAATTTCGACACTTCAACTTTCGCAGAACGCCAAAACCCTAAAACCTTTGAAAACCTAAAACATTATGAGAAGTGTTTGCTCTGAAAATTGAATAAATAACTACTAGCCCCAATCCACCGACATGGCTATTGTCGGGCTCACCCCGACCCTAGAAGTAGGGCGACTACTCGCTCGTCGCAATGGAAGACATGATTGATGAAAAGGAAATAACTTGCATTAACTAAATCAAAGTCTTTACGATTTCGGCACTTCAACTTTCGCATAACGCCAAAACCCTAAAACCTTTGAAAACCTAAAACATTATGAGAAGTGTTTGCTCTGAAAATTGAATAAATAACTACTAGCCCCGAGGGCTTTATTTATAGACCCAAATCCTTGCTACCCAAGGAAGGATTCTATCTTTATCTACCTAATGATAAAACTTTAGATAACAAAGAAATATATCTAACATGGTAAAGTAGATAAATCATATAGGGTAATTAATTGTTCAACCCTTAGGATGGAAAATAAATAAAAAATAAAATATCTCAATTCTTCACTTGCAAGGAATCTTCTACTCTGAATTGGGACTCAAAATCAGATTAGGACTCGAAATCTGCTTGGGACTCGAAATCAGCGTCGAACTCGGAATGGAGGTCAATCAATATCGACCAATGTGGGTCGATATCGAGTCGTCTGGTCAGTTCTGAGTACATCTTCCAGTCGATGTCGGTTTTGTAAGGCATTTCGAGTGGCTCTCACTTGATATTGACTAGTTAGTCGATATCGAGTCATGTTCAGCTTCCATCTCCAAGTCTGTGTGTGACGTCGAGTCACTTAGCCCATTTCGACGTGCCTCCACTCGATATCGACTTAGTTGGGTCGATATGGAGTCATCTTCTGCTCCGAATGTTCTGCTACCTTCTTTAGTCGATGTTGAGTTCTTCATTAGACATCAAGTTCATTTCCAGTGCTTCTTGGTTTTGCTTCGAATTTGCTCCAAATTCTGCAATATTAAACAGAAACTTGTGTAGACCTCTATTTCTTGAAAATAAGCATAAACTACACAAATTCACCATATTCCCAACCCATAATATATAAAATGATAAAATAAGAAGCTAAAATGAGTATAAAAATATGGTATAAAACATGGACGTCAAATCTCCCCATGCTTAGGGTTGCTTGTCCCCAAGCAATAACTTGGATGGTCATTTAGGAGAAATCTACAAAAACTCTTAACATAGTGAATTCATTTTCATATTACCAATAACACTCAATTGCCATCCTCGAAAAGGTACTAGTGTCTTCAAATTCATGCTTGTGAATGAAAAGCAACATCTCACACAAAAGAAGGTTATGAAAACAATGTTCCCTGCGACAAAGGATCAATAATCAATAGGACTTTATTTAAGCTAAAAAAGGAGTAGATTGGTAAAAGGCTAAAGGTGAGATATTTTTGGTCATGTGATGCTAATGATCTGGGGAAATGGAGTGATTTCCAAACTTTCATACCACATTCATTCTGCATAAGATTTCTCACCTTTCTCTCATCGCTCATTGCTTCTTCTTTTTCTTCCATATAACGTTTTTACCTCTCTAATCTCAACACTGCCTTCTCGCGAGTCACAAACATGGGTGTCATGAATGGCCCCGGATACTTAGTGTTTTGGACTCCTCACTTGTATGTCCCATCCTGCGGAACTAACATCTCAATTCTCAACGCAGGCAGGGTCGATCTACCTTTATCTCCTGAGGTGACCGGATTTTCTTTCACTCATTGAATTTTCCATAAACTTTCAATTTCCTGCCAAACTCCAATAATAATGATAACAACACAAACACCATATAATAACTCCAAAAATTACTTACATTCTCAACATAATCACCGATTAGGAAATAAGGTAATTAATAGGTAATGTACGACATATGTGGAGCAATAATGACATAACGATATGTAAGGCTTATATATGCCTTTTTGTTATGCAAATAAGTATAAATATGGCTAGGATTATAAAATGAGCATAATATGGAAAATATAAAGTCCTCCATCCTCTTATTGTGCAACATGTCAAAAGCAACATCAAATTTACCTCACTTTTGTGGTTTTCTCAAGAAAAATTTGCATCTCATTGAGACTTCAAATTACTAGGCAATATTGTGCAATATCCCTAATGAATCCACTCTTGCATCTTTGAGCCTTGCTATTTACAAGCTTTGGGAGATGTCTCACAAAACAAACTTTTGGTTAAGCAATTAAGCATGAAAAACGAAAAATTTACCCAAAGTCCACCATGTATAAGCAAAATCAAGAATATATAATATAATATAAAATGAGCTTTTCCCCCACACCATACTTAGAATATACAGTGTCCCCATTGTATAAATAAAATAAAACAAGGGTGAATAAACTCATCGAATAACGTGTTATAGAGTCGAAATCGACTGCAATCCTTTATTGTCAAGTGGTCGAAATCGGGTGATTGGGTCGATATTGACTGATAGACTCGATATCGAGTCATGTGCAGTAGACATCGATTCTCTTCTTCTCCTTGTGTTCTAGTCGAAATCCTCAAGAGTCGATATCGAGTCATGTGACTCGATATCGACCAGGTTCGGTTGAAATTTCCACTCGATGTCCATTTTCCGATCTGTCCTAAGTCAAACAAAATAAACCTTGCACAAAGTAAAAGAGATATAAAAAATATAAAGTAAAGAAAAAGGGAAATAAAAATAACGTGTTGCCTCCCGTAAGCGCTAAGGTTTAAGTTGCTAGCTCGACCTATTTTCCTGTTAAACCTTTAGTTCAACGCCTGGATGGCGCGAATCCCTTCCTTAGGGTCTTCCTAATCATAGTCCTTCTTGACCCTATGCCCATTCACCTTGAAGGTATAGCCATCGTTGGCCAACAACTCCACTGCTCCATGTGGGAAGATATGTTGAACCGTGAAGGGTCCACTCCATCGTGTCCTTAGTTTCCCTAGAAACAAGCGTAGTCTAGAGTTGTATAATAAATCTTTATCACCTACATCATATGTCTTAGGCACTAACTTCCTATTGTTAGCTAATATGAATGCTACTACACCTGTTAGACAAGTCCCAGATTAAGTTAATTCTTCTGTAGTTATTAGCTGTTGGAGTTTATTCCCTAGAACATTTAATATGTGAGTTCCCATGTGTAGTTAATGTTTACAACAGTCTTTTGAATAGTTCTCTGATGTAGTTATAAAGAGAGGGTTTTGTTCCCAGCAATAGATTATCACTTTCTTCATCACTCTCTCTCATGGTATCAGATCTCTCTTGAGAGATTTTTATTTCGTCTGGTCGCCACCTTCCTGCCGCCAAACCCTATCCACCACCTATTCCGCCATTAGTTTGGTCGCCACCTTTTCCCACCAAAAACCTATCCACCACATATTCTGCTACTATGTCAAACCCTTCTCATGATGAAATAGTAGCTAAAATAAAACACCTATAGAAAATATTGAAATCAGTTAAAGCTTCTTCTGGTTTGGTGTATTGTGAGTCTTTGGTTTTCACAACTACCTAAAATCACCTTTTTTACCAGCAATGGACTCTGGACAGCGGTGCAACAGATCATTTGACCAATGATCAGTCTATGTATTCTTCATATCGGCTTTTTGTCCACAGGAAGCAACTCATCACTGCCAATGGGGCCTCATCGCCCATATTAGGAAGTAGCAATGTCACTGCCTTCTTATTGTTACCTCTTTGTGATGTTTTATTCGTTCCCAATCTTTCATGTAATCTTTTATATATTAAGAAGTTGGTTCGTGATCTTAAATGTGAAGTTGTTTTCTCTCCTTCTGGTTGTGTAATAAAGGAGCTTGGCGTACCTTTGATGAAAACAGATCATATTACAGCCTCCCATCTATTACCGTTCAAGATCCCACCTTCCTTGAATCATCCTTTGGCCCTATCATCATTGTGGCACTGCAATTTCCTGGTTGTACTACTAATATCCTTTCCGATCAGCCCTTATCTTTTCCAATAAACCCATCAATCTATTTAGATCAACCACTTTCCTCTCCCATCGAAGAGCATCTCAATGCTCAAACCACCCAACAACCTTCATCCTCCACTGAACATCCACCACAACCTGCAGAAAATCAGCCACTTTCCTCTCCAGCTCAAGAGCATCTCAATGCTCAACCCACCTAACAACCTTCATCCTCCACCAAACATCCACCACAATCTTCACAAAGTCAGCCTATAACTTCTCCAAGGTTCAACAAGACTTACTTCAGAAGGGCCCCCTCTTCCCCTTCTCTTCATCATCCAGTTAATGATCCGGGCCCTGTGACTACTGGACAACCTTCCCCGATTCCATCACCTGACTTGCCGGTTTCTCTAAGAAAAGGTTCAAGGGCTGTTACAAAAAGGCCTCTCTATCCTCTCTCTAATTTTGCATCTTTGGATAGATTTTTTGATCAACACAAGCAATTTCTCCCAAGCCTTGATCAGATCAAAATTCCAAAGAATGCCCGGGAAGCCTTTGAATCACCTGAGTGACGTCATGCAATGGCAGAGGAGATGATAGCCCTTGAAGTTAATCGCACATGGGATCTTGTGGACAGACCACCTGGCCACAACATTTTAAGTTGTAAATGGGTGTTTGCTGTCAAGTACCATGTTGATGGTTCCTTGGCTAGGTACAAAGCTCGACTTGTTGTTCGTGGATTCACTCAAACTTATGGTCTGGATTATCCAGAGACGTTTGCGCCTGTAGCCAAGATGTCTAATGTTCATTTACTTTTGTCCATTGTTGTTCATCTTGACTGGAAGTTGTGACAGTTTGACGTGAAGAATGCATTCCTCAACGAGTATCTGAAGGAGGATATCTACATGAGCTTGCCTCCAGGTTTTTCGTCCACCTCCCCTACACACGTTTTCAAGTTGCGCAAGGCCTTTTATGGACTGAAACAAAATCCATGTGCATGGTTTGGTTGCTTTCATGGGGTGATGCGGTCTGTAGGGTATATTTAGAGTCAGAGGAACCATACTTTGTTTGTAAATGATGGTGACTCCGGGAGGGTAAGCATCCTCCTTGTTTATGTGGATGATATCATTTTGACAAGAAATGACTCCATTGATCAAGGTCGCTTGAAGACCATATTGACTCAAGAATTTGAGGTCAAAGAGCATGGTCAACTGAAATACTTCTTGGGGATTGGAGTAGCTCGATCCAAAAAGGGTTTATTTATCTCCCAATACAAGAAGTATACAAAAGATGTTCTCCGAGAAGCAGGAATGGAAGATTGCAAACCTATAACCACTCCTATTGACTAAAACTCAAAAATTGGTAAAGAATAAGGATGAGACTGAACCTACAGTTGACAAGCCCTTGTACCAGAAATTATGTGGGAAACTGATTTATCTTGCGCGCACCAAACCGGATATTGCCTTCTCAATAAGTGTCATTAGTCAATTTATGAAAGATCCTAGGGTTCCATATCTTCCAGCAGCTTATAGGATTCGCAAATACCTCAAATGCACTATAGGAAAGGGCATCTTATTCACTAAGAGTGACAAACTCCAACTTGAAGCCTACTCGGATGTTGATTATGCAGGTGATGTTAGAACCAAGCATTCTACAACTGGTTATTGTGCTTATCTTGGTGGAAATTTAGTTGCTTGGAGAAGTAAGAAGTAAGGAGTTCTTGCAAGGTCAAGTGCTGAAGTTGAGTTTCGAGCTGCCGCTCATGGAATTTGTGAATTATTGTGGATGAGAATTATCTTAAATGATTTGAGAATTCAGTTGGAAGATCCAATGAAGTTGTTCTGCGATAAAAAATCTGCCATCAGTATCGCTCATGATCTTGTTCAACATGACAAGACGAAACATGTTGAGATAGATATAAATTTCATCAAAGAGAAAATTGATGCAGGCATCATTCAAATCTCGCATGTCCCCTCTGAATATCAGTTGGCTGATCTTCGAACCAAGGGGCTTCACCCTGGCTGATATGAGTGGCTTACATCCAAGCTTGGAATGGACAAATTATACAGCCAAACTTGCGGTGGGGTGTTAGCTAATATAAATGCTACTACAGCCGTTAGACAAGTCCCCAAATTAAGTTAATTCTTCTAGAGTTATTAGTTATTGTAGTTGATTCCTTAGAACATTTATTATGTGAGTTCCTGGGTGTAGTTAATATTTACAACATTCTTTTGAATAGCTATCTGTTGTAGTTATAAAAAGAGGGTTTTGTTACCAGCAATAGATTATCACTTTCTTCATCATTCTCTCTCACCTATCATGCCATCTCTTTGTGCGTTCCTTGTAGATTTTGGAATTGCCTTTAGGCACAACTCCTCAAGTTCCCGCAAGTCAATGAAGTGTTTCTAACCTTCCTCATCGAGATCCATGTTGAGCTCCTTGAGAGCCCACATTGCCTTATGCTCCAATTCGACGGGCAAATGGCATGACTTGCCATAAACAAAGTTGTAAGGATTCATTCGCAGTGGTGTCTTATAGGTCGTTTGATAGGCCCATAGAGGTTGTAAAGCTTAGACGACCAATCCTTCCTTGAGAGGGAGACTATCTTCTCCGGAATGGCTTTGATTTGTCGATTTGAAACCTCCACTTGGCCACTAGTATCAGAATGATAGGGTGTTGCCACCCTGTTTGTCACCCCATATATAGCCAAAAGAGCCTCAAATCCTCTCTCGATGAAATGTGAGCCACCATCTGAAATAAGAACTCTAGGAACACCAAAGCGAGGAAATATGTTAGTTTTAATAAACTTTGAAACTACCTTCGCATAATTGGTCCTAGTAGCAATAACATCAACCCATTTAGAGACGTAGTCGACCGCCACAAGTATGTATTTGTAGGGGCTTGACGCAGGGAATGGTCCCATAAAGTCAATGCCCCATACATCAAAAAGCTCCACCTCTAGAATCATTGTGAGTGGCATTTCATTCCTCCGAGTAATGTTTCCCGCTCGTTGGCACTCATCGCATGAAGTGACATAAGCCTGCATATCCCTGAAAAGATTAGGCCAATAAAAACCAGATTGAAGTACCTTCGTTGCAGTTTTGAAGCCTTTTGCATGTTCGCCTGTAAAGAGAGTATGGCAATGGCGAATGCCACTCTCATCTTCTTCCTTCGGGATAAAACGTCGAAAGATATGGTCCTTCCCCTGCTTGAGCAAGTAGGGTTCATCCCAATAGTGTTGCTTGACGTTGTGGAGGAACTTCTTCTTAGCCTGCGATGTTAGTCCTGATGGGATCTTGTTTCATATAAGATAGTTAGTGAAATCCGCATACCAAGGAACCCTTGCTCCCTTTATAGCATAAAAATCACGAATAGGACTAGAGGGAGGGGTAAAGAAGAAATCCTCACCGGAATCCGTGCGTACCAATTCACCTTTGACGTTATTGGAGCCCACTCGATATCGACTAGTACTGGTCGATATCGACTGAGATTCGTCATTCTGCTATGGACTCGATGTTTGGTGAAATTCCGAGTGGTGATGACTGGATATCGACTGACCCTCAGTCGATATCGAGTAGTCCTCAGCTCTATGTTCTGCACTCGAATTCTGGTGATATTCCGAATGAGTGTGACTCGATATCGAATGAGTGTGACTCGATATCGAATGAGTATCAGTCGATATTGAGTCGCCCTCAGTCGACGTTGACTGGGATTCAGTCGGCGTTGAGTCCTCCTGCCGTGAAATAATAGGAATTAGTGTATACTTGCCTGCAGGGACTTGTCGTGCTTCCATCTTTAGCATGTGTTCATCGGGGCGGGAATCATCGATAGGCATGGCATCTTGGGATTCTTCTAATATGTCATTAGGAAGCCTAAACAGATGATCGGCTAGCGAGTTCTCCGTGTCTTTCTTGTCCTTGAGTTCGACATCAGACTCTTGAACTAAAAGTACCCATCGTAGGAGCCTAGGTTCGGCATCCTTCTTCGCCATCAAGTACCTAAGAGTTGCATGGTCAGTGTGCACAATAACCTTAGATCCCACTAAATAAGAGCAGAATTTATCAAAAGCAAAGACCACGGCCAAGAACTCTTTCTTCGTTGTGGTGCACTTGGCCTGAACCACATCAGGAGTCTTGCTTGCATAGTAGATGTCGTGAAGCTTCTTGTCCTTCCGCTGTCTTAGGACCACTCTTACGACATAATCGTTGGCGTCGCACATGATCTCAAATAGTAGTGATCAATCCGGTAATTGAATGATTGGAGCAGAGATAAAGGCTTCTTTCAACATGTTGAAGGCTTCAAGACATTCGCTAAAAAATTCAAACTTGACATCTTGCATAAGAAGGTATGTCAAATGTTTGGCAATTTTAGAAAAATCTTGAATAAACGTCATGTAAAAACCTGTGTGACCTAGAAAGCTTTTTATCTCCTTGATTGATAGTGGTGGAAGCAATCTCTCCACTAGCTTTATCTTGGCCCTGTCCACCTCTATCCCTTTATTGGACACCTTGTGTCCTAACATGATCCCTTCTCTTACCATGAAATGACACTTTTTCGATTTGAGAACCAAATTTGTCTCATCACATCGCTTGAGTACCCTGTAAAGGTTAGCAAGACAAATATCGAAAGAAGTGCCATAAACAGAGAAATCATCCGTAAATACCTCCACAATGTCCTCAATCATGTAGGAGAAGATGGACATCATACACCTTTGAAAGATAGAAGGGGCATTTCAAAGCCCAAAAGGCATCCTCCTATATGCGAAAGTCCCATAGGGGACATGTGAAGGTAGTTTTCTCTTGAACCTCAGGATCTATAGGGACCTGCCAAAACACCAGAATAGCCATCCAGGTAGCAAAAATAATCATATTATGCTAAGCGTCAAAGTACCTAGTCAATGAAGGGGAGTGGAAAGTGATCCTTCCTGGTGGCGGTGTTGAGCTTCCTATAGTCTATGCACATCCGCCAGCTGGTAGTGATTCGTTTGGGGATAAGTTCTCCCTTCTCATTCCCCTCAACAGTCATTCCACCTTTCTTGGGGACCACATGGACTGGGCTCACCCACTTGCTGTCGAAGATAGGGTAGATGATTCTTGCATCCAGCATGCGCATGATCTCCTTCTTCACCACCTCCTTCATGTTAGGGTTGAGCTTCCGCTGATGCTGGATGGGTGCCATGTGATTATCCTCTAAGAGGATTATGTGCATAGAAGTAGCGGGTGAAATACCTTTTATGCCCTCTAAGGAGTACCCAATATCCTTTCTATGGGTGCGGAGGACTTCCATAAGCTTGTCTAATTCCTGCGAGGTTAGTGAATCATTGATAATTATAAGAAAAGTAGAGTTAGGACCAAGAAATTCATACCTAAGGGTGTCGGGTAAAGGCTTCAGCACCGGAGAAGGGCCCTATGGAATCAAGATGGGCTCTACTTCATCCGTCTTCATGATTTCCCCTAAGTAATTCGTCTCGATCCTTATGGTAGAAGTATCCAAATCAGCTACAAGAGATGGAGTTGACCAAGCATACATCGACATCAACGCTTAATCGAATACAAGGTTGTACTGCTACAGAAAATTAGTTGAGTTAGAAACCTCAAGCGGAAGATCAGTACATACCTTGGCTGAGGAATCAGTCAAAATCGAGTGGAGGGAGTTGAAATCGACTGAAGGAGTCGATATTGACTAGACTAGGTCAAATTTGACTGTTGTACTCGAGATCTGGTGAACTAGGTCGATTTCAACTGGGGGACTTGAAATTGAGTGTAATGGGTCAAAATCGACTAGAGGAGTACCTACAGACAGAAAAACACCCGATATCGGGTTAGTGGGGTCGATATCGACCGAGTTGGGGGTAATTACCTCTCTTGGAGAAGTCGAAATTGAGTGAGAAGGGTACTCGATATCGAGTGGTTCGGTCGATATCGACTGACCTGACTCGATATTGACTTAGTCGTTTGGCTCTATCGATAGTGCGTCGTCGAAGAATTCCTCCTCCCTCGAATATACAGCTTGTAGTTCCTTCTCTAGCTCAGCCTCAACCTTTGCTAGGTCTTCTCCTTGCGTCAAAGCCCTTCATGTAGGTTCAGTGCACGAGATAACATTGAATTTAGAATATATATCTTTAAGATCCATTACCTCTTCCATGTCGGGGTTGAAGAAGTACTCAATAATCTCATCCCCTATCGTGAAGGTGATAAATTCTCTTCTCACACTAATGTTGGCATCTATAGTGGCGAGGAACAGTCTCCCAAGAATAATAGGGCAAGTAGGGTCCTCCATCATCTTTATAACAAGAAAATCTGCAGGTACAAAATTTTTTCCAACTTTGACAGGGAGATCATTAACTATACCTATAGGGATTACCACTGTATTGTTTGTCATGTATAGCTTGGCATCCACAGGCTCTAGCGCTCCAATCATCACCTTTGACCAAATAGATAGAGGATCTCATTGAAGAACTTGACGTAGGCAGGCATCTCATGAAGAGCTTCTGTAAAAGGAATTGTAACATTTAGTCCTTGAATCAATTTCAAAAAATACCTAAACGTACCTTATGTCGGGTTCTTCAGCGCCTTGGAAGGGAATAGGCACGTCTTCTTTGGTTTTGGAACCAAAACAGCTTTCGGATGCGATGGAGAGGAGTCGGTGTCGACTGGGGGTGACTCGATATCGACTGGTGGCGACTCGATACCGACTGGTGGAGTCGACGTCGAGTGTACTGGTGCAGTCGAGTCAGAATTGGGAGGTTTTGTCTCGATATCGATGATATCTTAGTCAATATCGACTGAATTTTGGTCGATTTCGGGTGGATTTCCAGCTTTGCCATTCTCCTCTCTCATCTCTGGTTATTGCAGTTTGTGACCACTCTTTGTATAGCGGCGATATGTTCGTTCCGCCTCTTGGGATTTGGATCTGTGTGCCCCGTGAGCTTTCTGGATGTTCGTGGAATCTGTATCGCGAGTTGACCCACTTGGGTCTCTATGTTCTGCTTCCAAGCATCCATCTCTTCGAATCTTGTAGTGAGGCTATGAAGTTGAGATTGGATAGCACTGGTGGATTGCTCGCTCTTGGTATGGTTCCTCCATAACTCATCGAGGATGATATGTAGATCATCATTTCGTTGGTTTGATAGAATCGTTGGTCCCCAATATAGCGATTGGGACCCCCATATATGGTGCTTCTTCAGGGGTGGTGTGCGCACTCAGGGGTGGTGTGCCGCTACGATCCACATTCAATGCACGATTGGTTAACAAAAAGGAATTTACCTTCTTTAAGGAGTTTATGGTTTTGATCTCTGTAGAATTGCTTCTTGACGTCAAGATCTATCTCTCTAGAGGGCTCATACAGGGGCATAGATGGGGCTGGCCTCGCATATGTATTGTCGGAAGCCACATGAGTCCCATATGTGCTGTCGAAGTTTGTTAACCTCTCTATAGTTGTCCAAGCTTCCGTCGGTGTTAGCTCGATGTAGCGGTAAGAGGTGTATGAGTTGATCCGCTCCCTGCTTGTATCATCAAGAGAGTTGTAGAAAATCTCCTGAATTACGTAGGGTGGTTTCCCATGAGTAGGGCAAGATCGCAATAGCTCTTTGTATCGGTCTCATGCTTGCGCCAACGGCTCTCCAGGTTTCTGTTTGAAAGTCATGATCTTTTGGTGTAGCATCGCTGTCTTGGAGAGAGGAAAGAATTTGTTAAGAAACGCATTCTTAACCTCTGTTCATGTGGTAAGTGATCGCGGGGTCAGTCCTTCGAGCCATTTCAATGCATTCCCTGTAACATACCAACGAAACGTTTTTAGTTTGACATATTCAAGGTTTTTGCCATCGGCGATAGTTTCACACAAGTCAGCAAACGTCATTATATGAGTGAGAGGGCATTCATTTTTTCTTCATTTGAAAGTATTCTTTTTAATTTTAGAATGAAAGGAAGTGCGAATTTCAAAATTAGAAGGAGGGATAAGAATAGCCGATTCAGGCACTGTCAGGGTCGGATGCATGTAGTCCTTAGCCGTCGCGAGATATCGAGCGAGCTCAGCATGTGCTTGCCTCCTGGCTTGTTCTTCGCGATCGGTGCAGGCCATCTCTACAACAACTCGTGCCCTTTTCGTGGCTATAAGTGTGGTTTGTTCATGTAACTCCTTCCTGAGCCTCTCGATAAGTTATTTAAATTCTGGTGGGCGACCAGCGCGTCGCATACACCTGTAAGATAAGCACTAAAGAGAAACGTGGAGATAACTACCTAGGGCGCGAATGATCGCTTCCTCGACAACGGCGCCAAAATTTGATAGAGGAAATCGACTTGCATAATATAAAGTATAAAACCAAACTGAATTCGTGCCCACACAAATAAAAACAAGACTTCCGCCCGTTGTAGTTGAAGGGAATCAGGTTCGATCTACGAGGAATCGAGTCAGCGGATCCTAGATAGCTTGCGTTCACGTCTGATTTCGAATTCAGGAACCCACTCGATATCGACTAAAGATAGTCTATATTGACCAGATCAGTCGATTTCTGGACTTCTGAAGGTGAGTCGATATCGACCAGGGGGCTCGATATCGACCAGATTATGTCGATTCTGAGTGGTCCAATCAATTTTTGCAGAAACATAAACAAGCAGAAGCCGATTTCGAGTGAAGGACTCGATTTTGATCTATATCAGTACTCAATATCGACCGGCTTAGAAAACAGCCAGACGATCAGTTGACTCGGTTGCGACTCAAAGAAGTCGGTTTCGAGTAGCTTGCAGTAAACTATTTTGTCGGCAAAGGTGGCCGAAGAGTGTAAGGATGGAAACGGAAGATAAACAGAAATAAACCAGTTTGTCGAGGACACACTTAACGACAGACTATTGATTATAAACAAATATGAGACAAAACTTCCAAGGTCGGGGCTTACCACAACGGCGACCATGCAAGTGAAATAATAAAATATCGTAAAGGCAAGAACTTTATCGATAAAGGACAAGACTTTATCCAACAAGTAGGGATATAAATCTTTCAATAAATAACCCTAATTGCGTCTATCCTTTTCATAGATAGAGTTTATAAACTTCCGAATAGAAACCATAATTACTACCCAAGTTTCACAACAAGAGTTCCTTAACTTTTCAATTAAAGATGAAGCACAAAGGATAGTACCAGATAAAGTAAAAAGATAAAAATATCTCAATTCTTCACTTGCAAGAAATCTTCTACTCGGAATTGGGACTCGAAATCAGATTAGGACTCGGAATCTGCTTGGGACTCAAAATTAGCGTCGAACTCGGAATGGAGGTTAGTCGATATCGACCAATGTGGGTCGATATCGAGTTGTCTGGTCGGTTCTGAGTACTTCTTCTAGTCGATGTCGGTTTTGTAAGGAATTTCGTGTGGCTCTCACTCGATATCGACTAGGTAGGTTGATATCGAGTCGTGTTAAGCTTCAGTCTCCGAGTTTATGTGTCACGTCGAGTCACTTAGCCCATTTTGACCTACCTCCACTCGATATCGACTTAGTTGGGTCAATATCAAGTCATCTTCTGCTCCGAATGTTGTGCTCAGCTGGTTCACTCAATGTCATGCCTTCTTTAGTCGATGTTGAGTCCTTCAATAGACATCAAGTTCATTTTCAGTGCTTCTTGGTTTTTCTCCAAATTCTGCAAATATTAAATAGAAACTTGTGTAGACCTCTATTTCTCGCAAATAAGCATAAACTACACAAATTCACCATATTCACAACCCAAAATATATAAAATAATAGAATAAGGAGCTAAAATGAGTATCAAAACATGGTGTACAACATGGACATCAGTTCGCTGACGCTGATGTTGAGGGGCTAGGAAGCTGTGAAGGTCGGCGCCGGTGCCAGGGTCAACCTCAGCCGGAGCCCAAAGGTGGAGGTTGTGGAACTTGTAGCGGAATTCTCTCCCATATGTCTGGTTTCGGGCGGGAGGTCTTGTATGTACTAGACTTTTAATTTGAAGTTGTAAAAAAAAACCAAACAAATAGAAAAAGGGGGAAATGGGTAGTCGAACAGCGGGCATTTTGAGGTCCCTCCCCCCCCCCCCCCCCCCCCGGTAGATCCGCCACTGGAGATACCTATGGACTATTACCTCCATTCTTATACCTATCTCATCTTCATAAGATGGTTCATTGAGGGTTTTAGCTCTTACATTTTTTTCATAGATGGGTTCACCAGAGAAAGGAAAGAAGGAGATAGAGTAAAGATTTGTAAAGAATATAATTTGAGGGAAAAAAGATACTTTTCTTATTCACAACCTCAAGAATATATAGACATTACATAGGAGGAGAAAAGATCTCAAAACTCTAATTAGATAGATTACAACCATAATTAGATATATACAAATCTTATGAGCCTCGTGGCCCGTTTTGCGACAGATCTCGCACTGGGGACGAGTAGAGCGGTCCGAGCCGGTAGAGTGGTCAAGCGTGGCGGGCTGCTAGGAAGACGAGCCGCGGCCACGGAGCAGGGGCTGACGGTTGCTGCGGAGAGGAGCGTGAGCGGTTGCGAGAGCGGGTGGTGTAGTTCGTCTTTGGAACAAAAGCAGCAAGATCTTTGGACTCCTCCTCAAGACCTTTTCCTCCTTAAGAAGTAGGCCGAAAAGGGTGTCGCTGGATATGGTGCCACCGTGCATTGTGAGAGCCGCACGAAAGGGTCCATAAGCAGAGCCAAGACCATAGACGATGTAGGAAACAAGGTTCTAATCGCTCACAATGTGCATACACTCAGCCAGGCTATCAGCTAAAGCGCGCTTCTTCTCAACATATTCAAGAATTGAGAGAGAGCCTCGCTCAAGCGTCTGAAGCTGATGACGGAGATGCATCTGACAAGCGTTGGTCTGAGCATGGAACATACGCTCAAGGATAGACCACGCATCAAAGGAAGTTTTGGCACGAGCAACATGAGCAAGTAAGGGAAAAGTAAGGGTCGACCGGATCCATAGGTGGACAAGACGGTGTTTGCGAAGCCAATCGGCATAGGCCGGATTGGGAAGGATGGTAGGCGGGGCGGTGGTAATGGTGTTTTCCGGCTTATCAAAGTCAGCTGGAGGGGGAGGTGCGGTGATGGTCTGCGAGGGGGGGGGGGGGAGGGGGGAGCAGAAGCAGCCATGATCAAGGAATTAAGGCCATAGGCTTGAAGAGCGGAGCGGATGGTGCCATGCGAGAGGGAGTAGTTAGTGCGAGAGGGAGCAGCAGCAAGACTCTGGCCATCCATGCCAGAGCCCGACCCAGAGGAAGCATCGCGGGACATGATTGGCGACGGAGGTAGGGTAGTAGCGACGATGGGATGTGGCGGCAGTAGGCAGTGGCGGATCCAGAAATTTATCCAAGGGGGGGCTGAATTATTTTTTTTTCCCGATAAATAACGGTTTGAATTGAAGCTTAAATATCGTGTCTTTAAAATCTTAAGGGTGGCCAATTCAAACCGATCAAACAGACCCTATCTATGAGTCCATTTGTTATCAAAACAAATGCAATAGGTCCTAAAGCTCTCAACCAATATCTCACATATATATATATAAATCCTTATAAAAGTTTTATAAAATTGATTCTCAAAATCAAACCATAATTTCATCAATTGATTTCCAAAATCAAAACGAATTCTCATATCTTACTTACAAATCGAATATTAATTTCACAAAATTAATTCTCAAAATCAAACTGTAATTTCACAAATTGGGTTCCAAATTTAAACCACAAATTTATTTATCACAAGTTACAAACCCTAATTGAAATTTGCCCCAAATTAATTTTTAAATCTACAAATTTTAATATAAATTAATTCTCATCTCAATCAATTGAACTTACAATCAATCAAATTAAAAGAAAGAAGAAGAAAACTTACTATATCTAAAGATTGAAGGAGTGAAGAAGGAGAACCATGAAGATTGAAGTTGAAGGGGCCGGCTCTGCGCCGCGGGAGACAACATGCTGTCGAGGGGCTGAGTTACAGTTATGCGCCGGTGCCAGGGTCGACTAGAGGCAGAGCTGGCGGCGGAGGCCGTCTCGGGGACTCAAGCGAACCTAGGTCTTCGCTCGCTCTTTCTGTGTAAACAGTTGCTGTTGTTCATGTCTGTATGTGTAAAAAAAAGGTTGTCACTTGATTAGTTTCTATTTGTAGGTAAAAAAAATTAACAAAAGGGGAGAAAAGCTGGGATTCGAACCTGCGCTTACCTCTCTCTCACTCCAAATTAAATTGCTCTCGCCCCTCCTTGTCCCTACCACTGAGCCAATCCAACATTGTGATATTCCCCAACTTTACTTTTATATATTACAAAAACAACAGATCTATAAAAATATATACCTACCTCTTTTTAGGATAGGGGGGCTTCAGCCACCTCGAGCCCCCCCCCCCTCCCCCCCGTAGATCCGCCCCTGGCAGTAGGGGTTGTGAAGGGAGATCGTGAGGATCGCAGGGTTAGGCTGATATCATGTAAATAATATAATTTGAGGGGAAAAGATACTTTTCTTATTCACAACCCCAAGAATATATAGACATTGCATAGGAGGAGAAAAGATCTCAAAACCCTAATTAGATAGATTACAACCATAATTAGATATATACAAATCTATCCTAAAATATCGTTAATAAGATTAAGGAAATTGAAATGGAAAAAGATTAAAGAAGAAAAGATTGAGGGAAGAAGATGATCAGAGATTGAGAGAGATTAGGGATAAAGGAAGGAGGTATAACCAGAGAAAGGAAAGAAGGAGATAGAGTAAAGACAGGGAGAAAATGGGTAATATATTGAAAGTTGATTATTTTTCATGATATCTCCATTACAACTAATAAGGGTATTTATACTAAGTGCTCGTTTGGATAAATGTCTCTTCCCGGGAATTTAATTCTTGTGAAGTCTACTTTCCATGAATTACATTTTCTGGGATCTTATGAAACATGTTTGGGTAGAAAATGAAATAATGGGGGATTTGATATAGTGAGATAAATAAAGGATTTTTATTAGTAAGAAAATGGTTGAAGTTGTCTGACCATGTACTCCATTGGTAATTCCAATTTCTGTATTTCACATGAAGTTAAATTTATGAAAACTTCAATTCCTGGGTTTTTAGAGATGAAAATTTTTAACTAAACGCAGATATTCTATCCAACATTTTGAGATATTCAACTTCCTGTATTTTTCAAACCAATCCAAACGAGCACTAATACCCTAGCTAATACTCTTAATGGTTCTAGTCTGTACCCTAGTATTCGCAAAAGGGTTTCTTTCATAAATATTGTAAGGTATATTAAACCCGTTCGCAAACTACCAAATTGTTTCCTCTCCCTCTTGGGAGAAAGAAGCCCCTTCCCAACACCCCTATTTCAGTGTACAAGGAAAAGAAAATCAGCCCTATTACCCAATCAAATCCAAAATCAAGTTCATTCAAGCTTTCCTACTCAAAATCAAGAATCTGCCTCGTTGGATCTTAATATCTGGTCGCTTCATTGTCCTATTTGCCGGCCAGGTCCCCGTGTGGGTGTTGGTGTCCAATCTTTGGCCATGAAACCGCATAGCCACTGCCTATGGTGCTTTTTCTGCGGTACCCGATTCCAGTATTCGCCCAAGTTGCACAACCTCTCCAAATAGTGCTTGTCGGTGAGCTCTGCCCCTTCTTGGTGCCTGGTGCCGGCCTCTCTCCGTCGCCTTCTTGCCGGGTTTCGGGGTCCTCGTTGTACTCAAATACGTCTGTTTCCTTGCTTAGCAAGGAGTAGATAGTAAAAAGGTTTGTAATGCAGCACATCCCAAATCTCACGGTGGAAAAAAAGGAAAAAAAAAAGATTTCTTTGAAAACGCTCCTCCGGGAGTCCAATCCTCCTTCGGTAGCCCTAAATCTCCTCCGGGAGCCTCAATCACCCTTCGGGGTCCATACCTGGTTCTTTTTCCCCTTCCATTGGGTGGTTTGAGACCAATTTCTGATCTGCAACAACCCCCATTCTTCTACTTGTGTGAATGGCCTCTCTCCACTTGACTTCAATGGCGACCTTGATGTCGGTTTATAATCGAGCCCTCGCAATCTTCCTTCTCCAAAGCCAGGCTTCGGCTCCGTCTCCACACCTCCGCCTCCTCTGTTCCTCTCGGGCCGAGGTGGGCGAGTCATAACCAATCCTTTCTTTCAATTGGCCTGGGGCTTTTTGTCCGGGGTTGATCCTCTTCTCGGTTCAGTCTTCAGCCTCTCGTTCTGGCGCCGTCCTCCGATTGCCCTTCGCCGTGGTCCTGATCCGGCGTTTCTCCCTAGGTTGCTGCCTCTCGCAGTCTCGCTAATTTCCTTTGGCGTAGGCTTTGCCCAGAAAAACCTTGCTTTGGGCCCAAGGTCTATCCTTGGGCCCGAGGCAGCCCATTTTTTATTTTTTTTTTTAAAAAAAGAAGAAGAAAGAAGGAAAAAAAAGAAAAAAAAAAGAAGAAAAAAGGGGTTAACTAAACTAAAATTAAAATGTTAAATCTTAAAATATTATAATTGTAATGAATAAATCCGGAGCGGATCCCATAGAATGAACAAATTTCGAGCGGATCCCAAAGTTGGCCCGATGGGGGGATCCCATAGAATGAATAAATAAATACAAGATTTAAATCTAAATCATATTAATTGTACTAAATTATATACATAATCTTATGAATAAATTGCACACAAATTTTCGTTTGATGCTTGATTTTCCCTTATTGATCCGTTTTTGTTCGTTCGTTTGGCGTTGGGTCGTTGCTTTGGTGTGGTGGCGTTTAGTTTCGAGGTGGGTTGCAGTATTGGGCTACCAGTATGATCGAGAGGATCGTGGTTGTGTTCGTGATCTTCGAAGATCCTTCATCTAGGTGGGGGCAACGTCGGTGATCCACACTTCCCCTGGTTTTGCCCTTTCCGATAGTGGGTTACTGTTCTCCGCCATCTCGGCGTCGAGTCGCTGTGAGAGTCATTGTGCTCCCCCGTGTTCTCGGCATTCGTGGCCCGCCTTGGATCTCCCTCGTCTTTTCTGCCGGTGGACGACTCGTTTGGGTTGTTTGGGCCTTTTCTTTCATCTGGGTTTATTTGTGTTTGTACTCTGTAGTATGTTGTTTGTTGACGGCTATTCCGTCTGCCGATTCGTCGGCCTCTCGAGTTTCAGGTTTGTCTAAGATCGAATTTTTCCTAATAAAAAAAAAATAAAAAAAAAACCGTTCGCAAAAGGGTTTCTTTCATAAATATTGTAAGGTTTATTAAACCCGTGTATTTTTTTTTTATTTTTTTATTTTTTTTTTAACTGAAAAGAATTTGGATGTTACAGAGCAACTATCCAAGAGCATCCCGAAGGATGATGCTGCTGAGCGCAGCGTCAGCGGGGAGGCCAAAGCCAGAGAAAGAGAATGTTAGATGAGAAAGTCGATCTGCGGCTTCATTACCTTCCCTGTAAACATGTCTAATTTCAGACTCAGTAAAATGGCAGAGAGAAAGAATACAGTCAGAGATAATCATTTCAATCTCCCCAGAGCAGGAGCATCCAGACCGAAGGCTGTTAATGATGCCAAGGTTATCACCCTCTATAACCATGTTTTTTAAATTTAGATTAATTGCTTTAAGTAAACCCTTCCAGAGACCAAAGCATTCAGTCCCAAGTACCGAAGGGAAGTAAGAGGTTCCAGCCTCATAGAAGAGAACTGAACCAGAAGCATCTCGAATAATAAATCCATAAGAGCCTAAGTTTGTATCAGATAAGGCACCATCAAAGTTGAGTTTGTACCATCCATCTCGAGGTTTAATCCATTTGCATGTCCTACGATTGGGTTTTTTGTTTGGGTTGGGAGTGTGAGGTTGTGGCCTGATTTCAGAGTCAGCGCCTTGTTCTTTTGCACATTTCTAGCTATAGAGATGTTCGTTGATAAAGGATACTGTGGTTTGTGGATTAGGAGTAACGTTGTCAAAGGCTTTTTTGTTTCGAAAGTACCACAGAGTCCACCATGCCACAGACAGAGTGGAGAATTGAAGACAGTTCAAAGCCTGTCGTAGTTGTTGTAAGGATTCAGCAATAGGTGTGGTGGTGTTATACGCTTTGTCAACTAATTTAGCGATGCGAGGTGAAAGCAACCACATAGTTGATTTTGTGATTGGACATTTAAAGAGAAGATGTTCAAGATCTTCGTGGTTCATGTCACATGACGGGCAATTAGTTGGTAGACCAATTCCCCGCTGAGCTAACTTAACCAAGGTTGGTAAACAATTTTTGGTAACACGCCAAAGGAAATCTTTAACCTTGGGCACGCAGTCTAGATTCCAGATCCAAGCAAAGTCAGATTTTGAATGTTGTTTGTTGTGTTGTATCATTTCTATTGCCGAGGCAGTACTAAACCAACCATTGCGACTCCATTGCAAATACATTGCATTATGTGTTTTGGGATCGGCATTAGTGTAATCTGTTTAATAGTTGCTTGTGGGAGATGACCAATAAGATGTGAGTTGAGCTTGGCAGTATCCCATTGTTTTGTTTGGGTAATGAATTCGCTTACTAGCAGAGTTTGGTTAACGTTAGCGAAATTTGTGGCTTGAGCCGAAAGGGGAGCAGAACCACACCAAACATCAAACCAAAATTTGATGGAGGAGCCGTCAGCTACTCCCCAACGAAGACCTTTTTTGAATAGGTCTAGTAGATTAGTTAATTTGGCCCATTGCCATGACGTGTTACCTTTTTTCTTGTAGCTTAAGATGTGATCCGTTTTGAGAAATTTTTAGTCACTAGTTGGACCCAGGGGTTGTTTGGTTCTTCTAGAATCTTCCAAAGAAGTTTTAGCTGTAATGCTTTGTTCATATCCTCTGAAGAGCGGAGAGCCAGACCTTCATTGCGTCGGGATTTACACACTTCAAACCAACTTATCAGAGGCCGATGCTTTGGACCTTTGTTCCATAGAAAGTTTCTGTTTATTTTGTCTAGTTCCTTGTGTATGTGAGATGGTAGCATAAAGCACTGCATAATGTGGAGTGGTTTAGCTGCTAGGTTGGATTTAATTAGTGTAGTTCTGCCTGCTTGGGAGAGATTGGAGGCAGTCCACTTTGATAATTGGGTTCTACTTGCCGAGAGTAGACTCTCAAAGGTAGATTTCGTCACTTTGGAGGAGATAACCGGACAACCAAGATAGCTGCCAAGATTTGGGGTGTTTGGGATACTAAGTTCGTTGTGAATCATTGTTTTAGTTTGATTGGTTATATTTTCAGTTGTTTGAAAAGATGATTTATGCCTGTTGATTTTTTGCCCCGAGAAAAGGTTGTAATAGTGAGTTATTTTGTTTATTTGATCACATGCAGATTTTGTTGCTCGTGCAAAGATGATGATGTCATCTACAAAAGCCAAGAATTGTATCTTGTTACATGCCCTAGTTGGGGAGATTCCAATGTGGCTATTCCGTTGGTTTGATTCATGTTGAAGACTCCTAGCAAGGATTTCAGAATCAAGAAGAAAGAGGTAAGGTGATAGTGGATCTCCCTGTCTAAGACCCTTGTGTGGCCTAAACATGTTAGTTGGTTCGTTGTTGACTAAAACCGAATAGGAGACTGTAGTGATACATTCCTCAATCCAAGAGATGAATTTTTTAGGGTAGTCGAACTTGTATAGAATGTTGAAGAGGAAGTCCCAATGTACCATATCAAAAGCTTTTTCCATATCTAGCTTGACCGCCATCCAACCAGAAGAGCCCCTCTTCTGTTGAAAAGAGTGAAAAATTTCATTTGCTATTAAAATATTGTCTTGTATTGCTCTTTTCGCAACAAAAGCACTCTGATAAGGGTGTATAATTCCCGGAAGAGTCTCTTTTAGTCTTGTAGCTATAATCTTGGAGATAATTTTGTACAGTGTGGTACATAGGCTGATAGGTCTGTAGTTTGTCGTAGATGTAGGGTTATCACATTTTGGGATTAATGCTATAAAAGTATGGTTAATTTGCTTAAGAATTTTACCACTGATGAAAAAGCCCTTAACGGCTCGTATAACCGATGGTCCAACAATGTGCTAGTATTTTTTTAAGAAGTCTGCAGGGAAACCATCAGGACCCGGGGATTTGTCATTTGCGAGGCTGAAGACTGCATTTCTGATTTCCATGTTACTGATGTTCCGTATTAATTGTTCGCTTTGTGCTGGTGTAATTTCATGCGTGATGTGCTCAAGTAGGGTGAAATGCGATTGACTTCGAGACGGGGCAGCAAAACGCCTAGTAAAGTCAGTTTCAAGTTCTTTACGAATTTCTGTATCAAGGGTCAATGTGCTTCCATTTGATGAGATAAGAGATTTAACAATATTTCGATTTCGTCTTCCGGTAGCCACTCTATGATAGTATTTTGTGTTCGCATCTCCAGCTTTTAGGTGAAGTCGTTTGGCCCGCTGGGCCCAATATGAAGTTTGGAAATTTATCATTTTGGTATATTTGTTTAGGAGACGTTTGTGTTTTGCTTCGGTTGCTTGGTCATAAGATTGTATTAGCTTTTGTTGTAGACTTTGCAATTGTACTTCAGTTTTTGTTACTTGTGTTAGAATATTGCCCATAGTTTTTTTGCACCATGATTTACTTTTCTGCTTAAGGCATTGCAATTTTTTGACAAGTTTGAAAGTTGCAGAACCAGTAGGATTTATTCGCCAGGCTTGACGAACAATGGATTCATACTCCTTATATTTCGTCCATGCAAGTTCGAACCTAAATGGTTGCATGGGGGGTCGAATTTTTGGTATTAGTTCTAGTGTAATTTGACAGTGGTCTGAAGTTGTAAAAGTGTGATTTTTTGTTTTTAGATATGGCATTTTGTGAAATAAGTCTTTGTGGATTAGAACGCGATCAAGTTTTTCATATGTATTGTCAGGCCCAGACACATTTTTTGCGCTAGGTGAATTGATTGCCGGTTGATGGAATATCAATTAAGTCATGATCTAGCACTATGTTTGAAAGTCTGTTAAGTCTGTAAGGTGCCAAAGGAGGGCCACCTGATTTTTCGTTTATTGATAGAAGATCATTTAGATCCCCCATAAGAATACAAGGGAGTGGATTGGGTTGAATGATTTGAGAGATTTCTCTCCAAAATGCCGTTTTCTCATTCTCATGTGGGGGAGCATAAACAAATAGGATAATTGCTTGAGTGTTGTTTGTCATGTTATGGTATTTGGTCAAGATGAAGCGTTGTCCAGTCTGCAAAATGTCAAATGTTTCGTTGTGGAGGTTAGAGGATTTCCAATATAGGCAGAGCCCGCCGAAAACATTTGACATTTTGCAGGTAGTAGGTAATAGTTTGTGAGTAGAAGGAGATTTATGATCAGTCAAGGGGTTGGGAGCCAAATCCCAAAACCGAAGAAGATCGTAAGCAATGGGTGACCTGTTGGGTATGGTGATGAGGTTACTCCCTAGGGAGTTCTCAGTAGTTTTGTGGGTGTCATTCCTTGCGGAATTTCCCTTTCGATTAACCGAAGATTTCTGAAGCAGAAGCTTTAGATGAAGAGAATTTTGGAGATGAGGGTGATACCTTGTCAAGAGCTTCATAGGCGAAGACACCACACTCCACCGGAAAACAAGGCACCGGAGCCAAGGAGGATCAGGGTTGCTTTGAGCGCGGCCGAACACGCATGCCCTCACAGAAGAGACAACAGAGAGCTCGAACAACAAAGAGAGCCAAAGAGAGGATGTGTCAAGCCGAAGAGAAGTTAGATAAGAGATCCAAGTACAGAAAGACCACACAGGAGGGGAGCGGCAAAAGCCAAAGGATCCCGTTGTCCATTCAGGTCCAGAATCACGATCAGAGGAGGGAGTCAACTCATTCGAAGCAAAAGGGATAATTTTTTTTGCAGATTTGGTACAGTTTCTCCGGAGAAAGGTTGAAATTGACAAAGGGCTATGGTTGAAGGGTTCAAAAGGTGAGGCATTCCAGACAGTGGCGAAGCCAGACCGTTACATAGGGGTGGGCGAGATTTAGGCTAAAAATTAAGTAATAATGAAACGAGCTTTGCTAAACTTTAAATAAATTTAATTGTGAAGGGTTATGTAAAAAAAATTCAAAGATTTATCCATACTATTAGAAGTGATCGAATAAAATTTATAATTAGTTAAAAAAAAATTCAAGGAAACCCCCAATGAATGACTAAAATAGAATTCAAACAATACTAATTGAAATTAATTATTCTCAATTTAAAAAGATATTTGAAATTATATATAAAAAGATAGTTAAAAATAAGTGAAGAAAATGTAAAAAGTGGGAATTGAACCTTGGGCTTTAGATAAAAAGGAAAAAGTTCCTCATTTATACTTTACCAACTAGGCAAGGTAAACTTTATAATTCATTTTCACTTCTAAATTAATTTAGACTTTTTTATTTTTTATTTTTTATATATTTAACCTTTCGTATTTTTTTCCGGGATTGGGGTGGGCTCGCGCTCATACGAGCCCACCCCTAAATCCGCTAGTGATTCCAGATCCAGAATCGAAGGGCAAGAACAAGAGCCCTCCAATCGATCAGGAAGAGATCAGAAATAGAAGGAAAGTTATGAAATTTGACATCGCTTTGAGTGAAGAGGCTCACAGATTTAGGAGATTGAGCTGTGATTGTATTTTGATCAAGAAATTTTGCAATATTGATGATCAACCATAGCTTGAAGGGGTATCGGAGAGGTCGATTTTCATTTCTAGGTTTAGAGTTTCTTTTGGGTTTTGGGGAGGAGGTGAAGGCGCGTGAGTAGGCGCGTTCATTTGGTAGGATTTGGGTTATATAAAGTTATATATTAAACCCGTGTATAAAAAATAATTTCCATGAGGGAGGCAATTTTTCGTTATTAATTAATAGGTATATGTGCCAAATAAAAAAAAATCAATCATTTAAACAAATAATTAAAGCTCGGCAGGTGAAAATGTGAAAGGCCATTCGTAATATTGGTACCAAAGAGTTGCCAATGAGAACTCTCAAAATGACAATTTGCTACGATAAAACAAAACTCAACTTTTTAATTTACTACTCTTAAATTATTAATCATTACCTAATTAAGTTTGAAAACCTATACTTTATTACTACCTCCATTTGAAAATATAAGTCCATTTACTTTTTGACGCGTTTTTAAAGATTTAAAAAACTATCTAAAATAATATGTTTTTTATTAAATTTTTGCATAATTATATATTTATTACTAATATATATATAAGACTATGTAAAAAAAAATTTATTAAGAAAATATTATTTTATATAGTTTTTACCTCTTTAAAAAGCGTGTCAAAAAATAAATGTATATCATTCATTACCAAAACATTTACTGTATATATTTTCTATCCACCTCCAATCAATTTGTACAAATCATAATTTTGAGAAATGATTTTAAATAGTAAAAAATACCTCCCTTTAATTAAAAAAATTATAATTTTTAGAAATTATATACAAATTGTAGTAATTAATATAAAAAAACGATTATCACTGCCCAAATCAAGTTAAAATCCAGCCATTTTTTTAATTTTTTTAACTACTTTGTGTTATATCAACGATTTAATCATATTTTCAAACCATGTTATTTTAGGTTAATATAAATGTAGTTTTATGAATTTTAAATCTATAAATTAATTTATATTATTTTTGTATGATCCCCAACCTTTACAATTAGTTTTCCATTGATTTTCTGCGAAATATTGAAGAACTTTAAATTCTCATCAAAAATAATGCTCAGACATGTTGAAGTTTTGTTTCTTATTAAAAATAATAATTTGAATAAGATATTTAACTATAAAGTTGTACAAAATTTTCTTGCCATTTCAATCATAGAAAATAAAAATATACACTCCGAATTTTTTAATCAATATGAATTTATAATCATTAATTAATTGACATAAATTAAGTGTAATATATATATATATATATATATATATATTACAAGTTATATGTTTTGAAATATTATATTGTCGGCATGAATACATACAAAACTTAATATATTAAAAGTAATGTTTTCCAATGAATATCATTGCTTCTATCATTCAAAGAAATTATATTGTAAAAAATCTTATCGTATATGTAAAATCATATTATATTGTAAAATGTCAACCATCAACTCATTTGTGCTGGAAGAAGTATTAATAAAAATAAAACTTAATCGTTGACGTTGACAATATATACATAGATACTACAAATGTACGTACTTAGTAAACATACATCAACAATGTACGTATATACATAAATTCTTAATTATTATCTGTCTAGCTCATATTAGTTATAATGAAGAAGAATATATGTTTTTCTTGGTTATATTATTTATAAAAAATAAAACAAAAATTAGATAGCAAATTGCAACGTCCAGTAGCCTCGATGTTGAGGGTGAATGCAAAAAAATTAAAACCTCAAACTAGACCAAATTGGGAATGCTTGACTCAAATTTCTGACAAGAGATAGATACATGAACACAATTAGGCGACATTAATTTGTTGCAGCATTAAGGAAATGTTAGCAGCAAAACGAGTACGGCGGCCTCCAATGTTTTGCATATATTTCAAGAGAATCATCAAGGAAACTATGCTTTGAGTAGTTACTAGTTACAGAAACAAACCTCTCGGAGTGTCTGTGTCGATCGGGCGGGGCTGGGTTCTTAACTTGTATGATGCCCATCACCAAGGGAATCTTTAATTGTTATGCTGCTTAAGTTTAGTGGTAAGGTAAGTTTCAACACACTACGCCAAACAGCCACTCAAGAGACGGACAAAAGTCGTCGCCTGCGAGCATAAACCGTCGCTAGAACATTGAAGAGGCGGACGTCCGTCGCCTGAAGGGTTGTCGCATGGACACCGTCCCTTCAGTTAGAGGGCGACAGAATGACTAAGTTCGTCGCTTCAGTTACATCGAAGCGAGGAACTATTGTCGTCTCTTGGGCATAACGTTGACCTTTGGGGAAGGCTTTCTCTGGTGACCAGGCGACAGCCTCCTCCGTCGCTTCAGTTCTAAATTCTCAGGCGATGAACTGTTTGTTCGTCTCTTGGATGTGATTTGTAAATTTTGATTTGTGCTGACGCAACGAAACGAAGTTCCCTTTCTCCGTCCCTTGAATGATTTTCTTTTAAAAGCCTAAAATGGAATCTATATATTATTCTCACCTGTACACGCACCCTGCTCATTCATAGAGCAGAGCCTACATAACCAATATATAACAATACCCAATTCAAGTTTAATATCATTACATTCACAACAAAACTTGTGTGAACACATAACCTGCACTTTACATTCACAACCTCCAGAACAACACCCACAAAATGCACAAGACAATATCACATTATAAAAACCTGCACTTAGCAATTGTTGCAAAAAAAACTGCATACCATTTAAAAGCCTTACAAAGCTTCATCTGTTTTCACCCAAAAATTTGCATACCTTTGAGGCTTGACAAAGGGGATACTCAAGCACTTGCGAGAATTCATAACATATAAACATACATAGGGGCTGTTTTTTTACCCGAAACCTACCATGTTCAATGAAAATGCTCCCAAAAAGTTGGTAACTACCTATCATGACCGAAAAACTTACATGCTAACGATGAGTTTAAGAGGTAACTACCTCAGCGGTTTGTTGAAGAGTGGGACTGTCGCACCAACTACTCTAATGCCTCGATACGTTTCTGCGTCTCATTGGATTGTTCGATGGCGTGCTTTGCCTTCTCTTCAGCATTCTTGGCTCTCTCCTCAGCCCGCTCAGCTCTCTCGTCAGTCTTCTGAGCTCTCTCCTCAGCCTTCTGAGCTCTCTTCTCAGCCTTCTGAGCTCTTTCCTCAAGCTCTTGCCTTTTTGATGAACCCTCCATGCTCCAAGAGCCCCCTCTTTTCTTGGGAGGCCTTCTCACACCTCTTCCCATCCTTGTCCAAAAGAAATAGAAACAATCAATCACAAACGGAAGGTATAAAAAAAAATCAGCCAATCAATCACACAAGGAGAAAAAAATTACACAAATGCAGAGCCAAATCGATGATACTTTTCTGGAGTTTTAAGTGCTTGACAATTAAGAAAAACAGTAGCTGTTTCTATTGATCATTGTGTTTTTGATAACATGAAAAGCTTGCATCTATAACACATCGTACATCATTTACCAGAAAATCACTTTCAAGCCCCTCCAATTTAAAATTATGACATGAAAGAAGATAAAAATCATAAAGAAGCATTTCCCTGCCACATCTATAACACATCATTTTCTCTTTGTTTTCTTGTTGTACACTTGTATTGTCCATTTAGCAAATGGGAAGCTTCTCAAAAACACATGTATGAAACTTAATTGTTGTATACCCACAAATTTTCATCTGAAACAAAGGAAGGAAAAGGGAAAAAATAGGGAAAAAAAGGCTGCAGTGAATATGACAATCCAGAAGGGAAAGAAGAAGAAGACCATATCAAAAGCGCTCTAATTATGCATCAAATTAATTCAGAACTAGTGTGATGATCATTTGATAATTAGTATGATGCAAACTAAGAGTTTTAGCAAAGTTGGAGTGGGGAATATTGTTACCTCGAACTTCGGTCCTCGCCGTTCTCCAAAGCATTTGATCAAGATCTCACATTCCGCCTCCATAGATATAGGCGGAGCTTGAGCATCTTCAGACTCCACGCTTGTTTGTGTGTATTCAATATCTTTAACTGAACTTTTCAAACTATCCTGCCATTCAAATTGAAAGTTGACACAATTAATTTAAAGGGAAGTATTAATTCAAAATTTGAATCGACATAAATCTAACATAATAAGTAACTACACTCACCATTATCTACCTAGCGTTAGGACATCCTTCATACGCATGTATTGTAGCATGAAGATGCGGGGCCGACTTCCCGGTCTTATAATAGTCCTCCACCCTATGAGTTAGGGGTTTGGACCCCGAACGGTGGTTCATCGGGTTGGGATTATTTGTCATATTACTCTAGTTCCTTTCACTTATGGCCTCCAACAACATAAACAACGCAATTAGCATCAAATACAAACACTTACTGCAAAATCAGTAATTTAAAAAAAATAACAGTAGCTTTTCTATAAAAAAAAATCAGTAGCTTAAAAACAGTCATCTTAAATAACATCAACTTTTCTATAAAAAAAATAACACGATTAGAAGGAAAAAATAACAGTAGCTTTTCTATAAAAAAAATCAGTAACTTAATAAAAAAAAAGTCATCTTAAATCATTTCAATAGGAGTAGCGTTATTCATTTAAAATCATTTCAGAGGTAATGTAAACTGTAAAATTTGTAAACAAAAAAAAACAGTAGCTTTTCTATTGTTATTGTTATTCACGTTTTCATATAAGCATACCAACGCATATAACCTAAATGTGAAAACCATATACATAATTTTAAAACATTACTCTTTTTGCTTCGGGTATGAATTCATGTTGCACCAGCCAGTTCCACTTCTTCGGACGGTGCTTGAATTCGGAAGGCCAAAAGGTTGTCCCATACTTCCAGTCCACCTTGAAGAATTTGTGACACCTATACTTCCAGTCTCGATACCGACCGGCTGCTGTACTCGTGATATAATCATTCAACGGTTCATCTTCAGGGTGTATTTGATACATGTTCTACAAAACAAAACACAATGGTTAAGTTTCTAGTATACTAAAGAAATTATGGAAAAGTATATACAAAAAATGGTTGAGAAGGTAACCTTCAAATATGATAGTAGAATGTTCTGATGCTGCTTTTCAAGCTCAGCCCATCTTGGATCAAGTGTGGGCACGTTGGACTTGACGATGGCGTCAATGTCCCGCACTAGCTTGGAGTAAGTCTCGTCGGTAGGGTCGTTGGTGAAGTCCGACCAAGTAACTTTGATCTTTCCCGAAGCCCTTATAATGTGGTTTGTCTTTGCACTCACAACAGTTCTATACTTGACTGGCCCCTCTCCTAATCACAAACACAATGCGCACAATAATCAGAAAGAGGGTGATTCAACTCATTACCAATCAAATATATGAATCCAAGTGTTCAATAAATGAATCTCGCATGAACTATATATATTGACAGAACACATGAACGATAACATGTGAAATTAAAAATAGAATACTTCACATAACACATGAACTATATATATTGACAGAACTTCATTATACAATATACCATAATTGTATGAAAGCAATTAGCAATTAAAAACTTCACTATTACATAAATGAAGGTATGAAAGCAATTAGCAATTAGTTCTGTCAATATACAATATACAGTATACCAATTAGAAATTCAAATAGGATAACATGTGTGAAATTAAAAATAGAATACTTCACAAGTTCACATAACAAACAGAAGGTATAATGATCTTGTGAAAGTCTGGATATAATGATCTGGTGTGATATCAACAATGACAAATCCTTCATTAATACTTTCTGCTGGTGCTCAAGTGCTTCCTTTTGAGATTGGACATTGATAGAGCATATTTAGTGTTGCATAATAGACTGCATTTAGCATAGTTTAGTTATGAATATTGCATATATTTAGTTGAATTTACATAATCATTTGTTGAGTTGAAAGAGGCAGAATCTATATGATTTTATGGTTTATTTCAGGTATAGTAGATTGAAGGTGAAATGAATTGGAAAAGAGCAAAAACAAGCTAAGGAAGATGCATAGGAGCTGCGAAGAGAAGGAAGAAGAAGATCAGAATAATCGCTGGCCACCCCGTAGCTGGCCTGGCCGCCCCGCGGTTCGAAGGTAGAAACGGAGGACTTCGCTGATCGTTGGCCGCCCCGCGGCCCGTGCAGAAATACAATATCCCATGCGGGTTTTTAATTAGGATTTTGGTTTAGTTGTTTGGCCGACTTTCTAAATACTATATAAGACTTTTCTAGTTTATTATTTCACATACCTGATGCACTTTATTCAATTGTTGAGAGCGCCGTTGAGGATGAGCAACTAAACTCTCAAGGTTTCGCCTACAGTTTGGATCTTTGATTGTTGAATTGTGAGTTTCTTAATCTAGTTCTTATTCCTATTCTAATGTTTTGACTTCTTTGTGCTTAATTGCTTGAATGTGTTTTATTCTCTCTGGCTTGATCAACTAGTTAGAGTAGATTCATTCAATTGCTAGGGTTTTGCAGATTCCTCGTAGCGAACCTTAACCCAAGTGGCAATCATATCCCTTTAGGACTCGTAGGACTAATTAGATGTGTAGGAAGTTTAATATATGTTAAATATCGACTCGTAGCTTGATATTGCATGTACCTTGGTTAATTCATATTCTTAATTCTATCTCTAGGTTAAATCTTAACCGTGTTAGGGTTATTTAGAGATAAGGGTTGCTAGGACTCGTAGGACTAATAATTTACCTAAGATCTGGACAAGGACATTGATAGGGAATGACAAGAACTAGAGGCTGAAACAAGGATCAAATTCATCAATCGAAGTGATAAATTGTAGGGGAACCTATTACTCTCCACTGCATTCTATCATCAATTTACTTTGTTTGCTTACTTATGCTTTGATAAAAGGCGGATTTTTTTCACACAAAAAACCCTCATATTCTCTATTAGCGATTAGAATTGACACTCGAATTGAATAGATTTCCCTGTGGATCGATCTCTTGCTTACACACTATACTAGTTGTGAGTTTGAGTATTCTTTGGCAAGAACAACGATAGGTTTTCCTCTTGTCAAATTTGGCGTCGTTGCCGGGAAAATTCTTTTCAATTTCTTGTGTTTTTTTTATCGCTAACTTTTGTATATAATTACATCTAACCCCGTCGTGGACCTATCTTACGGTTCATGACACTTTATTGCTAATATTTCTAGATGTTGAAGTTATGGCAGTTTTAGGGAGAATATTTTCACAATTACCTCACAAGAGTGCAAAATTTATTTGGCATCCATTATTCACGGGGTTTCCGAGATAGTTTGCGAGATTTGGTGCTTTGCGTTTTTGAGGGCATGGCTCCTGAGACCCGAGAACTTGCCAGGTCCATTAACAATGGAAGCTTTGCTAGTTTAGGAGTGTCGGGATTATGGGATCTTCTATGCTACATGGGTGACCAATCGGCGGAGGAAGAATCCTACACTTCGACGTTTCAACCAATGGAGTACTCCGACCCGTCCATGGAGGATTCAACCATTGTCTTGATGGAGCAAATAGAGCAATTACACGAGATAGTGAATCAAAATGGGGAAGCAATTATCCAACTCTCTCAAACATTTGAAGGAATTGGTAATGTTCTATTCCTCAAATTGATGAAAGACAAGATGCAAGCAATGATGAATTCTCCAATAATGAATAAGAGCATCTAGTGGTTAGCGACAAGAAATCTCAGGAGACGTCCTTAGAGATTGAGTATGTCCCGATGCTCCCTCCATTCGTAAAGATCATCCCCAGCTCGCCTATGAAGAAGCCAAGTCTGGAACTAATTTATGTGGTTCCCGAACAAGAAACTGGTACTTCTTGCAAATTGGGAGATTTTGGTGAATATGTCGATCCATGGAGCCACTACTTCAACAAACCACTAGCAGAACTGTGTTGGTGGTCCTACATACCATCGAGGGATAATCAAGCTCGAATGAAGGGTAAGTTGGTAATGATTCTCATTGCTGAATTTTTAATTACCAATTGTTTCATTTTCAGTGTGCATTCGAATATCGGTTGGGCACGAGAGTTTGATTTTCTTTTGAGGGCGCTATCGATGTCAGCTTGAGTCTTGAATGAGTGGATGAATATAACGTCGAGCCAACGACGTTAACTAAAGGCGCTGCTTGGGAGGCGACCCAAGGTAAGTATTTTAGATTCTATTTTATTTGTGCAATTTACTACTTTTAGTTTAGTTTTGGTTTTGTTCGGGGAACTAACGTGGTAGAGAGTAAAAGAGAAAAGGATAGGGAATCAATTCCAAGGGAAAAGATGGAAGAGAAATCGGCCGCCCCGTCGCCAGCCAGGTCGCCCCGCGGCTAGATCACAGCGAAATCTCTTCGCGAGAATCGCCGACTGCCCCGTCACCCTCGCTGGCCGCCCCGCGGCCCCATCCGGATAGGAATTTTTTTAGGGGCCCATGTGGGCCCCCACTTGCTACATCTTTTTTACCCTAACCACTCCTTTTTCTTTACCCTCTTTCACATAGTCGCCCCCACGCCACAACCCTCTACTTCTTCACCTTCTTCAACCTCTAAATTCTCCATTAACACTCCTACTTCAAGCTTTCTTCTTTCACATAAATCTCCACATATATCCTCTTCTCTCACATTATTTCTTCACAAAATCCACCATAGCCCCTATCTCTCCTAGATCTACACACAAATCGCCCATCCCAAGGATTTTCAAGGCGATTTCTTTCGGATCCACAACGGAGTAAGAGAGTTTAGGACGTCGGAGAGCAGATCCGACGTCGGAGTTCACAGATCTGACAAATCGTCGGCTGTCCCGTCACTAGTCAAGCCGCCCTGCGGCCACTCCTGTCGTCGGCTGCCTCATCTCCACCCTCGGTTGCCCCGCGGCCTCTGCAGTGACTCGCCATTTGTGAGTTTTCTTCACTTTCATTCTTGTTGGGTGATTTCCTTAGCTCGAATTAGCAATGTCTAGACCACATGGAATGAATAGAAATCATAAGGAGAAGTGGAATGGTTTAAACACTCGAAATTTCTTTGTTACAAAATTTTTTCATGAGCCTAAGCTTCGATTGTTAGAGATTGATGTATGCACTAGGCAATTGTTAGAGCATGGGGGCTTAGGATAGTTTTTAGGGAAGAATGCCCCTACATATTCAAGCTTATGTAAAGAATTTTTAGCAACTTTGAGTGTGGGGCGTACATATATTGATTTTCGATTGCTTGGGAGAGATTTCACGCTATCGAAAGAGAGATTGGGGCAGATTTTTGGTGTTACTGCTGCACCTATTGCTGGTTGGCTAGATGTGTGTAAGGGAGAGGATCCTTTGGCTTTTTGGATGGCATCTACTAAGGTGCCTTTTGAGGCCAAGAAGGGCCAGTACAATTCGAGCATTCGCCATCCTGCATTACAGCTGATTCATAAGGTTCTGGCGAACACATTCTTTGCACATGCTGAGGTCAACAAGATCTCGCTTAAGGATATGTCATTTTTGTGGTGTCTGACGCTAGAGAGTCCAGTGATTCCAGGTTGGGTGGATATGTTTCTGATTAACTGCAAGGACATCCTAGACAAGCGCAACAAGGCGACAATTAGCTTTGGGGGTCTTATCACTCTCATAGCTCGAGCGTTCATCAATGTGAGCGTTGTTCCGGATGTTCAGCATGGCTCGTTTCTATATGTTGAAGCCCAGCTGAGAAAAGCTGGCCACTTGGAGGGCAAATCGCCGATGTGGGTCTGGAGGACAGGCCATCTGGGGAAAATTCAGTTGAGATTTCCCTGACATCTTCCTTTTGGCCCTACTGCAGCTGATTTTTACATGGGCGATGAGATGGATGAGGATTCTGATGATGATGATGAGGGTGATCCTGATGCTGAGCAGGAAGGTGCTGATGATGTTCATGGAGTTCAGACGGATCTAGGAGGTAGTGGTGCTGGACCTTCTGGCACAGCTGGAGGTGCTGGTTCGGACTACTACGCGCTAGAGCAGAGGATGGCAGATATGTATCTCCGTCAGGACACCATGTGGGAGCATCAGCAGATGATGTCGCGTCGTCAGGACGCCATGTGGGAGCACCAGCAGCAGATGTCCCAGCGCCAGGACGTGATGTAGGACCAACAACAACAGCTATATGTGGATATTGGCGACATTCGTCGGGATGTCCGTGGCTTGACTTCTCACCTGAAGGATGTCTTTGAGAGCCAGGCAGCGATCAGACGGATGCAGGAGCAGATGTGACAGAGGCAGGAGGACTTCTATCGATATGCGTATCCACGGTTTCCACCTTACCCGCCGCCGCCGCCACCTCATCAATGAGCATGTCAGTTGTTTCTTTTCTTTTTCCCTTTTCTTTTTATTTTGATGCTTTTGTTCTCTTTTCTGCATTGAGGACAATGTCAGAACTAAGTGTGGGGGGAGAAGACTTGCATGTCACGTTTGTATTTTGGTTTGCACTGCATTTTGACTTTTAAGTTTGCATGTTTATTTCTATGGGATGTATGCATGTTTAGTTTCTACCATTGTTATTCCTATTATAAAAGTAAAAAAAATGAAAAAAAGAAAAAATGAAAAAAGGAAAAAAAAAAAAAAGAGTTTTAGTTCTTGCATTATTAGGAATAGGTCTTATTTCCCCATATGGATGTCGTTTGTCCTCTATTTTATCTATTGAGATCTAAGCCCCATGATGTGCTTCGATTGTTGAAGCCTTCAATCTATGTTTTCTATACTATTTGGTGAGCATGATTGATTAATGATTGAGCACATAAAATCTTGGAATTTTGGGTGATTTTGAAGTTCTAAACATGACCTGGTGAGCTTATTTTGGCATATTCAGGACTAAACTTTATTGAGTCCTCTTGCTTGTTGTGTGTACTCTCTTCAATTGCTTCCTCTTTGACTTGCATTTAGATATCTTTTTCAAGGCTACATATTATGATTTCTGCACATGACTTAAACATGATTGAGGCACCTTTATTAGCTCTATTTGACTCTATTCCCACCTTACATATTATCCTCTGCTTGGAGCCAGTTTGAGCCTAATTGCCTATTCTTTTGTAGCTCCACAAGATTTTTTCATAACCAATGATAGCTTGACCCCATCCGGGAATTTAGGAATAGTTGGTGAATATCTATATTGTGGATGATGGTTTTTAGTGGTGGATTGTATGATTGAGGTGTATTTATGAGATGTTTGATTCTTGCTAGCATATTCATTACTTGGGACCTAAGGAGGATAAAATTCACTTAGGGGAAAAAGTCAAGGAAAATCATTTGATATAGCATGAATGAAAAAAAAAGAAAAAAAAAAGAAAAAAGAAAAAAAGAATAAAGGAATGAGTTGAGTATGGTTTGTAATTGAGTATGGTTTGTAAAGTTTTATGATTGAGATTGGTGTTGTTTGGCATTATAGAGATATGATATGAGAAGTTTATGAGTGGTTTTAGGATTTGGTAGCTTCCTTAGTTCCCGGATTATGAGCACCACATGACCAAAATTGTTCCATACCTTATATGTTCTACCTTGGCCCCATTATAACCCAATTAAAAGACCTCATGATTTTTGTTGTGTGTAGAGTCACCAGCGGTGGAGAATTAGAACACTGGTGCAAGACTCTTGTAGCTAAGTTTTTGAAGATTAAGTTTTGTGCGTAAACATGTAAACCTAAACACTTGAGCGAGAGTGAAACACATATCCTTTGTGAGGTCTAGAATGGATATGGTTGCCTGATTTCAGTGATTACTCCAATTATGTGCTATGATGTTGTTAATCTATTGTGTTGGCTAGTTTTTCATGCACTTAAAGAATATTGAGGTGTGGATACATGAATTGCTATTCTGTGAGGATGCAGAGTTGAGTTTTCTATTGCTTGAGGACAAGCAAAGGTTCAAGTGTGGGGGAATTTAATAGAGCATATTTAGTGTTGCATAATAGACTACATTTAGCATAGTTTAGTTGTGAATATTGCATATATTTAGTTGAATTTAAATAATCATTTGTTGAGTTGGAAGAGGTGGAATCTACATGATTTTATGGTTTATTTCAGGTACAATAGATTGAAGGTGAAATGAATTGGAAAAGAGCGAAAACAAGCTAAGGAAGATGCATAGGAGCTGCGAAGAGAAGGAAGAAGAAGATCGAAATAATCACTGGCCGCCCCGCAGCTGGCCTGGCCGCCCCGCGGTTCGAAGGCAGAAACGGAGGACTTCGCTGATCGTCGGCCCCCCCGCGGCCCGTGCAGAAACACAATATCCCATGCGGGTTTTTAATTAGGGTTTTGGTTTAGTTGTTTGGCCGACTTTCTAAATAATATATAAGACTTTTCTAGTTTATTATTTCACATACCTGATGCACTTTATTCAATTGTTGAGAGCGCCGTTGAGCATGAGCAACTAAACTCTCAAGGTTTCGCCTACAGTTTGGATCTTTGATTGTTAAATTGTGAGTTTCTTAATCTAGTTCTTATTCCTATTCCAATGTTTTGACTTCTTTGTGCTTAATTGCTTGAATGTGTTTTATTCTCTCTGGCTTGATCAACTAGTTAGAGTAGATTCATTCAATTGCTAGAGTTTTGCAGATTCCTCGTAGCGAACCTTAACCCAAGTGGCAATCATATCCCTTTAGGACTCATAGGACTAATTGGATGTGTAGGGAGTTGAATATATGTTAAATATCGACTGGTAGCTTGATATTGCATGTACCTTGGTTAATTCATATTCTTAATTCTATCTCTATGTTAAATCTTAACCGTGTTAGGGTTATTTAAAGATAAGGGTTGCTAGGACTCGTAGGACTAGTAATTTACCTAAGATCTGGACAAGGACATTGATAGGGAATGACAAGAACTAGAGGCTGAAACAAGGATCAAATTCATCAATCGAAGTGATAATTTGTAGGGGAACCTATTACTCTCCACTGCATTCTATAATCAATTTTCTTTGTTTGCTTACTTCCGCTTTGATAAAAGGCTGATCTTTTTCACTCAAAAAACCCCCATATTCTCTATTAGCGATTAGAATTGACATTCGAATTGAATAGATTTCCATGTGAATCAATCTCTTGCTTACACACTATACTAGTTGTGAGTTTGAGTATTCTTTGGCAAGAACAACGACAAGTTTTCCTCTTGTCAGACATCTCTTGATAATGTGGGAGATCCAAAACTAAATGGTGATCAATTTACATATTGAACTATACTGGTTTTTTGAAGATGGTAGAGAGGTGGATATAGAATACCTAGAGCATATTCAAAAGGAAATGGCCAGCTTGAATCATATCGATAAATCAGTTCAAATTACTCCCTTTCTATATATCCCCGATCCAAATCAATCCTAGATAGATAAGAACTAAGATTGAAGATTGATGTTTAGAATTGAGATTATTAATCAGTGAGTGGTCTATATTCAGTAGAAGATGATTAATTAGATTGATCTAGGATTTACTTTGAGGCTTCAAGTGAATGAACTAGCTAGGCTTTGTAATTCCTGATGTCGACAAAGTAAGTATACATAACAAAAAGAAGGTGTACAGTATACCAATCATCAAATTCACATAACAAACAGAAGGTATACAGTATACTTCACAAGTTCACAAGTTCACATAACAAACAGAAATTCAAATAAGGTCGTTGGTGAAACTAAAAATAGGATAACAGTATACAGTATACCAATCATCAAATTTGGGGGTTTTTCACAAGTTCACAAGTTCACAAGATTTTGGGGGTTCACAAGTTCACATAACAAACAGAACTTCACAAGTTCACAAGATTTTGGGTTTTTTCACCCACTACATTAGTTGCTTCCCCTCGAACAGAAAAGCCGAAAATAATCGCAATGAATAGACATTACAATCCGGAGATTGAAATTAGGGTTTGGGTTTCGAACATAACCTCCATTGTTCTTGCATCTTATACTAAAAAACGGTCTGTCTAGAGCCGTGGCGGTGGATAAACCGTCTGTAATCACCAGACTTGGTGCTTGGGGTGGAGGGTCGGCGGCTTGTGGTGGTGGAGATGCAGATTCCATAGAGGGAGAAGCGGCGGTTGTGGGCGGAGGCGCCGGCGATGGAGGCGGAGCAGTGGAGGGCTGGGAAGGCGGAGCAGTGGAGCGTTGGGAAGGCGGAGCAGTGGAGCACTGGGGTTCGGGCGGAGCAGTGGAGGACAGAGCCGACAACATGGCTTTGAGGCTCTTTTGTTTTTTGGGAGGCATGGCGATGGAGATTGACGGAGAGGGGAGGTCGGAGTGCTGGGAAGGAGAGGGGCCGGGGGAAGGAGAGGGGAGGTCCAAGATGAGAGCGGCTAGGGTTACAGGTTTTGAGAGTTTTGGGTTTGTGAGATGTAACGAGAGATAGAGAGGCCGCTTCCCTATCTTCACCTTTGGGTTTGTAAATTAAAAAATTTTAAAAAAAAAATCACTCGAGCCACCAACATAGATGTAAGTCCGTCGCTTAAAATTTTTCAAAATTTTCACAAAAAAAATAAGTGGGAAAAGACCACGCCAAATGAGAATTTTAGTGGGAAAATCCAGCCATTGTTGAAATAATCCAAGCGAAAAACATAGTATCTCCGTCACCTGAATCTTTCTTTCTCTCAAGAAAGTTAATCTTTTATGTACTTTGATACCTATTGTTGAGATCAATTAACAGATTTTGAATTGCATCATTAAAAAACATTCGTAATATGAATTCATTTAGCCCCTTCGGCAGTACACCTCGTAATATCAATCACGATCATTCATACATGAAAATAGAAATAAAGTGTGTTTAGATTATTACAAAAGGACATTCATAATATCAATCACGATCATCGTACTCCTCGTCTTCATCTTCCTCCTCGGCTTCACCTTCGTCATGTTCGTCTTCGTCTTCATCTTCTTCTTCTTCGTACTCCTTGTCTCCCTTGTATTCCTTGTTTTGTTCTTCTTCTTCTTCACTCTCTGATTCATTTTGGAACGGATGCAGATCGATGGTGAGTTCAAAATCTCCAGTATAAACTGGGCCGAGTTCTTAATATGCTTCTTCTTGTGGTTGAGCTCCATCTGCATGTGTTTCCAAAGTGGTGAGATTGTAAACATTTCTATGTGTCATCACATTCACAACTTTTCACCCATCACCCAGCTTCGCGTCATCCACATAAACACTTGCTTTGCTGTGCGTGCGAGACAGAATGGGGAATCATCGTACCAACTGTTGTTTGTATCAATAGTCAACAACCCGTGCTCGAACTTGTACGTGATACCGACGTTGTCGGGATCAGTGTCAAACCACTTGCACTTAAACACTACCACCGGCATCATGTTGGTGTACATGATTTCAACCATTGATTCAAGGATACCATAGTAGCTAGCACTCTCTGTCTCTACCATTACCCCGCAATTTTGGGTCTGCAAGTTTTGATCTCTATCCCACGAGAGGAATTTGACCCCGTTCACATAACAAGATGCGTAAATCTCATGTGAAATTGGTTGTCTAGCCAAAGACAAAACCTCTTGTTTAAAGTATGGATCTTCATCTCTTTCCAGTCTAGAAACCTATAGTGGTAAGAAGTCAGGATGGAAATTAATGAAGTAAGGATGTAAAGTGGCAAGAAGTAAGGATGAAAATTAGATGAAATGCTTACCCATTTAAGGAAGTAAGGATGAAAATTAATTTTACGTGCATATGTAGTGGCATCCTCAAAATGTCGTAGCCAGCCTTTCTCATGTTCATCCATGCAGTGTGAAACTTCTTTGCATTCAAGCAAAACTTGCCAGTGCGCCTCAGCAATCTCTGTGTGAGTTAACCTCGCATGAGGAATATAAATTTGAGGATGAACGAGCTCCGACACAATAGAAATATCATAAATTCCAGGAGAGGGGGTGGGTGTATTGTCAAGACCTTCTCCATCACCCAAGTACAAATTACAGTATCTAATCGCCTCTTCACAAATATAACGCTCGGTTATGGATCCTTCGAGGTACCTAGGGTTGGAAACATATTTTTTGTACACGCCATGTTGGCTGAGATAGAAAAGAATTTGGTAAATGGTGTTTATCAATTAATTTAGTAAGAAATAAAGTTGCAAATTTTTTTTAAAAAAAATACATACCGTTCGATTGGATACATCCATGTGTAACGGACAGGTCCAATTACCAACACTTGTCGGGGTAGGTGAACCATAAGATGGACCATGATCGTGAAAAAGTGTGGAGGGTAAATCATCTCAAGGTGGCATAAAATATCAACTATCTCATCCTCCATTCGTCGAACATCCTCCTTTGTCACCTCTCTCTCTTGCACATAATTTCTGAAACCATCTATATATTTTTTGTACGCACCAAGTTGGCTGAGATAGAAAAGAATTTGGTAAACGGTGTTTATCAATTAATTTAGTAAGAAATAAAGTTGTGAATTTTTTTTAAAAAAAATACATACCGTTCGATTGGATACATCCATGTGTAATGGACAGGTCCAGTTACCAACACTTGTCGGGGTAGGTGAACCATAAGATGGACCATGATCGTGAAAAAGTGTGGAGGGTAAATCATCTCAAGGTGGCACAACATATCAACTATCTCATCCTCCATTCGTCGAACATCCTCCTTTGTCACCTCTCTTGCACATAATTTCTGAAACCATCTACATAGAGCAATCAAAGGCTTGACAACATGATCTGGTAAGTATGCACGAATGACAATTGGAAGACGGTGTTGCAGCATAACGTGTCAATCGTGCGTCTTCAATCCTTGAAACATTTTTTCCTCGACCTTAACTTTATGTTTCAAACTCCCACCATAACCATGCGGGTATTTAATATGAGCAAACCATTCGAACACCTCTCGAAGATCCTCCTTCCTCACCACATATGGCGCATAGAAAGTTGTCCGTTCCCCCTTGCATGTAGTGATGACCGAACCCCTCTCCGTTTTAAAGCCACACGAGCTTGGGCACCATCTTTGGACTTTCCTTCAATCGAGAGAGTAGTCCCAATAATGTTGTCAAAAACATTCTTTTCAATGTGCATGACATCAAGGCAATATCTCACTCCCATAGATGGCCAGTACGGTAATCTCCAAAACATGCACTTGTTAGTCCAACATAATCGATTCTTCGAACTGGATGGAGTCTTGAACTGTGGATGCAAGCTAAGTGAGGGGAACATGCATCTGGTTGTGGTTGAAAGAAAAATACGTAAATACAAATACACATACCAAAAAAAAACGTTTGGTGGTCATACCTATCAATCCTCGATAAGATCTTCTCCTCGGACAACGAATGAGGTATTGGCCTGAATTCGCTCTTCCCATTGAAAGCACGGCCAGCGGATCTCCAAGGATGGTCACGTGCAAGCCATCTACGGTGACTTTCGTATACCATCCTCCCACACTCATATGTTGCATAAGTATCATCCAAACAATGAGGACATGCTTTGTACCCCTTCGTCGTTGATCCTGCCAGCATCCCTAAACCGGGAAAGTCACTAATAGTCCATAAAACTGTTGCTTTCATTGTGAACATAGACTGTGAATATCGATCAACTGTGGGCACTCTAGTATGACATAACTGCAGAAGCTCATCGATCAATGGCTCCATAAACACACTCAAACACTTCCCAGGTGACTTAGGACCCGAAATCAATAAAAGTCAACATGTTGAATTCCTCTTTCATACACATCGAAGGAGGCAAATTATATGGCATCAAAATGACAGGCCATGTGCTATGGAGAGTTGTTAGCTTCCCAAATGGATTGAATCCATCAGCTGCCAATCCGAGCCGCACATTCCTCACATCCCTAGAAAAATAAGAGAACGTTCTATCAAACTCTACCCATGCCTCCCCATCCGCAGGGTGTGTCAGACGGTCATCATTCCTCACCTTCTCGCCATGCCATCGCATTTGCTTTGCGATGTGCGGAGACATGTACAAGCGTTTCAGTCTGGGAGTTAAAGGGAAGTATTTAACCACTTTTCTAGGGATTTTGCGTCTGCCACTACCTAGACGTGGCTTCCATCTAGAAGTATGACATATGGGACAAACTTCCTCATTTGCATACCTCTTATAAAACAACACACAATTATACTCACATGCGTGAATATTTTCATAGCTCAATCCGAGATCTTTGCACACCTTTCGAATGATTTTCCAATCAGCAGAAAATCTATTTCCGGGTTGCAGATTGTTGCCAACTTCGCGACAATGGCCATCCATACTCTTATCTGACCAGCCATTTTCCTCCTTCAACTTCATAGAACATAAAATAGTAGTCAAAACAGTCCTTGTACTACCAGGATACAACGGAGCTTGAGCTTTCGCTCATACCCAGCATGATAAGAAAAGATGTCATGGATGATGTCCATGGTGGGATCATGACCGGAGGAAGAGGAAGCCCTTTGCTCTATGTATTGCGTTCTACGCAAAGAAACTATCGGCTCAACTGGATCTTCTCCATGACTGTCCCATACTGTATAATCCGGCCACATACCAAAATGAGACAAGTGATGCAACATCGTTGGGATGTTAACAGATTCTCGAGGGTTATTGCAATAGTCGCACGGACAAGGAAAATAGGCCCTCCCATTTGCATTTGCAGCCACATTGTTCACGAAGCTAGTAATCCCATGAAGATATTCATTTGAAGTACAAGGAAACTGCATCCATCTCTTATCCATTTTCTAAATTCACTATCATTTAAAAAATATAAATCCATCACACAACTTATAGCACTACAAAATCACTATATATCTTTAACCACTTCACACAAATTCATTCCCAAATTCAATATCATTTTAGAAATATATAATACGAAATCTAAATTAAACATGCAACACATCTCAAATTAAATCCATTACACATTTCATTTAAACACAACAAATCCCAATCCAATACAAACAAACAATTTATATTTTCCACAAATTCTAACCTAAATAATCACACATTCAAAATTTCAATAATAACAAATATCATTACTAAAAGTAGTTGTAAAATAATTCAATCAACATTTCGCAAGTCTCTATCACAAGGTTCAAAATCTCAAACAAATTCCTTTCTACAAATCTAACCATTATTTCACAATTCTTCCCTCTATTTAACAAAATATATATATAACAAAAATTTTAAAAAAATGACACTAACCTTGCTACAAACTCAAGCGACTTCTTCAATCACCCCATAACTTGTTTAGATCTACAACAAAAATTCCAAATCACTAATCTAACCAATATTTCACAAATGCATCTATATTTAAAATTACAAGTATAAAAAAAATAAAGCATAACAAACCTTACCACAACTCAAAATATATTGTTAGTCTTCTTTAATTTTCACAAACCTAACTTATGTAAATGATTTGAAATTTGAAAATGGAAAAGATGGAAAATGGGGGAAAATAAAGGAGATGAAGAACAAGAAGACAGACAAATAGTGTGGTTTAAGGTTATTGTTGTAACCTTAACAACATTCAATGAGGTAGCTAACAACATTAAATTTAGGCAACGGTAAAATTACTTCAAGCGACGGACATAGTCTCCATCCGTCGCTCCATAGCTATCCCCATTTGACTTGTGGGTTGACCAGACTCAGGCGACGGTACCAAATACTCAGGCGACGGAAGCACCTTGGTTCGTCTCAACAGAACACTTCAAGCGACGGACACAATCCCCCTTCGTCACTCGAGAGCTGTCCCCCATTTGACTTGTGGGTTGACCGGACTCAGGCGACGGGATGCTATAGTCCATCGCTAGAGACACATTGGAGCGACGGGATTTGCCCTGTTCGTCGCCTCAGTGTCTATCTGGCGTAGTGACATATACACGGGTGTTAAAAGAGGGGAGATTTTAGAAGTGCCTCATCTCATGTATTGGCCATGGAGAGCGGTCCAGTTAAAGCTAAGGTTGTACATGTAAATTAATTAATTAGAGACTATTTAAACTGTCAATTAATGAGGGTGTATCTAGTCAAATTCACTAACCAAGCAGGGAAGGAGCAAAGAAATTAATCTTAAAAGAAGGGGCGTTTTGAGAGAGATGTGAAGATACATAGGGATGGCAATGGGTCGGGTGGTGGGTGGACGGACCCCCATTTCACCCGACCCACCAGGGTAACCCATTTTCCTACCCATCACCCCACCCACATCCACCCATATTCATCGGGTGAAATGGGTGAGATGTGGGTGAAATATGGGTGATTTTCCCTAAAGACATGTAATTGAATTCCAATCAATTTGGGCAGACAAAATAGCGTATAAAATATGATTATCTTACACATTTAAGTCTTAAATAAGTCTTAAACACATACATAAGTCTTAAACACATACAGTAAGTCTTAAACAACACATGCCACAAGTCTTAAACACATGACATAAGTCTAAAACATAAGGAAAATAAGTAGTCCGACTTGAATGTGAATCGCCTTGGATGAACGTCAACCACTAGACCACTATAAGTAAGCTCCTTCTTCTTCCAAGAAAAATGCATCCTATTAAAAAAAATGCAACTAGCAAGTTAGGAGAATATTAATTACCCATGTTAAGAATCTATAAACTAGGACATATCTACCTAGCACAAACTGAATAGCAAGCTGATTTTTTTACAGATCTGTACAGTAACCTTACCAACTTCTAGAAAAAATCTATAAACTAAATAGCAAGTTGAATAACAAGCTGATTTGTACTGTTGTGCAATAAAAATATCTGTAAATTGAATAACAAGCGGAATAACAAGCTGATTTATACTGTTGTACAGTAAAAGAATCTGTAAACTGCTGTACAGTAAAACTGATTTGTAATGTTACCAACTTCGAGAAATATAATCTATAAACTTACAAACTGATTTGTAAAATAATATGTAAATGGATTTATAAACTGATTTGCAAACTGGAAATATCTAAAATTGTATTACAAACTGATTTGTAAATTAAATAATTTGTGAACTTACGGTAAGATCACTCGCGTCACTTTCTTCTTCCAAATCTTCATCATCTGCACATCTAGCCCATGCACATTTATTATCAATACGACATCCTACAAAAAATATGGTCATTAACTATTTCAATTTCTAAAAGACATACATATAAAATGGTCATTAACAAAACAATATGAAAAGGGATTAAAGCACCTAAAAGATCTTCAAGCATCCAATTTTGCAAGCATGTCAATGCCTCAACGGTCTTAGAATAAAGCTTAGCATGGTGAGCACTAATCAATCTTCCACCAGAACTGAAAGCACTCTCAGAAGCAACATCGAGCCTTTTGTACTCCATCAATCGTCAAGCACTCAAAATGTTTCCATACATCTGAATATCGCCTCTTGCGTTTTTGGGAAACTTCAACCTCAGGCAAACCACTTTCATTAGGCTCAGAAGAAGGTTGGCTAGGTTCTCCATGTGGAGTAGGTTGATTAGAGCTCTCGGGTGGAGTAGGGTTAGAAGAAACGGTATGAGGGCAAGAAGATTGATCAGCCACAATTCTTCCTGCCAATTCCCAGCAAATGCAAAAAAAATCAGATCCAAAATCACCCTTAAACAAAACCAGAAGAATACATTCAATTAGAAAATACATTCAATCATACACTCATACCCACAAGCAACAATTCCATTTTCGAAATCAAAGACCAACAGTCCAAAATCACCTTTACAACACAAAATCAGATCCAAATCCTTCCTATTTAAACCCCCATTTTGCAACAATTCCATTTTCCATACAAACCCTAGAATTTCGAAATCTAAATTGACAAAGAAACAAGTAGGATTTCAAAAATTACCGGTTGTGGTCCTTTGGGATGATCAACATGGTGGCCGACGGTGACTAGTGGAGGCGGCTGGAGGTGAGTAGTGACTAGCGAGGGCTGAGATCTGAGAGGGAGGGGGCTGTGACTTGACTGGCCGGGAGGACGGCTAGTGAGCTGAGATCTGGGAGCTTGGAGCTCGGAGGTGAGCCAAGATTCTACTTGACTGGCCGGGAGGACGACTTCACTAGCCGGGAGGACGACTTGACTGGTCAGGAGGATTGAGCGTATTGCGTCTACGTACAAGAGAGAGAGAGAGAGAGAGAGACGAGTGGCCGAGTGGGGGACTCTGGGGGCTGTCTGTGGAATGTGGAAAAAAGGGAGGGAAATTAGGGTTTACAAAGTATATATATATATATATATATATATATATATAATATTTTTTTTAATATAATATTAATATATATAATATTATATGTGGATCGGGTCGGGTGACGGGTGGTGGATCGGGTGCGGGTGGAGAAAAAATTCACCCCACCCGACCCACCACCCATATCCACTTCACCCACATCCACTTTCCACCCGCTTTTTTCGGGTTTTCACCCACTTTTTCGGGTCTGGTGATTCGGGTTCGGGTGCGGGTGTGGGTGAAATTGTCATCCCTAGATACGGAGGATACCAAAAGAGTGACAATGAAAATTGAGCAAAAACAAGCCTAGTATATCGGAGCTAGATAAAAGAGAATGAGATATTAGATCCATCGTACAAGTGTCAATGACGAGAGGGTTTCTCGACCAAATAAATTTGTAGCCAAGACCCCCACTATAGTATAGGGGAGTCAGGTTCGTCCTCAGGAAAGAAGTCGGCGGTTCTAGGTTTAGTGTGTTTTGGGGTTCAGGAATAGCGGGAAGAGGTGATGAGGGTGGCTGTCGACAAAGAATAGAGGAGTCGATGTTGATGGATGGAGAGGGAATGGTGGTTTGATATCGAGTAGAATATGTGCCGAATAAAAATAATAAAATAAATCAAATAAAGATGCAAACTTCCAAGGCTAGGGATCACCACAACAATAAACATGTGTGCATATTATAAATCACATAAAGATGCATGCTTTATATCAAATAATCAACTTTCGCAAATTCCAACAATTTAGGTGATAGAGACTCTTGCATAAAAACCTAATTTGTTTCTACCTTTTCTTAATTAGGATTAGTCGGCTCTCGCAAATAAACCCTAATTACTATCCAATTCATAATAAGATCACTTTCGCTTCAATATCATGAATAAGGAATTTCCTCAACTCTCGCAAAAGATTAAGCACATAGGTAGATGATGATAAAGACATATAAATTCATGGATTTATAAATCAAACACACATATCTATGTTGGGATCACCCCAACCCTAGAAGAAGGAAATTAGAAACAAACCATAATAAAAGAAATTAACTTTAACATAAAATAAACTAAAACTTACAACTGTTCGTCTCCTTCCTCCTCATTCTCTCTCGCCTCATCTCTCTCTCTCTCTCTCTCTCTCTCTCTCCTCCTCCTCCTCCTCTCTCTCCTCCTCTCTCCTTGCGCCCGAAGACGACTTTGCTTGAATGAATAAAAATTAGTCTCCTAGGGCCTTATTTATAGGCTTCATTCCCTCTCTAATTAGGAAAGAATATCCTATCTATATCTATATCTATCTATCTAATAACTTAAGATAAAATAATGGAATAAATAATTAAATCTAAAAGGAAATATATCTAATGTGGATAAAATATCTTCTCTCTTGACTTGATGGCACTTGATAGATCTTGATAGAATTTCATCTCGAAAATATCACCATTGGACTTTGGATAGAAACTTAACAAGATACCGGACTACTCGACGTCGGCTTTTGGGATTTCCTCGATATCGAGTAGAATTCCTCGATATCGAGTAGCATTTTCTCGTCTTCTGCTCAGCAACTCGATTTCGGCATCCAGACGACACATCGACTAATTTTTTACTCGACATCGAGGAAATTTCCTCGACATCGATTAGAGTTTGGTCCGTCTTTAGCTTCCTCGTCGATCTCGGCTCCAGGATGTGAAAATCGATTAAGTCTTCCTCGATATCGAGTAGATTTCTTCGATATCAAGTTTCATGTTCAGCTCCCAGCTTCCTTGTTGATTTCTGGAGTCTTTACTTGATTTGGGCTTGGTCGATATCGACTAAAATTCCTCGATATCGAGTAAATCTCTCAGCTTTCTGCTCTGTTCTTGAAACACACTTTCCTGAGTCCTTGTTTGTCGGATTGACGCATATGACCATGCGTTGGAAAGCTCTTTTCGAGGGCTACAACTCTCATGAAGACACCAAAACTTGACTTGGAATGATGAATGGCGAAAAATGGTCTTTTCTCCAGCTGCACCATCCTTAGCTTCTTCATGAGTTTTCCTTTAAGCTCCAAAGTGCGTCTGATTTCTGCGAAATATAACAAAAACTTGTGTAGACCTCCATATATTGGAAATAAACATAAACTACACAAATTATGTATTATTCTAACCCAAATGTATGAAATATATGCAGAAAACGATATAAAAGTAACTATAAAACATGGCAAATTAGTCTCACAACAGTCAACTAGAGGAATCAATCCTACTCGTTCATTCTTCGTGTTCATTTGCGGGTCCTTATACATCAGTTTAGTTGTTCTCAGATGATCTTATCCCCATCACTATCTTAAAAAGAAGGGAAATTTACAAGAAACCACCCCTTAAATGTTGGTCTTTTCACTTAACCATCCCTTAAATTTGAAATTACAGTAAACCACCCCTTAAATGCTTTCCATTAACAAAATCACCACCCTTAGTCTATTTTTGTTAAACCATCCTTAGATATATTATATTTTAATATTTTTAAACTCAAAATTTATGTATAAATATATTTAAAGTTTGAATTGAAGGGGTTGGATTGTTATATATATCATTTAAACAAAACTTATTAATATAACTTAGAAATATCTTCCGGTTTATGTCTTATAATAATTTTTTAAACATTATTTAAATTATTTTTAAGTATAATATGATTATAAATAATAATTTCCATTTATATAGTTAAAAATAATATTAAAATTATTTATTTATATTTTAAAAATTGTATTTCAATAATTAACCTTTGGAGAAAAAATATAAATAACCTTTAAAAAATAGGTTATTACTCACAATTAAAATAATTAAACACATATTTTAAGTTGAAAAATGTTTAAAATATAATTTATTAAACGAAAACATAATGGAAATTGGTGATGGGTGGTGATTTGTTAATGGAAAGCATTTAAGGGGTGGTTTGCTGTAATTTCAAATTTAAGGGGTGGTTAAGTGAAAAGACCAACATTTAAGGATTGGTTTTCTGTAAATTTCCCTAAAAAGAAATTAAATTGGATACACTGTCACTATCTATAGTAGCAATGGATAAGCAATTTTGCATCTCTCAAAACTACGCATAAATTGTGTCTTAGAAATGTTCACAAAGTTGGTATGTATTGTAAATATGTTTAAATGACGAACATTACATACTGAAATATAAGAAGTGTGTGGAAACCAAATCATTGGCAAGACCTAGCTTATATTCGAAAACGAAACAACTTGGATATTTTAAGCCTTACCGAAACAAAGTCACCTGCCCCATCGGCTCAGTCCCTCTATATGCATTCAGGATTTAATAATGCCCACCATATTGCCTCAATTGGAACAAAAGGGGGATTTTGGGTCTTTTTTAAGACTTCGAAATTTACAAATTCGATTCAACAAATATCTATGTCAAATAAGTATATTATGTATCTGGCTAAAATTGAGAACTTTAGATTTATTCTTACTTTTATTTATGCACCTTCTAATCAATTAGAAAAAAATGATTTCTAGGAGGAGTTATTCATAGTTATTTATCAATACGACCTCCCTTGTATGTTAATGGGAGATTTCAATGAGATTGAGTCAGATTACGATAAAATTGGTGGAATAATTCAGCAGGCTAATAGATTTATGCGAATTCAACAAATTACGGAAGAGTTAGAGGTTCATACGGTCCCTTATATAGGAAGTCCAATTACCTGGAGGAAAAAACAAACTTCTATTGATAATATCTATGCAGTACATAATCATCCTTTTACAACTTCTAATCATTCTTTGATGTCTATTTCATTAGGAGTTACAAAAATTAGGGCATGATAACCTTTTAAATTTGAAATGTTTTGGACCAGTAATGATAACTACAACAGATTAGTTAAATCAACTTGGCAAAACAAGTATCATGGGTCATTTATGTTTACACTTCTACAAAAACTGAAATTACTTTAAGAAAAACACAAAACTCTGGTGTAAGTCTCATCTAAATAACAATTTTAGGCAGATAAAATATATTGAAGATTAGTTCATGCTACTACAAACACAGCAAATTTCTGGGAATTCAACCGATACTATAAATTGCAAATGGATCGGAATAGATTGTTGTGTAAGCGTGAAGCTCTCATTGACTTTAATAATACTTTTTTGAAACAATGGGCTAAATCTAATTTCCTCGGATTTGGAGACAGGAATACCAAATATTACCAGTCAATATCAAAAATAAGAAGTTCAAAAAATATCACTCGCAATTTTACCAATAAAAAGGTATTTTGATTGAGGATGAGGATCAAATTAGAGATGAAATTACAACGGAATTAGCTGAAAGATTTATTTCAAATAATGTACTGATTAGTAACAATCCATCTTTCCTAAATTTAATAGATCATACCATTACTGATTCTAAAAACTTAGCTTTAATTCATCCATTTTCATATACAAATATCAAGAATACCCTATTCTCAATGACAGATGATAAGACTCCAGGTCTGGATGGTTTTCCACCAGAATTCTATACAAAAGTATTGGAACATTGTGGGTAGGTTAGTATGCAAAGCAGTTAAATCCTTTTTTCATTTTGGTATTCTTCTTAATGAGGTAAATACAACTTTCATTGCGCTTATTCCGAAAATTGATTCACCTACTAACATTAATCATTACCGTCTGATTAGTCTGTATAATACTATTTACAAGGTTATTTCGAAGTTATTGGCTAATCGGTTGAAACCTATTTTGCTTCGTATTACTAATCCATTTCAAGGAGCTTTTGTTCAAGGAAGGAATATTCAAGATAATATTTTAATAGCTCATGAAGTCTTCCACTCGTTTCATAACAAAAAGGGAAAATTAGGGCGGATGACATTAAAGTTAGATATGGAGAAAGCTTATGATAAAATCAGTTGGAATTTTATTCGCATTATTCTAAACAAATTTGGTTTTTACTCTAAATGGATTAATTGGGTTATCACCTGTATAACTAAAACTAGCTTTTCAGTTTTAGTTAATAATTTGACTGGCCGTACATTCCAAACTTATAGGGGAATCGGACAAGGAGATCCTCTTGCGCCGAATATTTTTGTATTAGTTATGGAACTACTAGAAAAAATGTTGGACCAAGAATAATTGGAATGTGACCCCTTGGTTGGAATTAAACTTACAAATAACAGTGATCCTATTCCATTCCTCTCCTTTGCAGATGATATGCTTATTTTTGGACGTGCTGATGATTTAAGTCTTCACACGATTAAAAACCTCTTAAGTACTTTTTCCAATATTTCTGGATTAACTATTAATTGCAACAAAAGTTCTTTACAAGTCTCTAAAAATATTTCTGTTACCAAAGTTCAATCTCTTGCTCAAAAGTTAAATATTCCTATTACTAAAACAATGGAAAAATACCTTGACATACCACTTATTAGTGGTAGAGTTTCGAATGTTTTGTTTGATGAGGCAATCATAAGTCTTAAAAAACAACTCACTAAGTGGAAAGAAAATACTCTCTCACAAGCTGGTAGATCGGTACTCATTCAAGCAAACCTCAATTCTAAAACAAATTATCTTATGCAATCATTTCTTCTACCAAAAGGAATTCTAGAAAAAATTGCTCAAATAAACAAAAATTTCTTTTGGAATAAACTTCAATCTGATAATTATCATCCTTTAATCAGCTGGGAACATTTGTGTACTCCTAAAAAGGATGGGGGTTTAGGATTTAAAACAGCTGAGCAAATTAGTATTGGCATGCAGCTGAAATTACTTTGGAGAATTATGGAAAATCATGATTAATCTCTGCTCAATATGAAATTATGGCAAATCATGATCATGAGAATATCAGGTCAAAGGTAATAACGAATAAATATCTCTCAAGAGAATCATTAATGGAAAGAGGAAGATTTAAAACTTCCTAGCAATTTGGACGGCTTCTTAATATCAGAGATATATTCTCTAAAGGATTGCTCTGGCTAGTAGGTAATGGGAAAACCATTAATGTCTGGTCTGACATTTGGGTAAATGCACAATACCTAGACTGCTTTCGGAATGACTATGATCCTAATTTAAAAGTGTGTGATATATTTACAAATACCAACTCCTGGGATATTAACAAATTAAATAGTATATTTCTCTCTCATATTGTTCAAATGATTACTAATATTCATATTCCATTAACTGATATTCCAGACAAATTAATTTGGATTTTATAGTAATAATGGGAAACTTAATATTCCTCCAAATATAAAAATTTTTATTTGGAAAATTATTTTAGATATCTTACATACTACTGTTCGTCTAAATAAATATATAAATAGAGTTCATAGTACTTGTTCTCTTTGTAAGTCTGATTTAGAAGATACAAATCATTTATTGTTTAACTTTAAGATTAGCATATCCCTTATTCAAAATTTGGGTGTTACACTGGGAAAATGTTTTATTATACCACAACTAACAAGTGATTTCTCAGAAAATATTCTAAATACTAGAGCTCTTAATGTAGATTTTACATACTTGTGCCAATTATGGCACTCTATTTGGGAGATGAGAAATAGAATTATTTTTCACAACAATTCTGACACGAGTTTTATCAACACCTTAACTCAAACTATTGATATGATTTCTTGCTGGAGTAAGGGACAGGTGAAAACCAAGTTACCTAAACGTTGTAGGCCTCCTGATAAAATGTTTTGGAAATGTCCCCCAATAAATGTCATAAAGATTAATGTAGATGTCTCGGTGAAAATTGGTTGCGAGCCTCAGATTGGGTGCATTTTAAGAAATAATTATGGTCAAGTTATTTGAATTCATAAATGTAATGTTAGGATGAGCTCTGTCATTCTAGCAGAAGCGTTTGTCGTATATGCAGGTATAAGACTGGCAGCGGAGCTTGGGATACGGAAAGTCATAGTCGAAAGTGATTGTGAAATCATTATCAATGTCATTAATCAGGTGAACAATATACCATGGGAGGTCGTGCAAATAGTTCAACAAATCAGATTCTTAAGCGAAGACTTTGAGATGTCGGTAGTGAGTTCCAGAACATTATCTTGTCAGATGATCATGGATGTCGGTAGTAGATCCTATTTATTGCTTACTGTAAAAAAAAACTATGCATAAATCAAGTCTTAAAAGGCATTATTTTGGTTCACCAAGTGCGGGAAAAACTTTCAAAAGAAGAGAAGAAAATACAACAAAGGGTTACATAGAATAAACCAAGTCATCATGACAGAAACTAGCAAACAAAGATGCAAAAACCAACAAAGGAAGTTTCTACTCGAAACACAAACTGGCTAACAGAGAGACAAAAGGACCAGTTTGTATGTACATACACCAAGGTGGTAGGATCAACTAGACCTGTCAAACGGGTCATTCAGGTCGGGTCGGGCCGTTTGGGTCGGGTCACTTCGGGTCCCGGGTAAAACAGGTTTCGGGTATTTCCGGGTTGACTCTAACCCGGGTTTGACCGGGTTTCTGGTCGATTTCGGGTTTGTCAATTTTTTCTTTCTTAAATTAAAAAAATCATGATTTGATAATTTTGGGATAAATTTTAATTATATGCAAAAATTAATTATATATAATTATAAATCAACCGGGTCAAAATTACCGGGTCAATCGGGTCGAAACCCAGATTACTCGAAAAAAATTCGGTTTTTCGGGTTCGGGTCGAAAAAAAAAATTATGGGTCAAAATTTCCGAGTTCGGGTCGGAAATTTTTCGAGCGTTTGGGTCGGGTCGACCGGATCGGATTGTGTTTTGACAGGTCTACTAAGGATCCATTTGGTATAGAATTTGAAAATGTAAACGAGATAAATGTAATCTATTGTAATTCAAGATACATTGTTATAAAATTTAATCATTATCCTCGTTTCCCAATTTTTCATACAAAATCTGCTTTGTTTCTTACAATGATCAATCACCCATTTGAACAAAGGTAACAATATCTCAAAGCTATACATAAATCAAGTCTTAAAAATGAGCATTCCTCTCTCATTAATTATACTCACAAAACTTCTATACAAAATTTGTTTCTATTCCGTTTAGTTACCTTATATAATCCTATAACAAACATGCACGTGCTAAGTGAGGGAAACATGGTTGATCCAAACTTCTGTATGAGATGTTGTTTCCCATGGTAGGTTTCTACTCCGATATCCGACATCAAGAAGCACAACATTATTCTATAGGCTCCTTCATATTCTTGACATTCACCTTCTAGCCTTGCATTGTTTTTGACTTCCTCACAAATCGACATGCTTAGCCCCTTATTTTGATGCGCACAGATTTTTCTTGGGTGTTTGTTATGCATCCGTTATGACAATCTAATTGCATCCGGTGTTTTGTCCTCGATCTCAATTTATTAGATAGAGATATTTGTTGTTATTCCAAATCCTTACCTAATAATAAAAAAATCCTCCATTTCCACTACTATCCTAGTATCCTTAACCACATCCCATTATATTAGTTTATCATTAATTTTTAATTATTAAAATTTTTATAAGATGATTTTCTAAGATTTTTTTCCAAAGATACAAAATAGCCATTTGTAAGCTAAATATATATTTTTTCTTCTAATTTTTTTTTATAATATTAACATTAGAAGTAATTTTTTGGGCCGTGGTACTGGTAGGAAATCCGGAGTGAGTACAAGTATATTGGCTAGAGCTGACAATAGGGTTGTTCGGGTCAGGTTTGTGTTGAACATTTATATTCCCTTTAGTATGAAGGGACATGATGCAGATGCCTTCTCTCCACTCCTGCATGATCTTGAACCCTCAATAGTGATAAAAATGGTGAGTTATATATCTTGTTTGGGTTCTCGACCTTCTCTTTCTTTTTATCACATTTATAATTTGTCACTAAAATATGGTAAATCGTCATCTATTCTTTTGCTTGAAGGTTCGATACTCCGCCTTTGTATCTAAATAATTGCTCTCTCAGTAATGTTTTTTGGGGATTAAATAGAGCATCAATCCTCATTATTACTAATCATCTTTAAACTTTGACTTTTTCCTTTATTTGGAATTTTGGGAGTGAATTCGTTTTCATGCTAAGATTGAATGATATATATACTTGATTTCCATGCTTTACACATAAATAAATTTGTTTTAATGCTAAGATTGAATGATTTCAGCCATGTAAAATTTTCGGTGGATTTTATTTTAGGTTGGTTAGTCAGTAGATGGTTTTTGAAATGGGAAGGTATTCACCAGCTGTTTCGTTGCTGCATATAATCATGTTCACAATCCATTATAGTTAATTTTCTCAACTCTTGCTCTTTCTATGTATTAGGTGTGTGCAACGCATTGTACAAGCTATGGTCTTGTTAGTGATGGAAATTGGTAGATGCTCAAAGGGAAGCAGAGATGTTCATTATACAAATCAATTGGAGATGGAGTATTCTTATTATCGGATGAGGAAGTTGACACAAATTGGTGAAAAAGAATCACCTAGACATCTGGACTAGCTAAGAGCTTAAACTTAGCATGTAAATACTTGTTTTTTGGTAATCTTGAATCATCACAAGTATGTTACATACACAATATTCTCAATGAACTCGAGAATTATTCGATCTTGTGGTGTATATAAGTTGATGTTAATGAGTTGAATGCATGGTAGATTATGCACTTTTGTATATCGTATGACAGGTGAGTCAACTTGGTATAATATAGGCAAGTGAAAACATACAGGTAGGCAAATTCAATCAATATTAACGGCAAAATGCCGTCGCAAAAGAATATTTAGTTAATTAAAAATGTTGGGAATAATTTGCTACGGTAGTTGCCGTCGCAAAAATGGAAAGAAATCTAATAATTGACGGGAAATAGGGGATTCTTTTGCGACGGCATGTGGGGTCGCAAATATGTAGTCGCAAACTGGCTGCTGCATGCACCGTCGCAGAGCCGTCGCAAACCACTTTTTGCTACCCTAGGGCTAGCTACCCCTGATTTCCCCTCGCATAGCCGTCGCCAATGTTGTTTTGGGACGGCAATCCTGCTTTTTGCGACGGTTTTTAGCCGTTTCTAATTCAATTTTTTTTTGTAGTGTCGGTTTGGTCGGATTTGGAGTTGAATCCGGTTGGGCTCATTCGGGTTTTGGATCAATCGGGTCGGATTCACTTCGGGTTTCGAGTCAAAAGTCGGGTCGGTCTCATGCAAGTTTCTAATCAAACCAGGTCTACATATTTTAAATGATTTGATCAGTCATTTTAGTTTTATTCACTATTTATTATTTGGTAATTTTTAAAATTAAACCTAAACCATATGGCTAAATATACTATACATACAGTAGACTGTAGAGTATTGACTATGCAGTAAACTAAATTTGGGGGAAAATGGATTTTCTACGTTGCAAATTGAAGGGAAATGAATTTCTTTTGTTGAAATAGGAGGGAAATGTAAATGAATCCAAAACTGAAAATTAATGTAGATGTTTTTAATTTAGTTTGTTTTTTCACTTGATATGTATTTTCCCGTTTTAAGTTTTGTTTTGTTTAAAAATATTGCATTTCTTTACTAGCTAGTGGCAAAATTAAAACTTGAAAATATCATTTTCATATTTTTCAAGTTTTTAAACAAAATAAAACTTTAAACTTTAAAAAGTTTATTCATCTTTGATTATTAGGCACATTTTTCATTAAAATATTAAAGTCTTTCAACTCTTCCCTAATGTAATATTTACATACAAAGTAATACTCACTCTGTTAATTAAAACTTGCCATTTACTATTCATGTACGCTTATTTAGAATGATACTCCCTCCGTCCAAAAATATATGGACTTTTACTATTCATGCACGCTTTTTTAGGAGTTAAAAACTATATAAAATATTAACTTTTTTATTGATTTTTTTTAATAATTAAAAACTTATTATCAATAAGTTTGTAATTATTAAAAAAAATTAATAAAAAAGTTAATATTTTATATAGTTTTTACCTTCTTAAAAAAGCGTGCGTGAATAGTAAATGCAATGTATTTTTGGACGGAGGTAGTAAAAAACTACATAAAATATTTTAAAAAATTTACATTTGTTTTTATAAATTCATACTTAATAGTAATAAGTATGAAATTATTTAAAAAAATATTAAAATAGTTAATATTTTATATAGGTTTTAACACCAAAAAAACGTGCATTAATAATAAAATGTCAAGTTTTAATTAACGGAGAGAGTATAAAAGTGTAAATGAAACTTATAAAAGTATATAAGTAATATGATCGGCCCTTAAATACTAAATGAAGTTATGATATGATTTCACATTTGTATTCATTTTAAATTATTTAACTTAATATTCATTGGTTTATACTTTTGAGTATAATATATTAATTAGTCTTATACCTGCGCCAATGGCGCGCAATTTTATAGTAAAGTTGTGAATATTAAATAATACCAAAAATTTACCGACAAAAATACACATTTAGTGGTTAGAAAATAATAAAGTAAAGTGTATAATACGTAGTATGTGAACAGTTTGGATGATTTGGTAAACGCCTACAAACTGCTCAGACAAGACAACTACTCGTCATAAAGATATAATCATATTGAAATATTCCATAAGTGGATATATATTATGAATTAAACTAACCATTAAATGTTTCCTTATTATTAATTTTATGTTTTGAATTAATCTCATTAAATGTTTTGAATTAAACTCATTGGTTGAAAAAGCACTTAAAGTAGTATATATAGATATATATATAGATACACATTACTAATATTAATTTTATGTTTCCTTATTATTAATTTTATATTTTGAATTAGTCCCATTGTTTTCTTAAAACTACTAAAATTGTAATTTCGGCTAATGTGATTGGTTAAAAGGCCTAGGATTAAGGAGAGATCGCCACGTCATCGGTGAGGCTTTTGTTTTAATAGTTAGTAATAGATAGATAATAGATAGATTGTTTTCTTAAAACTAATAAAATTGTAATTTCGGCTAAGGTGGTTGGTTAAAAGGCCTAGGATTAAGGAGAGATCGCCACGTCATCGGTGAGACTTTTGTTTTAATAGTTAGTAATAGATTGTTTTCTTAAAACTACTAAAATTGTAATTTCGGCAAAGGTAATGGATTAAAAGGCCTAAGACTAATTAAGGAGAGGTCGCCACTTCATCGGTAAGGCTTTTGTTTTAATAGTTAGTAATAGATAGATTGTTTTCTTAAAGCTACTAAAATTGTAATTTCGGCTAAGGCAATTGGTTAAAAGGCTTAGGATTAAGGAGAGATCGTCATGTAATCGGTAAGTCTTTTGTTTTAATAGTTAGTAATGTTTTTTTAAAACTACTAAAATTGTAATTTCGGCTAAGGTGGTTGGTTAAAAGGCCTAGGATTAAGGAGAGATCGTCACGTCATCGGTGAGACTTTTGTTTTAATAGTTAGTAATAGATAGATTGTTTTCTTAAAACTACTAAAATTGTAATTTCGGCTAAGGTGAGATTGGTTAAAAGACCTAGGATTAAGGAGAGATCGCCACGTCATCGGTGAGGCTTTTGTTTTAATAGTTAGTAATAGATAGATAGATAGATTGTTTTCTTAAAACTACTAAAATTGTAATTTCGGCTAAGGTGATTGGTTAAAAGGCCTAAGATTAAGGAGAGGTTGTCACGTCATCGGTAAGGCTTTTGTTTTAATAGTTAGTAATAGATAGATAGATTGTTTTCTTAAAACTACTAAAATTGTAATTTTGGCTAAGGTGATTGGTTAGAAGGCCTAGGATTAAGGACAGATCGTCACGTCATCGGTAAGGCTTTTGTTTTAATAATTAGTAATAGATATTATACACTTCTTAACTTGTACAGTTGTATACAAAAAATTTATACCCTTATCAAATTATTACCTTCCATCTCTAAATGATTTACCATTATAATTTGGAGTATAATATATATTATACCTTATAAAATTATATACAAATATACAATAATAATTAACACCTATCTATTCTTATTTTTCTTTATCAAATGAAGGAAATGAAATTTTATTTAGCCCATAAGACGGAAATGAATTTTTTTTAAAAAAAATTAGGAGGGAAATGTAAAAAACTGAACAATATCCAAAGCAACTCTCCAACTCAGTCAAGCTGAGAGTCGAGTCGGGTTGGGAGTCGGTTCGGGTTGATAGCTGAGTTGGGTTTGGCTCGGGTCGGGTTTGTCTGTGTGGGGTTTATTTCGAGTCAAGTTAGGTTCGGGTCGGGTTCGACCATAGGTTCGGGTTACAGATGACTCTAGATTTCCGGGTTTGGTCGGATTTGGGTTCAAGTGAGTCGTTCGGGTTTCTCGGGTAGGGTCAGATTTTGCCAGCTCTAATATTAGTCGGTTTGACAAAAAAATAAGCCTAGTTACAAAATTAGTTATTGGCTAATGACAATTAAACATAGGGTGTGTTAGGATTATCAGGTATTATAATTATAATTCCATCATAATTTAAATATTTGGTTGAAAATTTTAAAATGTGTTTAAATTAACGTGAATTTATAATAAAATATGTAGTAATTAAATTGTGTTAGTTAATTATATAAAAAAAGTTATAATATAATTAAAAAACTTTACGCAAGAATGGATATTTGTTTGAATTAATGTGTTTTATTTTAAATTCATATTATTTTAAACAGATTATATAAATTGTATAACCAAAAACTTGAAAGGGTTTGAATTATAAGTGGATGTAATCCAAGCACAGCCTAACCCATAACTAATTTTTTTTTTTGGTAATACCCTAACCCATAACTATTTGTGTGTGGTGTCTTTGTCTTATAGAGTATGCTGCTCGATCAAAGGGAATGCAGTGAGACAAAAGACTTAAAAGAGTATGCAGTGAGACAAAAGTGGTATGAAAAGCAAATGCTAAACTTGCCTTCTCAGCTACCGCAATTTGATTCTATTCCTCCCTAAATGCTTAACTTGCATTGTCTACCTTATACAGGCCAGGTAGGGCTTCTTATGTTAGTTCTTAACTGCACGTGTTGTGTTCCTTTATGCATAATGTCTCTTTTTAACCCAAAGTGAAATCGATATCCATTCTTTTCTCCAGCCTTCAAACAAAAGCTAGAAAGCAATATATTGTAGAGCTAGCTAGAGCACATAAAGAATTAAGATATATATAGCCTTCAAACTCATAAAATATAATTTGTTACCTCTTAGCCAAACTACAAAGCCTAAACCAAAGTGCACATGACCATGATCACCTCCCCAAACACAATTGAAAAGTTGAAACAACTCTGGAATGTGTGGAATTTGAGAGGCTTCATCCTCTTCAGCTTCAGTCTGCAGTGTATCTTGATCTTCGGATCCTCTTTGAGGATTCAAACCTCAAGAACATGGGTTCATCGTTTCATCTGGTTGGTCTACCTGCTGGCTGACTGGGCTGCCTACTATGCCATCGGCCTCGTCGTCCCAGTCGACAGGCTAAAGAGCGATAGCGAGTATACATCCGACATTCATGCATTCTGGGCGCCGTTTTTGCTTCTCCACATCGGTGGTCCAAACACCATTGCTGGGTTCTCCCTGGAGGACAACGAGCTATGGGATCGGAGCGTTCTCCACATTGTGGTGCAAGCAGGAGCTACCGGAATAGCCATCTACCGCGCACTCTCAAAAAAAGAGCTCCTGGCACCGACCTTATTGGTGTTCATTGCTGCTTTCACCAGATATGTTGGGAGGGTTTTGGCTCTCTGTAAAGGCTCCCTAGATGATTTGAGGGACTCTATTAGCAATGAGCACGAGCCAGCAGCAGAAGACCCTGCAGGCTCAATGACAGGGCAGAGAACAGCAGGCAATAAACAACGAGCTGAAGACAACGATTCAACAGCAATACGAATGCCTCAAGCAGGCAAGCGTGTTGAGCCTGTTGAAATGGTGGTTGGCTCGTACCAGTCCTTCAAAGAGTACAAGGGCATATTCTGTGGTCTCTCCATCAGAACCGACGAAAAGGTTATGGAGAGTAGAAAAAGGTTGAATGCCCTTAAGCCACAAGAAGCTTTCACTGACATGGAAATTCAGGTGAGTCTTGCCTATGATCTTTTCTACACCAAGATCTGGACGATCATCGAGCATAAACTGGGCAAAATTCTCCACATCATTTCTTTGTCAAGCGAAGTAGGCGCTCTTGTGCTCTGGGCCTTTGCAAATAAGAATGGATACCATAAGGTTGATATTCATCTCACAAATACTTTACTAATTGGTGGTATTGTTGTTGATGTTGCATCCACTTTGAAGCTAACATTTTCTGACCTCGTCATTTACCATTTGAGCAAATGTCTTCCCAAATCTCATAGTGCCTTGAACAAGGTGCTCAAAGCCAGGGAACCAGATGATCAGGGCCAAGTCTTTGTGTTGTTGCGCCGCTGGTCTGGCTCCATTAAACAGTTTGACTTGTTGCAAGAGGAGTCCAGCTCCCACTACAAAGCCAAGTTGTTGCAACGGATCACTGGCTATGAAAAAGGTGTCTCAAGAGTCAAGTTAAGTACTGAGGTGAAGAAGCTTATCATCAAGAGCATCAAAAGTAGAGCCTCCATGAAGAATGGAAATCTGGAAATGCAAATTAGGCCGAGATTGATAGGTGAGTATAGCTTGGAAATGTACGATGACCTAGTACTACTTACGAAAGCAATGCAAAAAATTTGCAAGTGCTTGGGTCTGGTTGATGCCTTGTTAGTCTGCCACATGGCCACTCATTTGTACAAGGTTGATATAGATGATGATGAGAGTCGAGAAAGAGGCTTCTTCTGCAATGTTAGTATTCAAATATCAGAGTACTTGATGTATCTCCTTTATTACCAACCAAAGATGATACTAGAAGGGGCTGAACTTGACATGACGGTCGAGGATATGACAAAGCACTTGCAACAGATCAAGAATGACTTATCCGATGATCAGACTTGGAAAAATATGCGTAGTGACAAACCTGATGAAGTTAATTTCAATATCACTGCGTTACGAGATAAACAGAGAACACAAGAAAAAGATCTTCGTCTTGTTTTGGAGGAGGGAAGTAAGAAAATAACAGCTAAGGTTATTTCAAAATTAGCAATATACATTGTTGGGATACTTAAATCAAGTTCATCTGAGCAGCTTTTGATGGAAATATGGATAGATTTTTTGCTGTATGCCGCAATACATTGCAGGGCGAGGATACATGTCCAACAGCTTGGCAACGGCGGACAGCTTCTCACCATAGTGTGGCTCATGATGACACATCTTGGTTTAAAATTCAAGTTTCGCGACTACTAAGGTTTCATGGCAAGGCCAAGGGATTTTACTACTCAAATCTATACTGTTGTTGTGTGTCGTAGTTACATATATATGTCCGTGGTTAGTGTTGTTTGTTTCGTAGTTAAATAAGGGCAAATAGAGTGCATGCCTTATTGTTGAATGTACTATCAGCTGTTATTTCCCTTGACTGATCTCCCCTTGATACCTTCTCTTGTTTTGCTAAATTGTCTTTGTAATCTGTTGTTGAATAATATAAGTTCTGTGTTGAAGGCTTGATTTGCCAATTGTTTTATATTACCAATTACTAATAGTTTTTTTTTTTTTAACAAAAGCAAACACTCTCTTCATTTTCTTTTTTTTCCCGATGATCAATGGTTTAAAACGCGTCAACTCATACCACTAAGCTATTTCAACTTTATTATCCTCAGTTGTAACCTGCAAAAATAATGCTCTTACAAAATTTTCCTCACTTCAAACATTAACAATCTAACTAATCAGGCTCAAGGGATTGTCATCCGAGAGAAAGTGTACCCATGAACACTATATATTGAAGAACCTTTGAGGTCGAATGTTACTCTCTTAAGAGGCATCATCCCATAGCATGCCTTTTTAGAAGAATTGTTCACTTGGATTTTGGAAAGATAGAGGGTTTAGTATGTTGGTGGATGATAGTGGGCATAATCAATAACATTGAATTACTTCCACAACCTTTTTTGAATTACTTCCAAAGGTTTAGTAAGTTGCATCGATCATACCATCCTTCTCAATGTACGCATGCAAAAGGCAATTCATCTCTAATAACCATTCGAGATACATACTCCCTAATAAACTTCTCATCAAATGTTCAATTTTTCATCTTCGACCCCTTATCTCCAACATTCTGAAAAGTAAATTTAGATTGAGTACCTTTGCCTTAATTTTTCGGGTTGTTTGGACATGCCTCAAAATGTCTCCCTATATTTTTGTTGTCATTTTGATGTCATCATAATTTGCACTATTTAGGACATGCATTTAGCATAGGTTTGTGTCATTTCTCATGTGTTTTATGTGTTTTTAGATGTTTTTCGTTTAGTTTCTAGGATAGAGATCTACTGTCTTTATGGTGGTGTTTTCAGGAGTTTTCGGGAGCTAAGCGGAGATTGCTAGAAGACATGTGAGATGGGTACATAAGCTAAGAAGAGCCGAGCGGAAATCATATAGGAGGAACGAGGATAAAAGGCGAAGAAGCAAAAGCATAAGGAGCAAGGTGGTCGTGCATCATAGGCTTCACATCAGAACACATGTGCACGGGCGTGCACCTTGGCCGCACGGGCATGCAGAAGCTCGGCCAGAGGAAAAAGGCATCAGACGATAGGTGCGCGGGCGTGCACCGGAGGCGCGCGGGCGTGCACTGTACAGGTCGGCCAGATTCAGCCTATTTCGACCCGGTTTCTTTTGACATTAGTTTATTATTAATTTATGGGTTTAATAATATGATATTAGGGGTTTGTCTCGGACTATTTAAGGGGGCGGAAACATTTCTTTAAAGAGGTCGGAACCCTCGTTGGAACGCTCTTTTTTTGGAGGACCTTTTGTTGAGTTAGATTGGGAGAACTTTGGACAGATTTGCTTGGAGATTGCATTGTTTCAATTCAAGATTGGTATTTCCCTTTTAGTCTTTGCTTTTATATCTATTTCCATGTTTCAATTTAGTGATTTGATGATGAATTCTTCCATGCTTGGCTAAATTCTCCGTTCTAGGGTTAGGGTGAACCCGACAATGTCGCAATGTTTGGCTATTTCCATGCTTGGCTATTTCCATGTTTCAATTTAGTGATTTGATGATGAATTTTTGGGAATTTTTGTGTATGTTATTATGGGAGATATGCATAATTCCTAAGTAAATTGTTCTATTTGATTGATTGCTTGGCTTTGTCGTGGTGATAGCCCTTTTGAAATTTTTACAAGTGAAGCTTGAAACTTTGATATTTATAACTTGTTTCAAATTTCAAGTATGGGGTTATTTGGGGTTGAATTCATGATTGTATTTGAATTGAGCATATTGCTTTTGGTCGTGTGATGAGTTGTGATGAGATGTGTTGGTTTTCTATGCGATGTCTACGAGTTTTGCATATTTGTGAGATTTTGATAAACTTGTAGACTTGGTGAATTTCGAAGTATGGGGTGGTTGTGTTGGAGGCTTGTGTTAGTTTTTGGGAGATTTCTTACTTGCTGTGTGTGTTGGTTGGATTTGAAGGTTCTTGGAATTCACAATTAACTCTTGTGCTTGCTTGTGTTCGTTCTTTGTTCTTTTGTGGGTTTGTGGTTTCATTGTGCAAGGTAGAGCTACTATGGCTAAAGGTAGTGCATCCCGAAAGCGGCGGATAACTTAAAGTATGGACAAGGTAGTATGTGAAGGAGGTCAACAAGATCTCTTTACAAACTTCATGGCTCGGACACATCTTAGTACTCGATGGCCTAGTGTAGTTTCTCTATCCAAATTGGATCTAAAAGATGAGATCATGAAACTGTGCTCGAGGATTGGTGCTACATCTTTGTTCCATTTTAAGGGGCATTCTTATCCGGCCATCACTTCTGAGTTTCTGAGCTCTTATAAATTTGAGAGAGGTGCTGATGAAGGTTCAGGGACGCTTACATTCCGGATAGGGAACCAAGCTCGGGAAATGACTGTAGCAGAACTCAATGAGTCACTTGGTTTTCCGGCTCATACAGGGAGAGTAACGCTCTCCAGTGAGACCCATAATGCCTTCTGGTACAGGCTCACGGGTCATTGGCCTTATCGATCGCAGAATGCAACCGCTAGCTCTATAGTTCATCCTTGCTTCCGAATCTTCCATCGCATCATGGCAAATACTGTCTTTGCTCGGGATGAACCTTCTAAGGTGAACAAGGGAGAGCTTGAGATGCTCTATGCCTTAGCCTATGATCGTCCTTTTGACCTTGGCTATGAGTTAGCTCGCAAGCTAGAGGGAGTAGCTGAAAGCACATCTGGTGTAATTTGCATTGGAGGAATGATCACCCCGCTAGCACATCATTTTGGGGTTGACTTGGAGAGGTACACGCCCATTGAGACGGAAAGAAAGGTTGATGAGAAGCATCTCCTAACTGGTCACACTCTTAAGAAGGAGCGAGGAATCTTTTGCTATTATCTCTCTCAGATCTCCGCCACTCGCCCACTCTCTGATTCACCGTTAGAGCTGGCAATACCCGACCCGACTTGAGAAAACCGATTCGATTAATCCGACCCGAACCCGTTCGACACCCGAATAATTGAAAAAAAGTTTGGATCCGAGACCGACCGACCCGATCCGAGTTAAGCCCGAATCCGAAAGCAATCCGAACCCAGTAACAACCCGAACCCGATTATATCCGAATGGACAGACCCGAAATCAACCCGAAACCCGAAATTGCTGGACTCGAACATATCCGAAACCCGAAATTACCCGAACCCGATTATACCCGAAACCCGAAATAACCCAAACCCGAGTATATCCGAAACCAACAAAAATCTTACCTTTTTCCCTAAAATACTAAAAACAACCTAAGTATTTGATTACTTAATAATGGATTGTAATATTATCATACATATGGTATAATTAAATATAATTTTGTACACCCTCCATTAAAAAAGTCACTTTTTAGCATTTTTTAAGAGACCAAAACCACATAAATATCAATTTTTTTGGTCATTTTTAAAATTTCGTAGTTATGAGAAATAAATATGAAATTAATATGGAAAAATAATATTTTATATAATTTTGAGTTTTTTTTAAAAAAAATGTTGGAAAAACTTATATTTTTTTAACGAATGTAGTAGTATTGATTGAGAATTGATAAACATTAGCTTAATATATATAGAATGATAAATAACTCATAGGTAAAAAAATTGATTTATTTTATCCAATATAATTCTTCCGGGTTCGATTTCACTGAACCCAATTCGACCAAAACTGTTGTGATTGAAACCCGATTAACCCGAACCCGAAGACCGAAACCCGATTCACCCGAATCCGTTTAGACCGAAACCCGGTTCACCCGAACCCATTTAGACGGAAACCCGATTCGCCCGAACCGAATAGAACCCGAAAACCCGATTGTATCCGATAAAATAAGGCCCGAATAAATCGACCCGAACCCGATCAGACCCGAATTGTCATAACACCCGACATCAACCCGAGTCCGATATGACCCGAAACCGAATAAGCCGACCCGAACCCGACCCGACTCGCCCGATTGCCACCTCTATTCACCGTATATAAGCACAGATGTGGAAGCCAACTGGTATGAGGCTTGGATTGGTGCTCCTCGTCCGCCACTCCCCACTGCTGAGAATGTGGAAGAGGATGAGACTCTTCCCGATGCGTCGCCTACCCATAACTATGAACAGGGGGACTCTTCTGGCGGAGCCTATTCTACGGATGACAGAGCTTACTTTCAGAGCCAGTTTGACAGTTTGTCATCTCAGCTATCTGCCCTCTCTACTTGACAAGATGCTATGCAGACTCAGATTGCGGAGCACATCTCTAGTGCGTCTCAACGCTTCTCATCTTGGGATACTCAGCAGCAACAAGATCGTCTACAGCTCCAGCAGATTATGGTGATGTCCCAGCGCAACTATTATCATCTCCATGGACATCACTTTGATCCTTGCGCCCCGTATCCTCCCCCATCACCTCCACAGTAGTAGTGTCTTTGTGAGTACCTTCTCATCTTTTATTTATTTTCTACATTGGGGACAATGTAGGGGTTAAGTATGGGGTGGGATGTTATTCTTGTGTGTCTGCATTTGTCATTAATGTCTTGAGTCTTTCTTTTGGCTTTTTGATGTATTTTGGTAGTCTAGGTTGATGACAGGTGTCCCCTGAACATGTGATGTAAGCTACAATGATGGGATAATTGTCTAAGATGCTAATATTCGCCCTAATTTGTATGTGTCATGTCTTGAGACAAATTGCCTAGCATGAAGTTCTTGAATGAGTTTGCATGATTAATTCCCTAGACAATTACCTTGTGAGATTCTGAGCCTTATGGAAAAATCTTGATGAATCGTTTCATTTCCTATATTGTGTGACACTCACTTTGTGCTTGATCTCTAGAACTTGCTTTAGACTCTTTATTGAGGCCTTATTACTTGATCTGTGCACATAGCTTAAAGATGATTGAGGCAACACTTTTTGTTAACCATGTCTCTCAATGCCTATCCTTGTATATGGTCCTATGCTTGAAGCAAATTTGAGATTCAGTAACCTATTCACTTGATAAACTCCACAAAATCTTCATAGCCAATTATTAGCCTTTGACCCATCCGGGAATTGGGAAATAATGTTGCTTATTTTTATGAGTGGAGATGATTTGAGTGTCTGGTAATGTTTGGTTTGGCATGCGCTATGAGATCTTGAGACCTGGGGAGGATAAAATTCACCCAGGGGCAAAAGTCAAGAAAAAGAAAAAGAAAAAAAAATACGGTTTAACCGATCCTCCTTGTGGAGAATAAAATTCACACAAGGAGGAAGATATGCATGTAAGGAGGCTGAGACACTTAGTAACCGGGTGTATTCATCACAAATGTTTGTATTCGCGCAAAACGGTGTTGAAGCTAGAGAGAAAGAAAAGAAAAGAAAGGGAGATCGAATGTGGTTCACAAAAGTCGAGAATGAAAGCATTATTGTGATGGAGTTGTATGGTGGTTTGGTATGAGTTTATGTGAAGTGGTTGTTTTTCAGGTTGGTTCCTAACCCTTTTTCCCGGATTTTAGCACCACAAGCTCAAAATTTTCCATACCTTGTCCTTTTTTTCCACCTTGGCCCCATCACAACTTTATAGAAGGCCCTCATGATTTCTGTTATGTGCATAATCCTCAACGGTGGAGATCTAGAACGCTATTGCAAGCATATGGTAGATTAAGTGAAATGGTTGAGACCGAGCGTAATGTTATACCTTAAACACATTTGAGTGAGTGTGTCACTAAGAAAAAAAAAATCCTTGTGAGGTTTGGGGGCTTTTGCTTGCTGTGTATTAATGATAATGAGCAAACATGTGATAATGGCAATTGTCTTAAGATTCTGATGGCAAAATATCATTTCAAAAGGGGCTTGAATAAGTTGAGACAATGATCCTATCTTACACTTGTGGTTTATTACTTAGTGAGTCTTGCTTGGGGACAAGCAATGTTCAAGTATGGGGTATTTTGATGTCATCATAGTTTTCACTATTTAGGACATGCATTTAGCATAGGTTTGTGTCATTTCTCATGTGTTTTATGTGTTTTTAGATGTTTTTCGTTTAGTTTCTAGGATAGAGATCTACTGTCTTTATGGTGGTGTTTTCAGGAGTTTTCGGGAGCTAAGCGGAGATTGCTAGAAGACATGTGAGATGGGTACAGAAGCTAAGAAGAGCCGAGCGGAAATCATATAGGAGGAACGAGGATAGAAGGCGAAGAAGCAAAAGCATAAGGAGCAAGGTGGTCGTGCATCATAGGCTTCACATCAGAACACATGTGCACGGGCGTGCACCTTGGCCGCACGGGCGTGCAGAAGCTCGGCCAGAGGAAAAAGGCATCAGACGATAGGTGCGCGGGCGTGCACCATAGGCGCGCGGGCGTGCACCGGAGGCGCGCGGGCGTGCACTGTACAGGTCGGCCGGATTCGGCCTATTTCGACCCGGTTTCTTTTGACATTAGTTTATTATTATTTTATGGGTTTAATAATATGATATTAGGGGTTTGTCTCGGACTATTTAAGGGGGTGGAAACATTTCTTTAAAGAGGTCGGAACCCTCGTTGGAACGCTCTTTTTTTGGAGGACCTTTTGTTGAGTTAGATTGGGAGAACTTTGGACAGATTTGCTTGGAGATTGCATTGTTTCAATTCAAGATTGGTATTTCCCTTTTAGTCTTTGCTTTTATATATATTTCCATGTTTCAATTTAGTGATTTGATGATGAATTCTTCCATGCTTGGCTAAATTCTCCGTTCTAGGGTTAGGGTGAACCTGACAATGTCGCAATTTGTTTGATTTCGATGGTTGCTTGAACTTTATCTGAATTCTATGAATTGATTTGATCCTAGTTGCTTTACCTAATTGATGTCAATCGATTAGAATCCTTTTTAGATTCGAGATGCTACCGCTGAGAATTGAAATTGGATATTTGGATGGACTTCATGAACCCGAAAGGAGAATTGTGTCTATTGGAACCCTAGGATTGAACTTGAGGAATCGACAATTGTTATTGTGACATTTAAACGATTGTTGAGGACTCTTGAGGATTAATAAATTATCGTAGATTCTTAGGTTTGAATCGGTTAGGCGGAACGCGACAGCGAAAGTTTAATTGATTTTCTCCTAAGGTCTATAAAGAACTTAAAGGGTCTAGATTTTGTTAATTTAGACACAATCACTACAACATGCGACAACTGAGTAGTGATGACTTTAGATAATTTACCTTCAATTTGACTTATTAAGAAGATGAAGTTCGAGTGAACATCGGGTTGAATTATTTGTGGCATTGTCGTCGGAATCCTTAACCCTGTAATCATTTCTCATACATATTTTATTCATAATCTTTGCTTGTTTTTCTAGGTTTAGTTGAAAATCAAATCTCTCTTTATTGGCTTAGCTTATTAGTTCTAGATAACAATTGATACAGATTTAATCCCCGTGATCGATACCCGTATACTGCAATTGATCTCGTATTCTTGCGAGGTTGGTTCAGGCTACACTATTCTTGTGTTGGTTTAGACCACATCAAGTTTTGGCGTCGTTGCCGGGGATTGTTGATAGTATTGATTGTTTCTACAGACTAGTTCTGCTAGGCCTTTTTATTTGTTTTGATTTGTTTCTTTCTTGTTGGTGATTTCAGGTGACTCTTGAAGCCTATGCGAAGAGGATTACGTTCTAGCAAACTCAACGATTACGATCCCGAGCTTGAACGTACTTTTCATAGGAGACTAAGAGAAAATCTTGTGATTGCTAGACAAGAAATGGCGAAAGATAACGATGATGTTGCTCAGCTGCGCCAACAGTTGAATGATCTTACTGCCCAACTCCAACGTGAACGTGATAATCAAGGGCAAGGTGTGCAGGCGCTTGAGTATGCTCCCCAAACTCTAGGGGACTATATGATGCCGCCATGCACTGGTCCACTTTCTGGTGTGGTCCTCCCTGAGTTGCAAGCTCGTAACTTCGAGCTAAAGTCTGGACTGCTGAATTTGATCCAGTCTAATCAGTTTGGTGGATCGCCATCAGAAGACCCTCACCAACACATGGAGACGTTCCTCGATCTAATGAGCACGATGCATATGGAGAACGTTTCTCAGGAGGCCATCCGTCTATATGCCTTCCGTTTCTCTCTTCACGGGAAGGCTAAAGCTTGGTATAGATCCTTACTTGAGAACTCCATTACAACATGGAACCAACTATATGAGGTATTCATGAGCAAATACTTTCCACCCAAGAAGATATCTGAGATGAGGGCGAAGATCAATGCCTTCGCTATGCAACATGGAGAGACCTATCATGAAGCTTGGGAGAGGTTCAAGGATTTGCTGATTCAATGCCCACATCACGGGCAAACCAAGTATGTTCTCCTTTAAATCTTCTATCAAGGAGTTGATGATGCTACTAGACTGCTTATAGACACCTCTTCTAATGGAGGATTTATGGAGATGAGTTTAGATGATGCTTGGGCTTTGATTGAGAAGACTGCTCTTCATGCTGCGAGGTACTCTAATCCTCGCTCTTCTATTTCTGCTACTAAGAGGTCTGCAGGTCTTTATGAGGTTGATGCTGAAACTCACAAGTCAGCCCAGTTGGAAGCTCTACAGCGTGACATTGCATTATTAAAGAAGGAGTTTCTTGCTAAGCCAAACTCATCTAGTGCAGCAGGGGTGCCTCCCCCCGTTGTTGAATGTCAATATTGTGGTATGCTGAACCACACATTATCCAGTTGCCCTGCTTTTCTAGAAACACAACCGAGCACGGCTCAAGGGGAGGTAAACTTCACTAGAGACAACTATAGAAACCCCAGGAATGACCCATTCTCCTCTACTTACAATCCTGGTTGGAGGAATCACCCGAACATCAGGTATGGGAACAATTCTAATGTGCAGAATCCACAGTCATTCCAGAACCAAGCATCATATGGAAATGGAGTCCCACCTGGATTTCAGAATGCACCGAATCAGGGATACCAGAATAGGGCGAATCAGCCTCCGCTCGTGGCTCCTAAGAAATCACCTGAACTTATTGCTATTGAGAATCTGGTTTCTGAATTCAAAGCTATGGGTACCAAGATACAAATGATTGAGCAAGAACAAAAGATTCAAGCTAATCAGTTGGCTCAACAGGCTATCAATGCTCCTAGACCATCAGGTCAACTTCCAGGCAAACCGGATGAGAATCCAAAAGGACAAATTTCTGTTGTGTCTTTGAGGAATGGTAAACAGTTAGAGGAGGTAAAGAAGCATGAACCTCCTAAAGCTAAAGGGCAAGCTGCTCCACCAGAGTTTGAGACTGAGGCAACAGATGAGCCTGAGAAGGACACGGTATATGTTCCCCCACCGCCATATCAGCCTCCGCTTCCGTTCCCACAAAAGAAGAATCAGGCTATGTTGGAGAAGAAGTTTGGGAATTTTATAGAGATCTTGAAGAAGCTGCACATACACATCCCATTCACCGAAGCTCTCAAGGAGATGCCGACATATGTCAAGTTCTTGAAGGAGATCCTCTCCAACAAGAGGAAGCTTGATGAATGCCAGACAATAGTTCTTATTAAGGAGTGCAGCGCTTTGATTCAAAACAAGCTACCACGTAAGCTCGAAGATCCAGGTAGTTTCTGTGTCCCTATTAACTTTGGCAATCAGCATGATTATAATGCTCTTTGTGATTTGGGAGCTAGTGTAAGCTTGCTTCCTGTCTTAATTTGCAATAAGCTTGATCTAGGAGAGCTTAGGCCGGTGAGGATGCAACTATTCATGGCTAACAGGTCTATTGCCCACCCAGCTGGTATTTTAGAGGATATCCCTATTAGGGTGGGAAAATTTTTTGTGCCAGTAGACTTTGTAATGTTAGATATGGATGCGAATATGTCTGTCCCTATTATTCTTGGAAGGCCTTTCTTGGCCACTGCAGGTACTGTGATAGATGTAAGAAAGGGGTCTCTCTCCTTCGACATTGGGGATGAGAAAATAGAATTTAACCTTCCTAAAGCTATGAAAACCCCTTCTTTTGAGAATGATTATTTCAGGGAATATGTGATGGAAAGGACAACCCAGGAGCAAATGATGTCTATTGTCATTAGGGACCCTTTGGAGCTTTGCTTGACGACTAGTGTGATGACGAGGGGAGAATGTCCAACACTTGCTGAAGTTGTTGCTGATTTGGAGTTGTCGCCGGAAGCTCCTACCTTCCCTAAGTCCAAGGTCGAACTTCTAACCACGAATGATGTTCCTGAAGCGCCTAAGCTAGAGATGAAGCCACTCCCATCTTCTTTGAGGTATGAATTCCTTGGACCCAACTCTACATGGCCTGTGATTGTGAATGCTAATTTGAGTGATGATCAAGTTGAAAAGATTTTAATTGTCATTCGAAAACATAAAAAGGCCATAGGGTATTCTATAGATGATTTGAAAGGGATTTCACCTTCTTTGTGCATGCATCGTATTTTCATGGAAGATGACCACAAACCCACTATAGAACACCAAAGGAGACTTAACCCAAACATGAAAGAGGTAGTGAAAAAGGAAGTCCTGAAATTGTTAGATGCAGGGATTATTTTTCCTATTTCTGATAGTAAGTGGGTAAGCCCGGTTCACGTTGTGCCTAAGAAGGGTGGGTTAACGGTTGTAAGAAATGAAAATAATGAATTAATTCCCACTAGAACGGTCACCGGGTGGAGAATGTGCATAGACTATAGAAAGTTGAACACCGCCACTAGGAAAGACCACTTCCCTCTTCCATTTATTGATCAAGTGCTAGAAAGGTTGGCTAAGCATTCATACTTTTGCTATCTAGATGGGTATAGTGGATTTTGGCAAATTCTTATTCATCCCGATGACCAGGAAAAGACTACATTCACTTGCCCTTATGACACCTTTGCATATAGAAAGATGCCTTTTGGCCTATGTAATGCTCCTGCAACTTTTCAATGATGCATGATGGCTATATTTTCTGATATGATTGAGGAGATTGTGGAGGTGTTTATGGACAATTTCTCCGTCTATGGCACTACTTTTGATGCTTGTTTGTCTAATCTTGAAAGAGTTTTAATGAGATGTGAAGAGACTAATCTTGTGCTGAATTGGGAAAAATGTCATTTCATGGTTAATGAAGGAATTGTGCTAGGACATTTAGTCTCTAATAGAGGAATTGAGGTGGATAAAGCTAAAATTGAGATAATTGAGAAAATGCCACCTCCTACCTCTATAAAAGGGATTAGAAGTTTTCTAGGACATGCCGGTTTTTATAGAAGATTCATCAAGGATTTCTCTAAAATCACCAAGCCTTTGACTAACCTGTTGTTGAAGGATGTAGCCTTCGATTTTTCCACAGATTGTCTTGAGTCTTTTTGCAGGCTAAAACAAGCATTAGTGTCAGCCCCCATCATGCAATCACCGGATTGGGATCTTCCTTTCGAAATTATGTGTGATGCAAGTGACTTTGCCGTGGGTGCTGTACTTGGGCAAAGAAGGGATAAGAAGCTTCATGCTATTTACTATGCCAGCAAGACACTTGATGAGGCTCAGATGAACTACACCACAACGGAAAAGGAGTTGCTTGCAGTGGTGTTTGCCTTTGAGAAGTTTCGGTCATACCTTGTGGGTTCTAAGGTAATTGTCTTTACTGACCATGCTGCTGTGCGATACTTGATGCAGAAAAAGGATACGAAACCACGCCTCATCCGCTGGATTCTGTTGCTACAAGAGTTTGACTTGGAAATTAGGGACAAGAAAGGGGCTGAGAATGTTGTTGCTGATCACCTTTCTAGGCTTCCTCCAGAGCAGATTGAGAAGGGAAAAGAAGGATTGCCTGTTGATGATTCATTCCCAGATGACCACTTGTTCCAAGCCACAACCTCTGTCATCTCTCATGTCACCGAAGAGCTCCTAAACTTCTCCATTGAGGGGCTTCCTTGGTATGCTGATTTCGTGAACTACTTGGCTTGCAAAGAGTTGCCACCTGGACTGTCATTCCACCAGAAGAAGAAATTCCTTCATGATGTTCAACAATATTATTGGGATGAACCGCTGGTCTTCAAGCTAGGCAATGATGGGATTTATAGACGGTGTGTCCCGGATGATGAGATTGAAGGTGTGATTAAGCATTGTCATAACTTGCCTGCTGGAGGACATGCTAAAGCTTTCAAGACTACCGCCAAGATCTTACAATCCGGCTTCTTTTGGCCCACCATGTTTAAGGATGTGCAGAGGTATGTAACTTCTTGTGATGAATGTCAACGTTCAGGGAACATATCTTGGAGAAATGAAATGCCACTCACCAAATTCCAAGAGGTGGAACTTTTTGATATGTGGGGAATTGATTTCATGGGTCCTTTCCCGAGTTCTGGAGTCCACAAGTACATCTTGGTTGTTGTAGATTATGTGTCGAAGTGGGTGGAAGCAATCGCCACACCTACTAATGAATCTAAAGTGGTAGCAAAGTTCTTGAAGTCTACCATCTTTCCAAGGTTTGGGGTTCCACGAGTGCTTATTAGTGATGAGGATCACATTTTATAGAGCGGAAGTTTGAAGCACTTTTGAAGAAGTATGGGGTGAACCACCGCATTTCTACTCCATATCACCCCCAAACAAGTGGTCAGGTCGAGGTCTCCAATAGAGAAATCAAGAGTATTTTGGAGAAAACGGTTTCTCGAACAAGGAAAGATTGGGCACAAAAGCTTGATGATGCTTTGTGGGCATATAGGACGGCGTACAAGACTCCATTAGGCACTACACCATACCGGCTTGTATATGGGAAATCTTGTCATTTACCGGTTGAGTTGGAGCATAAGGCATTTTGGGCTATCAAGGCGGTGAATTATGACTTGAAAGAAGCCGGTGAGAAGAGAATGCTACAACTTCATGAGCTTGAGGAGTTGAGACTTGAGGCATATGAGAATGCCCGGATTTACAAGGAGAGAACAAAGCGATGGCATGACAAAAGAATTGTCCCTAAAGACTTTTTTGAAGGTGATTTGGTTTTGCTCTATAATTCTCGCCTAAAGCTATTTCCGGGTAAGTTGAAGTCTCGATGGAGTGGTCCTTTTGAAGTCCGAAAGGTTCATCCTCACGGTGCAATTACAATCTGGAATGAAAAGTGGGGTGAATTCAAGGTGAATGGACATCGTTTGAACAGGTACTATAGTGGAAACCCGATTGAGAAGGTGAGTCCTACTCATCTCAAGGATCCAAGTGCTTAAGAAGAAGTGAAAGTCCGGCTCAAGACTCTAAAGAAGCGCTTCTCGGGAGGCAACCCGAGGTATGTTTTCTTTTCATGCTTAATAGAATAGACTTGTAAATATTTTTGTTATTTTTCTTCTATATTCTTCTTTTACTTAAAAAAAAAACAAAAAAAAACAAAAAAAACAAAATTCTGCCGTGAAAATCAGTGGGCTCTTGCGCGGGCGTGCACCATAGGCGCGCGGCCGCGTAGACCCGTCTCTAAAAAAAATAAAAAAAAAAAATAATTAAAGCTCTTTTGTTGAATTGGGTTTGTTGGTTTCACGCTTCCCTTCCCCTTCACCACACACACGACACATTCACGAGCCTTCACCCTAACCTCTCGCGAACACCAGCCCCGCCGCTCCTCCCTCGCGCCGAGCCCACCACTGGCGCCCCACCGCCGGCCGGCCACCGCTGCACCACCACGCCGGCCAGCCGCTCCCCCACCGACCGACAGCAGCGCCACCGCTGCACCACCGGCTCTCCAGCGCACCACCCTCCACCTCTATTGCCACACTCATGCTCTAATCTTCCACTTTATCCCTTTGAATTTGACGAAATTGGTATGTTTCATCACCTCTCATCTCTTTTACTTCAAATTTCTTTATCAATTGGTAATTTTGTTGGTTGATTTAGAGATTTTGAAATTCTAGGGTTTAAGTTGATGGACTTGATTTGGGGAAATCTTGAGTTGTATAAATTGGGGGTGCCCTTGCATCACATTGTGTCAAGTTGATGATTATTGATGCTCATGACATGTAGTAGATGGGTTGGTTGTGATTTATGAGGTAGAATTGAATTTTTGGGAATTTTTGTGTATGTTCTTATGGGAGATATGCATAATTCCTAAGTAAATTGTTCTATTTGATTGATTGCTTGGCTTTGTGGTGGTGATAGCCCTTTTGAAATTTTTGCAAGTGAAGCTTGAAACTTTGATATTTATAACTTGTTTCAAATTTCAAGTATGGGGTTATTTGGGGTTGAATTCATGATGGTATTTGAATTGAGCATATTGCTTTTGGTTGTGTGATGAGTTGTGATGAGATGTGTTGGTTTTCTATGCGATGTCTACGAGTTTTGCATATTTGTGAGATTTTGATAAACTTGTAGACTTGGTGAATTTCGAAGTATGGGGTGGTTGTGTTGGAGGCTTGTGTTAGTTTTTGGGAGATTTCTTACTTACTGTGTGTGTTGGTTGGATTTGAAGGTTCTTGGAATTCACAATTAACTCTTGTGCTTGCTTGTGTTCGTTCTTTGTTCTTTTGTGGGTTTGTGGTTTCATTGTGCAAGGTAGAGCTACTATGGCTAAAGGTAGTGCATCCCGAAAGCGGCGGATAACTTAAAGTATGGACAAGGTAGTATGTGAAGGAGGTCAACAAGATCTCTTTACAAACTTCATGGCTCGGACACATCTTAGTACTCGATGGCCTAGTGTAGTTCCTCTATCCAAATTGGATCTAAAAGATGAGATCATGAAACTGTGCTCGAGGATTGGTGCTACATCTTTGTTCCATTTTAAGGGGCATTCTTATCCGGCCATCACTTTTGAGTTTCTGAGCTCTTATAAATTTGAGAGAGGTGCTGATGAAGGTTCAGGGACGCTTACATTCCGGATAGGGAACCAAGCTCAGGAAATGACTGTAGCAGAACTCAATGAGTCACTTGGTTTTCCAGCTCATAAAGGGAGAGTAACGCTCTCCAGTGAGACCCATAATGCCTTCTGGTACAGGCTCACAGGTTATTGGCCTTATCGATCGCAGAATGCAACCGCTAGCTCTATAGTTCATCCTTGCTTCCGAATCTTCCATCGCATCATGACAAATATTGTCTTTGCTCGGGATGAACCTTCTAAGGTGAACAAGGGAGAGCTTGAGATGCTCTATGCCTTAGCCTATGATCGTCCTTTTGACCTTGGCTATGAGTTAGCTCGCAAGCTAGAGGGAGTAGCTGAAAGCACATCTGGTGTAATTTGCATTGGAGGAATGATCACCCCGCTAGCACATCATTTTGGGGTTGACTTGGAGAGGTACACGCCCATTGAGACGGAAAGAAAGGTTGATGAGAAGCATCTCCTAACTGGTCACACTCTTAAGAAGGAGCGAGGAATCTTTTGCTATTATCTCTCTCAGATCTCCCCCACTCGCCCGCTCTCTGATTCACCGTATATAAGCACAGATATGGAAGCCAACTGGTATGAGGCTTGGATTGGTGCTCCTCGTCCGCCACTCCCCACTGCTGAGAATGTGGAAGAGGATGAGACTCTTCCCGATGCGTCGCCTACCCATAACTATGACCTGGGGGACTCTTCTGGCAGAGCCTATTCTACGGATGACAGAGCTTACTTTCAGAGCCTGTTTGACAGTTTGTCATCTCAGCTATCTGCCCTCTCTACTTGACAAGATGCTATGCAGACTCAGATTGCGGAGCACATCTCTAGTGCGTCTCAACGCTTCTCATCTTGGGATACTCAGCAGCAACAAGATCGTCTACAGCTCCAGCAGATTATGGTGATGTCCCAGCGCAACTATTATCATCTCCATGGACATCACTTTGATCCTTGCGCCCCGTATCCTCCCCCATCACCTCCACAGTAGTAGTGTCTTTGTGAGTACCTTCTCATCTTTTATTTATTTTCTACATTGGGGATAATGTAGGGGTTAAGTATGGGGTGGGATGTTATTCTTGTGTGTCTGCATTTGTCATTAGTGTCTTGAGTCCTTCTTTTGGCTTTTTGATGTATTTTGGTAGTCTAGGTTGATGACAGGTGTCCCCTGAACATGTGATGTAGGCTACAATGATGGGATAATTGTCTAAGATGCTAATATTCGCCCTAATTTGTATGTGTCATGTCTTGAGACAAATTGCCTAGCATGAAGTTCTTGAATGAGTTTGCATGATTAAGTCCCTAGACAATTACCTTGTGAGATTCTGAGCCTTATGGAAAAATCTTGATGAATCCTTTCATTTCTTATATTGTGTGACACTCACTTTGTGCTTGATCTCTAGAACTTGCTTTAGACTCTTTATTGAGGCCGTATTACTTGATCTGTGCACATAGCTTAAAGATGATTGAGGCAACACTTTTTGTTAACCATGTCTCTCAATGCCTATCCTTGTATATGGTCCTATGCTTGAAGAAAATTTGAGATTCAGTAACCTATTCACTTGATAAACTCCACAAAATCTTCATTGCCAATTATTAGCCTTTGACCCATCCGGGAATCGGGAAATAATGTTGCTTATTTTTATGAGTGGAGATGATTTGAGTGTCTGGTAATGTTTGGTTTGGCATGCGCTATGAGATCTTGAGACCTGGGGAGGATAAAATTCACCCAGGGGCAAAAGTCAAGAAAAAGAAAAAGAAAAAAAAATACGGTTTAACCGATCCTCCTTGTGGAGAATAAAATTCACACAAGGAGGAAGATATGCATGTAAGGAGGTTGAGACACTTAGTAACCGAGTGCATTCATCACAAATGTTTGTATTCGCGCAAAACGGTGTTGAAGCTAGAGAGAAAGAAAAGAAAAGAAAGGGAGATCGAATGTGGTTCACAAAAGTCGAGAATGAAATCATTATTGTGATGGAGTTGTATGGTGGTTTGGTATGAGTTTCTGTGAAGTGGTTGTTTTTCTGGTTGGTTCCTAACCCTTTTTCCCGGATTTTAGCACCACAAGCTCAAAATTTTCCATACCTTGTCCTTTTTTCCACCTTGGCCCCATCACAACTTTATAGAAGGCCCTCATGATTTCTGTTATGTGCATAATCCTCAACGGTGGAGATCTAGAACGCTATTGCAAGCATATGGTAGATTAAGTGAAATGGTTGAGACCGAGCGTAATGTTATACCTTAAACACATTTGAGTGAGTGTGTCACTAAGAAAAAAAAAATCCTTGTGAGGTTTGGGGGCTTTTGCTTGCTGTGTATTAATGATAATGAGCAAACATGTGATGATGGCAATTGTCTTAAGATTCTGATGACAAAATATCATTTCAAAAGGGGCTTGAATAAGTTGAGACAATGATCCTATCTTACACTTGTGGTTTATTACTTAGTGAGTCTTGCTTGGGGACAAGCAAGGTTCAAGTATGGGGTATTTTGATGTCATCATAGTTTGCACTATTTAGGACATGCATTTAGCATAGGTTTGTGTCATTTCTCATGTGTTTTATGTGTTTATAGATGTTTTTCGTTTAGTTTCTAGGATAGAGATCTACTGTCTTTATGGTGGTGTTTTCAGGAGTTTTCGGGAGCTAAGCGGAGATTGCTAGAAGACATGTGAGATGGGTACAGAAGCTAAGAAGAGCCGAGCGGAAATCATAATGGAGGAACGAGGATAAAAGGCGAAGAAGCAAAAGCATAAGGAGCAAGGGGGTTGTGCATCATAGGCTTCACATCAGAACACATGTGCACGGGCGTGCACCTTGGCCGCACGGGCGTGCAGAAGCTCGGCCAAAGGAAAAAGGCATCAGACGATAGGTGCGCGGGCGTGCACCATAGGCGCGCGGGCGTGCACTGTACAGGTCGGCCAGATTCGGCCTATTTCGACCCGGTTTCTTTTGACATTAGTTTATTATTAATTTATGGGTTTAATAATATGATATTAGGGGTTTGTCTTGGACTATTTAAGGGGGCGGAAACATTTCTTTAAAGAGGTCGGAACCCTCGTTGGAACGCTCTTTTTTTGGAGGACCTTTTGTTGAGTTAGATTGGGAGAACTTTGGACAGATTTGCTTGGAGATTGCATTGTTTCAATTCAAGATTGGTATTTCCCTTTTAGTCTTTGCTTTTATATCTATTTCCATGTTTCAATTTAGTGATTTGATGATGAATTCTTCCATGCTTGGCTAAATTCTCCGTTCTAGGGTTAGGGTGAACTCGACAATGTCGCAATTTGTGTGATTTCGATGGTTGCTTGAACTTTATTTGAATTCTATGAATTGATTTGATCCTAGTTGCTTTACCTAATTGATGTCAATCGATTAGAATCCTTTTTAGATTCGAGATGCTACCGCTGAGAATTGAAATTGGATATTTGGATGGACTTCATGAACCCGAAAGGAGAATTGTGTCTATTGGAACCCTAGGATTGAACTTGAGGAATCGACAATTGTTATTGTGACATTTAAACGATTGTTGAGGACTCTTGAGGATTAATAAATTATCGTAGATTCTTAGGTTTGAATCGGTTAGGCAGAACGCGACAGCGAAAGTTTAATTGATTTTCTCCTAAGGTCTATAAAGAACTTAAAGGGTCTAGATTTTGTTAATTTAGACACAATCACTACAACATGCGACAACTGAGTAGTGATGACTTTAGATAATTTACCTTCAATTTGACTTATTAAGAAGATGAAGTTCGAGTGAACATCGGGTTGAATTATTTGTGGCATTGTCGTCGGAATCCTTAACCCTGGAATCATTTCTCATACATATTTTATTCATAATCTTTGCTTGTTTTTCTAGGTTTAGTTGAAAATCAAATCTCTCTTTATTGGCTTAGCTTATTAGTTCTAGATAACAATTGATACAGATTTAATCCCCGTGATCGATACCCGTATACTGCAATTGATCTCGTATTCTTGCGAGGTTGGTTCAGGCTACACTATTCTTGTGTTGGTTTAGACCACATCACATTTGTGTTTGAATCACAAGCATAGGATATCTTCGGACAATAGTTGCACCTAGCTCTCTTCTTTCCCACCTCATCAAAGTACACCGTGAAGTGATCCCAATAATCTCTTTGCTTCCTTCTTGATGTTTGAGATAGTTGCCTACTACTTTTTGATGATGATGCCCCTTCCGCTTGTGGTTGCACCTCGGAAGGATACCCAGTATCATCAGATAACTCCGAAGTCTGCATTTGGTCCATACATATCTATTTACACAAATAAGAGATTACCATGAAATCATTCTATGCCACAAATAATTCATTCAAAACAAAAATAATACCTCTCACTTACGTTGCAAGAATGTTTTGAAGAAATTTCCATGGATATCGAATTACTCATAATTCTTTTTAAAAAAAAACAAGTGCTTTAATTTCATTCATAGTTACATATTTACATTAGCTAAATTGAATAATTGATAGTTTGATACTTGATAGAACTAACCATTTTGAATACACTCCTACCCTTTAAGTAACAAAGTTTCTTGTTAAATTGAATTGAACATCCTTAACTAACAAATTGCAACTTTGGAAGTAGTGTTGGCCAAATTGAATCTACTCTATCTAGCTTCATTTAGGTAGTTTCTTAATTTTTTCAAGTACAAAGCGTAGACTAAAATCAACATTGACATTTCTATAACCCTTAAATTTAAAATCGAACCTAGATCTAAAAATATTATAAATTGAAACTTCTTAACCCTATATTTAAAATCGGAATGAGATTCTTCAATCTTAGACTAGAATGTTTATGATTTCTCCAAATCTATACTAAAATCGACATTAATTTGTTAAAATATACATAAAAACCTATATCTAAAAGTGAAATTGAGAGAGGGAAAGACTTACTGGGAGAGCAGAGAGGGCTGGTTTCGGCCTAGTGGTGTGTGGCTTCTGGCGAGGGAGGGTTGAGCGAGGGCCGACGGGCAAGTAGGTGGTGTCATGGTGGTAAATAGAGAGAGATTGAGGCTGGCGGCGAATGATCGCACGGAAGAAAGAAAAGGCTGAAATGAAATGAAATGAAAGTGAAACGCGTAGTCTCGTACGCCTCTTCTTCATCTTTTTTTTAAATGATATGTGTTCCGATCCGATTCCGGTCCAGACTGAAAATTCCGGTCTGGTCCTGGGTTTGGACCGGAACCCAGAAATCAAAAAATATTGGACCGTGGACTAGACCGTAATATCCCGGTCCGATTCAAAGGCCGTAAATTCCAGTTTGGTCCTGGTCCGATTACGGTCCGATCCAAATTTTGCCCAGCTCTAACTAAAAGAGCATACTATGCTATTAACTATAAAACATAATATATGACAATGAAATGCATATAAAATCAGCTTACAATATCTACTAAAATATGCCTTATTAGTGGGATTGGGAGAGAAAGAGCAGTGGTTCTATGACAGAAGGTGTTATTCATGTCATTCATATTAGCAAATCAACCGAAGATGATGATGGAGTTGATGATGATCAAAATGGTAGTGCTCCTGCAACACCAGTGCCTTAATACAATTCTAGTTCCTCTAGCAATCAAAGCTTCTCATCATCAAGGTCATCTAGTGAGTCTCCTCCAAGAAAATTTAGATTATTGACTGACATTTATGAGACTTGTGGTCTGGATTTAGTTGCATCTGATCTTGAGTACTTTGAAGATGCTGATAATGACAGCAATGGGCAAAAGGCTATGAAAGAGGAGATGAAATCAATTTAGAAGAATGAGACATGAGAATTGGTTGATCTGCCTCGAGATAAGAATGTCATTGGGTTGAAATGGGTCTTCAAGACCAAGTATAACACTGATGGTAGTGTTCAAAGTATAAAGCAAGGTTTGTGGCAAATGGTTATGCACAACAATAGGACATACACTTTGAGGAAACCTTTTCTCATATGGCAAGGCTTGAAATAGTAAGAGTGGTACATGTTGGCTCTAGCGGCTCAATGAAAGCTACCAATTTTTCAATTGGATGTGAAGTCAACCTTTTTTAATGGAGAGCTTCAAGAGGAAGTATTTCTGGAGCAATCGCAGGGGTTCATCAAAGGAGGAGAGAAAGAGAAAGTGTACAAGTTTAAGAAAGCTTTGTATGGTTTGAAGGAGAGCCTAGTATAGAGGATGAGCAAGTTTGAGCTGACTGATTTGATCTGTTGTAGTACTTTCTTAGACTTGAAGTGAAGCAAAGTAAGGAGGACATATTTTTGTGCCAGGAAAAATATGCCAGAGATATGTTGAAGAAGTTCAAGATGGAAGAGTGTGATGTTGCTCATACACCTATGAACATGAATGAGAAATTAAGAAGAAAAGATGGCACTGCAAAGGCAGGCTGATGAAACTTTGTATAGAAGTTTAGTTGGTGGCTTAAATTATCTCATACACACTAGGCCTGATATTGCCTAATCAATCCTAATTACTATCCAAATTCGTAATTAATTCACTCTCGCTTCATAATTCGTAAATAAGGAATTGTCCCCTACTTTCAAAGCGGATTAAGCATGAGATAGAAGATGATAAACTCATTAAAACATCATAAATTCAAACATGCTTACATGGCTATTTTTAGGTTCACCTCGACCCTAGAAGTGGGACGAGTACTCACTCCTCATCATCACGGACATCATCACAAACATAAGCATAACCTTAAATTAAACTTAAACTCAAGTTACAACTGAAATCAAAATCGTCTCCAACCTCTCTCTCTCTCTCTCTCTCTCTCTCGACCACCTCTCTCTACCTAGGGTTACACAATTGCTTATGTTCTTGGATGATTAAAACTATATCCCTAAAGATTTTATTTATAAAACTCTAAACTTGCCTACTAAGAAAGTAAATTCTATCTAAATAGGGAATAATAAATCTCTAAGATAAAATGAATATCCAAATAATAAACCTCCCTTGAATAAAGTGGAAATTACCCATAAGGAAATATATATCTAAGGAGAAAAGATAAATAATAGACGTGGCTAAGCAATCTCCAAAGATCTAGCCCAATCCACCCGTCTCCGCATCGCACAGCTCTCCAGTCGACGTCGAGTGGACGGGTCGACCTCGGGTGGTCTGTCGACATGTGCTCCTCTTCCTTAGCCTCATCATGGCTAGGTTCTTCAGGTCGACATCGATCAAAGGTAGTTGATGTCGAGTGCCTTGTGCCAAAGTCGAGTAGTGGTCGATGACTAGGATGAATTTTGACCACTCTTCCTTCCATTCAAGTAGCTTGGCTTTCTATCACTTAGCCAAATTATCCATTATCTTTGGTCGAGGTGATGTAGTCGACGTCGAGCTCTTCTTTAGTTCGTTCCCTTCTTCTTACAATTGCTCCAAATTGTTCCAAATCCTTCGAAAATGAACCAAAACTTGTGTAGACCTCCAAATTTAGCAAAAATAAACATAAACTACACAAATCCTAAGCATTCCCAACCCAAAGCTTAAAATATGAACAAGAATTGGAATAAAAGTAAGCACAAAACATGGTCATATCTAGGCACATCCCAACTTTCCACCATGACCTATGTATTTGAAACCCTTGTCATCTAATACACACTACTAGAAATTTGTTATTTAACATCGGGTAATAGTCGATGTCTTTAAAAAAAATCGATGTCCATGTGACGGATGTAAAAAGTCAAAAGTTTTTTACATCGGCCAGAACTCGATGTCTTTGTATATTATAACATCGTTTATATTTTTAAATCCGATGTCTTTGTTATCCTATAACAATGATTATAAAATATAACCGATGTACTAAAATACAAAGACATCAGCTATTACCCGATGTTAAAATGTTTTGACTTTTTACATCCCCCACATAGACATCGTTTATTTTTTTTAAAGACATCGGCTATTACCCGATGTGAAATGACATATTTGCGATTTTTTTTATTATTATCGTAGCCTATGCGGGATTTGAACCCGCATCTTTGTGTTTGAACACAACGCTCTGCCATTTGAGCTAATAGACTTTAAATTGGATAGAATGTTCTTACATAATAGAAAAAAGAGCATGTGAAACTTAAGAAAGACATTTTTAAGCTTCAACGCATATAAGAGCTCAAAACATGGGAGAACTGGTATATTGAATGAAGCTTTTTCTCCAATTCAGCTTACAAATACAGATTAAACTTTCAATACAGGATAGAGTTCAGCTATCTAGCAACTTAATATGACATCATGTCAAAGAAAGATCTTATGAGCCTTAGATATTCAAATAGGCTTACCTCGACATTTCTCAGCTACATTATTGAGAAGATCCAGATTTTTAGCCAGATCAGCAATGCATGCAATCAGCTTGTCAGCATTTTGTCTTTGGTCTCTTCATCTCCAAGGCTTCTTCATATTTCATGCGAGGAGGCATGTTGGCTGTTTTCTGACCGAGTTTCCGGCAGTTATGGTATGGATTAATTATCTGTTGTCCCATAGTTTTGCAATCAGCAGCTGCTTCCTCTTCTTAGCACCACTTATGACGCTGCTGTGCTTATTCTTTGCTGATACATGCTCCTAATTTGTGAAGGAAATAAGAGATCAATATATGAAGCATAAATGAGATAAAAGATCAAAGTATAAAAGATATGGTAATCAATACATTAACTTGTATAACTGTGGGAGATTATTACTGCTTCTAAGATTCAGACTTCCACCAAATGTAATCCATCCACGAGGAATGGCAGATAATGGGATGGATAACTATTGGTTTGGAGATTTACATTCGGGATATAGTAATATAATACGCAGAGAAAGGCTCAAAAAGAATTTTTATGTTCTTGAAGAAATGAAAAGAAACAAGCCTTGATCCTACCAAGAATGATCCCTTGAGCGTCTCTGTAGTAGGAATTTGTTAATGTTCTGAACCTCTCCTGTCTAGCTGCACAAGAAACCAATCCAATTGTAAACGTCAAATCTTTACGCAGACTGTCAAATAAAAACATTGAAGGACAACATCTATGCAACACAAGCTGATTTGTGAATCTGGTGATATAAGCTAAGAACCCTAATGTTGATGGAGATTATTCTAGAAGGATTTAGTTTGATAACATTCTCATGATGTCACACTCTTTTAGTTTGATTACATTCTAATGATGGAACTTCTTTAGAATATTGATGCATTATGTAGAGAGAAACCCCAAACATAGTGCTAACTGCTAAGTAACTCAAGTAACTAAAAAATTGGATGCTTTTACACTAAAAATGAACAATCTCAATGAAGCAGCTGCTTGGCACCATAGAAGTGCATCGGGCCATGCAAAATATCGGGTATGGATTCCTTAAATTGCAAAATCTAAGCTTTAATTGGAAGGAATACATGAACACTCTTTTTTAGTTCGATAACATTCTCATGATGTCACACTCTTTTTGTTTGATAACATTCTCATGATGGATCGTCTTTAGAATATTGATTTCACGAATGGAAGTGATTGGAAACTAGGCAAAATAGAGAAGTTAATTAAGCATCATGTAGAGAGAAACCCCAAACATAGTGATAACTGCTAAGTAACTCAAGTAACGAAAAGATTCGATACTTTTACACTGAAAAATGAACAATCTCAACAATAAATGAAACAACTACTTGGCGCCATATAAGTGTATCAGGCCGTTCAAAATATCATGTACGGATTCCTTAAATTACAAAATCTAAGCTTTAATTGGAAAGAATACATGAACACCCCTACTAAAGAAGTACTAAATTACTAATAAACCCAATTGAATATTGAGAACAAGGAAACAAACACTTAAATCATTCCAATATAAATCGTTCCAATACAAACCTAGTTTCAAAACCAAAACCATCAACACCCGAACAGAATCGAAACAAGTACATATTCAATTTTTGAAAAAAAGAGGGGTTTGCCCCAAAAACATCCAACAATTGAACAAAAGAACAAGAGTACCAAATGCAAAAGAGAGTCAAATTGTTAGATCACTAACTACTAACAAGTCTATCTCAAAAATAATACTCAAGAAACTATGAAACAAGAAGCAAACTGAAAGCATACTGTTTTGTGAAATTGCAATAGAGTAAGAGAATTGCACCATCTTATCTTTGACAGTCCAATGCAAATTTAAACATTAGATTAGAAATGGTAACACACTAGATCTATTGAACCCTAAATTCCTAATCTCTCAATTAAAAGTAACAACAGATAACACTAAAAAAGAGAAGAAAAATAATCACCTATATCTCTAATTTATGAGAAGAAAAATAATCACCTTTGAGAGAGCCAAAGGAAGGGAGAGTTACCCTCTGAACAAGAATCTAGACTTTGTTAGGAGTTCCAACAACAACAACAAATTTGACACTAGCTAAATTGAATCCAAGCTATCGAATGACAAGCATCAAACTATCAGAGGAATAATCTCATAAACATTACAAAACACACACAAAAAAATAGCAACACTGCAAAATTTATGGTCCAACGGGAGTTGACCAAGTTATAGACAAATTAGAAGGGAAAAAAAGGAGATAGAAAACCTACCAAATGGAGGAGCAAGAATCTCAAACAAATTATTCTCGAGTGGCAGCAAAGCGGCGATGTACGTCGGTGACGTCGAAAGGAGAGAGCTCTGGGTGATGTGGTTCGGAGCATGATCGCATGAGTGCTCAGCAATCTGAAGGCGAAGCTCTAAGCACGATTCAGATCTGACATGGAAGGAGAAGAGATGCGTGAGTTCAGATCTGAGTTGGATGGAGAGATGCCTTTTCACCTTGGGTTGGAATGGAGAAGAAGAATGATATGCGGGTCAGATCTAAGATCTGAGACCGGTTTGACCCCAAAACACAACAAACCCTAGATCTACAAAAAAAAAATTTGCACAACCAAGAATAAGAGATATCCAAATCTTAATTGGCCATAGATTCGAGAAAGCGAAGCAAAAGAGAAGAGAAATAAGAGAAGGAAATAGAGAAGAGAAGATGATGCGGGACCATCTTCTACAGCTCCAGACACACCCATCAATCTTGGAGAAGGACCAATGACTCGAGCTCGTGCTAAGAAGCTTCAGAGAGAATCTTTCAACTTTGTGAGTCATGCTTTGTTCTCGAGCAAGGTTCAACTCCCCGAGCCTACATTGAAGACATACATGTGCATTGGGATTGAAGAAGAGGCCGAGCCACCTTGAACAAGAGGCTGCCGAATATGTCTTAAGTGGGAATCCATCTTATTTCCATTTTTAGTAACTTTTATACTTAAGTTATTTTAGGAAACTTTAGAGGTTATTTTATTTAATTCCTTTAAGTTATTATTTAATCTCTTTTATTTTATTTAGTTGGAGAATTCGGCCCATCCAGCCCTTGTAAAGGCTATATATGCCGAATACCTTTCATTGAATTCAGTTGGAACTTTTATGAATACACATCTCTCATATAGAGCGTATACACGTGAGTGTTTGATGATCCAACTAGAGCAGCGCTCGTTGATCATAGAATTGATATCGTTTCAGCTTGGTTTGCTTTGTGTTCATCAACTTCGCAAGACTTGGTGATCCTAGTATCCATAAGCCCCCTCCTTGTGCCTCCAAGTTGTCCGCTTGGTTGTGTAGGGTTGTAGAGGTGGGTTATATAGTCATTGGTATTGGTTCCTACCCTCTAAGTAGGCCTAGGGTCTTTATCTGGTTCTATATAGATCGACTCAGTCCTTATCGATCGTGTCTTTATTGCAATTTCGGGTCTTTCATATTATTCATCGAGTCTTTATCATTCTTGTTGCTGTCGACATAGAGTCTTGGAGTTCTTGATCAGATCTTGGTTGAGTTCTTGAAGTCTTGCTGCGTTCTTGAGTCGTTCTTGGTTGATCTTGTCCAAGATCCTTGCTTTCTTGTTCGTTTCTTGAAGCTTTCTTTGTTGTGTCTTTAGTTCTTGTTCAGTTCTTGTTTATTTATTGAGTTTCTTGCTTGTTGTCGAAGATCGGACCATCTCACGGCTAACCCCGTATCAGAAGAGAAGAAGGATAAGCACCTGCTGCAGATCGAGCGAAGAGTGTTGTTTGCCAGAGCATGGAGCTGGAGATGGGATCTGGCCAACGGAGAGGTTAGGTTTCCTGGCTTCCATGGACGAGTGAAGATGTGAAGGACATCGAAGTCGGGTTTCCTTCTGAGTGTATGAATAAGGTTTAAGAATGGGGGAGAGTGTTTCACTCAAATTTTGGGGATTTCGCTGCCGCGGGAGGAGGGTTGGGAAGAGGGAATGAAAGAGTGTGATTCTTTCTTCTTAAAAAAATTTCCAAGTGTTGAATTTTTCATATGGGCGGGACAAACCCCACACTTATTTTTTCCAAAAATTTCTTTTTAACATCGGCCGAAAAATAGTACGGTCTCTGTTTTATTTTCAACATCACAAATTTATCAATCGATGTCAAAACATTGTTTTATATGGCATGTTTTTCTGACCGATGTTAATTAACCGATGTTAAATAACAAAATTCTAGTACGTACAGTTAGGGATATCAGATTCTTCATCATAGATGGCACATGTTTGACTTCCTCCAATGTGCGAAACTTCGCATTGTTTGTCCGAAGCCTAACTGAGCTGATCCCAACAACCTTGCAAATGACATCATTTCCTATAGAGACATTGCCCTTATATCTGCAAATCTATATATTGTAAACAACTCTCTTCTAGGACATATGTGACATGATGCACCTAAGTCAAGAAACCACACATCATGATGTGTGTGATTATCTACTAGTAGAATAATATCTTCCTCAGAAGTATTTTCCACCATCAACTACTGCTGCAGATCCATAAATTTGCTCTTGCTGCCTCTTCTTCTTAGGACAGTCATTCTTCCAATGACCTTTCTCCTTACAGTAATTACAGATGTCATCTGGTTTAGGGCCTGATTTGTGACCTTGCTTCTTGCCCCTTCTACCATTAGAATTGCCTCCGCTGGCCATAAGTCCGGAACCCTGATTGTCTGTAACTTATGTGGTTGCCTACAGAGGCATCTCTCTACTATGAAGTGACAATCTGACCATGTACAACGTGATAGTATCCTTCCCAATGACGAACGACTGAACGAAGTTCTCGTATGTCGAGGGGGGGGGGGGTAGGGATACCAGCAAAATTAGAGCAGCATCTTCATCCTCCACCTTAACATCGATATTACGCAACTCGAGTAATAACATGTTAAGTTGATCAAAATGATATTTGAGTTGTGTGCCTTCCTGCATACACAACCCGAACAACCGTTGTTTCATAAGCAACTTGTTCGTCAAAGACTTTGTCATGTACAAACTCTCCAACTTCAACCACAAGTCACATACGGTTTTCTAATCAGCAACTTCTGTTATGACATCGTCTGCGAGACACAACATAATCGTCAAATGAGCCTTCTCTTCCAGAAGATCGTACTCAGCAGTGGTTGTATCTACCCCATTCTTATCAACGGTAACGTTGCCCATAAACCTTGCTACTTCAGCAAAACCCACATCTTGATCTGCCACAGACTGAAAGAATTTCTTCAAGTAAACTTGTCTAGCTTCAACAAGAACCAGACATCATTCTCAACGGAAATCAACAGCCAAACACTAATACCGGTTTATTGTAACGAGAATGATAAAAGCGAAGAAAGATACAGAGATTTAACATGATTCGACAACAATGCATTACCTACGTCCACGGGCAGAATAATAGGGTTCTCTATTATGGATTCAAACAAGAAACTAGGGTTACAAATTGTTAGGTTTCATAAATATATTTAGGGACTTATGAAACCTTAGTCAAGTTATGGGTCTAAACCCAAAACAGATAATAAGTCTAAATTTAAGACATATTAACTGCATTGGTGGGTCTTGAAAGTTGTTTTATATACATCCTCTGGCTCCATTAGAAGCATATGGAACCCTGCTTGCAAGTCAAATTTAGAGAAATACCTTGCAGCACTAAACTCATCCAACATATCATCAAGTAGTGAGATAGGGTATTTATTAATGGTCCATCCACACAAAGCCTTCATGTACATCCTTTTTCTTCTTCAAAACTACAGGAGATGCATATCGTGAAATAATATTTTAAAATTATTACAAATTTTATAAGATGATTTTCTAAGATTTTTTTACAAAGATACAAAATAACCATTTGTAAGCTAGTATATTTTTTTCTTCTAATTTTTTTTAATATTAACATAGTGATAACTAATTTTTTGAGCCATGCTAGGAAATCCGGAGTGAGTATGGAGTATGTTGACGGGAAAAAAAAGCCTACTTACAAATTGGTTATTGGCTAATGACAAACTTACGTGTGTTAGGATTATCATGTATTATAATTATATAATTCCATTATAATTTTAAATAGGTTAAATTTGGTGAATATCCATTTTAGATGTGGAAATTAAGTAAATGTCCATTTTTTACATAATTAAGTAAATGTCCATTTTTTTACATAATTAAGTAAATGTCCATTTTTTCCAAAATACCCATCATTCCTCATTCATAACCCTTCCTCTTTCCCCTTTGACCATTTTGAATTTTAACATTGACTAGGCAACATTGACCATTCTGGCCAACGCCTGCATTTGGTGACAGTTGAGTAAATTTTTCTTGTGACAGTTAATTGTGACAATTATTTTGGTGACAATTGATTTTTTGTGACATTTTATTTTTTCCGATGACAGTTTGACAATTGATTTTCTTTTTTTCTTGTGACAATTGTTGGTGACAAAAAAATTTGGGTAACATTGACAGTTGTCAGTAACACTTTTCCTCGGTGAAAAATGGGGTTTTTTCTGCTAATCGATGAGTTTCCTGATGACAATTGTTGGTGACAACTGTTAGTGACGAGGTTGATGATAATATATTGTCACCGTGATATTGTAACCTTAAAAAACTGTCACCATAACATTATAAATCACCAATGCATTGTCACCAACTACAGAACACTGGTTTCATATTGTTTAATCAACCGTATTGTCACCAACTTATAAAAAACATTGTCACCACCCTATTGTCATCAACCTCTTTTCGGCAATCTATTGTCACCAATAATAAAACAGTGTAACCAATCTATTATCATCAACCTTTGGTCAATAATCTACTGTCACCAATTACAAAACTTTGTCACCAATCTAGTGTCAACCACCTCTTCTTAGAAATTAATTGTCACCAACGACAAAACAGTGTCACCAACCAATTGTCACCAACTACAAAACACTTTTCATCAAACTAAAATGTTTACAATGCTAATGTTATCACATTTGTCATCTAATATTAACACATTTTTGTTACAAAACTGAAACCGTAGAACAGGGGAGCATAGACCCAAGAGGAGCTAAACACGAGCAGACGAAAATTTGATGTACAATATAGTTTAGGGTTTAGGGTTAAGTCTTTAGGGTTTAGGGCCAAGGCCCTAAATCCTAAATCCTAAACCCTAAAATGTGTGTACAGTACCAATGTTTTCAGATTTCTCATATAATATTAATGCATTTTTGTTACGAAAATGAAACCCTAGAACTAGGAGAGAATAGACCCTACAGGGGCTAAACTTGAGCAGACGAATAATCTGATGTACAATACTAATGGCATCACATTTGTCATCTAATATTAACGCATTTTTGTTACAATAATAACCCTAAGTAGATGAAATTTGATGTAAAGTTTAACTTTTTAATACTTAATTGTCAGACTACATTAACTTGCAAAAATATCAAAACAAAGGGGAACAATTGAGACATTCATATATACTTAACATCCAAAATAGCTTCCAAACTACAAGCATTAGGCAACTTTGTACTACTTAATATAAATCCCCAATTCTCATATTACATTAACTTCCAAAATAAAGGGGAAAAATTTAGATATTCACTATGATAGTCAGATTGCAATAAATATCAAAATACAAGCACCATTTAACATTCTACTACTTAACATCCTAAAGCAGTGACAATTAAAACATAGGTGCAATTGTAGTTCAAGAGCTCCCATGTCCAACACTTCTTGAACAAATCCATAGCCATCCTCTCTCTATACGCATCCATATACATGTCTGAAATAGCTTCAATACCACCATAAAATGCAAGACCCTCGATATATTTGATAGTATACATAGCACAACTTCCACTACAATTGAACAGAAGGATAATCAAAATCACATTATAGCTAAATGAGATATAAATTCCATTTGTCACCAAAACAGAATATATAACTCTACCAATTGTAACCAATTTAAAAAAAAACAACAAAATAACAACATAAATTTCATTTGTCACCAAAACAGAATATATAACTCTACCAACTGTCACCAATCTAAAAAAATAACAAAATAAAAACATAAACTCCATTTGTCACCAAACAATGAAGCAAACCTCTGACAGTCTCATTTAAATTGATGATATAGAATCAAGCTAAATACTATTTGTCACGAAACAAGCAATTGTCACCAAAACAAATAAGCAATGATAAACACTTGAAATTGAACTACATAAAAGAACACTAACCTAGATTATCCATTTCAAGTCGATGGAAACACACAAACCCTAAAAAAACATATACAGATTGTCATCAGAGCAATGTATTCACACAAAAATCCGCACCTGTGATCCCAAATCATAAAATTAACATCTCCAAATGATCAGATTTAACAAATTGTCACCAATATTAAACAAATTGACATATTTTGCAAGTTTAACAAATTGTCACCAAACATGCTAGGGTTTGTTTTCCCAAATCTTAATCCAATCGAGTAGGCGAAGTCTGTTAAATCGATTTGCTTTTCTTTTGTCCACAAATTGTGTAGGTTCAAGGGAAACACACTAAAAACTCACATCTAGAGCATAAGCAATCCCAATCGACTTTATGGCTAACTATTAAGAGAATGAAAGATGTGAAGAGACCAAAAGAGTCCCACATCGGTAATATGAACAAAAGAAGCCTTAGTATATAAGCTAGTGGGTTACTCCTCCTATTGCCAATTGGTTTTAGGATGGAACCCCGCTCGGCTTATGTGCTAGGTTATTAGCGCAAGGGCGCACACGTGCACACAGCCCCCGATCTCGAGTCCCAACGGATCGGACATCAGTATGGTATCAGAGTGAAAAAGTCAAACGGCCGGACTCTCGATCCTGAGCTAGCTAAAAAGAGAATGAGATGCTAGACCCGTTGTCCAAGTCTCAACTATAGGATAAAAAATGACTCTAGTTGCACTTGTGGGGGTGTGTTAAGAGAATAAAAGATGTGAAGAAAAGGAAGCTTACTAGTAGCGGTGACACAAGTAGGAGCAACGCCGACGAAGGAACGAGCAGTGGGAAGGAACAAGCTGCGGGAAGGAGCGAGCGGTAGGAAGGTCTACAACTGTCTTTCACGGTCTACAGTTGAGACCGGCAACAACTAGTGCGACCGACGACGGCAAATGGTGAGTCCGGCGGAGACGAGTGCGACCGGCGACGGAGCAGAGCAACACGAGTCGGGACTGTCGATGGAGTATCGCCTCTATAGGTTAATGGAGGCCGGACGTGTGAGGGAAGGATTGAGACTTGGGTATTTTAATAGTAGGGGTAGAGTTGGAATTACATTAAAATTGTGGACACTTCCTTAATATCCCTTTAAACATGGACATTTATTTAATTGGGTTTTCTATTTTTAAAATGATATTCCACCAAATTTTTCCTTTTAAATATTTGGTTGAAAATTTTGAAATGTGTTTAAATTAACGTGAATTTAAAATAAAATATGTAGTAAATTGTGTCAATTAATTACATAAATAAAAGTTATAATATAATTAAAAAGTTTATGCAATAAAGGATATTTGATTGAATTGATAATGTGTTTTATTTTAAATTCATATATTTATTTTTGATGACGAGGAACCCACCTTTGGTGTCAAACCCTGGGCACGTGACCCAGCCGGCAAAAGCCACGGACCAGGTAAACCGGCTTGCACCGACCGACTCGACTCGACTCACTGTAAAGGATCAAGGCAAATTCATATTATTTTAAACACACTATAAACTGTATAACCAAAAACTTCAAAAGGGTTTAAACTATAAATGGATGTTGAATCCAAACACACCCTAGCTAACCCCTAACTAACTATTTGTGTGTGGTGTCTTTGTCTTATAGAGTATGCTGCTCAAAGGGAATGGAGTGAGACAATAGTGGTATGGAAAGCAAATGCTAAACTTAGCCTTCTCAGCTACAGCAATTAGTTTACTCTATTCCACCGTAAATGCTTAACTTGCATTGTCTACCTTTACACAAATAAGGCTTCTTATGTCAGTTTTTTAAACCGTGTTGTGTTCTTAATTTATTCGTAAGTGAAATCCATTCTTTTACAAACACAAAAGATCGAAGCAACTGTAGCCAGACCCAAAATCCCCACCATGAACGTCTCCTCAAACACAATTGAAATGTTGAAACAACTTTGGAATGTGTGGAATTTGAGAGGCTTCATCCTCTTCAGCTTCAGTCTGCAGTGTATCTTGATCTTCGGATCCTCTTTGAGGATTCAAACCTCAAGAACGTGGGTTCATCGTTTCATCTGGTTGGTCTACCTGCTGGCTGACTGGGCTGCCTACTATGCCATTGGCCTCATCGTCCCATTCGACAGGCTAAAGAGCGATAGCGAGTATACATCCGACATTCATGCATTCTGGGCGCCGTTTTTGCTTCTGCACATCGGTGGTCCAAACACCATTGCAGGGTTCTCCCTAGAGGACAACGAGCTATGGGATCGCAGCGTTCTACACATTGTGGTGCAAGCAGGAGCTACCGGAATAGCCATCTACCACGCTCTCTCAAAGCCAGAGCTCTTGGCACCAACGTTATTGGTGTTCATTGCTGCCTTAACCAGATATGTTGGGAGGGTTTTGGCTCTCTATAAAGGCTCCCTAGATGATTTGAGGAGGGACTCTATTAGCAATGGGAGATCCAGCAACGAGGAATTCGAAGGGGATGGCTCACTAGTGACAATACCTATCGAAGGTGAAGGTGATAGCTCAACGAGCAGCAACAAGTGGGTGGAGCTGGAGTCTGTTGAAATGGTGGCTGGCTCGTACAAGTCATTTCAAGAGTACAAGGCCATCTTCTGTGGTCTCTCCATCAGAACCGATGATTATAAAGTTCAGGGCCGTTCCGTTAGGATTCGAGGCCTTGTGCAACTTACGTGCTGAGACCTTTTATTTCAACCAATTTTCTATCTTTCTCTTTTCTTTTGCGTTGGGCATGACCACTTTCGAATCTTGTAGGAGGCATTCTATCTTTTTAAATTATATCTTTTTAAATCCCAACTTAGTAATTTCTAAGGTAGAAAGGTTAAAAAAAATAACAAAAAATATAAAATAATTATGATCATCTCTAAGAAATTAAAAAGTAAAAACTAACAAAAGAATATAGTTAAAATTTGAGATTACCTATCGAAATCGTTGAGCTTGAAGAGACGATTGCAATGGTTGAATAAGTTGAATTGATTTGACATATATTAGGGTTTCTTATCTTTTCTCTATATTCTTTGTGAATTCTGACGGCAAAAAAAAACCCAAACACTACTGTAATTTTTAGGGAAAAAGGAATCGGAATGGGCTGGGCCTAAAAAGATGGAAATGGGCTGCTGGGCTGTCCCTGCAACGTCCTCTACCGGCTCCTCTACCACGCCCACCTGATACTCTATGAAACTTATATATGTATCTATACGAGGCCCCCGAAATTTAAAGGCCCCGTGCGATTGCACTATCCGCACATCTCATGGGCCGGCCCTGATAAGGTTATGGAGAATAGAAAAAGGTTGTTTGCCCTTGAGCCAGAAGAAGCTTTCACTGAGATGGAAATTTAGGTGAGTCTTGCCTATGATCTTTTCTACACCAAGATCTGGACGATCATCGAGAATAAACTCGGCAAGATTCTCCACATCATCTCTTTGTCAAGCAAAGTAGGTGCTCTTGTGCTCTGGGCCTTTGCAAACAAGCATGGATACTACAAGCTTGATATTCAACTCACAAATACTTTACTAATTGGTGGTATTGTTGTTGATGTTGCATCCACTTTGAAGCTAACACTTTCTGACCTGGTGATTTACCATTTGAGCAAATCTTTTCCCAAATCTCATAGTACCTTGAACAAGGTGCTCGAAGCCAAGAAATCATCAGGTTGGGGCCAAGTCTTTGTGTTGTTCCGCCGCTGGTCTGGCTCCATTAAACAGTTTGACTTGTTGCAGGAGGAGTTGGGCTCCCACTACAAAGTCAAGTTGTTGCATACGATCACTGGCTTCGAAAAGGGTGTGATAAGAGCAAAGTTAACGGAAGGCGTGAAGAAGCAAATCATCAACGACATCAAATATAGAGCCTCCATGAATGGAAAACTAGAAATGCAAAGGTCGATATTGTTAGGTGACTATAGCTGGAAAATGTATGATCTAGCAATACTTTCGACAGCAATGCAAGAAATTTGCAGGCGCTTGGGTGTGGTTGATGCCTTGTTTGCCTGCCACATTGCCACTCAATCTTTCTACAAGCTGGAGCATAGAGATCAGAAGAGTCAACGAAACATCTTTTATGATGTTAGTATTCAAATCTCAAAGTACTTGATGTATCTCCTTTATTATCAACCAAACATGATACGATTTGAAGGGGCTGAACTACTTGACATGACGGTGGAGGATATGAAGTGTGAACTTGACAAAGCACTTGGAACATAGAGGCTACGACAAAGCACTTTGGAACAGATCAAGAAGGATATATCCAATGAACCGCATTGGAAAAATATCGATAGTGGCCAATATGATGAAGTTATTGTCAATAGCGATGTGTTAAGAGCAAAACAGATATACCTAGAAAATGATCTTGATCTTTTTTTTTGCAGGACGTGGAGGAAATTAAGAGAACCGAAACCCGGTTGGCCGCTCTTTACTTCAAATTAAGAGAATAGAAGTTGCGGTTATATCAAAATTAGCAATACACATTGGTGAGATACTTAAATCAAGTTCATCTGAGGAGATTTTGATGGATATATGGATAGATTTTTTGCTGTATGCCGCAATACATTGCAGTGCGAGGATACATGTCCAACAGCTTGGCAACGGCGGACAGCTTCTCACCATAGTGTGGCTCATGATGACACATCTTGGTTTAAAATTCAAGTGTCGCGACTACTAAGGTTTAAACCCCAATTGAGTAGCTGAGATGTGGCCATACACACTTTCAAAGTTGTTTCATGGCTAGGCCAAGGGATTTACTACTCAAATCTATACTGTTGTTGTGTGTCGTAGTCACATATGTCCGTGGTTAGTGTTGTTTGTTTCGTAGTTAAATAAGGGCAAATAGAGTGCATGCCTTATTGTTGAATGTACTATCAGCTGTTATTTCCCTTGACTGATCTCCCCTTGATACCTTCTCTTGTTTTGCTAAATTGTCTTTGTAATCTGTTGTTGAATAATATAAGTTCTGTGTTGAAGGCTTGATTTGCCAATTGTTTTATATTAACCAATTACTAATAGTTCTTTTTTTTTTTAACGAAAGCAACCACTTTCTTCATTGATTTTTTTTTTTTCCCCTGAACATCAATGGTTTAAAAAGCGTCAGCTCATACCACTAAGCTATTTCAGCTTTGTTATCCTCATTTGTAACCTGAGAAAATAGAGCTCTTACAAAATCTCCCTCCGTTAAAATATTAACAACCTAACTAATCAGGCTTAAAAGATTGTCATCCGAGAGAAGTGTACCCATGAACACTATTGAAGTACCTTTGAGGTTGAAGGTTACTCTCTTAAGAGGAATCATCCCATAACATGCCTTTTTAGAAGAATTGTTCACTTGGAGTCTGAAAAGATAGAGGGTTTAGTAAGTTGGTGGATGGTAGTGGGCATAATCAGTAACATTGAATTACTTCCACAACCTTTTTTGAGTTAGATGTCAAAATATCTTTTGAGGAGGCTCCTCAAGGAATCGAGCTTCTCGTATCAAAAGAGGATAACAATGAGCCATTAAAACTTACATCCCTTTATTGTAGATAAGGTATTCCACGAGTCAGCACTCACTACAAAAAAATATTATATAACAGTAGCAACGGCCTCAATTTTCCGTCGCCAATTTGTAGCTTTTTGCGATGGCAAATCACCCTGTGGCTTAATTTATAGAAAAAATAGGATTTTTTTTGCGACTGCATGTCAACGTTGCAAAAAATGAGGGGTTATTTTATGTTTTTATTTTTTAAGAGCAAAAAAAATGCTAACTAAACACACGTTTTTATTTTTTAAGAGCAAAAAAAATGCTAACTGAACACACGTTTTTTTTTTTATCAAAACGCAACATATTGCATTAGCTTGAAGCTTCTACCCAAATCAAGGCATTAACATCATGTGGCAGCAGTCCAACATCATCAAAGATTACAGGAACCTCAACCACATCTATTTTTGCTAGGCTGTGTGCTACTCGATTTGCACATCTGCGAACATGAGACCAAACACAAGTATCTAGTTCTTCAGACAGATCAAACAACAACGAAATTATTCTGCCCGAAGGATTGCGTTGTATGTCCCGATGCTGTAGCTTCCTGATGACCGACAAGCAATCAGATTCAAGTTCTACTAGTTAAGTATCCGTGCAGTGCACGGGCCATACTTTCAAAATATATTGCATATAATATCATTAATTATTTACAAAATAATAATATAAATATTATGTGCCAGTTAAAAAGTGAGCATTTTCTATCGTATTGAATGATAACGAAAATCAAATGTTAAATAATAAGAAAATTAAAGCATTACAACCATTAATATAATACCAAAAAATATAACGACTTTAATCAAAATGCATGAATAAGAGAATATATGGAAAAACTAAAATTGATAAAATGTTTGAGAAACAATTGAAATAATTTAAACAACAGTAAATATGATATATATATATATATATATAATAATGTTGATAATGTCTTGTAATTCGCGGTGAACATCTACTTCAATTCACCACCCGTGATTAGAAAATCATCACCTACGTGGGAGAAATGTGAGGAAAAACATAAGTGGTGGGCTCACCGGAAAGGACTTGTGTGTAATACCCATATGTCCCCGGTTCGAACCCCGGAATGACCGCTCTTTATTTACCAATTCAAGGAAAACAATTCAAGATAAAGGAATAAATACATTGATGTTCCTAAAAAAATGTGTGTGGTTTGAGAAGTTGTACCTTTTGTTTTATTACGATTGCATAATTGCATTGCAAATGATTCACATAATAAGGATAATTACAATACTTGGGGGATATGAATGCATGATATAGATTAAAATTAAATTAAATCCTTCAACATTTATACTGATCTAATCTATATAAACTCTTAATTTAGAAGAGTTTAGGATAATGTATCAATCTTAGAGGCATTTTAGGAGTCTTGACCAATCATTTTTTTTTTTTTGCAATTTTCTTTGATTTTTTTAATTCTCCTTTTTTTCTTCTTTTTCCTTTAATTCTCTTTTTTCTTTAATTTTACTAACTATCTATATAAACTCTTAATTTAGAAGAGTTTAGGATAATTTGTCAATCTTAGAGGCATTTTAGGAGTTTTGACTAATCAGTTTTTTTTGGCAATTTTCTTTGTTTTTTTTTCAATTCTCCTTTTTTTCTTCTTTTTCCTTTAATTCTCTTTTTTCTTTAAATTTACTAACTATCTATATCTATATAAACTCTTAATTTATAAGAGTTTAGGATGATGTGTCAATCTAATTAAAGGCATTTTAGGAGTTTTGACCAATCATATTTTTTTTTGCCATTTTCTTTGATTTTGTTTAATTCTCCTTTTTTCTTCTTTTTCCTTTAATTCTCTTTTTTCTTTAATTATACTAACTAATAGGCTTAATTTAAAACATTGAATTCAATCTAATATAACTATTGAGCTTAACTCAAATTTGTTTACTAACTATCTATATAAACTCTTAATTTAGAAGAGTTTAGGATGATGTGTCAATCTTAGATGCATTTTAGGAGTTTTGACCAATCAATTTTTTTTTTGGCAATTTTCTTTGATTTTTTTAATTCTCCTTTTTTCTTCTTTTTCCTTTAATTCTCTTTTTTCTTTAATTTTACTAACTATCTATATCTATATAAACTCTTAATTTAGAAGAGTTTAGGATGATGTGTCAATCTAATCTATATAAACTCTTAATTTAGAAGAGTTTAGGATGATGTGTCAATCATAGAGGCATTTTAGGAGTCTTGACCAATCAGTTTTTTTTGGCAATTTTCTTTGTTTTTTTTTATTCTCCTTTTTTTCTTCTTTTTCCTTTAATTCTCTTTTTTCTTTAAATTTACTAACTATCTATATCTATATCTATATAAACTCTTAATTTAGAAGAGTTTAGAATGATGTGTCAATCAAATTAGAGGCATTTTAGGAGTTTTGACCAATCATATTTTTTTTTGCCGTTTTCTTTGATTTTCTTTAATTCTCCTTTTTTCTTCTTTTTCCTTTAATTCTCTTTTTTCTTTAATTTTACTAACTAATAGGCTTAATTTAAAACATTGAATTCAATCTAATATAACTATTGAGCTTAACTCAAATTTTTTACTAACTAATCTATATAAACTCTTAATTTAGAAGAGTTTAGGATGATGTGTCAATCATAGAGGCATTTTAGGAGTCTTGACCAATTAATTTTTTTTGGCAATTTTCTTTGTTTTTTTTTATTCTCCTTTTTTTCTTCTTTTTCCTTTAATTCTCTTTTTTCTTTAAATTTACTAACTATCTATATCTATATCTATATAAACTCTTAATTTAGAAGAGTTTAGAATGATGTGTCAATCTAATTAGATGCATTTTAGGAGTTTTGACCAATCATATTTTTTTTGCCGTTTTCTTTGATTTTCTTTAATTCTCCTTTTTTCTTCTTTTTCCTTTAATTCTCTTTTTTCTTTAATTTTACTAACTAATAGGCTTAATTTAAAACATTGAATTCAATCTAATATAACTATTGAGCTTAACTCAAATTTTTTACTAACTAATGGGCTTAATTCAAAACATTCAATATAACCACTGATTATGGCACATCACATTTAAACAATGTTATAATGATATTGATATTACTATTAATGAGTAATTTAAAATATCTATATTTATGTATTATACTTCACATAAGATTTTAAAAAAATAATTTTTTGAGATAATTGTAAGATACATTTGTTGTAAAGTTATTTTTTATGATTTTTATCTTAGCATTTATTAATATTTTATAATATTTTGATATATAATATTTTAGTTTTAAAAAAACGCGTCATGACGCGGGAATCGTACTAGTTCATTTTAAAATGCAAAAATGCATATTTCATTTAGTATTGAATAATTAATATATAGATAAGAGATTGCAACGTAGAATCGAATAATCAGATTGATATGTCGTTAGTTTGATTTTCTAATTAATTAATTAATTAGATTTGTTTAGTTAATTGGATAAGGTAGAATCCAATTAAGTGCTTGCATTAAGATATGGTAGTTAATTAATACATAAGGTAATTAATTACTTAACTGGATTTTCTAATTAGTTAATTAATTAATTAGATCTCGCTAGATTATTTGGATTTGGTTATATGCCAATATCATCGGATTAATAGGGTAGAATCCAAACAATTAGATATGAGGTTAGTCATATAATTAATCTTTATCTTGGAATACTTTATATTTAATTAATTAATATTTATTAAGTGTGTGTGTGTTTTTTTTTGTGTGCATTGTCATTCATTCCTTTCACGTATATCTTCAATTAGATAACTAACCGATTTCTATAATTGTCAAAGTGTGCCTTTTTTTTAAGTACGTGTACATTCTCATTCATTCCTTTCACATTCAGTTAGATGAGTAACTTCAAGTAGATTGTTCGACGTACTATTTCCTTAATCTGTGTAATGGCAAAATGAGTACTACGTTGTGTACTCGGACACTTATATTTCAAGTGACTTTGTTAAAAGTTATAAATAACGCTTGAATGTGTTCCTGCATTGGGCCAATACGTCACATGCCAATATGCTTATGATCGAATTACCTTGACAATGCGGTTTCTTTAATAATTTACATGAGATAATACATTATTTTCCTTCGCAAACTATATAAATTCAATCAAACTTAACTATACATACATGATTTAATAAAACATGAACTATACACAAATTAAAAAAAAATCCATATCTTCATCCCTTTTTCTTGAGTTTCAATTTATATATAGTGAAATCTCCATCAATTTAATCTCATAATATTCATACAATGTTAAAATTGATCGTATTTTTAGAGTTTCCTTAACAATATAGCTAGAGAAGCTTATAATAGGAAATAATATTTATAGATATATATTAGTATAATTAGTTTTGATGTTATTTATTTATGTGTACTTATTTAGGTAAGAGATAAATATAGACTATAGTAAGAAACGCATCTATAACTTAATTTATTTAAAAATATAGATTATACTGTAAACTGATAGCCAATAATGACACTAATCGTACCTGATTCCGAAAGTTTAATATAAAATAATACGATCTAAAGAAATTTATGTTTAAAAGTCAAAAAAAAAATGACCCATTTAAGCGGGACAAGGCATTTGTGATATAGCAAGAAAATTATAGGATTGGAAGCCGCAGAGCCTTCCGCCTTTCTTTATTTTCGATCGGTCGTTCCCCCGAAGAACAATGTCTTTATTCCCATCATGAAAAAAGACTTCCGATTGATACGCCTTTTGATTGGTTGATCCATGATCCTTCACAAGCCTACATTAAAATTAAAAGTAATAGTTATTATTGAAAATTAAAGTAAAGGCTACATAAACAGTAAAATTAAATAATAATAATAATAATTAATTAAATAAATAATTAAATTACTTATCGACCATATGAGTATGATCGATATTTGGACTCGAAATCGAATCGAACTCGACAAATTGAAATCCGTAAATCGGAATAGATGGTTGGTCAAGCTGAGTGATAGAAGCATTGTTGAATAGTAAAATACAATGTGTGATCGAATAGACTGCATTGTACCTCCCAAATGTTATCTTCGTAGACTCCAAAATCTTTGATGGAATATGTAAGCCCTTTTTTCACGTGCTCGACTTTGTTAAAATAGTTCTTTGTAAGGAAACTTGTATTTCGAACCCCTGCACATAAGTTGTAAATTCAAATGTAAACGCGTGCAAAAAAAAATTATAGTGTAAATAAACTAATCAAACACAATTACCTTTTCATCTATTAAAATCATGTCAATCGAATTAACTTGTTCAGGAATATCATTGTAGTTTATTGATCTTGATATTCTTAATACACGAACAATAATATTCCATTGGATTCGTGTAATGTTTAGGTTTTGTGGTAGTAACTCATCCAAGTAATGGAATTTTCGGTTGCTACCATCAATGTTTTCATCAGCTACAAAAAATAAAATAAAAAGACGAATCATTGTAATGTCCGGTAACAAAAAGATCATATGTGTAAAACACACGCAAAAAATTAAATATCTAATGTACCTCTCTTTTGAACCTTCCTATTATTCTTCTCTATGGCCGTCATGGGCGATCTGATCTAACTCGGTTGAACTAATGTACCTCTCTTTTGAACATTTCTATTGTTCTTCTATGTGGCCGTCATGGGCGATCTGATCTAACTCGGTTGAAACAATTTATATGGCATACCACCAAGTCAATATATATATATATATATATATATATATATATATATATATATATATATATATATATAAAAAAGAAATTTCAATAGAATAAAAAAATAAAATAGGTATTTAATTGGATTTGGTTAGTTAGTTAATTAGATACGGCGTAAAAATCATTTGCAATTTGATCTCGCCCATTAGATATATATGCCGTTACTAATTGGATCTTGCCCATATTTATATGCCGTTATTAATATCTCACCCATCATTTTCAATAAAATCTATAGTAGCTTGTTAATTAATTAATTAAGTAGATTAAAAATATTTTGCAATCAGATAGGCTTGAATTTGTGTATATCTCAATTTGTTAGGAGTTGTTATCCTTAATATTGCAATCAGTGGATTTGTTACAAATTGTTATCTTTAATAACTAATATTCTAATTAGATTTGTGAAATAAATAAATTAATTAATTACTAAACTAAAAATTCCTACATTAAATGAGAAGTCGCTAAAAGCTTTAATTTAACAAATAATTAAAACAAATCGATTAAAAATTAACAAAAAATTAAAGTAAATAAAGTAATCTTCAAAATAAAAACAAACCTACGCCGGATGAGGGATTTTAGGGGATCCAAATCATCAATCATAAAAACCAAGATCTCAACTAAATTAGATAAGTTTTAATTTAACAAACAATTAAAACAAATTAAAACAAATCGATTAAAAATATTAAAATAAATTGATTAATTAAAAAAAGGGCTACATTAAAGGAGAAGCCGCCACATGTCGTAGGCGACTTCTCCTTTAGTATTGTAATATAGATTTTGCGAAACCCCATATCCTTCACCACTGTCATCCCCCATAGTAAAGCCTCAGCTTCCGCGACAGCCAGTGGCCACCATCATCCCTCCATGATCTCTCTTGACAAATCCCAGCACTCCCTCTCCGGATCCTGTCAATCCCGCATCTGTATTGACCTTAATGAAGCCCAGTTTCGGCTTACACTACACGCTAACTAGATCCTCATGCTCCAATCCCCTGCTTGCAGCCACCAACAATGAACACTTATGCTCTTCCTCTAGTCGCAACCGGCGAATAATCTCTACTGGAGGAAAGTCTCGGCCTTCAAAAAAAAATTATTGCGATCCGTCCATATCCCCCAAATCACTATAGCCCACCAGCCAATATCTGTTCCCATTAGAGATTCTCGTATTCTCAACCACCAATCCCAACAACTAGTTTCACAACCTTTGATAGCCCTCCACAACCCACTCACCTTCCATATTTCTCGAGCCCTGGGGCAATCACGTAAAGCATGTAATACAGATTCGATTTCACCACATGTGTAGCACCTCACATCCCCCACCACTCTCCTCTTTTCCAGCTCAGTGAGACACGTGATAATCCCCTTACATGCCCTCCAAAGGAATGATCGAACACGAGGTCGGACCCTCAACCTCCAAATTGCCTTCCACCCCACCTTCTGAGTACTCCTGCTAGAACTAGTATCTGCAAGCCCCTCCCTCAACCTTTTCATAACCATGTTATATGCATATTTAACCGTGAATTTTCCAGTTCGATCATAATGCCATGCCCAAACATCCGGAGTACTACGCGATGGTATATGAATCCGACAGATTCTATCAACATCATATGTGTAGAAGTATTGATGCAATAAACTGACATTCCACTGCTTATTTTCTTGGATGAAATCACTAACCCTCAACTCGTCGTCACCACTTCTTGGCCGTGAAACAGGCTTGAAATTACATGAAGAAGATATCCAATTATCCCTCCAAACATTAATAGACGCTCCATTCCCAATCTCCCATCTCAGTCCCTCCTTTAGCACTGTTCTCCTTGCTAATAGGCTTCTCCAAATAAAACTTGGATTATGTCCCAAGTTTGCATCCATGGAATTACTAGTACGAAAGTACTTAGCTTTTAGGAGTTTCTTGGCTAGCGAGTCATCATCCACTACTAGATACCATCCTTGTTTTGCTAACATGGCCAAATTAAAAGCATAGAAATCTGTAAATCCTAAACCTACGCCTTCTTTCGGCAGCCTCAGATTTTCACCCTTCATCCAATATATCGATCTCTCCCTTCCATTTTTACCCCACCAAAATTGGTTTATTAGAGCATTGAACTCCTTACAAATCTCTTCCGGCATTATGAAACACGACATGTCATCATAGGTAGGTATTGACTATGTGAAAGTTAGAGAATTGGAGAAAACTTTCTTGTCTTTCATTGAATTTGAGAATACAATATATAGGGTTTACATGATTTATGATAGGAAAGGATAAACATATAAAAATCTATTTTAGAGAAAAGATATGTACTTGGACCCTAAGCTAACTCAATATCAAAAATATCACAATACTTCCCCTCAAGTTGGAGCATGAAGATCAACGATGCCCAACTTGCGAAGGAGAAGCTGAAACTGTTGCTTGCCCAACGGTTTAGTGAAGAGATCGGCTGACTGCTGAGAGGTGCGAATGTACTGGGTAGCAATGACGCTGGCAGTCAATAAATCCCTAATAAAGTGACAGTCGATTTCAATATGCTTAGTCCGTTCGTGAAACACAGGGTTGGCAGCGATGTGTTGAGTTGCCTGACTGTCACAATGTAATTGCATTGGCCTGGAGTGACGAATGCCAAGAGACCGAAGAAGGGATTTTAACCAAATAAGCTCAGAGCAAGCAACAGCCATGGAACGGTATTCGGCTTCTGCGGAAGAGCGAGAGACAGTGGGCTGCTTCTTAGACTTCCAAGAGACAGGCGATTGTCCTAAACTGATGAAATAGCCGGTCACAGACCGCCTGGTGAGCGGACATGAGGCCCAGTCACAGTCACAAAAAGCCGTGAGACGGAGGTCAGTAGAGGCTGATAAAAGATGACCTTGACCCGGATGGCTCTTTAGATAGCGAAGGACCCGAAGTGCAGCGTGCCAATGGTCGAGCTTGGGATCCTGCATAAACTGAGACAGAACATGGACAGGGAAGCATATGTCCGGCCGGGTAATAGTGAGGTAGATAAGTCTACCTACAAGGCGACGATAGCGGTCTGCTTGATCAAGGGGAGCGCTGTCGGAGACAGCCAGTTGCTGATGCTGCTCCATGGGGAAATCGCAGGGTTTAGAAGCCAGAAGACCAGATTCAGACAATATATCGAGAGTGTATTTGCGCTGAGACAAAAACAAGCCTGCTGGAGACCGAGCAATTTCAATCCCAAGAAAATATTTCAGAACCCCCAAGTCTTTCATGTGAAAACACGAGCCCAAGTACTCCTTGAACCGAGAGATGGCTGTAGAATCATTCCCGGTAATGATCATGTCATCAACGTAAATAAGCACATGAAGAGAGATAGTAGGAGTTGACAGAGAGAACAACGAATAGTCAGCATGACTCTGTATGAAACCGAATGCGCGAAGAGCAGTAGCCAGCTTAAAAAACCAATTCCTAGGTGCCTGCCGTAGGCCATAGAGTGACTTTTGAAGACGGCATACCTGACCTGAATAAGCAGTAGGGAGACCCGGAGGAGGCTTCATGAACACTTCCTCTTCCAAGTGGCCATGGAGGAAGGCATTGTGGACGTCCATCTAATGGAGCTCCCAACCTCGGATAGCGGCTACTGAAAGAAAAACTCTAACATAAACCATTTTAGCGACAGGAGCAAACGTCTCATGAAAGTCGATACCTTCCACTTGACGATTGCCAAGAACAACAAGTCGCGCCTTATAGCGCTCGATAGAGCCATCGGAGCGATACTTGATCTTGTAGACCCATTTGCACCCGATGAGTTTCTTTCCCGGAGGTAAGTCGGCGAGAACCCAAGTTTGATTGCGTTGCAGGGCTGCGAGCTCGCTAGTCATAGCCTCCCGCCAATGAGAATGGCGGACGGCCTCAGAAAAAATGGAGGGTTCATGCCCTGAAGTGATGGCAGACAAAAAACCAACGTGTGCAGGAGAGAAATGAGAGTTAGAGACAAAAGCAGCTATAGGATATCGGGTACCTGAGGATGGCATGTCGGAGGCGGGGGAGGAGAGCGTAGGGGAGGGGTCTGTAGAGGCAGTGGCGGAGCAGACATAGTCCCTGAGTAGAACGGAAGGCTGCCGTTGCCGAGTACTCTGCCGAAGGGGCTGACTCCCCCTGTCATCGGAGGTAGAGGGAGCAGCCGAAGGTGTGGCAGGAATGGGATCTAGCGCTAGAGTCGGAGGATCATCAAAGGTTGCCGGCGAGACCGTATCCACGGACGGAGGGACATCAGCGGTGGACTGGGAAGCAACCGGAGTCGCGTATGGGAAATGTGTCTCAAAGAACACAACATCCCTACTGACAAATATATCGTGCGTTTCAAGATCAAACAGACGCCAACCACGTTTGCCCTGTGGATAGCCAAGAAAGAGGCACTTCCGGCTACGAGGTCCAAACTTGTTCCGATCCCTTGGGAGCTGTGAAGCAAAGCATAGACAACCAAATACTCGGAACCGAGTGTAATCTGCAGCGCGACCATGAAGCAACTCATATGGAGTGCGACCTTTCAATAACTTAGACGGAGTGCGATTGATCAAATAGCAAGCCGTCAGAACGCACTCACCCCAAAATTCTAGGGGCATATGCGCTTGAAACCGAAGAGCACGGGCAACATTGAGGAGATGGCGGTGTTTACGCTCAACACGGCCATTCTGTTGAGGGGTGTAGGCACACGTAGTTTCAAAATGAATTCCCTGTGATGCAAAATAAGGAATCAACGAATGAAACTCCATACCATTGTCTGCCCGAACTCGTTGAACATGCTTCTTGAATTGAGTAGAGACCAAAGCACAAAAATTTCTGATATGAGCGGCAACCTCAGATTTGGTTTTCAAGAGGTAGACCCAAACGCCCCTTGAATGATCATCAACAATAGTAAGAAAATAAGAAGCGCCACACGAAGACGGGGTACTGTAAAGACCCCACACATCACAATGAATCAACTCAAATAAAATAGCTGCTGTATTTGAACTAATAGGAAAAGAGGCACGAGTCTGTTTGGCCTTAAAACAAACATCACAGGGAGTAGTTGTAGATGAAACTGAAGTAGTCTTAAGCATAGGTAACAAAGATAAAGTGGATGCAACAGGATGTCCTAATCGATGATGCCAAATATCAGAAGAGCAGACTGTAGTAACGGGACTTGCAATGGCCGGCAGGTGCAGACTCCGAAGCCAGTAGACCCCCCACGCTGCTCACCCGCTCCAATCACTGTCCTCGAACCGTGGTCCTGTAATACACAGAAGCGATTAGAGAGCAGGACCAAACAAGACAGATCCTTGGCTAGGCAGGCAAAAGAGAGCAAATTGACTGTAAGCCGGGGAACATATAGAACCCCCGAGATAGTAGTGTTTCCGAAAATCAGAGAGCCAGATTGGCTAGCGGTAGAAATAGAACTGTCAGGGAGCATAACACTGACGCTAGTAATAGGATTCAAGTCATGTAAAAGAGCGATCTCACCAGTCATGTGAAACGAAGCCCCTGTATCAAGAATCCAGGGAGCAGTCAGCTTACCGGACAACTTGTCAGAGGAGGAAGAAGGTTGTAAGGCGCCAAGTAACTGTAGCACCGAAGCCCACTCCTCATTCGAGAGGGCTAAGCCGAAGACCTAGCGATCCTGAGCTGTCGGCGGCGCACCCGGCACTGCAGCAGCAACCATGTGTTGAACCGCATTCACTGTCCAAGGGGCATCACGACCGCGTCCTGCTCCTGCATCAGAGGGCGCACCTCGCCCACGACCAGCGGAAGGAGAACCAGAGCCCCGTCCAGTCTTCTTCTCGAAGAACCAATCGGGGAAACCATTTAGCTTAAAACAAGAAGCCCGATCATGGCCTGACCGATTGCAGTGAGTGCACTGCAGCAGCTTGCGATCCACAACATCAGTGGTGGGAGGAGCTGATGTCGCAGGCTTCGGGCGAGGAGAGGCGAACGCGAGAGCATCAGAGGAAGACTCCCGTTGCTTGGCAACTGATTGCAGACGTTCTTCTTGAACCACTAGGGAATAGACGCGATGAAGAACTGGCGGCGCATCCTTGCCCATGATGGTGGATCGAAGTGTCCCATAAATTTCATCATCCAACCCCATGAGGAATTGATGAATCCGTTCCTCATCCCGGGCTTTGATCAACTTCGCGGTAAGAGTACAAGTGCAGAGACCACATGTACAACTCTCCAAAGGGGCATAGGTATCCAACTCAGACCATAATTTGGTGAGGGTGTTGTAGTAGGCAGCCGCCGATTTACGTTTCTGGCGACATGTAGCAATATCCGAACGGATCTGAAGAAGACGGGGACCGTTCCCAATAAAAAATCGTTGCTTGAGATCGGTCCACAACTCCAGCACTGTTTCATAGTAGGTGACAGACGAACGCAGCGACGGATCCATAGACTGGACAAGCCAACCGACCAGCATCGAGTTGCCGCTTAGCCAGTAATCCGCCTCAGGAGCAGCAGCCACGGGTTTGGTGATGGAGCCATTGATAAACCCAAGTTTGCGTTTAGCGTTGAAAGCGTTACGCATAGCAGTCACCCACTCCTGATAATTGTCCCCTTTCAGGACGATAGGGCATATGGTAAGTCCGGGATGATCCGATGGATGAAGATAGTAGGGAGAATTCATACGGGGGCCAGCGGCGACAGCAGCGGCTTGGGCAGCGGCGGCGGCGGCGTCATCGGCCATGGGAAAGAGTAGGGCGGGAGATTAGGGTAAAAAAATTGTGTTTTTAGAGAATAGGCTCCGATACCATGTGAAAATTAGAGAATTGGAGAAAACTTTCTTGTCTTTCATTGAATTTGAGAATACAATATATAAGGTTTACATGATTTATGATAGGAAAGGATAAACATATACAAATCTATTTTAGAGAAAAGATATGCAAAGATATGTACTTGGACCCTAAGCTAACTCAATATAAAAAATATCACAATAGACTGAACACACGTTTTTGTTTTAGGGTAACAACACTTTCATCGAATGTCTGTTTCAACTTTCGATCATCTCCATCGCATTCAACCATCTCCTATTGCGTCTCGTTGGGGCCACGCCCTCTCATCGCCGGCGCACGGCGGGGAGCTTGTGGTGGTGCCGCCGATACTTCGCTCGTTGGTCTCTGGGCGCGACCATCTCCCACACTGCTTATTGGGGCCGACCACGACCATCTTCGATTGCCTTTTTCCTTTGTTGTTGATCAAGAATCGTTGTTTTCTCTACCTCCATTGCTAGGTAATCATTGTTTTCTATGGCTTTTGTTCCCAGTTTAGGGAAAAGGGGGTTTCTATGGTTGATCGAGAATCGTTGTTTTTGTTCCTAGTTCCCAATTTTTTCGAATAGGGGAAAAGAGGTCCTAACTGATGCTCAATTGCAGTGCTTTTGTTACTAATTTCTTTATTGTACATATTCTTGGTTGATTTTTTCGTTTGATTTCACAATCAGGTTTTGCACCCGAGTTGAAAGTCACCCGAGCATTTGGTATTGGATTTCTTAAACAGGTTTGTTTGCTAATCATATGTACTGATGTGAAAATTTGCTTTCGTTGTTTTGTTACAAGTTGCTGTGACGAGTTCATCCAGGTTGTGAGTATCTCTTATATCAAGTTATTAACCTTTTCTCATCAGTTGGTGATTGTGATTTTAATGGTCTTGCTTAGTTTAGAAACTAAGTGATTTAATCTTACTTAATCTCATCTAGCTAGTTTGATTGGAGTGACCAGTGTTATAGGAAATCTTATGTTTAAAGATATCCTTAAAATAAGGTTGAGTGGATACGTACAACTTGGGATTGACTTTTTTAACTTGATAGTAGAAAAATGACATTTTAGCACATGTTATAATAGCCCGGATCTGTTATATCCGGAGTATAATAGGGATAAAATATTAAAAAGATCAATTACCTTTTTTTAAAATAAAAAAATCAGAATATAACCCGGATGTTTGCAAAGCTATCGGGCTATTATGTCACTTTATGCTCAATGCAACCAAAGCAAATAGCCCGGGCGTGTGTTTCCGGGTAAATGTCCGGGATGTTTGCTAAAAATGGGATGAGGGGTTGATGCCAAATAGCCCATACACAATGGATCCGGGCTTTTTGCTATCATTTTTAAAAAAAATATCAAAACGTTTCTGCCCTTTCCCAATCGCAATAGGAGATTTGAAGCCCTAGATCTGCAGTAACAGGGAGAGATGACTGAGGGTGTAATCGGGGAGTAGTCTATCATCTTTGAGAGAGAGGAAGCCCTAGATCTGAACTGCCAGAAAAAAAAATACTTGCAAAAGCCTTCTTCTCTTCCAAATCTTCCATCTTCGGAGAGAGATCTAGAGACTGCCAGCAAAAATTCCACTCTTCTTCCTTGTTCGAAGAAAGCTGTGAGGGAGAAGTCGTTGAGGAGCCACCACCTTGCCTCCACCATCGTCTCCTGGTCACGCTTTCGATCCCTCCACACCAGATCTGGATTGAAAGAGAGCAAGTCGGTGCTTTCGATGGCGGCCACATCGTTCCCGATTTCATCGGTTCGTATCTTCTCCCTCTCTCTGTCCACTGCTTTACTACCAAATTCAACTTCCACTAATTAATTTTGATTTATCTGTTATTATAAAGCTGAGTTCCGAATTTCACATCTTCGGCTCAGTCAACCTCGATTTCTCTGTCCTCTCTCACACGCAAAACCCCTAGAAATCGCCTCCACGATCTCACACACTTCATCCCTATCGAATTCTTAATCGGGGGAATTCGCATTACTGTTTCAATTTTACTGCATCGAATTTGACCTTTTCTTGCTGTTAGCATCCATGGCGTCGGATGATTAGTATGAATTCCGAATCAGGAGCGTTATTTTGGTAATTCTATATCTTTGAGCATGGAATGGGAACATTCTATGTATTTGTATGATTAGTATGAATTTTTTTTAAAAACTTTATGCTTGCTTTTGTTTCATCTTCACGATGTTTACAATAACATACTCTGCCTATATTTTGAAAACTGCTGGGTTACAGTCAATTTATTCTTCCTGTAATCCTGTTGTAGCTAATTAAAGCAACAAAAAAGGCAATTTATTTGTTCATTTGCAAGGCTAAGATTTTTGCAAATATCATTACCATGTAAACTAGAGTTTTCGAAAAAAATGAGCACAAAAAAGAGAGATGGAAATGGGCTTACACCAAAACTAAAAGGCATTGGCCGACGAAAATGAACACCAAAATGGAGCAAGGCTAGAAAATGATATAGTTTACTTTAGAGGTAAATGATATAGTTTACTTTAGAGGTAGTACGTAAATGGAGAAAGTTATCAAGTGGGGCAACAAGAAGTAGAACCATCCTATGCCTATTCCTATTTCTAATATTTAAGTCATATATATTAAAGTGCGGTGGTTGTCATTGCAGATAATGTTCCAATAAAAGTAGAAGGCATGTAATTGCAAGTTGCTGGAGTGCTTTAGGTTAGGTAAGATGTCACTGCAAAACAAGTGTTTGATGTGACGATCTCAGTTGAACCGTTTTCTGTTATTTCCACGTGGCGGGTGTCGGTGTATGGACTCCAGAGAGTATCAAGTAACACTATCTGGATCAATTATGCTAAATTCATTCTTGAAGTTTGCTTCAATGTTGGATATGCATAACACTATCCGGATCAATTATGCGACATGTGCAGACAACACATGTAGCAGCTCAATATGTTCATACAACTTCTTGTATTACTTAACTTCCAAATGGAATGCAGATCCAGACGTGCCTGATATTGATGGAAGAACTCCTTTTCACTGGTATGTTGAAACTTACACTTCTATTATAAAATCTCTTGAAGTTTATTGTTTTATCTTTTAAATTCTTCAATCTGTCAATTTGGAAGCCCTATTTGCAACCAGGTGCTAACAGGCTTGCCATCAATTTCGCTACCTATGGTGCCAGAGTTCTTACCGAAACTCATGCCGGAACGGTACCTCTTTCTTCATTTACATACTGCACTCAAGTACTTAACTTGCATTTTTAATTTCTTATAATTATAATTGCTTGTAATTTTGAAATCTTTACCGCTGTTAGAGACTTAAGAGTTGCCTGTAGTTTTGAAATCTTTCTTGATTTATATAGATTGAAATCTTTACTCCAAAACTGGTGCAATTTAGGGTTTCAAATTGCCTATCTGATTTAATCCTTTTTTGGTATCAGATTAATATTAGATTGCAACCCAGTTATTTCCTATTTAGTAAAAGGGTTTGTTGGATTGTAGGAGAGAATCAAGTGATTGGGAGGGTTCAGCTTACATGTAGGTGGTTGCTAGCGAAGATGAATCACATACTAGTGATTGCCTAAAACAGGTATGCTCTATATAGTCTTTGCATTAATTAGACTTTGTTGTTTGTTTGAACTCTAGATTGTGTTAAGTGATAATTTTCTTCTATTCCTATATGTAGAGCATTACTTTATTCATAATTATTAACCTAAATGGTTTGGTTTTGAAGCACTCTTACGACTTTCATGTCATACTTGATACTGCAGAAATGTTTGAATGTCTTTATTTTGCTATAACATTATGTTCTTACCATTTTAAACATCCTGAAATATCTTTTTCTCTCTATCATATAGGTTAGATATGCATCCTGTGCCACATCTAAGAACTTAGAAATCTATACTCCACATACAACCTTTGAAGATCCACTCATGTGTGCTAATAGATATGTGTACGTGGTCACTATGTTTATTTGAGGAATGCAAGTAGCTATAAAATGTGCAATTAATTTCATGACTTATTTTTAAGCTGTGCAACTGAAATCTTGCATGTTTTCCGCTGATTTTCTGTATATGGAAACAACTAATTGAAGACAAAGAAACCACCTTTGGATATCTTAACAAGATATGATCAGCTGTATCTAAATTCGATGAATCTTGAGTTTTCTTACCCTTTGTTATCATACCAAGGGGATGTAGATCTATGATTTCTGCATTTGTTTGAATGTGTTGTGTTTCTTATTATCCTTCTAGTGCTCAAGTACAGTCTAGTACTCTAGGTTGAATTTAACATGAGCCAGCTTTTTTAATCTTTATAGGTATTGTCCATTGATGCAGTGCTTGAGGGAGCTTTATCATTTTGTTGGTAGGAGGATTCCTTCATGTTTTGTTGAAAGTTGAAACAACTAGTATCGCCACGAGATAAGGGTGCCTGCTGCTGAAATTTCATAAGTGCCAAAGATGAGATGCAATTCTGTATAGGTTTTTGGTACTGGGGTTGTGAGGTTCAAGGGAGTGCAACCACCATGGATAGTGAGAAATTGATTGGAATCGGAAACCCCAGGTGAGTTGGGAATTAGGATTATGGTATTTTGCTGAAATTGCAATGGTGGAAAAGGTATACTTTAATGTACTGAAATTATGGGCACTTGAATAAGTATAGTGTTAGTTGATTGACATTTTTATTTTTGAATAGAGATGTGGAGTATTGTACATAATTTATTGTATTTTTATTATTTTAACAGCCTTTGATTCCTTGCTTCATTTGTTGACAGAGAAATATCTGGATGAATAATTACCATAGAGAAATTTTGAATATATTAAAAATATGCTGCCAAATATTCTTTTATTTTCCACCAATGAGGGATTTTATCCCGGATGGTGAAAATGCCGGGCTAAAAGCTCTTTGTTTTTTTAAAAAAAAAATGGGATCAAATAGCCCGGATATAAGGAGGTCCGGGCTATTATATCACTTTAGAGCCCGGGCGTGTGGTTTTATATCCGGGCTATTAAGTCCACTTTACAAAAACAAAAAATCCCAGCATGCTTTTAGAGCCCGGGCGTGTGGTTTTTTACAAAAACAAAAAATGCCCGGATGGGGTTTTGAATAAATCCGGGCTATATGAGCAAAGACGCCCGGGCTAAATTGCTGCTCTTTCACTTCTGGTAATTGGCATAGTTGTTAATTATCTTAATCTCATTTCTTTTTGCTCTTGCTACGTACTTACCAACACTAGATGATTGAATTCGGATGCTCTTTATGGTTGAATTTTGGAAAATGGCTAGTTGCACTGATGTTTTATTTTCCAAATTAAGTCCCAATCCTGCTGTCACAAAACACCTCAAAGAGGAGATGTCATCTGTTGTTTTGGACACTATCATCACAACTTGACTGAACTGATTTTTTTTGGGTTTCTCTAGATTATGGAAGAAACATTAAAACATCTTGCCGGTTTAGTTTTTTTGTTTTACCAGGATTGCTTCGGTTTTTCAGTTTAGTCAATTTGAATGATTCACGTATTCTCAGTTTAGTCAATTTAGTCAATTTGAATGATTCACTCTCAATTCATTTTTTTCCCTCAAAAAAATGAATATTATAAATTTTTTTTTACAGTAAGCAAAAATTTGGATGTATTACCGACATCCATGATCATCTCGCAAGATGATGTTCTGGAACTCAAAATAAAATTACAAATCAAGTGAGATTTAGCAAGAAAATCAGCTGCACCATTTGCCTCTCTATAGCAGTGCTGAATTGTGAAACTCTCAAACTCTTTGCTTAGCGAATGGATCTCTTCGATAATTTGAGCAACCTCCCATGGTATATTATTCACTTGATTGATGGCATTGACGATGATTGCACAATCACTTTCAATAATCACTCTTCGGATCCCCATCTCCGCTGCAAGTTTTATACCTGTATAAACTGCAAAAGCTTCTGCTAGAATGACAGAACACATCCTAACGTTACATTTATGAATCCGAAGAATTAGACCGTCATTATTCCTCACAATACAACCAACCTGCGGTTGAGCATCAATTTTCACTGAAGCATCTACATTGATCTTAATAACATTTATTGGAGGGCAATTCCAAATCAGTTTATCAGGAGGCCTAGCTCGTTTAGGTAACTTCGTTTTTACCTGTACTTTATTCCAACAAGAGATTTTATCTAAAGTTTGAGTTAGAGCATAGATAATACCTGTATCAGAAGTATTGCGAAAAATAATTCTATTTCTGAGCTCCCAAATAGAATGCCATAAATGACATAAGTCTGTAAAATCTATATTAAGAGCCCTCGTATTTAAAATATTTTCCGAAACATTACTAGTTAACCTTGGAATATTATAACATTTTCCCAGCTTAATACCCAGATTTTGAATAAGAGATCTAGTGATCTGACAATTAAACAATAAATGATTTGTATCTTCTATATCAGAATTACAAAGAGAGAAAGTACTAGGAACTCTATTTATATATCTATTTAGACGGGTCGTGGTAGGTAAGATATCTAAAATAATTTTCCAAATAAAATTTTTAATATTCGGAGGAATATTAAGTTTCCAAATCCAGTCTGCTGGAATTTTCTTAGTATTCTCGGTATTACAAATAGAAGATGTGGATTTATAATTTTTGAACACGTTAAATTGTATATCCAACTTATCTAAACTTTTTACACATCATTTTTTATCTCTATGCAAATAGAATATTTAGTAAAATATGAATATTTAGTCAATCACATATGAATATTTCATTAATTTAATATGAATATGCAAAACATTGGATATATTCAGCCCATAATAACTAAATGAGATAGATAAAATTATGGTCATCGTCAATATGTTAAATTGAGAATTAGGAAACAACATAAAATTAAATATTTTTAATAAAATCAGTAAAAAAAATATAGAAGAAAATTTTAGATGAATATTATGACATTGCCGAACTTGACTTTAATGGAACATTATAAAATTTATAAATATTAAAAATATCCAGATATGAAATACTTCGTATGAGTAACTTAATATTCATTATGGGAGGATTATATTAGATATATTTTTTTTATTTATGAGTAACTTAATATTCCGAGCCCACTATAGAGCGAGGGACCGGATTGGGTCGTCTGAAATTTAAAGTTCGTCGCCTAAGAGTTAATGGGCGGGCTTGAGAAGCCCTTGGGGTCTGACAATGTATTCAGGCGACGAACGTACATTTGGTGGCCTAAAGGTACTCAGGCGACGGACCTTGTGACATCCGTCTTGGAACCTCTAGGGATGGCATTGGACGGACAGACGTTCAGGCGACGGACATCCGTCGCCTGAAACATTAAGCGGCGAAAATGCCTTTCAGGCGACGATTTTCGTCCATCGCCTGAGATGTAATTTGGCATAGTGTGTTCATATAGTAATGCGAGAATCATTTCTGTTAAATGAGTTATATAATACCTGACTCATATGTAGAACATATTAGGTCCAATGTTATAACATGTTTTCATGTCAAATACTCCTATATTCGATTAGGTCCAATGTTGTCCAACAATCAAATTGCTCTTGATTGATGATGGTGGAATTCAGCCCTCACAAACCAATTGGTGTGGCCAAAAACTCACGTTCCTCTCTCTGGGATGTGTTAATTAGGTTAAGTCTCAATAAGCCTATCTTTATAAGCTTATATTTATACCTTACTTGATTAATTATTTATTTCACAAATAAATCTTATCCCATTATTATTAATATATATCTAATATACATTAATAATAAAATCATCTATCTTTTGATCAAGCCCGTCAACTCTAAGTGTGTGACCGCATAGGACCCGTTTATAATAGCCATGGGTTTAACCCGTTTAAGCCCATTAATCGTAGTTGGCTTCTAGCAAAGCATTACGACTCCTAAAATAATCGGATTGAATATCTCTATCAATTGCCCTATTCCATACTTAGTCATTGCACATTAAATTAAAGGACACAATTCCTTCAATCTCCCACTTGTCCTTAAACAAGTGTGCAATTTCAGATACCCGTGTCTCTTAATGTCATATTTGATGATATGGTGACATTCATATCGATTATCAAATATATATTCCTTGAACTCCGAGCTCGAACTGTCAATTAAACGGATGATTACAAATAATCCATCCGAGCATGGCCATGCATTTTCAGTTCTTGCTCTTCAAGTGTCCTAGACACCATTCCTTTTCGATGCATCACAGTATGCATGAAGAAGGAGGACATCTCCAGTCTTGTATGACTATGACCCCCACTCAACTTTTGGCAATCCCATCTACGACCTTTATAACTCCCTGTTACGGAAAGCGTTTAGCCGTGTCAAAGAAATACCAATCATCAAGAGAGATCATAACATACTCATGTCTGAGGAATCTACTAATCATGGTTTAACTTAAAACACTGCAATCCCTTTTGCAGAGTCTTAAGGTGGGTCTGTCCTATATGTATCATCCATACATATATATGTAATTGACTAGACATCTCCATGTCCCTATAGCCCATGAAACCCGGCGCTATCAGTCAACTTACAATATAGTCATTAATAAAATCACCTATGTCCAATTTGATGATTTCAGACTACAGACTTTCAATAATTCATAACTGCATTTCACTTAATGGGGTTTCATTTACCAGAACACTTAAGATAAGCCCATTTGCGAACTATGAATTATTTGGACATTTTATTTATCATTGTTCAAAACAATGAATAAATAAAGATGATACATATATCATCTAGTCAAACATAAACTTAGTGTCTAAAACTCTCAACTTATAAATGTAATAGAAAGCAATCTCAAAGCCATTCTCCAATGTTTTTGAGACCCTTAGCCCTAGTGTGACCATCATGCTTGGGCTAGGCATAAGCTTCGTCAATGGATTTGCAATATTGTCATATGTATGCACCTTACACATCTTAATGTCAAATAAGGTGAAACATCCTCATAAAATATACGATCAACTTGTCATCACCCTTAAGAAATCATCCTTGGTTTTTCTCAAGAACTTCATGATGTTCTTTGCTGCACACTAGTGTGCTTCTCATGGAATCAATTGGTATTTGCTACACCAGCTCAAAGCAAATACAACATTAGGTTGTGTACACACCATGACATAGGTAAAACCCTTTCTTGGAATCTTGCATATTGAATCCGTTAAGAATCTTATCTATATATAAGTTCCTTGATTCAATCTAAGCAATCTCTTAGTTCTATATCTATAGATCTATATCTATAGATCTTCATTCCACATATGTACACTGCCTCCTCAATGTCTTTCATTGAGAAACATTTATTTAGTCATTCCTTAATGGACTCTAGCATCGGAATGTCATTCCCAATAAGTAGTATGTCATCCACATACAATACTAGGAAGACCACTTTACTCCCACTAAACTTCTTGTATACACAAGGGTCCTCTTCGTATCTGACGAAATCAAACTCTTTTGATCTTTTCATCAAACCAAAAGTTCCAACTCCTGGATGCTTGCTTAAATCCATATATATAGACCTCTTAAGCTTGCATACCTTCCTAGCATCACTTGGATTTTCAAAACCCTCTGGCTGTGTCATATACACATCTTCTTCCAAGAATCCATTCAAGAAGGCGGTTTTGACATCCATTTGCCAAATCTCATAATCATAATATATAAGCGGTAATAGCAAGGATTATCCTAAAGGATCTTATTATGACAACTAGTGAAAAGGTCTCATCATAGTCTATACTATGAATCTGTTTATAACCTCTGTCAACTAATCTTGCCTTGTATACAGATACCTTTTCATCCTTATCTGTCTTGAGTTTGAAAACCCATTTTCTCCCTATGGGTTTTACCCCATCTGGAAAATCTATCAAGTCCCATACTTGATTTTCAAACATCGAATCCATTTCGGATCTCATGGCCTCAAGCCATTTCTTGGAGTCTTGACCCATCGTTGCTTGCTTATAGGTATTAGGCTCATCATGTTTTAACAGAAGTACATCAAGGTTTACATTCAAGATGAAATCATCATAACGTCTTGGTTGTACCCTTTGCCTCTCTAATCTACGGGTGGGTTCAACTGGTTCAACAACTGGAGCTGGAACAGTTTCCACAACTATTTGTGGATCCTCTTGTTCCGATTCTTGGATGATTTGGGTCCCTTGGCCTTCCAAAACCATCAACTCGTCCTCGACATCATCTATATCATCTCGTTGTTGAGTTTGTTGCTCTTCATCATGAGCTGGTTCAAGATGAATATTTCTCCCACTTGACTTATTGGAAATAAATTCCCTTTCCAAAAAGACACTATCCCTTGCAACAAACATCTTTTGCTTAGTGGGATTGTAGAAGTACTATCCAAAACTACCTTTTGAATACCCTATAAAATAGCATTGATCTGATTTAGGAGCAAGCTTATCCATTTGTAAACGCTTTAATTACATAAGCTTCACATCCCCATATCTTCATAAAAGACAATTTTAGAACCTTTCCGGTCCATATCTCATATGGAGTTTTGTCTACAGCTCTAGACGGAGTCCTGTTTAGTGTAAGTACGACAGTTGTGAGGGCATATCCCTAGAAGGATACCGGAAGGTCAGCAAAACTCATCATAGATCGGACCATGTCTAACAGAGTCCTGTTTCTCCTTTCAGATACACCGTTAAGTTGTGGTGTTCCTGGAGTAGACAACTGTGTTCCTATCCCACAATTTTTCAAATGATGATCAAATTCATGGCTCAAGTGCTCACCACCACGATCTGATCGAAGTGCTTTTATTTTCTTGCCAGTTTGAGTCTCTACCTCATTTTGAAATTCCTTGAACTTTTCAAAGGGATTCAGATTTATGTGACATAAGATAAATATATCCATATCTACTCATGTCATCAGTAAACGTGATGAAGTATCTATAACCACCTCTAGCTTCTGTACTCATTGGCCCACATACATCAGTATGTATAATGCCCAATAGCTCAGTAGGCCTTTCATTTGTTCCTTTGAAAGGCGACCTTGTCATCTTGCCCATCAAATATAACTCACATGTATCAATGGATTCACAATCCACCTCTTTTAGAAGTCCATCTTTATGGAGCTTCTTCATGCGGTCTAAGCTGATGTGACCCAAACGACAGTGCCATAGGTAGGCTTCACTCAACTTACTTGATTTTTTCCTTTTTGTATTTATGTTATAAGATTTTGTTGTAAGGTCGAATACAAATATTCCATTAATATTTTGAGCACGAGCATAGAAGATATCATTCTTGCGAATAATTATACCTTCATTTGTAGTGCTAAAATTAAAATTAACCTTCAGAATAAATTACGGCATCCGAAACAAGGTTCTTTGTAATGCTAGGAACAAAATAACAATTATTCAGTTCTAAGATTAAACCAGAAGGAAAAGATAAACTAAAATCTCCTACGGCAAGTGCAGCAACACTTGCTCCATTTTCGATGTGTAGGTCTATCTCCCATTTCTTCACTTGTCTCTTATTTCTTAGTCCCTGCACATTTGAAATAATGTGAGCACCACATGCGGTATCTAATACCCAAGTAGGACTATTATCTAATGTGAGGACCATGGTTGCCAATAATTCAATAACATAAATACCTGAAGTGTTGGAACTCAAAGTCTCATTCTTCTTGTCTTCAAGGTACTTGGGACAGTTTCTTTTCCAGTGTCCCTTAGCCTTACAGTGGAAACAATCATGATCTGCAGCCACCTTTGGCTTCTCACCACCCTTAGGTTTTGCAACTTCCTTGCCCTTCCCTTGGGTATTGTTCTTGTTCTTGGCTACCTTCTTGAACCCTTTCCCTCTGTTGACGTTAAGAACTTCCTTCTTGTTGTCAGTGAGAGTATTCTGCTCAACAACTTTGAGCATACCATGGAGTTCGTTCAGGTTTTTCTTAATACCATGCATATGGTAGTTCATCCTGAATGAGGCAAAGCCATCATGTAAGGAGTGCAAGACGATATCTGTGACCAACTCTTGGTCATATGGGGTGCCCAGTGTCTCCATATGGCTAAAAAGACCGATCATGTTGAACACATGGGGACCTACTGGCTTTCCCTTCACAAGTTTGCTATCCAGTATAGCCTTGTGAGTTTCATATCGTTCAATCCTTTCCTGTGCCTGAAACATCATTTTCAGGTTGGTGATGATAGAGTAGGCATCCTGGTATTCAAACCTCTTTTGAAGGTCAGGTTCCATGCTTGCTAGCATCAAACAAGTGACAGGTGAAGAATCGCTCCTTAACTCCATTTCTCTAACTATCTCCTCATCCGATGAGGCATCGGTAATAGTAGGGATAGGGGTGTTCAGGACGTCCTCACGCCCCTCGGACCTGAGAACGATTCTCAGATTCCTTTCCCAATCGAGAAAGTTTGTTCCATTCAATTTGTTTTTCTCAACTATTGAGCGCAGGGTGAGTTTCAAGTTATCGTTCGACATAACGCCTATATAAAAAGGAAATGACATACAAATCAGTTTATGTTCGAAATGCAAATTACTTAGGATTAAACACCTTTAAAATAAGTAAATGCGCATTTTATTGAAATTGTTATTGTTCCTAGTGAATAAAATGATTCCAAGATCCCATTACACACAAGACCCAAAGTACTTTTGCACTGCCTTGAGTCTTGTATGCTCAAGGTAAGTAACAATTACTAATTATAACTCCTTATAATTCTTGGTTGATGATCCACATCCAATGTAAAATCATCCTATGCCTCAAGATCCAAAACTTTGCCTTTTGGTCTCTCGTTGGGTACAACCATATCAAGGTTTATGAACCCCCGTATAAATTCACCCTCATTAGCCCAAGATTATGGAAAGACACCCTCACTTTTGTGAAGCCCATCCAACCAAAAATCCAAAACTTAATGGGTTATGATATGGAAAGGCATTGCCCCAATTTACCTTAGGAACTTAAGTCTTTTATTTGTCTTTATTTATAAGTGAAAAAATGTCATAAATAAAAACAACATAAAACTTAAAATAAGGCATTCAAAATGCAATGAAATTGTGATCCTAGTATGGCCCCTACGATGCATAAAATAAAGATCTAATCTTCATGGGTCTCCACCTTCGCGCCCTTCATGGATCTCCATCCTTGAACTTCTTATATCTTCTTGTCTTCTTGTATTAATTACAATATTTTCCAATAATCTAATTACTGAAAATAAATTACAAAAATACATAACGATACGAAGATCGTGTACAAAAAAACATAACGATACGCAGATCGTATTTATGGGCCATACTAGTCACCTTATGCAATAATATCAAATATTAAAAATATTAATCACAATTAATATAACATCAAAATATTAATCAAATTAATATAAACAAGAAATAGAATATTAATCATATTAATAAACTATTTAACTCAAATCAATTAAAGTATGTAATAAAATAACTTTTACCTTGTATAATTGGATAGAAATTTTTTTTATTAGGGATAAGATATCTACCATATCTAATTAAGGTAATTTAAGATTTTACACTAAAATCATAAATATCTTCCATAACCCTAATTCCGCCCCCATCAACTCCCACTCAAATTTTGTAACAATTACAAACTTTGACAATTGTAGGATTAAGAGGGTAAGTTTTCATAAAACTTAAACTTTTGACAAATTAATATATGAATCAAATTCACATAAAATTTATCAACTTTATGCATCAAAATCATAATATTCTTAATTTCATAAATTTAAATCAACTTGTACTTTCATAAAATCAAATATTTTATACTTTATACAAAAAAAAACACATCTTTCGTATAAAGTGTACAAATTAATTTAACCGACCGATTTCAAAGCATATTGTTTTCGAAACATCAATTGATGCTTACGTAGGTACTGCAATTTGAATCAATATCAATATATTTGTGTACATGTACGTTGATTCGCATAAGGGAAAATTGATACAGACGTGCGGCATCGGAATCAAATTCGGAATTGCATCGGAATCAATTCGAATCAATTCAAGTATGTGTACTTCAATTCAAATTGTATCGGAATTGCTTACGTACTTCAATATTGATGCTTACGTGCGGCATTGTATCGGAATCAAATTCCGAATGTAAACTCGCTTTACATGTTAAATTTTATACATCCAATCAACCAAAATCATAATTTTAATCATACAAATTATTTCATATATCAAATATATTGCTAAAATATTGAATCAAAACTAACAAGAAAATCAATTGATCGTATCAATTAATGCAAGAGGTTCTGATGCCACTGTTAGATAATTAGATGCGCAGCGGAAGTTTTAGAAACTATTTTCTATCCTCTAATCGCAAGGATCTTCATGCATAAAATCGATAGATCAAATCATTGTTCATAGGATATACTTCTTGATGCGTGAACCGAATCTGAACGGGGAGGATTCGGAAGAGAACTAGAGCCCCACGTGTTGCTCCTCTACTTGGTCCACAAGAGCCCGGTCTAGATCTCCTTTGCCTTCGACTGCTAGGACGAAGATTGAAAGGTGAACAATCAAATTGCTCTTGATTGATGATGGTGGAATTCAGCCCTCACAAACCAATTGGTGTGGCCAAAAACTCACGTTCCTCTCTCTGGGATGTGTTAATTAGGTTAAGTCTCAATAAGCCCATCTTTATAAGCTTATATTTATACCTTACTTGATTAATTATTTATTTCACAAATAAATCTTATCCCATTATTATTAATATATATCTAATATACACTAATAATATAATCATCTATCTTTTGGTCAAGCCCGTCAACTCTAATTGTGTGCCCGCATAGGACCCGTTTATAATAGCCATGCCCGTTTAAGCCCATTAATCGTAGTTGGCTTCTAGCAAAGCATTACGACTCCTAAAATAATCGGATTGAATATCTCTATCAATTGTCCTATTCCATAATTAGTCATTGCACATTAAATTAAAGGACACAATTTCTTCAGGAGTGTTGGGTTTGTGCATATTTAGTTGTTTAGTTAAGTGCAGATGTGCAGTACACAATCTCTCTTTTCTTCATCTTCTCTACAGCTCTTCCGTATAGGTTGAATATTCAAATTTATTCAGTTAACACCCTATTCTACAATAGGTATATTTTAAGGAGTAAAACTTCAAAAGAAAAGCTTTTTATTAAATTAATTAACACGTTTTTATTGCAAACAAATTAACACACCATAAATATTACAAACAGCATAAGCATATCATATCATCTTTTCAAATCCTTACATTCTCAAGCACAGCTGCGACTAGGCACGGCAATTTCACCCGCACCCTACTCGAACCCGAATCACCCGATCCGAAAAAGTGGGTGAAAATCCGAAAAAAGCGGGTGAAAAGTGGATATGGGTGGTGGGTCGGGTGGGGTGAGATTTTTTCCACCCACACCCGATCCACCACCCGACCCGATCCACCATCCATCTACATTATAAAAGTATTATTTATATATTATATATAAAAAATATATAAACTTTCTAATTTCCTAAACTATAACTTCCTAGTCGGCACTTCGTTTTGCAAACCTTTTGCCCTCTTCGTCCTCTGACTCTTATCTTGATGTTGTTGGACGACTTATTTTCCTTAAGAAATTGCTATTTAAACTCTCGTTTGTGTTTAAAACTATGGTCATGTGTTTAAGATAATGTTATTTAAACTTAGGATGACTTATTTAAGACTTAACGTGCAAGATGATATTATTTTAGCCACTGTTTTCTCTACATGTTTTATTGGAATTCAATAATGTGTATTTAGCAAAACTCATATGTCATCATATTTCACCCATTTCACCCGCTCACCCGATGGATATGAGTGAAAGTGGATATGGGTGACGTGGATATGGGTGGTGGATTGGGTGGGGGAATGAGTCATCTATGGTGGGTCGGGTGAAATGGGGGTCCATCCCCCCACCACCCGACCCATTATCATCCCTAGCTGCGACGCCGGGCTGTAGGCTGCTGAAACGGATTCTATAAATGTTTTATCCTAATTTCAAAAACATTGTGAACAATGTCAATGAATAAGGCGTTTAACTCAAAAACATTTTTAGTTAAATAATGCGAGAATGAATAATGCCACGGAGTCTTTGTTTGCTAGTTTGATTTTGCTTGTGTTGTTTGAAAGTTTGACTTTCCTCTGAGTGTTGCCTCATTATTTATCTTAGTAGTATCTGATCATCACCATTTTAGTCTTCTCTTGCTTTGACTTGATTTTCATGTGTGTGATTCTAAGCATACTGATTAATTGAATGTTTACAGTTCGCATTTAGGTGCAAGTAATTAACATATATATGACAATGTCTATAGACAGGTCGTGGATTTATTGGGGAACTAGAGTTTTCGTGCCATATTTTGCAAAGCTAGATGAATTTTTAGACTTTGCATATGCTAATAAAGAGGTTGGTTCTAGCATATATTGTCCCTGCAGAAAATGTACAAATAGGGTGTTGTTTGTTAGAGCAGTTGTGTGGAAGCATCTTCAAGAAAATTGATTTTGGGTGAAGTATAACCTTTGGACGAAACATGGTGAAACGATTGGTGATCTGATTGAGGAACCCGCACATATGGATGAATTCGTACAAGAATCAGATGGTTATATGGATGTGGATATGGCTAGAATGGTTGAAGAGGCTATAGGAACGACAAATATACCTATACACGAAAATGTGAATGGTGATGGAGAGAGTGAGGGTGATTCTCCTGAGCAAGTTGAGTGTAATAAGCAGTTTTTAAAGTTGATGCAGGGTGCAAACCTACCTTTATATCCTGGATCTAAAAGGCATACAACCTTGTCTTTTGTCGTTCGCCTTTTACAAGCAAAAAGTTTACATGGATGGACAGACAAATCATTCAAAGAGTTGTTGGAGATATTTGCTGAGATTTTGCCAGATGGTGTTAACCTTCCTAAATCTTATTATCAAGCCCATAAGTTAGTGGATGATTTAGGATTCACGTTTCAAACCGTGGATGCTTCCTCTAATAGTTGCTTGATATTTAGAAATGAAGATGTAGACCTTGCTCAATGTTCAGTTTGTAATATATCTCGATGGAGGAATACTACTGGAAGTTCTGGATCTGTGACTCGAAGAGTTGCAAAGCAATTAAGATACTTTCCACTGAAACCAAGATTGAGAGGTTATTTGCAACAACAGACTCAACAAACCTGATGAAATGGCATTCCTTGAAAGTGTGAACGATGGTGTGTATAGGCATCCTGTGGACTCACCTGCTTGGAAGCATCTTGATGGAAAATACCCGAGTTTTGGAACTGATATGTGGAATGTGCGACTAGGAATCGCCTCTGATGGGTTTAATCCGTTTGGGAAGCAGAATGTGGCCTATTGTAGTTGTTCCATACAACTTGCCACCGATGTATATCTTGAAGCAACCATATATATATATATATATATATCTTTCGGTGCTCATTGATGGACCAAAAGGGCCAGGTGATAAGATAGATGTATATTTGGAGCCATTAATTGAAGAGCTAACGGAATTGTGGGAAGTGGGTGTTGAAACTTTTGATGCTTCAACAAATCAAATGTTTCAAATGTGTGCCGCATTGCTTTGGACTATAAATGACTTTTCAGGATATGCCAATTTATCAGGTTGGAGTACAAAAGGTGAATATGGGTGTCCAAATTGTAACACAAGTCCAGGGTCAACATATTTGAAGGCCAGCCACAAATCGTCTTATGGGAAGATCAGAAGGTTCTTGCCTTATGATCACAAGTATCGTAGATATGCGAAATCATTCTACGACGGTCGAGAATTTGCAGAACCTCCTCCCAAGATGACCGGGGATCAAACTCTCTCACAACTTCAAAGCAATGCAGTGCTTACCCAATATAAAAAGGAGGACATTATTTTAAGACACTAGATGCGAAAGGATCCAGTTAAAAAAATGCCACATAATTGGAAGAAGAAAAGCATATTGTTCGAGCTACCATATTGGGTAGACAATTTGCTACCACATAGTATAGACGCAAAGCACGCCAAGAAAATTTTTGCTGAAAATGTCCTTTACACAATAATGGGAGTTAAAGGTAGAACTAAGGACAACGTATCTTCTCGATGTGACCTTGCATATTTGAGGATTAGAAAGGAATACCATGAGTGTGTTTGGGTGTAGGATGTATGGGGCTTTGGGGATTGTAAAAGTGCCTCGGGTTTCCTGTCACGGTGTTTGGGTGTCCCGGTTTAGCGTGTTTGAGGGTTGGGGATTTGGGGGTTTGAGGGATGGAAAGGGATGTGAATTGGATCCTCCTCTAAGGAGGTTTGGTGGATGGGGATTGGTTTTTCCCCCCAAAATGCCCCTTTTCCTCCCCCTCTCCCTCCATTACTTTTGACCTCCTGTCCAGATTCATCGTTGACCTCCACGTTTCTCTCCGCCCCATTCCCTCCGATCTTCTCCGCCGTCGGATTCCGTCCGGTCATTTCTCCGGTTGCTCTCTGCGCCCATCGGATGGCCGTTGCCTTGGCGGATAATCTGATGACCTCCGATCTCCTCGCCGCTGCTTTTACCGGCGTTGTTGCTTTATCTTTGCTTCACTTTTGGGAGCTCACCGCAAACGTGCAAGGTATCGAAAGCGCCGGAGAAGAAAAACGTACCTCGACCTCGAAATTGTGGCTGTAATCTCTGCGCTGCCGGAGAAGAAAGAGATGTCTGTCGGAGGAGTATCGCTGGCGGAATGACAGGAAGAGATATAGTGCAGCGCTAATGGGTATTGGGGGGAGTGGAAAGAGGGGTGTGAAGATGGGGCAATTTGGTCTTTTCATGTGGTTAAATGGGGGTAATCTGGACTTTTCCCGTCACTCCATCTACCAAAAAATCAAAATACAATCAAACACAAAACGGAAAAATTTGGGTGTTGAGTTTTCATCTCTTTCATCCCAAAAATCAATCCACACCCACACATCCACTAAAATCCAACACATCAACTAAAATCCATCCTGTTGCCAAACACATCCCATATCAAGAAGAGAAAGTTTGGTGTTGAGTACTATGAGAAAGGTGAATTTGAGATGGACAATGTTGGGAAGGATAAGTTCTTGTTAGACTTATCTCAGGCAAGAATGTCAGACGGTTCTTGTTCTAGTATTGCGCGTAGGGTTAATTTGAAGGATCGTTCCATTGGAGGGCTCAAAATCCTATAATTACGGTGGTGATGACACCTCAATTGATTAGAAAAAAATCTATTTTAATTTGATTGGTTGAAAACCCTATAATTATGGTGGCGATGACCCCTCATAAAAATGCTTCTCTTTTAATAGTAAAAAAATTATAGATATAGATTATAGATAGATAGATAGATTATTAGAAAATCTATAATATACTAAGGAATAAATTATATACTAATTTAATGTTGTAAATTGAACCAATTGATTAGAAAACTAAAAAAATTTATTTTGATTGGTTGAAAAACCCTGTCATTATGATTCTGATGACACCTTATAAAAATGCTTCTCTTTTAATCATTAGTTATAGATTATAGATTATAGAATATTATAGATTAAAGATTATTAAACAATGTATAATATACTAAGGAATAAATTATACTCTAATTTAATGTTTTAAATCAAACAAATTGATTAGAAAATAAAAAAAAATTATTTTAATTTGATTGTTTGAAAACCCTATAATTATGGTGGTGATGACACCTCATCAAAAAATACTTCTATTTTAATAGTTAGATATAGATAGATAGACAGATAAGGTCGTGATGGGCGGGGTAGCGATGCAGAAGACGTTCCTGCGTGAAGGTTCCCTTGAAAAGAGAATTGAAGTTTCCTTCCCACTGGGGCTGGGGGGAATCCGATGGTTACCGTCGATTCCTTGGTCCTAGATGCTCTAGCAGGTGCCTTGGAAAACTCTCTAGTTATTGAAATGTTGGGTCCCAAATTCCCACTCCATGTGATGGATAAAAAACTAAGGGAAATCTGGAAGGATTGTGGGAGATTCCAAGTTATTGATCTACCCTTTGAGAATTTCTCGGTTCGTCCTGAGAAGAAGGAAGATGGACTAAAGATCCTCAATGATGGTATGTGGTCGGTTTTCGGAAAGTGCTTGATCATTAAGGTTGGATCGTCGGGGTTCAGGCCATCGAAAGTTATAAAAACTGCCCCCGCTTGGATTAGAATCATTAATCTCCCGATGATTCTTTATCAAGAGGATGTCCTTAGGAGAATTGCCAAAGGATTGGTGTTGTAGGAGGAAATCGATTTCAAAATATAAGAATATAAATCAAACCAGATTGTTCCCACGCAAATAATTACAAGACTCCCTCCCGATGTAGCAAAAGGAAGTCAGGATAGATCCTCGAGGAAGCGTGTCAGCGGATCTCAGATATCCAGGCGAATCACGTATAGAAATCAACTTAGAATACTCGAACTCGGCTAGGTGGTAGTTGACAGGGGTCTTGCACAGTCGATTTCGAGCAGAAACAACGAATCCAGGCAACAGGAGTAGTCGACGTCGAATAGGAGTCCTCGACGTCGAGTAGGTGGTTGAGGTCGAGTAAGTCTGGTCGGAGTCGAGTACCTGCAGAAACACAAACGAGCATCGATCTTGCTTGATCGAGAGATTAGTGGTCGACGTCGACTAGGTTTAGTCGAAGTCGAGTAGAATGCAGAAAACGTAACGAATTCCAGATTTCCAAATAAACAATATAAAAGAAAACTTCCAAGACCGGGGTTTGCAACAAATATAGCCAAACATGCATAAGGCAAGATAAAGAGAAATAATCATGCGAATCACATCAAAGGATTAACCTTTCGCCTTTTCCAACAATTAGACAACTTTCTCAAGAAACCCTAATTGTATCTACCAAATTTATGTTTATAATCCAAATTGTTAACCTGAATCTCTATTAATTAGGTAATAAACATATAAAGATAATGGATGATCAAAACATGATAAAAGTCAAATCTTTACCTCAAGCATGCATGGCTATCGTCGGGCTCACCCCGACCCTAGAAGTAGGTGGACTACTCGCTCTTCATTATAGGGAAACCCATCAATAATAAAAGGAAAATAACTTGCATTAATAAATCTAAATAAAGCTTACAACCGATCGAAGCCAATTCGCCCTCGTCAAACAACTCCTCTCGGCTCCAAACTCTCTCTCCTAACTCTCTAACTTTTGTGTTCTCTATTAATTGGAATGAATGAAAAATAGCCCCATGGGCTTTAATTATAGGGCCTAATCCTTGCTAGTCAATGTGAGCAAACTCTATCTAAATCTAAAGATATAAATTTGGATATATAAATGAAACATTAATCTAAAAAGGAAACAACTAAATCTTTATGTTGTGGATAAATCATTTCTTCCATAGATAGATCATGATAAAAACGGGTGGAACCGGTCTTGCTTTGTGCCCAAGTTGTCCACACGTCCTCGGATTGGTCCAACGGACTCGCGGCCCAAAAACAGCGTAGTCGACGTCGACCAGTTCTAGTCGACGTCGAGTAGGTGTACTCGATCTCGAGTGATCTTTGGAGTCTCGAGTGGTCTTCTCCTCGTCGAGCTCGGGTGAGGCTCGAGGTCTAGTCGACGTCGAGTAAGTTTACTAGACGTCGAGTACAGTTCATGCTCGAGTGGTGTCCGTCTTCAGTCCTCGACTTGATCTTGCTCTCTGCTGTAGTCGACTTCGAGTAGTTCTAGTCGACTTCGAGTAGAATCCTGTCTTTGTCTCCCCCTTTTGGTTTCGTCCCGGATTGGCTCCAAATTCTGCAATATTAAACAAAAACTCGTGTAGACCTCAATTTATGGCAAATAAGCTTATGCTACCCGAAATATGCAATGTACTTAGAATAATAAGCTAAAAGGTGCATAGAAACATGGTTACATTAATGGACATCAATTGGGGAAGCCGATTAAGGTAGACCATCGCACGATCTATACGAATAGAGGGAACTTTGCGCAAGTTTGTGTGGAGGTAAACCTGGAAGAACCCCTAAAGGGCTCGATCACCATCAATGGGGAGAGCTTCTGCTTAGAGTATGAAGGGGTACCGAAGATTTTCTTTACCTGCGAGAGGGTTGGGCACTAGAGAGCGCATTGTCCAGAGAAAAAAGTGGAGGATTCTAACTTGATGAAAGAGACTAGAGAGATGGCGGGAGAAACTTCAACCACTCAAAAGGATGAGGAAAAGCTGGATTCGGGGCCATTCATGACACCCATTTTTGCGACTCGCGAGAAGGCAGTGATGAGGTTAGAGAGGGAAAAGCATTATAATGAAAAAAGCATTGAGCGATGAGAGAAATGTGAGAAATCAAAGGAAGAAGGAATGTGGTATGAAAAGTTTGGAAATCACTCCATTTTCCCGGATCCTTAAGCACTGTATGGCCAAATATATCCCACCTTAAGCCTTTTACCAATCTACTTCTTATTGAGCTTAATTAATAACCAGAGAGTTTTCTGTACATATTTTATATTTCGGGGTTAGAATAGTGCAAGAATTGTGTAGTTTATGCTTATTTGTCAATTATGGAGATCTAGACAAGTTCTTGTTTAATTTTGTAGAAATTGAGACATTTTACGAGCAATTTGGAGATGAGGAAGAGAAGTTGTCAAGGGCACTCGAAATCGACCCATACAACTCGATATCGAGTGGAGTTGAACACTAGAAATCGAGCAAGAGCAAAGGGAGGCATTTCAATCTGAAGTAGACAAGTCAATATTGAGTCTTTCTACTCGATATCGAGTGACACATCGCCAGGATTCGACCGATCCACTCGAGAGCCACATTGAAGGGTCGATATTGAGTCATTGCACTCGATATCGAGTGAAGCAGCTGTCGATTTCTACCTCAGGGGCCGATTTCGAGTGAAGACCGAACGCGAGCCGAATTCGAGTCCAATTTCGAGTGAAGATACTTTCACCTTAAGAAAGAGATATTCTATCAACATTAGAAGGCTTTATCCGCTTTAGTAATTCCCACATTTACCAAGGGAATTTAATTGTTTTATTTATTCAATTGTTGAACATTTATCCTTAGTTTAAGTTTTAGATAGATAGGAAGTAGATAGAGATATAGTTGTTCTATTCTAGAATAGCTAGGGTTGAGCACTATAAATAAAGCTCTAGGAGCTGGTTTTTATTCATTGTTCAACACACAAGTTTTAGGCAATCTAGAAAGAGAGGGAGATGGAGAGAGAGAGAGAGAGAGAGAGAGAGAGAGAGAGAGAGAGAGAGAGAGCGCTAAAGCCGAGTAGAGTTGTGAAGGTTGAGATACATTGTAGCTTTGTTCTGTTGTATGTTCTCGTTTATTTTATTGCAAGTAGTTATTTTCTTTATGAATATGATATTGTTATGATGATGAGGAGTGAGTAGTCATTGAGTTTATGCATCAAAGGTATGATTTTATATACGATTTCATCTTCCATCCCTATTTGCATGATTCTTCTACGAGAGTAATAGGTAAATCCTTATTTGTATTATTGAAATGAAAGTGATCTTAATATAAATTTGGATTAATTATCAAAAAGGATAGTAACAATTAGGGTTTATGCGAAATCCTCTATATTCTTAATTGTTAATAACGAAGGTTATTTGATGAAAAGGCAAGATCTTTTATAAACTTGGCATAATTCTTACATGGTTATCATTGTGGCATGAATCCCCGGTCTTGAAAGTCTTCTAGTTTATTGAATTCAAAAACTCAAATTTATGATTATTTATGTTCATCCTTCTTATTCATCCTCATATCCTTCAGACGTTCTTTTCCGACATCTTTTATTTAGTTTTCTTCAAGTTTGCGTTTTTCTGCATACAATCGATTTCGACCAGAACTAGTCGATATCTAGTCTACTGAGGTCGATATCGAGTGCACCCCACTCGGTTTCGATTCAGCTTGTTTTCTATTGTGCGGGTTTGACTAGGAATCGACTAACTCAGTCGATATCGACCCTTACCATTCAATATCGAGTGGTCTTCTAAGTCAAAATGAGGGCTTTCAAGGGACTAGTTTTGGCGAGCGCTGACACGCTTTCTCGTGGATTCGATCCTGATTCCTTACCACTACAACAGGAGGGTTTTTTGTAATTTATTTGCTTGGACAGTGAGTTGGTTTAATTCATAATTATTTGTTCGACTAGTTTCTCTCCTAACAGGTCCCGGGATACTCAAAAGAAAGAACGAGGGGAATTAACGGTGAAAAGAAAAAGAGCATTAATGGCGGTGCTATGAATTTGGAGAAAAGAAATGAGGAGCCAGTTTCTTCTAAAGGTAAAGGGAAGCTGAAAGATGATAACAAGGCCAATAAGCCAAGTGGTAATGGGCCTAAGGTTGATATCGGGCCTAAAGAGGGCATTGGTGTTAATAAGGCTGATGCAATTCACGTTACTAAATAGACGAGTACTTCGTCGTCCCCCTTAGAAGGAAAATTTTGGGTTTTGGTGGTACCCGCGGCCTCAGAAGAGGAATCGAATCCGGCACAAGCCGAGAATGTTGTGAAGGGGAATTAATCTCTCTCCCGCTTTTCTGCCTTCTTTATTCTCCTTTCCTCTTGTTTAGTTGTCCTAGTTCGTGTCTCATGGATAATAAAACTAATATTTTATTTTGGAACAGCTTTGGCGCAGGTAAGAAGAGCTTCGTCAGGGCTATCTGCTACATTCGTCAGCATTGCTATGTGGATTTTCTTGCGCTGATGGAAACTCGTGCTTCGGGTGAGAGAGCAAAGGATGTTTGCGACAAATTAAATTTCTCGAATTGTGTTCTCATTGAAGCTACTGGTTTCGCCGGATGAGTGTGGTTGCTTTGGAATGAAGACAAGCACATCTTAGATATTCACGAGAAGATCTCGAACTTTATTCATGCCTCCTGGTTGGTGGGGGGGGGGGGGGGGGAGGGGGGGGATTAGAGTCCACATGGTTGCTATTTATTCTCCTCCTACTGTGGCGAGGCTGTTTGGAGTAACCTCAGGACCTGTCTTGAAAGTGTTAAAGGGCCGCTGGTGGATGGAGGTGATTTTAACTGCATTATTAGCCCTAATGAAACCTTCGGGGGTACTGGTGCTCTCCATCAAGATGCTAATATCTTCCGTGATTTGATTAATCGCTGCGACTTAATGGACCTTGGTTTTTTTTGGCCCTGAGTTCAATTAGAGTAAGTTTTCGTTAGGTGATCGGGTAATCTCTAAGCGATTGGATAGAGTGCTCTCTAACCTGGAGTGGAGGATGAAGTGGCCAGGTGCTAGGGTTCACCATCTCCCCTGCTATTCTTCGTACCATTGCCCACTTTTCCTCGAGTTGAACCCATCTATCATCATGAACTATAGGAGATGGCCCTTCCGGTTCGAGGCGGCATGGATGACTCACAAGGAATTCCTGGATTTTATTGATGCCAAGTGGAACCGGGATTGCAAGGAGCCCGAGGCTCATGAAAAACTTAGTGTCAACCTTCGAAAATGGAATAAAGAGGTTTTTGGGAACATTCAAGGTCGGAAAGATCACCTGCTGCACGCTCTTGGAAATATTCAATCCAAAAATGCTAGATGCGCTTCTCCGATGGGTTTCGAAAAAGAGGCTAAGATCCGCCAAGCCGTGGAGGATACTCTTGAGCAAGAGGAGATTATGTGGTTACAAAAATCTAGCGAAAAGTGGCTAGTCTTTGGAGACTGAAACACGGGCTTCTTCCACGCCTCTACTGTCATGCGGAGGAAACATAATAGAGTGGAAGGTTTGAGAGCCGACAATGGGAACTAGGTTGAGGAGAATAAAGAGTCAGAATCCATGGCTTTGGCTTAGTTTAAAAACCTTTACACCGATGATTGTGAGGGCCTGCAATTGGGAGATATGTCGTGTGCCTTTCCCCAGGTTCTTGATCAGACGTGGGAGAACTTATGCTCTTTGTTTTCAGGAGACGAAATCTGGAAAGCGTTCAGGCAGATGGGCGCCTACAAAGCTCCGGGTATAGATGGATTCCAGCCGGCCTTCTTCAACAAGTGTTGGGATGCTTTTGGCAGATCTGTGGTTGATTTTGTTAAGAGCTTCTTCTCCTCCTCAACGCTCCCGATCGGAGTGAACGATACTAATAATACGCTTCTACCCAAGGTCGGGAAACCTGAAAAGATCCAACTGTTTCACCCTATTAGTCTTTGTAATGTCATATATAAAGCTATCACACTAAGATCTTGGTGACCCGGCTGAAGCAGCATATGGACAAATTTATGGGGGCGACTCATGGAAGCTTCAATCTCGGGTGGCTCATCTCGGATAACATAATTGTTGCGCAAGAGGTGATTCATTCAATAAGGCGGAAATAGGGTATTAAAGGTTGGATGTGCTTGAAACTAGATCTTGAAAAGGCTTACGATAGATTGAGTTCGGACTTTATCGAGGACATCTTGATTCGGGCCAATCTTCCGTCTGTTTGGATCAGCTAGGTCATGGAGTGTATTCGGATGTCGAGAATGCAAGTCTTGTGGAACGAGGAGGTTACTGAGCAGTTCACCCAACCCGGGGTATCCGGCAAGGAGACCTTATCTTGCCATACATATTTATTTTGTGTATGGAAAGGCTTAGCCACATTATCTTTGAAGCTGTTGAAAACGGGGATTGGAAGCCGATCTGCATTGCGAGGGGATGTCTCAAGTTGTCTCACTTATTTTTTCCAAACGACATACTCTTATTTGCGTAGGCTTCCATTGCCCAGGTTAAGGTTATCCGAGGGTGTTTGAATTTGTTTTGCAGCAACTTTGTCCAAAAGGTGAGTCTTCAAAAAACCAAAGTGTTCGTTTCTAAGAACTTGGAGCAGGAACTCCGTGAAAAGATCCAAGTTGAAAGTGGTATTGAGGCTATGAGAGATCTTGGTCACTACCTCGGCATCCCGATCCTTCATAAGCGCGTCAACCAAGGTATGTTCTCTTTTGTATTTGATAAATTTTCTTGCAAGCTTACAGGATGGAAAGCATCCCTACTTAGTTTTACCGGAAGGATTACCCTCGCTAGGGTTGTGTTGTCGACTATTCCTGTTTATTCGATGACCACTATGATCCTCTTGGAGGGTACTTGTAAGAGGATAGAAAAGGCTTGTAGGAGCTTTATCTGGAACTCGTCCCCGGAAAGGTGGCGCCTTCACGAAGTGGATTGGGACAAAATTACTCTTTCAAATGAGCTGTGAGATCTAGGGATAAGACGTATGAAGGACTTGAACCTATCTTTGGTGGCTAAGCTTGATTGGATGTTTATGCAAGATGAAAAAGGGTTGTGGACTGACGTGCTATTCAGTAAGTATGTCAATAAGGAGATGGGGAAATTGACAGGAGCCTCCTATGTTTGGAAAGGTATAGTGAAAGCGGTGCATGAGGAGCTCAAACCCAATGTCCGAAGGTGTTTGGGTAATGGGCAGAATATCATGTTTTAGTCTGACATTTGGGTTGGGAGCGTATCTTTAGGTTCTTTGGTGACTAGGGGACAACCGACTAACATTGGAAGTACTACTGTTGCGGATATGTGGGACTCCGAGGTTAGGTAGAAGTGGCAGTGCTTCCCTCCACTCCTCCTACCCTCGACCCTCCCGGAGATTGCAGCAACTGCAGTGTCTGATAGAGAGGACGTGATCGGGTGGCTGACGACTAGAGATGGTAGCTATGTTGTTCGTGCGGGCTACTCCTTATTTAGGAAATTTGATGAGACCCCTTCCATGGACAGATTGTTCTTCAAAAGTATTTGGAAACTTAATGTCAATGAAAGGATCAGAACCTTTATTTGGACAACCTCTAAAGAGGGGATTCTGACGAATAACAAACGGTTCCGACGGCACATTGGTAATTTTGATCTTTGCCCCTATTGTCACGAGTTTATCGAGTCTCTTACACATTTTTTTAGGGATTGTGGTACCCCTAAAGACTTTTGGTTGCATGTCCAAGGTGCGAGGCGGAGGGATGATTTCTTTGTTCTTCCTTTTGCAGCTTGGGTTTGACGGAACATCTTGGATGAAGGAACTAAAGATGGTGAAGAATGGTGCTCTTTATTTGTCGTAGCACTGTGGTTCCTTTGGTTGAGGAGGAACCAGGTGATCATCAAGGATGGAAAGGGGGAGATCGTCACGTCGGAACGTTGCTTCATCATGGCGAAGAAGCATGATCGGGCCAAGAGGAATCTAATTGCTACAAGGGTAGAGAAGACGAGAGTTCACATGAATATTTGCTGGGCACCACCTGAAAGTGGCTGGGTGAAGCTCAACACGGTGGGTGCAGTCAGGAATGATGGAGTTGCCTCGGCGGGTGGTGTGATCCGCAATGATCAAGAAGATTGGTTAGTGGGTTATGCTCACAACATCGGTGCCTGCTTTGTGACTAACGTTGAACTGTGGGCCATCGTTAAAGGTCTCGAGGTTTGAGAACCCGACTTCATGTTGTTCAATAAGCTTTCCCTATTAGGGGTTTGAATGGATACAGGATATACAGTGGATGAAAATATGACACTAATTGATACAAGTCATACAACCTCTTCAAGACACTAATTGATACAATACAAAGAGAAACATTTTTTTATTGATTTAACAATCAATCCTCAAACGTGGGAAGGGTTACAACAATATATGTTGAATCTAAACACACACGGAGCTTACAATGCCACCATCATCAACTGTTTAGAATTAAAGGAGATATCACTCACAGATCTTGCAAAAATTCAGTGATGACAGACAATTCAATTGACATAAAATAACAACAGCAAACAATGAAGCAAAATTGAAATCAAACATACTGTTAACTGAAATCAAATAGCAAGTCACCAACAACGATCTATGGCACACAATTCGATTGACATCAAGCAGCCACAACGATTCAACAAAGACATTAGATTGAATCGTTAGGCATTAGCGAGATCAAATCAACCAGGTGATTTAAATTGAAATCAAACAATGAAACAACAACCAGGTAACTACCCTAAGCTATTGCATAAAAGAGAGATAGAATAATCAAAAACCCTAGCCTATTGAATTGAAATAAAAAATGATAACAAACCTACAGTTAGGTGTTAGCGACTTTGCCTCTCTCAGAAATGGTGGCAACGGTCGATTCGGTGCGGGTGGCAACCCTGGCACTGGCAGTCAGTAATTGAATCAGAGGGCGATGGCGGGAGTGGTGATAGGCTCGGCGAATCGACGTTCAGAAATATGAATTCCAAGGATTAGAGAATTTAGGCCATGTTTGAAATGCTATGGAAATGAGATATAGATATCAAGCTAGGGTATTGGGTATGGGTATATGATTGATATCTATATCTTATATCTGTCTTTAGAAAGAGTATAGAGATATCAAAATTAAAAAAAATCCAGTCAGTAGAAAATTGAACAACTTGGAGCCCTAATTCATCCAGAAATTTTTGAATAGGGAGTTTCGAACAGAAGCAAAATTTGAACAGCTTGGACCCTAATTCATCCAGAAATTTTCGAAAAGCAACCCTAATTCGAACGAAAATCAAATGCAACGGCGAACAAAAGAAGAGATGCAATGGAACAGATGCAAAATTTCGAATAGAAATGTTCGAACAGAAGAAGAGATGTCGAATAGAAATCGAACATATGCTACAGAGAAGAAGGAGGAGAAGTACCTTGGCTTAGTCGCTCATTCATCCCTTCCTAATTCCTATAGCCCCCAATTTTTGCAGATATCCAAAAGTGAAAAAAGCCCTAATTACACTACTACAAAACTTCAATTAAACATCTGTTGTCAACAGATGTCTATCAAAAAAAATTCCGATCTCTTTGTGGGTGTAGTAAAAGATCCAAAATTTTCACATCGGTTTTAAGCAGATGTCTATTCTTAATTAGAACCCCTCAATTTTGGTTATGTCATATTCACTTATAGATGAATATCCATAATTTTTCATTTGAAAACGTGTGAAGATGTCCTCCTAAAGCAAAAAAGTGACATTTACATCGTTTTTTATAAAATAAGTGACGTTTTAAGACAAAATAGACAACAGTTTTTGTTTTAGTGATCACGTTTATAATCATGTACGATATATAATTTATGATTTTATATTGTTTTCATTTAACCGACCACATGAAATATAGGCATAACTAATGTATTTACATATTATCGACATCGCATTAAGAGTATTCATTCTCTATGTATTAATTTCATGTTCATTATATGTGATCTTATATTATTCTAAAATAATGCACTATTGTGGTTATATACACAGAAGATGTTGTTTCCCACATTTATATCAATTTTTTTTAAAAAAAAAGTGATGTTGTTTCTGCATTGACACACCGATTTATTTTGTAAATAACGATGTTAGTTTGAAAAATATACATCAGTTTATATATATTTTTTAATGTTCAAACTGGTGTTGCACGTTGATTTAATGAATCAACTGATGTGTATAATTATACTCGCATTTGTTTCCATAGAAAGATATGATGTTAAAGATATGAACACACTACTATTTTCATATATAATCAGATGTTTTAATTTAGATACACAACACGCTTTTGCCTATAGAACTTTGCATTTTGTCTATAAATACTAGCATCATATTGTAACATTTACAAAATACACTGCCGCTATTCATAGCCACTAAATTGGATAGCCACAACATCTAAAAAAAACGCAAGGCTAGACCATATATCTACGACATACATTACCTAGCTAGCCACAACATCTAAAAAAAAAACGTCCAATCACTTGTTGATAAAGCCCATCACCACGAGCAACCGGCAAAACTTCAATAGATCTAAAAGAGAATATTGTCAAGGTCAAAACATTAGAAAAAAGTTAGAATATTGTCACATAACACATTGTCAAGAGTTAGGCGAATGTCCTAAAGTCCACTATGACACAAATAAGAAGGCAGGCATTACCTTTCCCCAATTCTCGTCGACAGACTACTGAGCATCTCGCAGATTGTAGCTTGGGATTTTCAGAGATATATGATGCGGTATATGTGCACGTTAATGTCGTGGCATAGGACCTTTATCCTGCTTAGGAGATCAAGAACTGTCACCTACTGCAGATTATGTTAGATGTATCAAGACAAGGAAAGTAAATTAACACTGAGGATAGTCCCAATGTACTATCCCTTTCAGCTGGGTTTGAGTTATGTTTCATGCGTCGTCGAACTTGAAGGGGATGTGAGGCATCGTGTGGTGAACTATCGTGAACGTACTCATCTGAAATTTATTCAAGATGAAATAGATTTGACACAACTTTAACATCAACCATAAGCAAAAGCCATCTGATTATCAAAGGCCATCTTGCTTTCTGAACTTCTTCAAGTCGAAGTGCCACAGTAGCCTGCACAAAGGCACACATAGTTGGCTAGGTGACCGAATACAAAGAAATTGGCAGATTTTGAAACAAAAGATGATCTTAATTAAAGTAGTGATTTTTACCAGTGTGATATAGACATCCAAGTTCTTATTGGGTCATATCCGTATATTAGAGCTTTGCACAAAAGAGGGGAATCCTCGATGTTTTCTTTCATGGCAGGGTGCCATGTTGTATTGTCAAAATGACCTTGCAGCAAGAACCAATCAGAATTTCAAAATATACAAAAGATGCTCAAATGTAATAATATAACACTAAGAAACATTTTCTACTCGATATAGGTACGAGAAGGACACCACTCCGGACTTTTAAGAGAAAGAAGAAAAACGAGGAAGCAGAACCAAGATGATATGGATCCACCACTTCTTGTGTCAAAGAAACTACCATTTCCACAAGAACTAGGTTTCTATCTAGTGTTCTTATGTGTTTACATACCACTTTTAAACCTAAAGAAATAGACAAGTCCTTTTCTTGACACTACATTTATAAATTTCATAGTAATAGCAGTCAAGAGCTTATTCCTTGAAAAGGATTTGTGAGTGCAATCATGTCCAATCACAAAGAACTGTAGAGCCAAAAGGAAATTATGGAAGAGAGATAAGGCAAGCTCGACTACACAGTCATAGACAACAACAGTTAACTGAAAACAGATAGTATACTAACCCCTCTAATAGAAGTCGGTCCATGCACAAGCAAGAGGAAGCAAATACCATGGCGCTTTTGCTATCACTAGGTCATTAATCGCGCGCATTTGCGCATGGTGTTGTCATCTTGTATATAATCCGGATGTAATTTCAAGTAATATAAAACAATTTCATAAGTTTAACGGACAAATATTTACAATAATGTCTCACTTAACTATCAGGGGAAGAGTGCAATGATGTACCAAAGTGCATTGTTCCTTCAACATGATCAGCACCATCGTAGAAATAGATATGATGGGAAATATTTATATGAAAAATATCATCATAGCATCACACTTCAACAATAGAAACCCTCTTACCTTAATTCCAAGCGGATTGGCAATTCCTCGAAGGAACTCAACATGAGCACCATCTAGCTGTCTAGTACGCTCTCCAACCCAAACCATGTGAGCAGAGAAATCATAGTAGAGTCCAGAGGTTGATTCCTTCCCTTGTGAGTGCATGTTCATAAGGAAGATGCAAGCATTCATGGGATGTCCAGAATTCAGTTGCCTGGATGGCTGGATGATTAAGTGCAAGCCCGGCAACTTCCATGAATCCAAGGGCCTCATCAACACACGGTGAGCAAGTTCGGGGTACCTGTCCCATTAAACAACATTGATGAAAGATTCAGACGATTATGATAAGGTTTGTGACATATAGAAACACGTCACACACAAAGTAGCACCAACTCTTGTTTTTACATTCACGGTAAATTAATGAAAACACGAAACCATCAGAACAATTAAAAAATGTAGAGATAATACAACAAAATGTGAATGCATATAACGCAAAATTTTCATAAAAGAAAAAAAGGCCCACCAGTATTACTTATCAAAAACTTAAAACCACCATGACATCATCCAAAATGACAGTGATACAAACAATCAGGCAAAAGGGCATATAAGAGAAGAAAATGCAAGCAAGGAAAGGAAGAAGAAACAAAGGCCCATTTAAAGAGGGCAATCATCACATACTTATCTCCCTGCTCACTATGCTCGGTGAAATCTAAGTTCCATTTGTTGACTCTCTTCATATCAGCATAACCACCTGTAGCGAAGGCCCTCAGAAGATTCGGAGTTCCGGCTGATTGGGAGTAAGCACTGATCAATCTCTTAGGATTAGGGGTCCTTGATTTCAGATCAAAGTTGTCCCCATTCACATTATCCCCACGATAACTTGGTAGTTTTACCCCATCCTTCTCCTCAAAGTTGTTTGATCTTGGCTTTGCAAATTGGCCTGTCATTATTCCTACCTAAATAAACCAACCCCATTCACAAAATTCTTAAATTGGACGCATGAAACCAGACCCTAATAAGTTATCCACCTACACACAAATTCACCAGATCCAGATAAAATTAATAGAAACCCTTTATGATGAATCTTTAGGAAAATAAATTACCAAACATCAACAAATCAGTCATGGAAACCAGTAAACTAAGACTGTCAGAAGTCTGGATAAGATATGGATCAATTGGAGGATAAAAATTTATAACAGGATTATGTTTCTCATGTTTCATTCTTATGGGTTTAATCTTAAATAAATGATAAATGATTTCTTGTAAAACGGATTTACTTGGCTATCGGTCATGAATTCCATTATCTTTGAATTGATCTTTTTATTCTTTTAGATTGATTTCTAGGTGCTTTTCCTTGGTTTTGAGCTCAATTGAGCTTCTAGCTAAGATTATATACATTGTTTCATTCATTCGGGAATTCCTGCTTCAAAACCCAACAAGCCAGTTTCTTTTATAGTAGTATTAAAGAAGAAGAAGAAGTAAGACCTTGATGACGGGTACTTGGCCCCCAAACATAAGGACGACGCCCATCCGAAGAAGAACCCTAAAAGTATCCCTAATATTATTGCCAGTGAACTCCTTGAAGCTCTCAGCAAAGTCCCCACCTATGAAGAGGGACAAACACTACTCGTTAATCAACAAAGAGTGTAGTATTGGAGAAGAAAGGTAGTTCATACCTGAAATCTTAGTGTATCTGATTGTGCTCGCTTCGGCTTCATCATCAAAATCAAAAACCTACACGCGTCCAGCGCATCCATGTGGTGGAGATAGAAGATGGCATTGAAGACGCTTGTTTCTCCCAGTGGAATGGAAATGGGCCAAGCTTATGAGCTACCGTAATAGAGCTTAGGCTCCGGGTTGATCGAGTCGAGGAGAAAATGGATTTTATGAGCTACCGTAATGGAGTTTGAAGCTCAGTGAGTAATAACCTGCACGTTGATAATGAGCTTTCAAACAGAAGCGCAAGAAGAAATACAGCCAATATAAGATTAATAATGTTTTCCCTTGTAAAATATAAAAAGTCTTCAAAGAAACAATGAGCAAACATCAAAACAAAAGAAGCATACTTCCTGAGAACAAGATTTTGAACTTATAAAGACAAATGCTATCTCCAAACATTCTAAGATCATGCTTTATGCCATATTATACAAAAATCAGCTATTGTTAGAATAATTATCAAACCATATAACATTTCCTTATACTAATAGAACAACTCACGGGAAATTCTTATTATGAAAATCTAAGACGTGAGATATACACATACCTCAGAAATAACTCATTGACAAAAAGCTTTGCAGTCTCAATTTCTTTGGCAGAGTTATCAATATGCATTATTCTTTCTGTGGTTGTATCCCCGTGAGAAGGGGGGTGCAATGTTATGACCTGAACATGGCAATAACAAAGGAGCACAAGTAGAAAACATAAATATCAAGCAATAGCAGATCAAAACAAAGCACCCAGACATGTAAGTGCTAGAATCTAGAAACAATTTATACATGCATTGTGTCAACTAAATAAATGAAAAATTCAAACCTGAACACGAGCTCTTACATGGAAGTAGTTTTTTAAAATTTCTTTCAATAATAATGATTAAAAAAAAAGATTTTGAGTAAAAAACTACTTGAAATAGAAGAAACAAACACCATTAATTAACATATAGTGAATAATCCTAGTCACTACTCCCAACAATGAATATCTTAAGGCACTACTCGAAATTTTTTTTGTTCCTATAGTTATCATGAAATGATGGATTAAACCCTACCTTGCAAAGTTGTTTTTTAAAAAATCTGGCATCTTGATCGAATTTTTACAATATATCTCACAAAAGCTAAATTACATAAGCTTACACTATCACAACAAAAATTACCCACTTAGTGACCCATTGCAACATGTCCTTGCAAGTACTTGTACTTAACTTCTTAGAACTTGTAACTTGCAAGAAACTTTCCTTTGATTGTTTCCTCTCTTTCTTTGATAATAATGTGCAAGTTTTAATACATAACAATAGCACAATCAGTCTGGCTTGAAAACTAAAACTATCAACAAAATAAGGGGTGATTTCAATTAAGCATTTTATCAAACACCTTATGTGCATTATGATTAGGCATCTATGAAACTAAAAATTTAACATCTTTCACCTCATAAATTTTAACATTCAATCAACCATTCATTAGAATATCATCACAATTTCACAAAATTAATTAGTAAGCCCTACATATAACTTATTCAAATTTTTATAGCATATAATATGAAAAAAATTGAACTTACATATGTTCATAATAGCTAAGCATAGTGGCAATTATGCAGGGTCCTCTTCAAATTGCAATCAAAGAAGAGATGAATAGTAGAAGAGGCCACCAGTTGAATCCTAAACTAAAAGGAGAAAAGAAGAGGCCACCAAGAGGCAGCCGCACATGCTGGATTCAACAGAAGGAAAACAATGAAAGATAGTGGCGATTTCATAGTTATAAAATCTCACAAATAAAAAGTGGGGTAAATCACAACTTAACCCTAATGCAGAAGATGACTCAGAAGGTGACATGGGCACAACCACAACCTGCAACCCTTTCCATTTTCCTCTGCTACTTAACCATGGTCCATGGTTGACATCCAAGTTTTTTCTGCACCAGTTTTTTCGAACATGCTCCACAGAAACTTGTTGAAGACGTGCTAGCTATGGCATTTCTCATTGAAAAACAAAATAAGAAAACAAAGAGCGAAATCCAGAATCAATTTTCTTCAGACACATAATTACATAAATCAGTGCAACTATGAGGACCAAGACTACAATTCCTCCGAGCAATAAAAAAATAGAATTCACCAAGAAATGTCTAAAGCACAACTTGCTCAAGGCTACATATATATTATCTTCTTCATTATAATACAATTTAATCAAACTGAGATAGATACTACCAAGTTTAAGTGGGTTTGAGGAATTGGCTTCGAAACACTTGAAACAACCACCAAATGTCATGAATTGGTTCGGCCTTTCCCAAATTGATTCCTCAAATCAGCCAACTAAAGGCACCTTAGCAGATTTGCAGACAAGAAATGATCAACTAATCATCAATTACATGCACAAATATTGCAATTTCACTTGGGAGATGAACTATTATGCTGTCATTCACAATCCAATCCAAACGAGTAAATTAACCATTTACTATTATGCTGTCATTCACAATCCAGTCCAAACGAGCAATTTCACTTAGGAATTGAACTCTTTAAGCACTAGGTCGACAACTGTTGGTTTCAGAACCGAGGCCAAAACACATAAATGAAACCCTAAAAATTTGAATCTAGATCTAGAGGGAACGAGATAGAAGTAGTTGTCTTCTTCGTCGAATCAAGATCTTGAAGGATTTTCTGAGAGTGAGATGACGGAGATGATTACCGAAGATGATTGTCGAAGGATACCTTGTCGGCGATTTAGGGTTTCAACTCACATCCATTTTCGCGATTCTTCTGAATGATGATGGCCGGAGGAGGAAGGCATCACTGAACGACGGTCGCCAGAGCTAGATAGTGGAAGACTGGATCCGGAGAGAGGAGAAGATGAGTTGGGGGTTTGGTACATGGCTCGGATCTGGAGAGAGGTATTCTGAGGGTTAATGGCTTAGAGCTGATTGACTATGAAAATAAACAAGAAAACAAAGCAGAATGAAGATGGAAAACAAATGAAACCAAACAAATAGGTCAGAATGTCCGATACCTTGTCGGCGATTTAGGGTTTCAACTCCCATCTATTTTCGCGATTCTTTTGAGAGATGATGGTCGGTGGAGGAAGGCAGGACTGAACGATGATCGCCGGAGCTAGGTAGCGGAAGCTTGGATCTGGAGAGAGGAGAAGATTAGTCGGGGGGTTTGGTACCTTCTGGAGAGAGGTAGAACAAGGGTTACTGGGTTAGCGTGGGTTAGAGCCGATTGAATATGAATGGGAGAGAGAAGAAGATAGAAATATTTGAAGTGTTATAAATTTTAGGAACGTGAAAAAAAGAGTCAGATTATTTCTAAGTGTTAAAATTTATCGGAAAAAGGAAACAAGAAAGTCTAATTTTTGTCAAATGTTAACATTACCTCCAAAATTTGGAATCCCGGACTCCAATATTTTTAAGTGTTTGAATCCCGCCTTTTTCTCTTATAACGCGCGTTTTGGTTTTTTCAGAACTAACTATTTCACATATGTCCACATATTTGACCATTGTATAAACTGTTTTAGACATAACAAAAAAAATTAACGATGTAATAGACAAATTTAACATATGTTGATTTCTTGACAGACTTAGATGACATGATGTTTAATTGCAGTATTCTAGTAGTGTAAAATTAGTATATAGAGATATATGATTGATATCCATATACCAATTTGCACAAATATACCAAATACGGTATATAGATATTGGGCCTTCTTTCCCCATAGCCTATATCTATATACACATCTCAAACAATCCCTTATATACCATGTTTGGTATATTTATTCGAATTGGTATATAGATATCAATCTTATATCTCCATATACTAATTCTAGAGTATTTTTCACTTTTTGATATCAACAAAAATTGGAGGCTTTATGCTTTTGAACGAGCGGCGTACGAGCGATTTCACATCTGTTCAAACTAGTAAATCATTCACCTTCTCACCCTTCTCAATCCATCTCTATTCAACTGGAAGGACTAAATCAATCATTCTAACCTTCCTAAAACCTTTCGATAGTGGAGCTTCTCTCCTTCCACCTTCTCGCCCTTCTCAATCCATCTCTGTTCGCTTTCTCTGTAAAGGCTCGGATTTTCAAATCCTAATTTCAGGAAAAAGGAGATTAAAAATTAACTAAAACTGAATTTAAAACTCATTTAGCGGATTCCGACCGAAATATAAAATTTGACGAATAATTTCCATCATTTTACCTCGAAAATTCAAAATAATTATCGGATGGGTATCCTTGTCGATTTTAAAAATCTAATTGATCGAGAGAGCAAGAGTCGGGAAAACTAACATTCATGGACTAATTTCGGGGTTCGAAATTCGCGTATTCGGGATTTATTTTCGGGTATTTATTTACCTAATTCAACACACAATACTCACCTACTCCATCATCTCACCATACCCCTTCAAATCACCATCCATCCCCGTCACTTTCATTCACCATCACCAACTCCTATCCTTCACCATATTCATCACCATCATCTCCCGCTCCCTTCGTTCACCATACCAACGCCACAATCACCATCCCTCCTTCACATCACCACCATCTTCTCCTCTTCATCACCCTGCAGCCACCATCGTCATCTTCATCATCTTCTTCGCGCCATCATCACCGTCGCCAGCCAGGAGCCAGCCAGGAGCCACCCAGCGCCGCCGCAAAGCCACCGTAGCTCCACCTCCTCCGTTCGAGCGCGATTAGCTTCCGGTAAGCCGTTCTCCTCCATTTTCGATCGGAATCATCCTCGAACTTCACCATCACATTCACCCATACCCAACGCAGGTCCAACGATCCATCACGAGCCTCCGACGTTGCCTAGAACTCCGATCGAGAGCTCCGAAGTCGCGAAATCACCTCGGTGAGCGGTCCAACCTCCTTCAATTTCTTTGGTTCGTTTTAAATCATTTCCTTGTCCTTGGGTGGTCGGAGAGTGCATGAGAGTTGAGTGCGTGAAGCTTGGGCGACCTCGAGAGCTCCGGCGAGCTCGAGAGCGGGTGAGCGTGAGTGCTGGCCGAGTGCGAGTGCGAGGAGCGAGCGAGGGCTGGGGACGAGGCAATGGAGTCGAGGAAGAGAAGCCGAGGTCGAGGACGAGCCAGTGACGCCGAGAAGGCAGACCGGGAGGAGGAGCTTCAGTCGCCGGCGGGTCTCTTCCGATCGCACCAAGGAGCCAAGCCGGACGGGAGTCTCCAATTTAAACCAGCGGGAGGAAGGAGATGACCCGTGGGCGCACCTCATTTTCTTTACTTATATTAATTGTTAAACCGGGTTGGGATTATATAATGGGTTCGGTTCGGTTCAGTTCGGGTTATCCGTTTATTTATTTAACTAATTAAAGGAATTAAAAGTATTATATATATACAATATTATTTGAGGTCTTAAGAGATAAAATATTATTTCGGGAGATTTATAAAGGATTGGTTTTATCGAATACAAACGGGTTGGAATTATTTCATAAAGGATTTAGAAATAAATTATTAAGACTCGTCGATTTTAAAAGAGAATTTGGAAAAGAATTTCAAGGTCGGAAAATGATTTAATAAATAATAGAAAAAAGGGAATTTTGCTAACATTTTCAAGGGTCGGGATTTTAACGCGGATTTGACACAGATTTGAATCTAAACTTGGGAATAAGACTTATTCGATGACTAACTAGCATGATAATATGAGTGTTTGACTAACGACATGATATGTGTGACTAATAGCATGACTTGCGGTGATTTACTATATGAGATTAAATGTTAGATATTATGATGTTGATATATATCTGTATGCCAAGTGTGAGTATGAAACGGTAATATCTGAAATTGGCTAAGTATGATATGGAGGTTGTCATGAGCTGATAAGGATGATGTTATGATCGAATTGAGAAAGATGTTAATTTATGAGATATGATGAGACAATATGAGAATTGAAGATGAGATGATAATGTTAATAATGACAAGATGGTTGAGTTATCATATGTGTGTATCTTACATGTTTCATATGTGACTTGTGTGCTTTGTGTAAATTACACTTAGACTTATTATGTTATTTATGGGATTACTAGGTGATCTCTGATATGTTGGATTGCTTGCCATTGCTGATCATTGTTTGGATTCTGCGCTTCTCCAGGTAAGTTCTTTGAATTTACTCATGATGAGCGCTCTATGCACTGGGTGTTATATAGTAGGCTAGTTTCCATGCACCGTACGACATAGAATCACGCTTAGGAGCTAAAATGAAAATCATATGATTGCTATATGTCCTTGCAAGAGAACGGCTGTTATTTGTGAAGTAACTAGAGTCTTTGCTAGGGTCATAGGACGACCCAGTCCCATCGGGTCCCGTCCCGAGTCAATCGAGTCATGGAAGTTCCATTACTTATATTATGAGCATGATTGCGAAGGCTGTCTGCGGACTTTATTATTTCTTATGGGGCGGGTTGGGCATGCGTGCCGCCCGATTATTATCGAATGAATTCACGAGCTGGCCAGTCTCCGCCCTATCGGAAGGGGGTGGAGGTAGGAGAGGGACATGCCACCTGGCATTCAGTGTGGATCCATTTATCGCTTCCTGCATTATATTAAACTGTATATATATGTGATTTAATTTCCGTACTGCATTACACATTTCATCTTAGGGATAGGATGCTTATTATATGCCTCTTAGAGTGTGGTTACACACGCGCATGAGTGACCTGATGATTGACCCAGATCCCCCTCTTTTTTTTAGATTCAGGTACCTGTTTCACTCCTTGATTTCGTGTTGTTATGACGGGGTCCATTCATATGGCGGAGAGTGAGTGTTGAACTATGACTTCACCAGATTAACACTATTGTTTTCAGCACTTATGTCCTTCGCATGATAAAATGTTTTCCGCGTTGTAGACTTAGGACAGGTATAGGGGTTTACCCCGGGGTCTCCAACGGACTTTCAGGATTTGGGTGCGAAATCCCGCTTTAAACTACAAATCTTCGGTTTCAAACCTTCAACCTGTACTTGGAGCGCAAGATCCTAACGAGGGGTTTTATCCCTCGAAACGTAACTCGGGAATCATAATCCTGGGCCGTTACATTCTCGACATCTACCAGGTTCATGCCTTCGCATCGAGTTGGACTTGTTCTTGATTATCGTTGTCGATTTTTTAGATATAATTTTTTTAGATGTGATTGAAAGGGAACAGGCTAGGTTGTAAGCAACCCTAAATTGGTTTATTGTGTTTAAATTTTAGAATTGATTAAGCAACCCTAATTGATAATGAGTACCGGCTCTTCCAAATGGGGATTGAAGTTCATTGTGTTTAAATTTTGGTTCATTTTTATCCCGTTCTATTTATAACCGGGCTAAAAATGACCTTTTTAGCTTAGTTCCGGGATTAACCAAGCTTAAAAGTGTCTTGAAATTATTAAAAAAAACAACGACACGAACTTGTCTTCTTCTTCCTTCTTCCTTCTTCCCTCACTCCATTGTTACTAACTTTCATTGCAGAGCAAGGTCGTCGAAAATTCATTTTGAAGATGACGAAACATGCATTGAAGGTTGGCGAAAGAGATAAAAAAGCGATTCTTCTGCCTTTCGAATATGTCTGTATCAATTACGGCCTCGAACATCTCGCTACACGGATTTATCACTCCATTGATTAGAATTCTGACCAAAATATCTTGATCTCTTCTTCAATTTGATCATATCGGTAATCAGTTTAGGATTTCGGTTATGTATATTCGTGATTGCTGCATTTGTTTTCTTCATTCAGGTTATTTCCTAAGTTTGCTGAATTGTAATTTTGGTTGGGTTTTTTAAATGTTAATCTAGGTGCGGATGGTTCAAAATTGCCCATTATTCCTCGCCTTTTGCTGTTGGATTGGTTTTAGGGGACTTGAATTATCGGCCTGATGCTCTTGAATGATTAGGACTTGGAAGTTTTTTTTTTATAAAAAATATTGACCTACTATGTGAATTTGTGATTTAGATAGTCTACATCAATCAAGGGAAAAGGAAAACCTTCTTTATCAAGGTTGAGTTCGATCTTAAAAGGGGTATTACCTATTGCCTATTAGTCAAGAAACTTGTTAGTTAGGGATTTTAGGTTGTGAAAAAAGCATTTGAAAGGAGAAGATTCAACTTTTCAAAGAGGGGAAAGGGGAACCTGTGTGGCGAGAGATGGGGGTGGGGTGGGGTACGGTCTGTGTGTAATTTAATTTACATATAGGGGTATTTTTTTCTTGCTCTAAAAAGGAATGTACATTGTTCTAAAAAGTATACCCCAGGCATTGGGCCCTTAGCAAAAAAGGGCCTAAGGCGAGAGCCTGTTGGGTCTCGTCTCAGGTCCGGACATGACCTCGAAGGTAGAGACGAGGAAAATAGAGAGAAGGTGGAGATGTGATAGAGAACATGTAATGCAAAGCAGAGGCTGCGATGCGACACCAGCAGATTAGGTTCAAGTCCAGCTGAGGATCAAGAAAAAATCAATTAAAACAGATTGAATTGTAGGTTGAGGGCGATGTGAACTCCAAATTTTAGGTTTGAGCCTTCGATCCTTGAAGTGAGAGAGTGGGAGCTGTTGGGAATAGGGTATCAAAAGAAGAAGGTGGAGGTCAGAGGTGAAACGACTATTTTACCCCATGAAAGATTAGGAAAATACACGAATCAACCCAAACTTATCTTTCTTCAACCCGCTACCTCCGACCCGACCCTTTCTTCTCCTTCACCGCCGCCGCATCTTCTCCGATACCTTGAACGATTTTTCAGTTGTTTCTCTGCGTGAGAAATTAGAGGCGAGATATTGGTTTCTTCCCATCCTTTCCCGGTGTTTAGCTAGTTGCAAACCCCACATTTTCTAGTTGATTTTGGTCAAACAAGTGAGTTTTCGAACTACACCAATTATTATCTAGTTGATTTTGGTGGAGCCAGAGGTGACGGATACGGGAGATATGAAAGGCATGATGGAGGAAGAACGCATACATGAACAAGTGATTGACACAAGGGATGCGGAGATCGCCACAAAGGGGGTGCGCCAGGGACTAGAAAAGGGTCCGCGTATGGCCACTCTCTCTGGAAAGCGTAAAACGATGGAGGAGGAAAAGTTCACGATGGCGGGAACAGGTCAAGGGGCGAATGCGCCCAAGAGGTTCCGAGGCCAGGAGAAAGAACACCCAGAAGATGCTGCGACTGGGGAAGTAGCGGGTACTGGTGAAGGCCAGACCCGCGAAGAGCAATGAAAATTTTAAGTTGGAACTGTCAGGGGATGGGCAATTCCCGGACAGTTCGAGCAATCCAGGACTGGTCCTGGAAGCTTCAGCCAAACATTGTTTTCATTATGGAGACTATGATTTCAAAAAGCGATCTTATGCCAACTATGAGGAAGTGTGGTTTTACAGAAGAGATATGCGTAGACAGCCAAGGATTATCGGGAGGATTGGAATTTTGGTGGAGGGACATAAACGCGTCTATCTAGTCATATTCGTCTCGACACGTTTGTGCGGAAATTGCCGAGGGCGATGGCTTCAAGTGGCTGGCGGTGGGTGTGTATGGATGGCCTGCTAGGAAGAGGAAGCGAGAGACATGGGAACTAATGCGACAAGTTCGTAGCAGTCATAGGTCATAGCATCCCGATATGTTTCTTCGGTGATTTCAATGAGATTCTCTTTCAAGAAGAGAAGAAAGGGGCACACCAAGGCTTCAGCAGGATATGGATGAATTCCGACGGGTCGTAGAGGATTGTGGTCTTGCTGATTTGGGATGAAGTGGGATCAAACTGACTTGGGAGAGGGGGAGGGATGAGGCATCCGTCATTCGTGAAAGACTGGACCGCTTCCTAGCGGACTTCTTATGGTGTGATCACTTTCCATCGTTTCAAAGGAAGAACCTGCCGAGATATTTTTCAGACCACTCTGTTATCACTCTCGATATGGAGCACAGAGCCCCTCATAGACGGGGGAGAAAGTTCAAGTTTGAAACGATGTGGTTGCAATACGATGAGTGTCGGAGTATTGTACAAAGGCAATGGAGCAGTACAGGGGGAAGCCCTACGGAAAAGATCCGACACTGTGCAGATGGTCATGATGCGTGGGCTCGTAGCGAGTTTATGGGGTGGAAGAAACAAATTCGCGAGCTTGAGGGGGAACTGGGAAGACTGCAGAGGATGCCCCCCTCAGGCGACATCCTAAGTAGAGGCCGAGAAGTGATGAGCTGTCTAGACACCCTCGACAGAGACGAAGAATCTTTCTGGCATCTTCGAAGCCGCGATAACGCCTTGAGGGATGGGGATAAAAACACATCATATTTTCACCGTCGAGCCAACCAAAGGAAGAGGAGGAACCACATACCTTTCCTGGAAGATGAAAAGGGATCGAGACAGGAGGGAGACGCTGCGGTGGAAAAGGTGCTGGTGGATTTTTTTTTTGATGATTTATTCAGAACAGGGGGTGTAAATCAAATAGAGGAGGCACTCGAAACGATCCCCAGAAAATTATCAACTGATCAAAATAGTAAGCTTGATAGGTTGCCGACAACGGAGGAAGTATGGGGTGTGGTGCATGAGATGCATCCTTCAAAGGCACCCGGTCCCGGCGGAATGCATGCAATCTTCTTCCAAAAGTTCTGGGATGTGGTGGGGGGGGGGGGGGGAGGGGGGGACGTTGTAGGCTTTGTCCAATCATGGTAGCGCGGGGATGTGGATGTGGGATCTATCAACGAGACCATAATAACCCTCATTTGTAAGGTAGCAGAACCGAAGAAAGCATCCGATTTTAGGCTGATAAGTTTATGCAACGTTATATATAAAATCATATCCAAGTTGTTGGCCAATCGATTGAAACCGTTGTTGCCATCAGTCATATCACCAGAACAGAGCGCGTTTGTGTCGGGTAGGAATATCTCGGACAACGCCATTATTGCTCTAGAAGTATTTCATTATCTGAAGGGGATGAAAACGGGCCGGATGGGATGGCTATCACTCAAAACGGATATGAGCAAGGCCTACGACCGTGTCGAATGGGTGTTCTTAGATCGTGTTATGAAGAAAATGGGATTCTCGAATGCGTGGTGCGAGAGAGTCATGAACTGTGTTACCAGCGCCTCATTTTCGTTCAAGTTCAATGGGCAAATTCGGGGACATGTAGTGCCGACGCGGGGGCTCCGGCAGGGGGCTTCGATATCGCCATACTTGTTTATTATTTGTTCAGAAGTTTTCTCGGCCCTCATCAAGAACAGGGTTGGGGATGGTCGACTACACGACATACAGGTTAGTCGGTACGCACCGACGATTAGCCACTTGCTTTTTGCCGATGATAGCTTATTGTTTGTGAGAGCCACTCCACAGGAATGCTCACAAGTTGCCGAGGTTATACAGCTGTATGAGAGAGCATCTGGACAGAAGGTGAACTGGCAAAAGTCGGAGGTAACTTTCAGCAGGAACGTGATCTATCATCGAGGGGTTGTAATGGCTGGATTGATGGGGGTTCATATGGTCGATCGACATTCCAGATACTTAGGCTTGCCTACGGTCGTGGGAAGGTCTAAGAGAGCGATGTTTTACTCGATAAAGGATAGAGTTTGGCGGAAGGTTCAGGGCTGGAAGGAAAAATCTCTGCCGCAGGCCAGAAAGGAAGTTCTCATCAAATCAGTGCTACAGAGCATTCCATCATATGTGATGGGCATGTTCCGCTTACCGGATGACCTAATTGGAGAGATTCGTAGCATCCTAGCCCGGTTCTGGTGGGGATCCTCCGAGCATTCCATCATGTGTGTGCTGAAAAAATTGGGGGGAAAGGGGTTCAGGGATCTCAAGATCTTTAACGATGCGCTGCTAGCAAAGCAAGGGTGGAGGATGGTGCAGGACCCTCACTTGTTTCACTCGAGGGTCCTCCAAGCCCGGTATTTTAACGGAGGGACGTTCTTGGAAGCGGGGATGGGTTATAACCCGAGTTTCTCCCAGAAGAGTATTTGGGGAGCAAAAGCTCTCTTGCTCGAGGGACTTAGATGGCGGGTGGGCTCGGGCGAAAGTATAGATGTCTGGGGGTCGAATTGGCTGATCCGTGAAGGGAGACCGGTCGTGCCAGTGCTACAACAGCATTCAGATTTGGGGATTACCGTGGAATCCCTTATTGATCAGGAAACTGAAACTTGGTGAATCGATGCCCTACAAGGAAATTTCAGGGAGGCTGATGTAAATTGTATATTGGCAATACCGGTCAGTTCTCGTGGGCCACGAGACACTCGGATATGGTGCCCTAATAGGGATGGGTGTTTCACTGTCAAGTCGGCGTATTGGCTTGGTTGTTGCGGGCACATATAGGACTGGTCCTCATGACTGAATGGAATGGCTGATCAGCTATGGGGGTGGCTTTGGAAATTGAGAGCGCCCTCGAAAGTTCTGTTGTTTGCGTGGAGGGCTCTGCAAGGGGCCCTGGCTGTCAGCTCGAGATTGGCAGCACGTCATATTCTCGATTCAACGACATGTAGTGGGTGTGGTTCGGAGGAGGAGACAGTGGTCCATGCTTTGCTAATGTGTGTATCGATCGATTCGGTATGGGAAGGATCACCGGTTGGCAATCGAGTGAGGGTCCTGAATTATCCGTCTTTGGAGCAAATTGTCACTGACATTCATGACGTGGAAGGCTCGGCAGGGCTGTTGGAGTTCTTTATAAATGCATGGACCGCGTGGACCGCCAGAAACATGCGGGTTTTTGACGACAATCCACCCAACATTCCTCTACTGAGAGATGGCTTCAGAAGGTATGTGTCTGACTTCCGTGCTGTTTGGGATAGTCGAAATGAGAGGAATTCAATTGCTACTCGGCGTGTTATTGGTGGCAATGGTTAGTCGAGGGCACAGGACGGGGAAACAAAGATAAATTCCGACACTATCATGCTAGGGGACGGATGGGTGGGGCTGGGTGCAGTAGCGAGAGACACGTCCGGGCAGATATTGTGGGCCGCAGTGCGATGGGTGCAAGTGAATTCGGATGTGAAGATCGCTGAATTGCAGGCGGCGTTATTGGGTGTCAAACAAGCAGCTTCGTTAGGCCTTGGAAGGGTGTATCTTGAAACAGATGCCTTACATGTGATTAGGTGCTTGAAGGATGAGACTGATGGCAGCAGATATCCTGGGTATAGTAAATAGCTTTTCCTCTTTTGTATTTGGACATGTACGTCGAGGCGGCAATACTTTGGCACATTTGGTTGCAAGGCAAGTCCCACCTAGTGGTGTGGATCATGTATTTATGGCGCCATTTCTGGAAAGTTTGATTAAGCTTGCGGAGATCGACCTTTTATAATAAAATGCACCACTTTGATTCAAAAAAAAAGGTGAAAAGTGACATTTCTTAATCTTCGTGCCTATATACAAAACATCAAATATTTCCAATCAAAGGGAGTATATAACTAGGGGTGGGCACAAATCCAGCAAATCTCGGTCCTGTCCCGGGCCAGCTCCGGTCCCGTCCCGCAAAACTTATGCAGGACGGGACGCGGGACGACCCGTCGGGATCCCGCAAATCCCGTCCCGTCCCGCCTCGTCCTGCAAGCTGTGAGAGAGGAAAGAGCGTAAGATTTTTTATTGAGTGTTCCCATTGAGGGCCTTGCTCAAACCTTGCCACATCGGCGGTTTCGATCTGTTCTCCAATACCATCTCTCGATCCCTATGTTTAGTGGCTATCCGACATGTTCCAGTTGTGAGCTGGACAGGATGAACCCATTTGGAGACTGATGAAACCACATTTGAAAAGTGAACCTCCTTCCACGTCTCCGTGGGGGAGGTGAGCCACGTGTCGATTGTTAGTTGGTCGGCGGTCTTACCTAGAGCCCCCCTCCTCCTATCGTCTATCCTAAGTGGGGGCCTCGACCTGTGCCGCCGGACCTAATACTCGACCCGTTCCACTGTTCGGGCGATGATCTCACCAAGTGTCGGCTCAGTATTGAGTCGAGATGAACCCACTTAGATAGGCTCGTAGAACCCTTTATTCCCGGCCTATGCCCCTAGGAATATCATGGGAACCGACCCCTTATTCTATTCCCCCTCTCATGTATTTATAGTATAAACATGTATTTCCACATGGAGGCCACACATTGTCAAATGTCAAGTGCCTTATGACATGTGGGAGGGGGGCATGGATGCCACGTGTCCTAGCATGCATGCGGGAATCGCGGATGGTTTATCGTCCGTGGACGTCTTGAGTCTCTATCTTGACTCGTACTCGCCCATTTTTCATACTGATAAGATTCTATTTATATAGCGGGGAACCTTATGATTATGTATCTTTATTCATTTCTCGATATTAGGAATATCAATATTTATTTTTCATGCATCATAACAACTCCTCGAATTTCAGTTAAGTCGTGACTCAACTGGGGTTCGAAACTGATGCATCGTATGCCCCTGTTTCTCATCCACATCCATCATTCGAGAAGGACATAGTTTTATTTCCACGAGCATGATGCTTCAAGCGAAAGACCCTCTGTCACTCGAGAGAGGCTTAATTTATACTCATTTAAGAGTTATCTCCGCGAGCTCATCAAGCTACAAGCGTAGGCCCTCTGTCACTCGAGAGGGACTTGGTTTATACTCACTTAAGAGTTATCTCCGCGAGCTTATAAAGCTACAAGCGGAGGCCATCCGTCACTCGAGAGGGACTTAGTTTATACTCATTTAAGAGTTATCTCCGCGAGCTCATCAAGCTACAAGCGGAGGCCCCCCGTCACTCAAGAGAGACTTAGTTTATACTCGTTTCAGAGTTATTTCCGCGAGCTCATCAAACTACAAGGGGAGGCCCTCCGTCACTCGAGAGGGACTTAGTTTGTACTCGCTTAAGAATTATCTCCGCGAGCTCATCAAGCTACAAGCGGAGGCCCTCCGTTACTCGAGAGGGACTTAGTTTATACTCGCATAAGAGTTATCTCTCCGAGCTCATCAAGCTACAAGCGGAGGCCTTCCGTCACTCGAGAGGGACTTAGTTTATACTCGCTTAAGAGTTATCTCCCCGAGCTCATCAAGCTACAAGCGGAGGCCCTCCGTCACTCGAGAGGGACTTAGTTTATACTCGCGTAAGAGTTATCTCCGCGAGCTCATCAAGCTACAAGTGGAGGCCCTCCGTCACTCGAGAGGGACTTAGTTTGTACTCGCTTAAGAATTATCTCCGCAAGCTCATCAAGCTACAAGCGGAGGCCCTCCGTCACTCGAGAGGGACTTAGTTTATACTCGCTTAAGAGTTATCTCCGCGAGCTCATCAAGCTACAAGCAAAGGCCCTCCGTCACTCGAGAGGGACTTAGTTTATACTGGCGTAAGAGTTATCTCCGCGAGCTCATCAAGCTACAAGCGAAGGCCCTCCGTCAATCGAGACGGACTTAGTTTATACTCGCTTGAGAGTTATCTCCGAAAGCTCATCAAGCTACAAGCGGAGGCCCTCCGTCACTCGAGAGGGACTTGGTTTATACTCAATTAAGAGTTATCTTCGCGAGCTCATCAAGCTACAAGCGGAGCCCTCTGTCAGTCGAGAGGGACTTAGTTTATACTCGCTTGAGAGTTATTTCCGCGAGCTCATCAAGCTACAAGCGGAGGCCCTCCGTCACTCTAGAGGGACTTAGTTTATACTCGCTTAAGAGTTATCTCCGCGAGCTCATCAAGCTACAAGCGGAGGCCCTCCGTCACTCGAGAGGGACTTGGTTTATACTCAAGTAAGAGTTATCTCCGCGAGCTCATCAAGCTACAAACGGAGGCCCTCCGTCACTCGAGAGGGACTTAGTTTATACTCATTTAAGAGTTATCTCCGCGAGCTCATCAAGCTACAAGCGGAGGCCCTCCGTCACTCGAGAGAGAGTTAGTTTATACTCGCTTAAGAGTTATCTCCGCGAGCTCATCAAGCTACAAGCGAAGGCCCTCTGTCACTCGAGAGGGACTTAGTTTATACTCGCTTGAGAGTTATTTCCGCGAGCTCATCAAGCTACAAGCGGAGGCCCTCCGTCACTCGAGAGGGACGTAGTTTGTACTCGCTTAAAAATTATCTCCGCGAGCTCATCAAGCTACAAGCAGAGGCTCTCCGTTACTCGAGAGGGACTTAGTTTATACTCGCTTAAGAGTTATCTCCCCGAGCTCATCAAGCTACAAGCGGAGGCCCTCCGTCACTCGAGAGGGACTTAGTTTATACTCGCGTAAGAGTTATCTCCACGAGCTCATCAAGCTACAAGCGAAGGCCCTCCGTCACTCGAGAGGGACTTAGTTTATACTCGCGTAAGAGTTATCTCCACGAGCTCATCTAGCTACAAGCGAAGGCCCTCCGTCACTCGAGAGGGACTTAGTTTATACTCGCTTAAGAGTTATCTCCCCGAGCTCATCAAGCTACAAGCGGAGGCCCTCCGTCACTCGAGAGGGACTTAGTTTATACTCGCGTAAGAGTTATCTCCGCGAGCTCATCAAGCTACAAGTGGAGGCCCTCCGTCACTCGAGAGGGACTTGGTTTATACTCAAGTAAGAGTTATCTCCGCGAGCTCATCAAGCTACAAACGGAGGCCCTCCGTCACTCGAGAGGGACTTAGTTTATACTCATTTAAGAGTTATCTCCGCGAGCTCACCAAGCTACAAGCGGAGGCCCTCCGTCACTCGAGAGGGACTTAGTTTATACTCGCTTAAGAGTTATCTCCCCGAGCTCATCAAGCTACAAGCGGAGGCCCTCCGTCACTCGAGAGGGACTTAGTTTATACTCGCGTAAGAGTTATCTCCGCGAGCTCATCAAGCTACAAGTGGAGGCCCTCCGTCACTCGAGAGCGACTTAGTTTGTACTCGCTTAAGAATTATCTCCGCAAGCTCATCAAGCTACAAGCGGAGGCCCTCCGTCACTCGAGAGGGACTTAGTTTATACTCGCTTAAGAGTTATCTCCGCGAGCTCATCAAGCTACAAGCAAAGGCCCTCCGTCACTCGAGAGGGACTTAGTTTATACTCGCGTAAGAGTTATCTCCGCGAGCTCGTCAAGCTACAAGCGAAGGCCCTCCGTCAATCGAGAGGGACTTAGTTTATACTCGCTTGAGAGTTATCTCCGAAAGCTCATCAAGCTACAAGCGGAGGCCCTCCGTCACTCGAGAGGGACTTGGTTTATACTCAATTAAGAGTTATCTCCGCGAGCTCATCAAGATACAAGCGGAGCCCTCCGTCATTCGAGAGGGACTTAGTTTATACTCGCTTGAGAGTTATTTCCGCGAGCTCATCAAGCTACAAGCGGAGGCCCTCCGTCATTCTAGAGGGACTTAGTTTATACTCGCTTAAGAGTTATCTCCCCGAGCTCATCAAGCTACAAGCGGAGGCCCTCCGTCACTCGAGAGGGACTTGGTTTATACTCAAGTAAGAGTTATCTCCGCGAGCTCATCAAGCTACAAACGGAGGCCCTCCGTCACTCGAGAGGGACTTAGTTTATACTCATTTAAGAGTTATCTCCGCGAGCTCATCAAGCTACAAGCGGAGGCCCTCCATCACTCGAGAGGGACTTAGTTTATACTCGCGTAAGAGTTATCTCCACGAGCTCATCAAGCTACAAGCGAAGGCCCTCCGTCACTCGAGAGGGACTTAGTTTATACTCGCGTAAGAGTTATCTCCACGAGCTCATCTAGCTACAAGCGAAGGCCCTCCGTCACTCGAGAGGGACTTAGTTTATACTCGCTTAAGAGTTATCTCCCCGAGCTCATCAAGCTACAAGCGAAGGCCCTCCGTCACTCGAGAGGGACTTAGTTTATACTCGCGTAAGAGTTATCTCCACGAGCTCATCAAGCTACAAGCGAAGGACCTCCGTCACTCGAGAGGGACTTAGTTTATACTCGCTTAAGAGTTATCTCCGCGAGCTCATCAAGCTACAAGCGGAGGCCCTCCGTCACTCGAGAGGGACTTAGTTTATACTCGCTTGAGAGTTATCTCCGCGAGCTCAACAAACTACAAGCGGAGGCCCTCCGTGACTCGAGAGGGACTTAGTTTATACTCGCTTAAGAGTTATCTCCGCGAGCTCATCAAGCTACAAGCGGAGGCCCTCCGTCACTCGAGAGGGACTTGGTTTATACTCAATTAAGAGTTATCTCCGCGAGCTCATCAAGCTACAAACGGATGCCCTCCGTCACTCGAGAGGGACTTAGTTTACACTCATTTACGAGTTATCTCCGCGAGCTCATCAAGCAACAAGCGGAGGCCCTCTGTCACTCGAGAAGGACTTAGTTTATACTCGCTTGAGAGTTATTTCCGCGAGCTCATCAAGCTACAAGTGGAGGCCCTCCGTCACTCGAGAGGGACTTAGTTTGTACTCGCTTAAGAGTTATCTCCGCGAGCTCATCAAGCTACAAGCGGAGGCCCTCCGTCACTCGAGAGGGACTTAGTTTATACTCGCTTGAGAGTTATCTCCGCGAGCTCAACAAACTACAAGCGGAGGCCCTCCGTGAGTCGAGAGGGACTTAGTTTATACTCGCTTAAGAGTTATCTCCGCGAGCTCATCAAGCTACAAGCGGAGGCCCTCCGTCACTCGAGAGGGACTTGGTTTATACTCAATTAAGAGTTATCTCCGCGAGCTCATCAAGCTACAAACGGATGCCCTCCGTCACTCGAGAGGGACTTAGTTTACACTCATTTAAGAGTTATCTCCGCGAGCTCATCAAGCTACAAGCGGAGGCCCTCCGTCACTCGAGAAGGACTTAGTTTGTACTCGCTTAAGAATTATCTCCGCGAGCTCATCAAGCTACAAGCAGAGGCCCTCCGTTACTCGAGAGGGACTTAGTTTATACTCGCTTAAGAGTTATCTCCCCGAGCTCATCAAGCTACAAGCGGAGGCCCTCCGTGACTCGAGAGGGACTTAGTTTATATTCGCGTAAGAGTTATCTCCACGAGCTCATCAAGCTACAAGCGAAGGACCTCCGTCACTCGAGAGGGACTTAGTTTATACTCGCTTAAGAGTTATCTCCGCGAGCTCATCAAGCTACAAGCGGAGGCCCTCCGTCACTCGAGAGGGACTTAGTTTATACTCGCTTGAGAGTTATCTCCGCGAGCTCAACAAACTACAAGCGGAGGCCCTCCGTGACTCGAGAGGGACTTAGTTTATACTCGCTTAAGAGTTATCTCCGCGAGCTCATCAAGCTACAAGCGGAGGCCCTCCGTCACTCGAGAGGGACTTGGTTTATACTCAATTAAGAGTTATCTCCGCGAGCTCATCAAGCTACAAACGGATGCCCTCCGTCACTCGAGAGGGACTTAGTTTACACTCATTTACGAGTTATCTCCGCGAGCTCATCAAGCAACAAGCGGAGGCCCTCTGTCACTCGAGAAGGACTTAGTTTATACTCGCTTGAGAGTTATTTCCGCGAGCTCATCAAGCTACAAGTGGAGGCCCTCCGTCACTCGAGAGGGACTTAGTTTGTACTCGCTTAAGAGTTATCTCCGCGAGCTCATCAAGCTACAAGCGGAGGCCCTCCGTCACTCGAGAGGGACTTAGTTTATACTCGCTTAAGAGTTATCTCCCCGAGCTCATCAAGCTACAAGCGGAGGCCCTCCGTCACTCGAGAGGGACTTAGTTTATACTCGCTTAAGAGTTATCTCCGCGAGCTCATCAAGCTACAAGCGGAGGCCCTCCGTCACTCGAGAGGGACTTAGTTTATACTCGCTTAAGAGTTATCTCCCCGAGCTCATCAAGCTACAAGCGGAGGCCCTCCGTCACTCGAGAGGGACTTAGTTTATACTCGCATAAGATTTATCTCTGCGAGCTCATCAAGCCACAAGCGAAGGCCCTCCGTCACTCGAGAGGGAATTAGTTTATACTCATTTAAGAGTTATCTCTGCGAGCTCATCAAGCTACAAGCGGAGGCCCTCTGTCACTCGAGAAGGATTTAGTTTATACTCGCTTGAGAGTTATTTCCGCGAGCTCATCAAGCTACAAGTGGAGGCCCTCCATCACTCGAGGGGGACTTAGTTTGTACTCGCTTAAGAATTATCTCCGCGAGCTCATCAAGCTACAAACAAAGGCTCTCCGTTACTCGAGAGGGACTTAGTTTATACTCGCTTAAGAGTTATCTCCCCGAGCTCATCAAGCTACAAGCGAAGGCCCTCCGTCACTCGAGAGGGACTTAGTTTATACTCGCGTAAGAGTTATCTCCACGAGCTCATCAAGCTACAAGCGAAGGCCCTCCGTCACTCGAGAGGGACTTAGTTTATACTCTCTTAAGAGTTATCTCCGCGAGCTCATCAAGCTACAAGCGGAGGCCCTCCGTCACTCGAGAGGGACTTAGTTTATACTCGCTTAAGAGTTATCTCCGCGAGCTCATCAAGCTACAAGCGGAGGCCCTCCGTCACTCGAGAGGGACATGGTTTATACTCAATTAAGAGTTATCTCCGCGAGCTCATCAAGCTACAAACGGATGCCCTCCGTCACTCGAGAGGGACTTAGTTTATACTCATGTAAGAGTTATCTCCGCGAGCTCATCAAGCTACAAGCGGAGGCCCTCTGTCACTCGAGAAGGACTTAGTTTGTACTCGCTTAAGAATTATCTCCGCGAGCTCATCAAGCAACAAGCAGAGGCCCTCCGTTACTCGAGAGGGACTTAGTTTACACTCGCTTAAGAGTTAACTCTCCGAGCTCATCAAGCTACAAGCGGAGGCCCTCCATCACTCGAGAGGGACTTAGTTTATACTCGCGTAAGAGTTATCTCCACGAGCTCATCAAGCTACAAGCGAAGGCCCTCCGTCACTCGAGAGGGACTTAGTTTATACTCGCTTAAGAGTTATCTCCGCTAGCTCATCAAGCTACAAGCGGAGGCCCTCCGTCACTCGAGAGGGACTTAGTTTATACTCGCTTAAGAGTTATCTCCCCGAGTTCATCAAGCTACAAGCGGAGGCCCTCCGTCACTCGAGAGGGACTTAGTTTATACTCGCTTAAGAGTTATCTCCGCGAGCTCATCAAGCTACAAGCGGAGGCCCTCCGTTACTCGAGAGGGACTTGGTTTATACTCAATTAAGAGTAATCTCCGAGAGCTCATCAAGCTACAAACGGATGCCCTCCGTCACTCGAGAGGGACTTAGTTTATACTCATTTAAGAGTTATCTCCACGAGCTCATCAAGCTACAAGAGGAGGCCCTCTGTCACTCGAGAGGGACTTAGTTTATACTCGCTTAAGAGTTATCTCCGCGAGCTCATCAAGCTACAAGCGGAGGCCCTCTGTCACTCGAGAGGGACATAGTTTATACTCGCTTGAGAGTTATTTCCGCGAGCTCATCAAGCTACAAGTGGAGGCCCTCCGTCATTCGAGAGGGACTTAGTTTGTACTCGCTTAAGAATTATCTCCGCGAGCTCATCAAGCTACAAGCAGAGGCTCTCCGTTACTCGAGAGGGACTTAGTTTATACTCGCTTAAGAGTTATCTCCCCGAGCTCATCAAGCTACAAGCGGAGGCCCTCCGTCACTCGAGAGGGACTTAGTTTATACTCGCGTAAGAGTTATCTCCACGAGCTCATCAAGCTACAAGCGAAGGCCCTCCGTCACTCGAGAGGGACTTAGTTTATACTCTCTTAAGAGTTATCTCCGCCAGCTCATCAAGCTACAAGCGGAGGCCCTCCGTCACTCGATAGGGACTTAGTTTATACTCGCTTAAGAGTTATCTCCGCGAGCTCATCAAGCTACAAGCGGAGGCCCTCCGTCACTCGAGAGGGACATGGTTTATACTCAATTAAGAGTTATCTCCGCGAGCTCATCAAGCTACAAACGGATGCCCTCCGTCACTCGAGAGGGACTTAGTTTATACTCATTTAAGAGTTATCTCCGCGAGCTCATCAAGCTACAAGCGGAGGCCCTCTGTCACTCGAGAAGGACTTAGTTTGTACTCGCTTAAGAATTATCTCCGCGAGCTCATCAAGCAACAAGCAGAGGCCCTCCGTTACTCGAGAGGGACTTAGTTTACACTCGCTTAAGAGTTATCTCCCCGAGCTCATCAAGCTACAAGCGGAGGCCCTCCATCACTCGAGAGGGACTTAGTTTATACTCGCGTAAGAGTTATCTCCACGAGCTCATCAAGCTACAAGCGAAGGCCCTCCGTCACTCGAGAGGGACTTAGTTTATACTCGCTTAAGAGTTATCTCCGCGAGATCATCAAGCTACAAGCGGAGGCCCTCCGTCACTCGAGAGGGACTTAGTTTATACTCGCTTAAGAGTTATCTCCCCGAGCTCATCAAGCTACAAGCGGAGGCCCTCCGTCACTCGAGAGGGACTTAGTTTATACTCGCTTAAGAGTTATCTCCGCGAGCTCATCAAGCTACAAGCGGAGGCCCTCCGTCACTCGAGAGGGACTTGGTTTATACTCAATTAAGAGTTATCTCCGCGAGCTCATCAAGCTACAAACGGATGCCCTCCGTCACTCGAGAGGGACTTAGTTTATACTCATTTAAGAGTTATCTCCACGAGCTCATCAAGCTACAAGCGGAGGCCCTCAGTCACTCGAGAGGGACTTAGTTTATACTCGCTTAAGAGTTATCTCCGCGAGCTCATCAAGCTACAAGCGGAGGCCCTCCGTCACTCGAGAGGGACTTGGTTTATACTCAATTAAGAGTTATCTCCGCGAGCTCATCAAGCTACAAACGGAGGCCCTCTGTCACTCGAGAGGGACTTAGTTTATACTCGCTTGAGAGTTATTTCCGCAAGCTTATCAAGCTACAAGTGGAGGCCCTCCGTCACTCGAGAGGGACTTAGTTTGTACTCGCTTAAGAATTATCTCCGCGAGCTCATCAAGCTACAAGCAGAGGCCCTCCATCACTCGAGAGGGACTTGGTTTATACTCAATTAAGAGTTATCTCCGCGAGCTCATCAAGCTACAAACGGATGCCCTCCGTCACTCGAGAGGGACTTAGTTTATACTCATTTAAGAGTTATCTCCGCGAGCTCATCAAGCTACAAGCGGATGCCCTCCGTCACTCGAGAGGGACTTAGTTTATACTCATTTAAGAGTTATCTCCGCGAGCTCATCAAGCTACAAGCGGAGGCCCTCTGTCACTCGAGAAGGACTTAGTTTATACTCGCTTGAGAGTTATTTCCGCGAGCTCATCAAGCTACAAGTGGAGGCCCTCCGTCACTCAAGAGGGACTTAGTTTATACTCGCTTAAGAGTTATCTCCGCGAGCTCATCAAGCTACAAGCGGAGGCCCTCTGTCACTCGAGAGGGACTTAGTTTATACTCGCTTGAGAGTTATTTCCGCGAGCTCATCAAGCTACAAGTGGAGGCCCTCCGTCACTCGAGAGGGACTTAGTTTGTACTCGCTTAAGAATTATCTCCGCGAGCTCATCAAGCTACAAGCAGAGGCTCTCCGTTACTCGAGAGGGACTTAGTTTATACTCGCTTAAGAGTTATCTCCCCGAGCTCATCAAGCTACAAGCGGAGGCCCTCCGTCACTCGAGAGGGACTTAGTTTATACTCGCGTAAGAGTTATCTCCACGAGCTCATCAAGCTACAAGCGAAGGCCCTCCGTCACTCGAGAGGGACTTAGTTTATACTCTCTTAAGAGTTATCTCCACGAGCTCATCAAGCTACAAGCGGAGGCCCTCCGTCACTCGAGAGGGACTTAGTTTATACTCGCGTAAGAGTTATCTCCACGAGCTCATCAAGCTACAAGCGAAGGCCCTCCGTCACTCGAGAGGGACTTAGTTTATACTCGCTTAAGAGTTATCTCCGCGAGCTCATCAAGCTACAAGCGGAGGCCCTCCGTCACTCAAGAGGGACTTAGTTTATACTCGCTTGAGAGTTATCTCCGCGAGCTCAACAAGCTACAAGCGGAGGCCCTCCGTCACTCGAGAGGGACTTAGTTTATACTCGCTTAAGAGTTATCTCCGCGAGCTCATCAAGCTACAAGTGGAGGCCCTCCGTCACTCGAGAGGGACTTGGTTTATACTCAATTAAGAGTTATCTCCGCGAGCTCATCAAGCTACAAACGGATGCCCTCCGTCACTCGAGAGGGACTTAGTTTATACTCATTTAAGAGTTATCTCCGCGAGCTCATCAAGCTACAAGCGGAGGCCCTCTGTCACTCGAGAGGGACTTAGTTTATGCTCGCTTGAGAGTTATTTCCGCGAGCTCATCAAGCTAACAGTGGAGGCCCTCCGTCACTCGAGAGGGACTTAGTTTGTACTCGCTTAAGAATTATCTCCGCGAGCTCATCAAGCTACAAGCAGAGGCCCTCCGTTACTCGAGAGGGACTTAGTTTACACTCGCTTAAGAGTTATCTCCCCGAGCTCATCAAGCTACAAGCGGAGGCCCTCCATCACTCGAGAGGGACTTAGTTTATACTCTCGTAAGAGTTATCTCCACGAGCTCATCAAGCTACAAGCGAATGCACCACTTTGATTCAAAAAAAAAGGTGAAAACTCGCTTAAGAGTTATCTCCACGAGCTCATCAAGCTACAAGCGAATGCACCATTTAAGAGTTATCTCCACGAGCTCATCAAGCTACAAGCGAAGGCCCTCCGTCACTCGAGAGGGACTTAGTTTATACTCGCTTAAGAGTTATCTCCGCGAGCTCATCAAGCTACAAGCGGAGGCCCTCCGTCACTCGAGAGGGACTTAGTTTATACTCGCTTGAGAGTTATCTCCGCGAGCTCAACAAGCTACAAGCGGAGGCCCTCCGTCACTCGAGAGGGACTTAGTTTATACTCGCTTAAGAGTTATCTCCGCGAGCTCATCAAGCTACAAGCGGAGGCCCTCCGTCACTCGAGAGGGACTTGGTTTATACTCAATTAAGAGTTATCTCTGCGAGCTCATCAAGCTACAAACGGAGGCCCTCTGTCACTCGAGAGGGACTTAGTTTATACTCATTTAAGAGTTATCTCCGCGTGCTCATCAAGCTACAAGGGGAGGCCCTCCGTCACACGAGAGGGACTTAGTTTATACTCGCGTAAGAGTTATCTCCACGAGCTCATCAAGCTACAAGCGAAGGCCCTCCGTCACTCGAGAGGGACTTAGTTTATACTCGCTTAAGAGTTATCTCCGCGAGCTCATCAAGCTACAAGCGGAGGCCCTCCGTCACTCGAGAGGGACTTAGTTTATACTCGCTTGAGAGTTATCTCCGCGAGCTCAACAAGCTACAAGCGGAGGCCCTCCGTCACTCGAGAGGGACTTAGTTTATACTCGCTTAAGAGTTATCTCCGCGAGCTCATCAAGCTACAAGTGGAGGCCCTCCGTCACTCGAGAGGGACTTGGTTTATACTCAATTAAGAGTTATCTCCGCGAGCTCATCAAGCTACAAACGGATGCCCTCCGTCACTCGAGAGGGACTTAGTTTATACTCATTTAAGAGTTATCTCCGCGAGCTCATCAAGCTACAAGCGGAGGCCCTCTGTCACTCGAGAGGGACTTAGTTTATACTCGCTTAAGAGTTATCTCCGCGAGCTCATCAAGCTACAAGCGGAGGCCCTCCGTCACTCGAGAGGGACTTGGTTTATACTCAATTAAGAGTTATCTCCGCGAGCTCATCAAGCTACAAACGGAGACCCTCCGTCACTCGAGAGGGACTTAGTTTATACTCATTTAAGAGTTATCTCCGCGTGCTCATCAAGCTACAAGGGGAGGCCCTCCGTCACTCGAGAGGGACTTAGTTTATACTCGCGTAAGAGTTATCTCCACGAGCTCATCAAGCTACAAGCGAAGGCCCTCCGTCACTCGAGAGGGACTTAGTTTATACTCGCTTAAGAGTTATCTCCGCGAGCTCATCAAGCTACAAGCGGAGGCCCTCCGTCACTCGAGAGGGACTTAGTTTATACTCTCTTAAGAGTTATCTCCACGAGCTCATCAAGCTACAAGCGGAGGCCCTCCGTCACTCGAGAGGGACTTAGTTTATACTCGCTTAAGAGTTATCTCCGCGAGCTCATCAAGCTACAAGTGGAGGCCCTCCGTCACTCGAGAGGGACTTGGTTTATACTCAATTAAGAGTTATCTCCGCGAGCTCATCAAGCTACAAACGGATGCCCTCCGTCACTCGAGAGGGACTTAGTTTATACTCATTTAAGAGTTATCTCCGCGAGCTCAACAAGCTACAGGCGGAGGCCCTCCGTCACTCGAGAGGGACTTAGTTTATACTCGCTTAAGAGTTATCTCCGCGAGCTCATCAAGCTACAAGTGGAGGCCCTCCGTCACTCGAGAGGGACTTGGTTTATACTCAATTAAGAGTTATCTCCGCGAGCTCATCAAGCTACAAACGGATGCCCTCCGTCACTCGAGAGGGACTTAGTTTATACTCATTTAAGAGTTATCTCCGCGAGCTCATCAAGCTACAAGCGGAGGCCCTCTGTCACTCGAGAGGGACTTAGTTTATGCTCGCTTGAGAGTTATTTCCGCGAGCTCATCAAGCTACAAGTGGAGGCCCTCCGTCACTCGAGAGGGACTTAGTTTGTACTCGCTTAAGAATTATCTCCGCGAGCTCATCAAGCTACAAGCAGAGGCCCTCCGTTACTCGAGAGGGACTTAGTTTACACTCGCTTAAGAGTTATCTCCCCGAGCTCATCAAGCTACAAGCGGAGGCCCTCCATCACTCGAGAGGGACTTAGTTTATACTCTCGTAAGAGTTATCTCCACGAGCTCATCAAGCTACAAGCGAATGCACCACTTTGATTCAAAAAAAAAGGTGAAAACTCGCTTAAGAGTTATCTCCACGAGCTCATCAAGCTACAAGCGAATGCACCATTTAAGAGTTATCTCCACGAGCTCATCAAGCTACAAGCGAAGGCCCTCCGTCACTCGAGAGGGACTTAGTTTATACTCGCTTAAGAGTTATCTCCGCGAGCTCATCAAGCTACAAGCGGAGGCCCTCCGTCACTCGAGAGGGACATAGTTTATACTCGCTTGAGAGTTATCTCCGCGAGCTCAACAAGCTACAAGCGGAGGCCCTCCGTCACTCGAGAGGGACTTAGTTTATACTCGCTTAAGAGTTATCTCCGCGAGCTCATCAAGCTACAAGCGGAGGCCCTCCGACACTCGAGAGGGACTTGGTTTATACTCAATTAAGAGTTATCTCCGCGAGCTCATCAAGCTACAAACGGAGGCCCTCTGTCACTCGAGAGGGACTTAGTTTATACTCATTTAAGAGTTATCTCCGCGTGCTCATCAAGCTACAAGGGGAGGCCCTCCGTCACACGAGAGGGACTTAGTTTATACTCGCGTAAGAGTTATCTCCACGAGCTCATCAAGCTATAAGCGAAGGCCCTCCGTCACTCGAGAGGGACTTAGTTTATACTCGCTTAAGAGTTATCTCCGCGAGCTCATCAAGCTACAAGCGGAGGCCCTCCGTCACTCGAGAGGGACTTAGTTTATACTCGCTTGAGAGTTATCTCCGCGAGCTCAACAAGCTACAAGCGGAGGCCCTCCGTCACTCGAGAGGGACTTAGTTTATACTCGCTTAAGAGTTATCTCCGCGAGCTCATCAAGCTACAAGTGGAGGCCCTCCGTCACTCGAGAGGGACTTGGTTTATACTCAATTAAGAGTTATCTCCGCGAGCTCATCAAGCTACAAACGGATGCCCTCCGTCACTCGAGAGGGACTTAGTTTATACTCATTTAAGAGTTATCTCCGCGAGCTCATCAAGCTACAAGCGGAGGCCCTCTGTCACTCGAGAGGGACTTAGTTTATACTCGCTTAAGAGTTATCTCCGCGAGCTCATCAAGCTACAAGCGGAGGCCCTCTGTCACTCGAGAGGGACTTAGTTTATACTCGCTTGAGAGTTATCTCCGCGAGCTCATCAAGCTACAAGTGGAGGCCCTCCGTCACTTGAGAGGGACTTAGTTTGTACTCGCTTAAGAATTATCTCCGCGAGCTCATCAAGCTACAAGCAGAGGCTCTCCGTTACTCGAGAGGGACTTAGTTTATACTCGCTTAAGAGTTATCTCCCCGAGCTCATCAAGCTACAGGCGGAGGCCCTCCGTCACTCGAGAGGGACTTAGTTTATACTCGCGTAAGAGTTATCTCCACGAGCTCATCAAGCTACAAGCGAAGGCCCTCCGTCACTCGAGAGGGACTTAGTTTATACTCTCTTAAGAGTTATCTCCACGAGCTCATCAAGCTACAAGCGGAGGCCCTCCGTCACTCGAGAGGGACTTAGTTTATACTCGCGTAAGAGTTATCTCCACGAGCTCATCAAGCTACAAGCGAAGGCCCTCCGTCACTCAAGAGGGACTTAGTTTATACTCGATTGAGAGTTATCTCCGCGAGCTCAACAAGCTACAAGCGGAGGCCCTCCGTCACTCGAGAGGGACTTAGTTTATACTCGCTTAAGAGTTATCTCCGCGAGCTCATCAAGCTACAAGTGGAGGCCCTCCGTCACTCGAGAGGAATTTGGTTTATACTCAATTAAGAGTTATCTCCGCGAGCTCATCAAGCTACAAACGGATGCCCTCCGTCACTCGAGAGGGACTTAGTTTATACTCATTTAAGAGTTATCTCCGCGAGCTCATCAAGCTACAAGCGGAGGCCCTCTGTCACTCGAGAAGGACTTAGTTTATACTCGCTTGAGAGTTATTTCCGCGAGCTCATCAAACTACAAGTGGAGGCCCTCCGTCACTCGAGAGAGACTTAGTTTGTACTCGCTTAAGAATTATCTCCGCGAGCTTATCAAGCTACAAGCAGAGGCCCTCCGTTACTCGAGAGGGACTTAGTTTACACTCGCTTAAGAGTTATCTCCCCGAGCTCATCAAGCTACAAGCGGAGGCCCTCCGTCACTCGAGAGGGACTTAGTTTATACTCGCTTGAGAGTTATCTCCGCGAGCTCAACAAGCTACAAGCGGAGGCCCTCCGTCACTCGAGAGGGACTTAGTTTATACTCGCTTAAGAGTTATCTCCGCGAGCTCATCAAGCTACAAGTGGAGGCCCTCCGTCACTTGAGAGGGACTTGGTTTATACTCAATTAAGAGTTATCTCCGCGAGCTCATCAAGCTACAAACGGATGCCCTCCATCACTCGAGAGGGACTTAGTTTATACTCATTTAAGAGTTATCTCCGCGAGCTCATCAAGCTACAAGCGGAGGCCCTCTGTCACTCGAGAAGGACTTAGTTTATTCTCGCTTGAGAGTTATTTACGCGAGCTCATCAAGCTACAAGTGGATGCCCTCCGTCACTCGAGAGGGACTTAGTTTGTACTCGCTTAAGAATTATCTCCGCGAGCTTATCAAGCTACAAGCAGAGGCCCTCCGTTACTCGAGAGGGACTTAGTTTACACTCGCTTAAGAGTTATCTCCCCGAGCTCATCAAGCTACAAGCGGAGGCCCTCCATCACTCGAGAGGGACTTAGTTTATACTCTCGTAAGAGTTATCTCCACGAGCTCATCAAGCTACAAGCGAATGCACCACTTTGATTCAAAAAAAAAGGTGAAAACTCACTTAAGAGTTATCTCCACGAGTTCATCAAGCTACAAGCGAATGCACCATTTAAGAGTTATCTCCACGAGCTCATCAAGCTACAAGCGAAGGCCCTCCGTCACTCGAGAGGGACTTAGTTTATACTCGCGAAAAAGTTATCTCCACGAGCTCATCAAGCTATAAACGAAGGCCCTCCGTCACTCGAGAGGGACTTAGTTTATACTCGCTTAAGAATTATCTCCGCGAGCTCATCAAGCTACAAGCGGATGCCCTCCGTCACTCGAGAGGGACTTAGTTTATACTCATTTAAGAGTTATCTCCGCGAGCTCATCAAGCTACAAGCGGAGGCCCTCTGTCACTCGAGAGGGACTTAGTTTATACTCGCTTAAGAGTTATCTCCGCGAGCTCATCAAGCTACAAGCGGAGGCCCTCCGTCACTCGAGAGGGACTTAGTTTATACTCGCTTGAGAGTTATCTCCGCGAGCTCAACAAGCTACAAGCGGAGGCCCTCCGTCACTCGAGAGGGACTTAGTTTATACTCGCTTAAGAGTTATCTCCGCGAGCTCATCAAGCTACAAGCGGAGGCCCTCCGTCACTCGAGAGGGACTTGGTTTATACTCAATTAAGAGTTATCTCCGCGAGCTCATCAAGCTACAAACGGAGACCCTCCGTCACTCGAGAGGGACTTAGTTTATACTCATTTAAGAGTTATCTCCGCGTGCTCATCAAGCTACAAGGGGAGGCCCTCCGTCACTCGAGAGGGACTTAGTTTATACTCGCGTAAGAGTTATCTCCACGAGCTCATCAAGCTACAAGCGAAGGCCCTCCGTCACTCGAGAGGGACTTAGTTTATACTCGCTTAAGAGTTATCTCCGCGAGCTCATCAAGCTACAAGCGGAGGCCCTCCGTCACTCGAGAGGGACTTAGTTTATACTCGCTTGAGAGTTATCTCCGCGAGCTCAACAAGCTACAAGCGGAGGCCCTCCGTCACTCGAGAGGGACTTAGTTTATACTCGCTTAAGAGTTATCTCCGCGAGCTCATCAAGCTACAAGTGGAGGCCCTCCGTCACTCGAGAGGGACTTGGTTTATACTCAATTAAGAGTTATCTCCGCGAGCTCATCAAGCTACAAACGGATGCCCTCCGTCACTCCAGAGGGACTTAGTTTATACTCATTTAAGAGTTATCTCCGCGAGCTCATCAAGCTACAAGCGGAGGCCCTCTGTCACTCGAGAGGGACTTAGTTTATACTCGCTTAAGAGTTATCTCCGCGAGCTCATCAAGCTACAAGCGGAGGCCCTCTGTCACTCGAGAGGGACTTAGTTTATACTCGCTTGAGAGTTATTTCCGCGAGCTCATCAAGCTACAAGTGGAGGCCCTCCGTCACTCGAGAGGGACTTAGTTTGTACTCGCTTAAGAATTATCTCCGCGAGCTCATCAAGCTACAAGCAGAGGCTCTCCGTTACTCGAGAGGGACTTAGTTTATACTCGCTTAAGAGTTATCTCCCCGAGCTCATCAAGCTACAAGCGGAGGCCCTCCGTCACTCGAGAGGGACTTAGTTTATACTCGCGTAAGAGTTATCTCCACGAGCTCATCAAGCTACAAGCGAAGGCCCTCCGTCACTCAAGAGGGACTTAGTTTATACTCTCTTAAGAGTTATCTCCGCGAGCTCATCAAGCTACAAGCGGAGGCCCTCCGTCACTCGAGAGGGACTTAGTTTATACTCGCTTGAGAGTTATCTCCGCGAGCTCAACAAGCTACAAGCGGAGGCCCTCCGTCACTCGAGAGGGACTTAGTTTATACTCGCTTAAGAGTTATCTCCGCGAGCTCATCAAGCTACAAGTGGAGGCCCTCCGTCACTCGAGAGGGACTTGGTTTATACTCAATTAAGAGTTATCTCCGCGAGCTCATCAAGCTACAAACGGATGCCCTCCGTCACTCGAGAGGGACTTAGTTTATACTCATTTAAGAGTTATCTCCGCGAGCTCATCAAGCTACAAGCGGAGGCCCTCTGTCACTCGAGAAGGACTTAGTTTATACTCGCTTGAGAGTTATTTCCGCGAGCTCATCAAGCTACAAGTGGAGGCCCTCCGTCACTCGAGAGGGACTTAGTTTGTACTCGCTTAAGAATTATCTCCGCGAGCTCATCAAGCTACAAGCAGAGGCCCTCCGTTACTCGAGAGGGACTTAGTTTACACTCGCTTAAGAGTTATCTCCCCGAGCTCATCAAGCTACAAGCGGAGGCCCTCCATCACTCGAGAGGGACTTAGTTTATACTCTCGTAAGAGTTATCTCCACGAGCTCATCAAGCTACAAGCGAATGCACCACTTTGATTCAAAAAAAAAGGTGAAAACTCGCTTAAGAGTTATCTCCACGAGCTCATCAAGCTACAAGCGAATGCACCATTTAAGAGTTATCTCCACGAGCTCATCAAGCTACAAGCGAAGGCCCTCCGTCACTCGAGAGGGACTTAGTTTATACTCGCTTAAGAGTTATCTCCGCGAGCTCATCAAGCTACAAGCGGAGGCCCTCCGTCACTCGAGAGGGACTTAGTTTATACTCGCTTGAGAGTTATCACCGCGAGCTCAATAAGCTACAAGCGGAGGCCCTCCGTCACTCGAGAGGGACTTAGTTTATACTCGCTTCAGAGTTATCTCCGCGAGCTCATCAAGCTACAAGCGGAGGCCCTCCGTCACTCGAGAGGGACTTGGTTTATACTCAATTAAGAGTTATCTCCGCGAGCTCATCAAGCTACAAACGGAGACCCTCCGTCACTCGAGAGGGACTTAGTTTATACTCATTTAAGAGTTATCTCCGCGTGCTCATCAAGCTACAAGGGGAGGCCCTCCGTCACTCGAGAGGGACTTAGTTTATACTCATTTAAGAGTTATCTCCGCGAGCTCATCAAGCTACAAGCGGAGGCCCTCCGTCACTCGAAAGGGACTTAGTTTATACTGGCTTAAGAGTTATCTCCCCGAGCTCATCAAGCTACAAGCGGAGGCCCTCCGTCACTCGAGAGGGACTCAGTTTATACTCGCATAAGAGTTATCTCCGCGAGCTGATCAAGCTACAAGGGGAGGCCCTCCGTCACTCGAGAGGGACTTAGTTTATACTCGCTTTAGAGTTATCTCCGCGAGCTCATCAAGCTACAAGTGTAGGCCCTCCGTCACTCGAGAGGGACTTAGTTTGTACTCGCTTAAGAATTATCTTCGCGAGCTCATCAAGTTACAAGCGGAGGCCCTCCGTCACTCGAGAAGGACTTCGTTTATACTCGCTTAAGAGTTATCTCCGCGAGCTCATCAAGCTACAAGCAAAGGCCCTCCGTCACTCGAGAGGGACTTAGTTTATACTCGCTTAAGAGTTATCTCCCCGAGCTCATCAAGCTACAAGCGGAGGCTCTCCGTCACTCGAGAGGGACTTAGTTTATACTCGCTTAAGAGTTATCTCCCCGAGCTCATCATGCAACAAGCGGAGGCCCTCCGTCACTCGAGAGGGACTTAGTTTATACTCGCTTAAGAGTTATCTTCGCGAGCTCATCAAGCTACAAGCGGAGGCCCTTCGTCACTCGAGAGGAACTTCGTTTATACTCGCTTAAGAGTTATCTCCCCGAGCTCATCAAGCTACAGGCGGAGGCCCTCCGTCACTCGAGAGGGACTTAGTTTATACTCGCGTAAGAGTTATCTCCGTGAGCTCATCAAGCGACAAGCGAAGGCCCTCCGTCACTCGAGAGGGACTTAGTTTATACTCGCTTAAGAGGTATCTCCCCGAGCTCATCAAGCTACAAGCGGAGGCCCTCCGTCACTCGAGAGGGACTTAGTTTATACTCGCTTAAGAGTTATCTCCCCGAGCTCATCAAGCTACAAGCGGAGGCCCTCCAACACTCGAGAGGGACTTAGTTTATACTCGCGAAAAAGTTATCTCCACGAGCTCATCAAGCTACAAACGAAGGCCCTCCGTCACTCGAGAGGGACTTAGTTTATACTCGCTTAAGAATTATCTCCGCGAGCTCATCAAGCTACAAGCGGAGGCCCTCCGTCACTCGAGAGGGACTTAGTTTATACTCGCTTAAGAGTTATCTCTGCGAGCTCATCAAGCTACAAGCGGAGGCCCTCCCTCACTCGAGAGGGACTTGTTTTATACTCAATTAAGTGTTATCTCCGCGAGCTCATCAAGCTACAAACGGAGGCCCTCCGTCACTCGAGAGGGACTTAGTTTATACTCGCTTGAGAGTTATTTCCGCGAGCTCATCAAGCTACAAGTGGAGGCCCTCCGTCACTCGAGAGGGACTTAGTTTATACTCGCTTAAGAGTTATCTCCCCGAGCTCATCAAGCTACAATCAGAGGCCCTCCGTCACTCGAGAGGGAGTCAGTTTATACTCGCTTACGAGTTATCTCCGCGAGCTCATCAAGCTACAAGGGGAGGCCCTCCGTCACTCGAGAGGGACTTAGTTTATACTCGCTTTAGAGTTATCTCCGCGAGCTCATCAAGCTACAAGTGTAGGCCCTCCGTCACTCGAGAGGGACTTAGTTTGTACTCGCTTAAGAATTATCTTCGCGAGCTCATCAAGTTACAAGCGGAGGCCCTCCGTCACTCGAGAAGGACTTCGTTTATACTCGCTTAAGAGTTATCTCCGCGAGCTCATCAAGCTACAAGCAAAGGCCCTCCGTCACTCGAGAGGGACTTAGTTTATACTCGCTTAAGAGTTATCTCCCCGAGCTCATCAAGCTACAAGCGGAGGCTCTCCGTCACTCGAGAGGGACTTAGTTTATACTCGCTTAAGAGTTATCTCCCCGAGCTCATCATGCAACAAGCGGAGGCCCTCCGTCACTCGAGAGGGACTTAGTTTATACTCGCTTAAGAGTTATCTTCGCGAGCTCATCAAGCTACAAGCGGAGGCCCTTCGTCACTCGAGAGGAACTTCGTTTATACTCGCTTAAGAGTTATCTCCCCGAGCTCATCAAGCTACAGGCGGAGGCCCTCCGTCACTCGAGAGGGACTTAGTTTATACTCGCGTAAGAGTTATCTCCGTGAGCTCATCAAGCGACAAGCGAAGGCCCTCCGTCACTCGAGAGGGACTTAGTTTATACTCGCTTAAGAGGTATCTCCCCGAGCTCATCAAGCTACAAGCGGAGGCCCTCCGTCACTCGAGAGGGACTTAGTTTATACTCGCTTAAGAGTTATCTCCCCGAGCTCATCAAGCTACAAGCGGAGGCCCTCCAACACTCGAGAGGGACTTAGTTTATACTCGCGAAAAAGTTATCTCCACGAGCTCATCAAGCTACAAACGAAGGCCCTCCGTCACTCGAGAGGGACTTAGTTTATACTCGCTTAAGAATTATCTCCGCGTGCTCATCAAGCTACAAGCGGAGGCCCTCCGTCACTCGAGAGGGACTTAGTTTATACTCGCTTAAGAGTTCTCTCTGCGAGCTCATCAAGCTACAAGCGGAGGCCCTCCCTCACTCGAGAGGGACTTGTTTTATACTCAATTAAGTGTTATCTCCGCGAGCTCATCAAGCTACAAACGGAGGCCCTCCGTCACTCGAGAGGGACTTAGTTTATACTCGCTTGAGAGTTATTTCCGCGAGCTCATCAAGCTACAAGTGGAGGCCCTCCGTCACTCGAGAGGGACTTAGTTTATACTCGCTTAAGAGTTATCTCCCCGAGCTCATCAAGCTACAATCAGAGGCCCTCCGTCACTCGAGAGGGAGTCAGTTTATACTCGCTTACGAGTTATCTCCGCGAGCTCATCAAGCTACAAGTGGAGGCCCTCCGTCACTCGAGAGGGACTTGCTTTATACTCGCTTAAGAGTTATCTCCGCGAGCTCATCAAGCTACAAGTGGAGGCCCTCCGTCACTCGAGAGGGACTTAGTTTGTACTCGCTTAAGAATTATCTCCGCGAGCTCATCAAGCTACAAGCGGAAGCCCTCCATCACTCGAGAGGGCTTGGTTTATACTCAATTAAGAGTTATCTCCGCGAGCTCATCAAGCTACAAACGGAGGCCCTCCGTCACTCGAGAGGGACTTAGTCTATACTCATTTAAGAGTTATCTCCGCGTGCTCATCAAGCTACAAGGGGAGGCCCTCCGTCACTCGAGAGGGACTTAGTTTATACTCGCTTAAGAGTTATCTCCGCGAGCTCATCAAGCTACAAGGGGAGGCCCTCCGTCACTCGAGAGGGACTTAGTTTATACTCGTTTTAGAGTTATCTCCGCGAGCTCATCAAGCTACAAGTGGAGGCCCTCCGTCACTCGAGAGGGACTTAGTTTGTACTCGCTTAAGAATTATCTTCGCGAGCTCATCAAGTTACAAGCGGAGGCCCTCCGTCACTCGAGAAGGACTTCGTTTATACTCGCTTAAGAGTTATCTCCGCGAGCTCATCAAGCTACAAGCAAAGGCCCTCCGTCACTCGAGAGGGACTTAGTTTATACTCGCTTAAGAGTTATCTCCCCGAGCTCATCAAGCTACAAGCGGAGGCTCTCCGTCACTCGAGAGGGACTTAGTTTATACTCGCTTAAGAGTTATCTCCCCGAGCTCATCATGCTACAAGCGGAGGCCCTCCGTCACTCGAGATGGACTTAGTTTATACTCGCTTAAGAGTTATCTTCGCGAGCTCATCAAGCTACAAGCGGAGGCCCTTCGTCACTCGAGAGGAACTTCGTTTATACTCGCTTAAGAGTTATCTCCCCGAGCTCATCAAGCTACAGGCGGAGGCCCTCCGTCACTCGAGAGGGACTTAGTTTATACTCGCGTAAGAGTTATCTCCGTGAGCTCATCAAGCGACAAGCGAAGGCCCTCCGTCACTCGAGAGGGACTTAGTTTATACTCGCTTGAGAGTTATTTCCGCGAGCTCATCAAGCTACAAGTGGAGGCCCTCCGTCACTCGAGAGGGACTTAGTTTATACTCGCTTAAGAGTTATCTCCCCGAGCTCATCAAGCTACAAGCGGAGGCCCTCCATCACTCGAGAGGGACTTAGTTTATACTCGCGTAAAAGTTATCTCCACGAGCTCATCAAGCTACAAGCGAAGGCCCTCCGTCACTCGAGAGGGACTTTGTTTATACTTGCTTAAGAATTATCTCCGCGAGCTCATCAAGCTACAAGCGGAGGCCCTCCGTCACTCGAGAGGGACTTAGTTTATACTCGCTTAAGAGTTATCTCCGCGAGCTCATCAAGCTACAAGCGGAGGCCCTCCATCACTCGAGAGGGACTTGGTTTATACTCAATTAAGAGTTATCTCCGCGAGCTCATCAAGCTACAAGCGGAGGCCCTCCGTCACTCGAGAGGGACTTAGTTTATACTCGCTTAAGAGTTATCTCCACGAGCTCATCAAGCTACAAGCGGAGGCCCTCCATCACTCGAGAGGGACTTAGTTTATACTCATTTAAGAGTTATCTCCGCGTGCTCATCAAGCTACAAGGGGAGGCCCTCCGTCACTCGAGAGGGACTTAGTTTATACTCGCTTAAGAGTTATCTCCCCGAGCTCATCAAGCTACAAGCGGAGGCCCTCCGTCACTCGAGAGGGACTTAGTTTATACTCGCTTAAGAATTATCTTCGCGACCTCATCAAGCTACAAGCGGAAGCCCTCCTTCACTCGAGAGGGACTTAGTTTATACTCGCTTAAGAGTTATCTCCGCGAGCTCATCAAGCTACAAGCGGAGGCCCTCCGTCACTCGAGAGGGACTTGGTTTATACTCAATTAAGAGTTATCTCCGCGAGCTCATCAAGCTACAAGCGGAGGCCCTCCGTCACTCGAGAGGGACTTAGTTTATACTCGCGTAAGAGTTATCTCCGCGAGCTCATCAAGCGACAAGCGAAGGCCCTCCGTCACTCGAGAGGGACTTAGTTTATACTCGCTTAAGAGTTATCTCCCCGAGCTCATCAAGCGACAAGCGAAGGCCCTCCGTCACTCGAGAGGGACTTAGTTTATACTCGCTTGAGAGTTATTTCCGCGAGCTCATCAAGCTACAAGCGGAGGCCCTCCGTCACTCGAGAGGGACTTAGTTTATACTCAATTAAGAGTTATCTCCGCGAGCTCATCAAGCTACAAGAGGAGGCCTTCCGTCACTCGAGAGGGACTTGGTTTTTACTCAATTAAGAGTTATCTCTGTGAGCTCATCAAGCTACAAACGGAGGCCCTCCGTCACTCGAGAGGGACTTAGTTTATTCTCATTTAAGAGTTATCTCCGCGTGCTCATCAAGCTACAAGGGGAGGCCCTCAGTCACTCGAGAGGGACTTAGTTTATACTCGCTTAAGAGTTATCTCCGCGAGCTCATCAAGCTACAAGCGGAGGCCCTCCGTCACTCGAGAGGGACTTGGTTTATACTCAATTAAGAGTTATCTCCACGAGCTCATCAAGCTACAAGCGAAGGCCCTCCGTCACTCGAGAGGGACTTAGTTTATACTCGCTTGAGAGTTATTTCAGCGAGCTCATCAAGCTACAAGTGGAGGCCCTCCGTCACTCGAGAAGGACTTAGTTTATACTCTCTTAAGAGTTATCTCCCCGAGCTCATCATGCTACAAGCGGAGGCCCTCCATCACTCGAGAGGGACATAGTTTATACTCGCGTAAAAGTTATCTCCACGAGCTCATCAAGCTACAAGCGAAGGCCCTCCGTCACTCGAGAGGGACTTTGTTTATACTCGCTTAAGAATTATCTCCGCGAGCTCATCAAGCTACAAGCGGAGGCCCACCGTCACTCGAGAGGGACTTAGTTTATACTCGCTTAAGAGTTATCTCCGCGAGCTCATCAAGCTACAAGCGGAGGCCCTCCATCACTCGAGAGGGACTTGGTTTATACTCAATTAAGAGTTATCTCCGCGAGCTCATCAAGCTACAAACGGAGGCCCTCCGTCACTCGAGAGGGATTTTAGTTTATACTCATTTAAGAGTTATCTCCGCGTGCTCATCAAGCTACAAGGGGAGGCCCTCCGTCACTCGAGAGGGACTTAGTTGATACTCGCTTAAGAGTTATCTCCCCGAGCTCATCAGGCTACAAGCGGAGGCCCTCCGTCACTCGAGAGGGACTTAGTTTATACTCGCTTAAGAATTATCTTCGCGACCTCATCAAGCTACAAGCGGAGGCCCTCCTTCACTCGAGAGGGACTTAGTTTATACTCAATTAAGAGTTATCTCCACGACCTCATCAAGCTACAAGCGGAGGCCCTCCGTCACTCGAGAGGGACTTAGTTTATACTCGCTTAAGAGTTATCTCCGCGAGCTCATCAAGCTACAAGCGGAGGCCCTCCGTCACTCGAGAGGGACTTAGTTTATACTCGCGTAAGAGTTATCTCCGCGAGCTCATCAAGCGACAAGCGAAGGCCCTCCGTCACTCGAGAGGGACTTAGTTTATACTCGCTTAAGAGTTATCTCCCCGAGCTCATCAAGCGACAAGCGAAGGCCCTCCGTCACTCGAGAGGGACTTAGTTTATACTCGCTTGAGAGTTATTTCCGCGAACTCATCAAGCTACAAGCGGAGGCCCTCCGTCACTCGAGAGGGACTTAGTTTATACTCAATTAAGAGTTATCTCCGCGAGCTCATCAAGCTACAAGCGGAGGCCTTCCGTCACTCGAGAGGGACTTGGTTTTTACTCAATTAAGAGTTATCTCTGCGAGCTCATCAAGCTACAAACGGAGGCCCTCCGTCACTCGAGAGGGACTTAGTTTATTCTCATTTAAGAGTTATCTCCGCGTGCTCATCAAGCTACAAGGGGAGGCCCTCCGTCACTCGAGAGGGACTTAGTTTATACTCGCTTAAGAGTTATCTCCGCGAGCTCATCAAGCTACAAGCGGAGGCCCTCCGTCACTCGAGAGGGACTTGGTTTATACTCAATTAAGAGTTATCTCCACGAGCTCATCAAGCTACAAGCGAAGGCCCTCCGTCACTCGAGAGGGACTTAGTTTATACTCGCTTGAGAGTTATTTCAGCGAGCTCATCAAGCTACAAGTGGAGGCCCTCCGTCACTCGAGAAGGACTTAGTTTATACTCTCTTAAGAGTTATCTCCCCGAGCTCATCATGCTACAAGCGGAGGCCCTCCATCACTCGAGAGGGACATAGTTTATACTCGCGTAAAAGTTATCTCCACGAGCTCATCAAGCTACAAGCGAAGGCCCTCCGTCACTCGAGAGGGACTTTGTTTATACTCGCTTAAGAATTATCTCCGCGAGCTCATCAAGCTACAAGCGGAGGCCCTCCGTCACTCGAGAGGGACTTAGTTTATACTCGCTTAAGAGTTATCTCCGCGAGCTCATCAAGCTACAAGCGGAGGCCCTCCATCACTCGAGAGGGACTTGGTTTATACTCAATTAAGAGTTATCTCCGCGAGCTCATCAAGCTACAAACGGAGGCCCTCCGTCACTCGAGAGGGATTTTAGTTTATACTCATTTAAGAGTTATCTCCGCGTGCTCATCAAGCTACAAGGGGAGGCCCTCCGTCACTCGAGAGGGACTTAGTTGATACTCGCTTAAGAGTTATCTCCCCGAGCTCATCAGGCTACAAGCGGAGGCCCTCCGTCACTCGAGAGGGACTTAGTTTATACTCGCTTAAGAATTATCTTCGCGACCTCATCAAGCTACAAGCGGAGGCCCTCCTTCACTCGAGAGGGACTTAGTTTATACTCAATTAAGAGTTATCTCCGCGACCTCATCAAGCTACAAGCGGAGGCCCTCCGTCACTCGAGAGGGACTTAGTTTATACTCGCTTAAGAGTTATCTCCGCGAGCTCATCAACCTACAAGCGGAGGCCCTCCGTCACTCGAGAGGGACTTTGTTTATACTCGCGTAAGAGTTATCTCCGCGAGCTCATCAAGCGACAAGCGAAGGCCCTCCGTCACTCGAGAGGGACTTAGTTTATACTCGCTTAAGAGTTATCTCCCCGAGCTCATCAAGCTACAAGCGGAGGCCCTCCGTCACTCGAGAGGGACTTAGTTTATACTCGCTTAAGAATTATCTCCGCGAGCTCATCAAGCTACAAGCGGAGGCCCTCCGTCACTCGAGAGGGACTTAGTTTATACTCGCTTAAGAATTATCTCCGCGAGCTCACCAAGCTACAAGCGAAGGCCCTCCGTCACTCGAGAGAGACTTGGTTTATACTCAATTAAGAGTTATCTCCGCGAGCTCATCAAACTACAAACGGAGGCCCTCCGTCACTCGAGAGGGACTTAGTTTATACTCAATTAAGAGTTATCTCCGCGAGCTCATCAAGCTAGAAGCGGAGGCCCTCCGTCACTCGAGAGGGACTTAGTTTTTACTCAATTAAGAGTTATCTCCGCGAGCTCATCAAGCTACAAGCGGAGGCCCTCCGTCACTCGAGAGGGACTTAGTTTATACTCGCTTAAGAGTTATCTCCGCGAGCTCATCAAGCTACAAGCGGAGGCCTTCTGTCACTCGAGAGGGACTTAGTTTATACTCGCTTAAGAGTTATCTCCGCGAGCTCATCAAGCTACAAGCGGAGGCCTTCTGTCACTCGAGAGGGACTTTGTTTATACTCGCTTGAGAGTTATTTCCGCGAGCTCATCAAGCTACAAGTGGAGGCCCTCCGTCACTCGAGAGGGACTTAGTTTATACTCGCTTAAGAGTTATCTCCCCGAGCTCATCAAGCTACAAGCGGAGGCCCTCCGTCACTCGAGAGGGAGTCAGTTTATACTCGCTTAAGAGTTATCTCCGCGAGCTCATCAAGCTACAAGGGGAGGCCCTCCGTCACTTGAGAGGGACTTACTTTATACTCGCTTAAGAGTTATCTCCGCGAGCTCATCAAGCTACAAGTGGAGGCCCTCTGTCACTCGAGAGGGACTTAGTTTGTACTCGCTTAAGAATTATCTCCGCGAGCTCGTCAAGCTACAAGCGGAGGCCCTCCATCACTCGAGAAAGACTTAGTTTATACTCGCTTAAGAGTTATCTCCCCGAGCTCATCAAGATACAAGCGGAGGCCCTCCGTCACTCGAGAGGGACTCAGTTTATACTCGCTTAAGAGTTATTTCCGCGAGCTCATCAAGCTACAAGGGGAGGCCCTCCGTCACTCGAGAGGGACTTAGTTTATACTCGCTTAAGAGTTATCTCCCCGAGCTCCTCAAGCTACAGGCGGAGGCCCTCCGTCACTCGAGAGGGACTTAGTTTATACTCGCTTAAAATTTATCTTCGCGAGCTCATCAAGCTACAAGGGGAGACCCTCCATCACTCGAGAGGGACTTAATTTATACTCGCTTAAGAGTTATCTCCGCGAGCTCATCAAGCTACAAGCGGAGGCCCTCCGTCACTCGAGAGGGACTTAGTTTAAACTCAATTAAGAGTTATCTCCGCGAGCTCATAAAGCGACAAGCGGAGGCCCTCCGTCACTCGAGAGGGACTTAGTTTATACTCATTTAAGAGTTTTCTCCGCGAGCTCATCAAGTTACAAGCGGAGGCCCTCCGTCACTCGAGAGGGACTTAGTTTATACTCGCTTGAGAGTTATTTACGCAAGCTCATCAAGCTACAAGTGTAGGCCCTCCGTCACTCAAGAGGGACTTAGTTTGTACTCGCTTAAGAATTATCTCTGCGAGCTCATCAAGCTACAAGTGGAGGCCCTCCGTCACTCGAGAGGGACTTAGTTTCTACTCGCTTAAGAATTATCTCCCCGAGCTCATCAAGATACAAGCGGAGGCCCTCCGTCACTCGAGAGGGACTCAGTTTATACTCGCTTAAGAGTTATCTCCGCGAGCTCATCAAGCTACAAGGGGAGGCCCTCCGTCACTCGAGAGGGACTTAGTTTATACTCGCTTAAGAGTTATCTCCGCGAGCTCATCAAGCTACAAGGGGAGGCCCTCCGTCACTCGAGAGGGACTTAGTTTGTACTCGCTTATGAATTATCTCCGCGAGCTCATCAAGCTACAAGCGAAGGCCCTCCGTCACTCGAGAGGGACTCAGTTTATACTCGCTTAAGTGTTATCTCCGCGAGCTCATCAAGCTACAAGTGGAGGCCCTCCGTCACTCGAGAGGGACTTAGTTTGTACTCGCTTAAGAATTATGAGAGGCCCTCCGTCACTCGAGAGGGACTTAGTTTGTACTCGCTTAAGAATTATCTTCGCGAGCTCATCAAGCTACAAGCGGAGGCCCTTCGTCACTCGAGAGGGACATCGTTTATACTCGCTTAAGAGTTATCTCCCCGAGCTCATCAAGCTACAAGCGGAGGCCCTCCGTCACTCGAGAGGGACTTAGTTTATACTCGCGTAAGAGTTATCTCCGCGAGCTCATCAAGCGACAAGCGAAGGCCCTCCGTCACTCAAGAGGGATTTAGTTTGTACTCGCTTAAGAGTTATCTCCCCGAGCACATCAAGCTACAAGCGAAGGCCCTCCGTCACTCGAGAGGGACTTAGTTTATACTCGCTTAAGAGTTATCTCCCCGAGCTCATCAAGCTACAAGCGGAGGCCCTCCATCACTCGAGAGGGACTTAGTTTATACTCGCGTAAAAGTTATCTGCACGAGCTCATCAAGCTACAAGCGAAGGCCCTCCGTCACTCGAGAGGGACTTAGTTTACACTCGCTTAAGAGTTATCTCCGCGAGCTCATCAAGCTACAAGTGGAGGCCCTCCGTCACTCGAGAGGGACTTAGTTTATACTCGCTTAAGAGTTATCTCCGCGAGCTCATCAAGCTACAAGAGGAGGCCCTCCGTCACTCGAGAGGGACTTAGTTTATACTCGCGTAAAAGTTATCTCCACGAGCTCATCAAGCTACAAGCGAAGGCCCTCCGTCACTCGAGAGGGACTTAGTTTATACTCGCTTAAGAATTATCTCCGCGAGCTCATCAAGCTACAAGCGGAGGCCCTCCGTCACTCGAGAGGGACTTAGTTTATACTGGCTTAAGAGTTATCTCCGCGAGCTCATCAAGCTACAAGCGGAGGCCCTCCGTCACTCGAGAGGGACTTGGTTTATACTCAATTAAGAGTTATCTCCGCGAGCTCATCAAGCTACAAACGGAGGCCCTCCGTCACTCGAGAGGGACTTAGTTTATACTCAATTAAGAGTTATCTCCGCGAGTTCATCAAGCTACAAGCGGCGGCCCTCCGTCACTCGAGAGGGACTTGGTTTTTACTCAATTAAGAGTTATCTCCGCGAGCTCATCAAGCTACAAGCGGAGGCCCTCCGTCACTCGAGAGGGACTTAGTATATACTCGCTTAAGAGTTATCTCCGCGAGCTCATCAAGCTACAAGTGGAGGCCCTGCGTCACTCGAGAGGGACTTAGTTTATACTCGCGTAAAAGTTATCTCCACGAGCTCATCAAGCTACAAGCGAAGGCCCTCCGTCACTCGAGAGGGACTTAGTTTATACTCGCTTAAGAATTATCTCCGCGAGCTCATCAAGCTACAAGCGGAGGCCCTCCGTTACTCGAGAGGGACTTAGTTTATACTGGCTTAAGAGTTATCTCCGCGAGCTCATCAAGCTACAAGCGGAGGCCCTCCGTCACTCGAGAGGGACTTGGTTTATACTCAATTAAGAGTTATCTCCGCGAGCTCATCAAGCTACAAACGGAGGCCCTCCGTCACTCGAGAGGGACTTAGTTTATACTCAATTAAGAGTTATCTCCGCGAGTTCATCAAGCTACAAGCGGCGGCCCTCCGTCACTCGAGAGGGACTTGGTTTTTACTCAATTAAGAGTTATCTCCGCGAGCTCATCAAGCTACAAGCGGAGGCCCTCCGTCACTCGAGAGGGACTTTGTATATACTCGCTTAAGAGTTATCTCCGCGAGCTCATCAAGCTACAAGCGAAGGCCCTCTGTCACTCGAGAGGGACTTAGTTTATACTCGCTTGAGAGTTATTTCCGCGAGCTCATCAAGCTACAAGTGGAGGCCCTCCGTCACTCGAGAGGGACTTAGTTTATACTCGCTTAAGAGTTATCTCCCCGAGCTCATCAAGCTACAAGCGGAGGCCCTCCGTCACTCGAGAGGGAGTCAATTTATACTCGCTTAAGAGTTATCTCCGCGAGCTCATCAAGCTACAAGGGGAGGCCCTCTGTCACTCGAGGGGGACTTACTTTATACTCGCTTAAGAGTTATCTCCGCGAGCTCATCAAGCTACAAGTGGAGGCCCTCCGTCACTCGAGAGGGACTTAATTTGTACTCGCTTAAGAATTATCTCCGCGAGCTCATCAAGCTACAAGCGGAGGCCCTCCATCACTCGAGAAAGACTTAGTTTATACTCGCTTAAGAGTTATCTCCCCGAGCTCATCAAGATACAAGGGGAGGCCATCCGTCACACGAGAGGGACTCAGTTTATACTCGCTTAAGAGTTATCTCCGCGAGCTCATCAAGCTACAAGGGGAGGCCCTCCGTCACTCGAGAGGGACTTAGTTTATACTCGCTTAAGAGTTATCTCCCCGAGCTCCGTAAGCTATAAGCGGAGGCCCTCCGTCACTCGAGAGGGACTTAGTTTATACTCGCTTAAGATTTATCTTCGCGAGCTCATCAAGCTACAAGGGGAGGCCCTCCATCACTCGAGAGGGACTTAGTTTATACTCGCTTAAGAGTTATCTCCGCGAGCTCATCAAGCTATAAGGGGAGGCCCTCCGTCACTCGAGAAAGACTTAGTTTATACTCGCTTAAAAGTTATCTCCGCGAGCTCATCAAGCTACAAGCGGAGGCCCTCCGTCACTCGAGAGGGACTCGGTTTATACTCAATTAAGAGTTATCTCCGCGAGCTCATAAAGCGACAAGCGGAGGCCCTCCGTCACTCGAGAGGGACTTAGTTTATACTCATTTAAGAGTTTTCTCCGCGAGCTCATCAAGTTACAAGCGGAGGCCCTCCGTCACTCGAGAGGGACTTAGTTTATACTCGCTTGAGAGTTATTTACGCGAGCTCATCAAGCTACAAGTGTAGGCCCTCAATCACTCAAGAGGGACATAGTTTGTACTCGCTTAAGAATTATCTCCGCGAGCTCATCAAGCTACAACTGGAGGCCCTCCGTCACTCGAGAGGGACTTAGTTTATACTCGCTTAAGAGTTATCTCCGCGAGCTCATCAAGCTATAAGTGGAGGCCCTCCGTCACTCGAGAGGGACTGAGTTTGTACTCGCTTAAGAATTATCTCCGCGAGCTCATCAAGCTACAAGCGGAGGCCCTCCGTCACTCGAGAGGGACTCAGTTTATACTCGCTTAAGAGTTATCTCCGCGAGCTCATAAAGCTACAAGTGGAGGCCCTCCGTCACTCGAGAGGGACTTAGTTTGTACTCGCTTAGGAATTATGAGAGGCCCTCCGTCACTCGAGAGGGACTTAGTTTGTACTCGCTTAAGAATTATCTTCGCGAGCTCATCAAGCTACAAGCGGAGGCCCATCGTCACTCGAGAGGGACTTCGTTTATAATCGCTTAAGAGTTATCTACCCGAGCTCATCAAGCTACAAGCGGAGGCCCTCCGTCACTCGAGAGGGACTTAGTTTATACTCGCGTAAGAGTTATCTCCGCGAGCTTATCAAGCGACAAGGGAAGGCCCTCCGTCACTCGAGAGGGACTTAGTTTATACTCGCTTAAGAGTTATCTCCGCGAGCTCATCAAGCTACAAGCGGAGGCCCTCCGTCAGTCGAGAGGGACTTAGTTTATACTCAATTAAGAGTTATCTCCAAGAGCTCATCAAGCTACAAGCGGAGGCCCTCCGTCACTCGAGAGGGACTTAGTTTGTACTCGCTTAAGAATTATCTTCGTGAGTTCATCAAGCTACAAGCGGAGGCCCATCGTCACTCGAGAGGGACTTCGTTTATACTCGCTTAAGAGTTATCTACCCGAGCTCATCAAGCTACAAGCGGAGGCCCTCCGTCACTCGAGAGGGACTTAGTTTATACTCGCGTAAGAGTTATCTCCGCGAGCTCATCAAGCGACAAGGGAAGGCCCTCCGTCACTCGAGAGGGACTTAGTTTATACTCGCTTAAGAGTTATCTCCGCGAGCTCATCAAGCTACAAGCGGAGGCCCTCCGTCAATCGAGAGGGACTTAGTTTATACTCAATTAAGAGTTATCTCCAAGAGCTCATCAAGCTACAAGCGGAGGCCCTCCGTCACTCGAGAGGGACTTAGTTTATACTCGCTTAAGAGTTATCTCCGCGAGCTCATCAAGCTACAAGCGGAGGCCCTCCGTCACTCGAGAGGGACTTAGTTTATACTCGCGTAAGAGTTATCTCCGCGAGCTCATCAAGCGACAAGCGAAGGCCCTCCGTCACTCGAGAGGGACTTAGTTTATACTCGCTTAAGAGTTATCTCCGCGAGCTCATCAAGCTACAAGCGGAGGCCCTCCATCACTCGAGAGGTACTTAGTTTATACTCGCGTAAAAGTTATCTCCACGAGCTCATCAAGCTACAAGCGAAGGCCCTCCGTCACTCGAGAGGGACTTAGTTTATACTCGCTTAAGAATTATCTCCGCGAGCTCATCAAGCTACAAGCGGAGGCCCTCCGTCACTCGAGAGGGACTTGGTTTATACTCAATTAAGAGTTATCTCTGCGAGCTCATAAAGCGACAAGCGGAGGCCCTCCGTCACTCGAGAGGGACTTAGTTTATACTCGCTTAAGAGTTATCTCCCCGAGCTCATCAAGCTACAAGCAGAGGCCCTCCGTCACTCGAGAGGGACTTAGTTTATACTCGCTTAAGAGTTATCTCCCCGAGCTCATCAAGCTAAAAGCGGAGGCCCTCCGTCACTCAAGAGTTACTTAGTTTATACTCGCTTAAGAGTTATCTCCGCGAGCTCATCAAGCTATAAGGGGAGGCCCTCCGTCACTCGAGAGCGACTTAGTTTATACTCGCTTAAGAGTTATCTCCGCGAGCTCATCAAGCTACAAGCGGAGGCCCTCCGTCACTCGAGAGGGACTTGGTTTATACTCAATTAAGAGTTATCTCCGCGAGCTCATAAAGCGACAAGCGGAGGCCCTCCGTCACTCGAGAGGGACTTTGTTTATACTCATTTAAGAGTTTTCTCCGCGAGCTCATCAAGTTACAAGCGGAGGCCCTCCGTCACTCGAGAGGGACTTAGTTTATACTCGCTTGAGAGTTATTTACGCGAGCTCATCAAGCTACAAGTGTAGGCCCTCAATCACTCTAGAGGGACTTATTTTGTACTCGCTTAAGAATTATCTCCGCGAGCTCATCAAGCTACAAGTGGAGGCCCTCCGTCACTCGAGAGGGACTTAGTTTCTACTCGCTTAAGAGTTATCTATGCGAGCTCATCAAGCTACAAGCGGAGGCCCTCTGTCACTCGAGAGGGACTCAGTTTATACTCGCTTAAGAGTTATCTCCGCGAGCTCATCAAGCTACAAGTGGAGGCCCTCTGTCACTCGAGAGGGACTTAGTTTGTACTCGCTTAAGAATTATTAGAGGCCCTCCGTCACTCGAGAGGGACTTAGTTTGTACTCGCTTAAGAATTATCTTCGCGAGCTCATCAAGCTACAAGCGGAGGCCCTTCGTCACTCGAGAGGGACTTCGTTTATACTCGCTTAAGAGTTATCTCCCCGAGCTCATCAAGCTACAAGCGGAGGCCCTCCGTCACTCGAGAGGGACTTAGTTTATACTCGCGTAAGAGTTATCTCCGCGAGCTCATCAAGCGACAAGGGAAGGCCCTCCGTCACTCGAGAGGGACTTAGTTTATACTCGCTTAAGAGTTTTCTCCGCGAGCTCATCAAGCTACAGGCGGAGGCCCTCCGTCACTCGAGAGGGACTTGGTTTATACTCAATTAAGACTTATCTCCAAGAGCTCATCAAGCTACAAGCGGAGGCCCTCCGTCACTCGAGAGGGACTTAGTTTATACTCGCTTAAGAGTTATCTCCGCGAGCTCATCAAGCTACAAGCGGAGGCCCTCCGTCACTCGAGAGGGACTTAGTTTATACTCGCGTAAGAGTTATCTCCGCGAGCTCATCAAGCGACAAGCGAAGGCCCTCCGTCACTCGAGAGGGACTTAGTTTATACTCGCTTAAGAGTTATCTCCGCGAGCTCATCAAGCTACAAGCGGAGGCCCTCCATCACTCGAGAGGTACTTAGTTTATACTCGCGTAAAAGTTATCTCCACGAGCTCATCAAGCTACAAGCGAAGGCCCTCCGTCACTCGAGAGGGACTTAGTTTATACTCGCTTAAGAATTATCTCCGCGAGCTCATCAAGCTACAAGCGGAGGCCCTCCGTCACTCGAGAGGGACTTGGTTTATACTCAATTAAGAGTTATCTCTGCGAGCTCATAAAGCGACAAGCGGAGGCCCTCCGTCACTCGAGAGGGACTTAGTTTATACTCGCTTAAGAGTTATCTCCCCGAGCTCATCAAGCTACAAGCAGAGGCCCTCCGTCACTCGAGAGGGACTTAGTTTATACTCGCTTAAGAGTTATCTCCCCGAGCTCATCAAGCTAAAAGCGGAGGCCCTCCGTCACTCAAGAGTTACTTAGTTTATACTCGCTTAAGAGTTATCTCCGCGAGCTCATCAAGCTATAAGGGGAGGCCCTCCGTCACTCGAGAGAGACTTAGTTTATACTCGCTTAAGAGTTATCTCCGCGAGCTCATCAAGCTACAAGCGGAGGCCCTCCGTCACTCGAGAGGGACTTGGTTTATACTCAATTAAGAGTTATCTCCGCGAGCTCATAAAGCGACAAGCGGAGGCCCTCCGTCACTCGAGAGGGACTTAGTTTATACTCATTTAAGAGTTTTCTCCGCGAGCTCATCAAGTTACAAGCGGAGGCCCTCCGTCACTCGAGAGGGACTTAGTTTATACTCGCTTGAGAGTTATTTACGCGAGCTCATCAAGCTACAAGTGTAGGCCCTCAATCACTCTAGAGGGACTTATTTTGTACTCGCTTAAGAATTATCTCCGCGAGCTCATCAAGCTACAAGTGGAGGCCCTCCGTCACTCGAGAGGGACTTAGTTTCTACTCGCTTAAGAGTTATCTATGCGAGCTCATCAAGCTACAAGCGGAGGCCCTCTGTCACTCGAGAGGGACTCAGTTTATACTCGCTTAAGAGTTATCTCCGCGAGCTCATCAAGCTACAAGTGGAGGCCCTCTGTCACTCGAGAGGGACTTAGTTTGTACTCGCTTAAGAATTATTAGAGGCCCTCCGTCACTCGAGAGGGACTTAGTTTGTACTCGCTTAAGAATTATCTTCGCGAGCTCATCAAGCTACAAGCGGAGGCCCTTCGTCACTCGAGAGGGACTTCGTTTATACTCGCTTAAGAGTTATCTCCCCGAGCTCATCAAGCTACAAGCGGAGGCCCTCCGTCACTCGAGAGGGACTTAGTTTATACTCGCGTAAGAGTTATCTCCGCGAGCTCATCAAGCGACAAGGGAAGGCCCTCCGTCACTCGAGAGGGACTTAGTTTATACTCGCTTAAGAGTTATCTCCGCGAGCTCATCAAGCTACAGGCGGAGGCCCTCCGTCACTCGAGAGGGACTTGGTTTATACTCAATTAAGAGTTATCTCCAAGAGCTCATCAAGCTACAAGCGGAGGCCCTCCGTCACTCGAGAGGGACTTAGTTTATACTCGCTTAAGAGTTATCTCCGCGAGCTCATCAAGCTACAAGCGGAGGCCCTCCGTCACTCGAGAGGGACTTAGTTTATACTCGCTTAAGAGTTATCTCCCCGAGCTCATCAAGCTACAAGCGGAGGCCCTCCATCACTCGAGAGGTACTTAGTTTATACTCGCGTAACAGTTATCTCCCCGAGCTCATCAAGCTACAAGCAGAGGCCCTCCGTCACTCGAGAGGGACTTAGTTTATACTCGCTTAAGAGTTATCTCCCCGAGCTCATCAAGCTACAAGGGAAGGCCCTCCGTCACTCGAGAGGGACTTAGTTTATACTCGCTTAAGAGTTATCTCCGCGAGCTCATCAAGCTACAAGCGGAGGCCCTACGTCACTCGAGAGGGACTTGGTTTATACTCAATTAAGAGTTATCTCAAAGAGCTCATCAAGCTACAAGCGGAGGCCCTCCATCACTCGAGAGGGACTTAGTTTATACTCGCTTAAGAGTTATCTCCGCGAGCTCATCAAGCTACAAGAGGAGGCCCTCCGTCACTCGAGAGGGACTTAGTTTATACTCGCTTAAGAGTTATCTCCCCGAGCTCATCAAGCTACAAGCGGAGGCCCTCCATCACTCGAGAGGTACTTAGTTTATACTCGCGTAAGAGTTATCTCCGCGAGCTCATCAAGCGACAAGCGAAGGCCCTCCGTCACTCGAGAGGGACTTAGTTTATACTCGCTTAAGAGTTATCTCCCCGAGCTCATCAAGCTACAAGAAGAGGCCCTCCGTCACTCGAGAGGGACTTAGTTTATACTCGCTTAAGAGTTATCTCCCCGAGCTCATCAAGCTACAAGCGGAGGCCCTCCATCACTCGAGAGGTACTTAGTTTATACTTGCGTAAAAGTTATCTCCACGAGCTCATCAAGCTACAAGCGAAGGCCCTCCGTCACTCGAGAGGGACTTAGTTTATACTCGCTTAAGAATTATCTCCGCGACCTCATCAAGCTACAAGCGGAGGCCCTCCGTCACTCGAGAGGGACTTGGTTTATACTCAATTAAGAGTTATCTCCGCGAGCTCATAAAGCGACAAGCGGAGGCCCTCCGTCACTCGAGAGGGACTTAGTTTATACTCATTTAAGAGTTTTCTCCGCGAGCTCATCAACTTACAAGCGGAGGCCCTCCGTCACTCGAGAGGGACTTAGTTTATACTCGCTTGAGAGTTATTTACGCGAGCTCATCAAGCTACAAGTGTAGGCCCTCAATCACTCAAGAGGGACTTATTTTGTACTCGCTTAAGAATTATCTCCGCGAGCTCATCAAGCTACAAGTGGAGGCCCTCCGTCACTCGAGAGGGACTTAGTTTCTACTCGCTTAAGAGTTATCTCCGCGAGCTCATCAAGCTACAAGCGGAGGCCCTCTGTCACTCGAGAGGGACTCAGTTTATACTCGCTTAAGAGTTATCTCCGCGAGCTCATCAAGCTACAAGTGGAGGCCCTCCGTCACTCGAGAGGGACTTAGTTTGTACTCGCTTAAGAATTATGAGAGGCCCTCCGTCACTCGAGAGGCACTTAGTTTGTACTCGCTTAAGAATTATCTTCGCGAGCTCATCAAGCTACAAGCGGAGGCCCTTCGTCACTCGAGAGGGACTTCGTTTATACTCGCTTAAGAGTTATCTCCCCGAGCTCATCAAGCTACAAGCGGAGGCCCTCCGTCACTCGAGAGGGACTTAGTTTATACTCGCTTAAAAGTTATCTCCGCGAGCTCATGAAGCGACAAGGGAAGGCCCTCCGTCACTCGAGAGGGACTTAGTTTATACTCGCTTAAGAGTTATCTCCGCGAGCTCATCAAGCTACAAGCGGAGGCCCTCCGTCACTCGAGAGGGACTTGGTTTATACGCAATTAAGAGTTATCTCCAAGAGCTCATCAAGCTACAAGCGGAGGCCCTCCGTCACTCGAGAGGGACTTAGTTTATACTCGCTTAAGAGTTATCTCCGCGAGCTCATCAAGCTACAAGCGGAGGCCCTCCGTCACTCGAGAGGGACTTAGTTTATACTCGCGTAAGAGTTATCTCCGCGAGCTCATCAAGCGACAAGCGAAGGCCCTCCGTCACTCTAGAGGGACTTAGTTTATACTCGCTTAAGAGTTATCTCCCCGAGCTCATCAAGCTACAAGCGGAGGCCCTCCATCACTCGAGAGGTACTTAGTTTATACTCGGGTAAAAGTTATCTCCACGAGCTCATCAAGCTACAAGCGAAGGCCCTCCGTCACTCGAGAGGGACTTAGTTTATACTCGCTTAAGAATTATCTCCGCGAGCTCATCAAGCTACAAGCGGAGGCCCTCCGTCACTCGAGAGGGACTTGGTTTATACTCAATTAAGAGTTATCTCCGCGAGCTCATAAAGCGACAAGCGGAGGCCCTCCGTCACTCGAGAGGGACTTAGTTTATACTCATTTAAGAGTTTTCTCCGCGAGCTCATCAACTTACAAGCGGAGGCCCTCCGTCACTCGAGAGGGACTTAGTTTATACTCGCTTGAGAGTTATTTACGCGAGCTCATCAAGCTACAAGTGTAGGCCCTCAATCACTCAAGAGGGACTTATTTTGTACTCGCTTAAGAATTATCTCCGCGAGCTCATCAAGCTACAAGTGGAGGCCCTCCGTCACTCGAGAGGGACTTAGTTTCTACTCGCTTAAGAGTTATCTCCGCGAGCTCATCAAGCTACAAGCGGAGGCCCTCTGTCACTCGAGAGGGACTCAGTTTATACTCGCTTAAGAGTTATCTCCGCGAGCTCATCAAGCTACAAGTGGAGGCCCTCCGTCACTCGAGAGGGACTTAGTTTGTACTCGCTTAAGAATTATGAGAGGCCCTCCGTCACTCGAGAGGCACTTAGTTTGTACTCGCTTAAGAATTATCTTCGCGAGCTCATCAAGCTACAAGCGGAGGCCCTTCGTCACTCGAGAGGGACTTCGTTTATACTCGCTTAAGAGTTATCTCCCCGAGCTCATCAAGCTACAAGCGGAGGCCCTCCGTCACTCGAGAGGGACTTAGTTTATACTCGCTTAAAAGTTATCTCCGCGAGCTCATGAAGCGACAAGGGAAGGCCCTCCGTCACTCGAGAGGGACTTAGTTTATACTCGCTTAAGAGTTATCTCCCCGAGCTCATCAAGCTACAAGCGGAGGCCCTCCATCACTCGAGAGGTACTTAGTTTATACTCGGGTAAAAGTTATCTCCACGAGCTCATCAAGCTACAAGCGAAGGCCCTCCGTCACTCGAGAGGGACTTAGTTTATACTCGCTTAAGAATTATCTCCGCGAGCTCATCAAGCTACAAGCGGAGGCCCTCCGTCACTCGAGAGGGACTTGGTTTATACTCAATTAAGAGTTATCTCCGCGAGCTCATAAAGCGACAAGCGGAGGCCCTCCGTCACTCGAGAGGGACTTAGTTTATACTCATTTAAGAGTTTTCTCCGCGAGCTCATCAACTTACAAGCGGAGGCCCTCCGTCACTCGAGAGGGACTTAGTTTATACTCGCTTGAGAGTTATTTACGCGAGCTCATCAAGCTACAAGTGTAGGCCCTCAATCACTCAAGAGGGACTTATTTTGTACTCGCTTAAGAATTATCTCCGCGAGCTCATCAAGCTACAAGTGGAGGCCCTCCGTCACTCGAGAGGGACTTAGTTTCTACTCGCTTAAGAGTTATCTCCGCGAGCTCATCAAGCTACAAGCGGAGGCCCTCTGTCACTCGAGAGGGACTCAGTTTATACTCGCTTAAGAGTTATCTCCGCGAGCTCATCAAGCTACAAGTGGAGGCCCTCCGTCACTCGAGAGGGACTTAGTTTGTACTCGCTTAAGAATTATGAGAGGCCCTCCGTCACTCGAGAGGCACTTAGTTTGTACTCGCTTAAGAATTATCTTCGCGAGCTCATCAAGCTACAAGCGGAGGCCCTTCGTCACTCGAGAGGGACTTCGTTTATACTCGCTTAAGAGTTATCTCCCCGAGCTCATCAAGCTACAAGCGGAGGCCCTCCGTCACTCGAGAGGGACTTAGTTTATACTCGCTTAAAAGTTATCTCCGCGAGCTCATGAAGCGACAAGGGAAGGCCCTCCGTCACTCGAGAGGGACTTAGTTTATACTCGCTTAAGAGTTATCTCCGCGAGCTCATCAAGCTACAAGCGGAGGCCCTCCGTCACTCGAGAGGGACTTGGTTTATACGCAATTAAGAGTTATCTCCAAGAGCTCATCAAGCTACAAGCGGAGGCCCTCCGTCACTCGAGAGGGACTTAGTTTATACTCGCTTAAGAGTTATCTCCGCGAGCTCATCAAGCTACAAGCGGAGGCCCTCCGTCACTCGAGAGGGACTTAGTTTATACTCGCGTAAGAGTTATCTCCGCGAGCTCATCAAGCGACAAGCGAAGGCCCTCCGTCACTCTAGAGGGACTTAGTTTATACTCGCTTAAGAGTTATCTCCCCGAGCTCATCAAGCTACAAGCGGAGGCCCTCCATCACTCGAGAGGTACTTAGTTTATACTCGGGTAAAAGTTATCTCCACGAGCTCATCAAGCTACAAGCGAAGGCCCTCCGTCACTCGAGAGGGACTTAGTTTATACTCGCTTAAGAATTATCTCCGCGAGCTCATCAAGCTACAAGCGGAGGCCCTCCGTCACTCGAGAGGGACTTAGTTTATACTCGCTTAAGAGTTATCTCTGCGAGCTCATCAAGCTACAAGCGGAGGCCCTCCGTCACTCGAGAGGGACTTGGTGTATACTCAATTAAGAGTTATCTCCGCGAGCTCATCAAGCTACAAGCGGAGGCCCTCCGTCACTCGAGAGGGACTTAGTTTATACTCGCTTAAGAGTTATCTCCGCGAGCTCATCAAGCTACAAGCGGAGGCCCTCCGTCACTCGAGAGGGACTTAGTTTATACTCGCTTGAGAGTTATTTACGCGAGCTCATCAAGCTACAAGTGTAGGCCCTCAATCACTCAAGAGGGACTTATTTTGTACTCGCTTAAGAATTATCTCCGCGAGCTCATCAAGCTACAAGTGGAGGCCCTCCGTCACTCGAGAGGGACTTAGTTTCTACTCGCTTAAGAGTTATCTCCGCGAGCTCATCAAGCTACAAGCGGAGGCCCTCTGTCACTCGAGAGGGACTCAGTTTATACTCGCTTAAGAGTTATCTCCGCGAGCTCATCAAGCTACAAGTGGAGGCCCTCCGTCACTCGAGAGGGACTTAGTTTGTACTCGCTTAAGAATTATGAGAGACCCTCCGTCACTCGAGAGGCACTTAGTTTGTACTCGCTTAAGAATTATCTTCGCGAGCTCATCAAGCTACAAGCGGAGGCCCTTCGTCACTCGAGAGGGACTTCGTTTATACTCGCTTAAGAGTTATCTCCCCGAGCTCATCAAGCTACAAGCGGAGGCCCTCCGTCACTCGAGAGGGACTTAGTTTATACTCGCTTAAAAGTTATCTCCGCGAGCTCATCAAGCGACAAGGGAAGGCCCTCCGTCACTCGAGAGGGACTTAGTTTATACTCGCTTAAGAGTTATCTCCGCGAGCTCATCAAAGTACAAGCGGAGGCCCTCCGTCACTCGAGAGGGACTTGGTTTATACGCAATTAAGAGTTATCTCCAAGAGCTCATCAAGCTACAAGCGGAGGCCCTCCGTCACTCGAGAGGGACTTAGTTTATACTCGCTTAAGAGTTATCTCCGCGAGCTCATCAAGCTACAAGCGGAGGCCCTCCGTCACTCGAGAGGGACTTAGTTTATACTCGCGTAAGAGTTATCTCCGCGAGCTCATCAAGCGACAAGCGAAGGCCCTCCGTCACTCCAGAGGGACTTAGTTTATACTCGCTTAAGAGTTATCTCCCCGAGCTCATCAAGCTACAAGCAGAGGCCCTCCGTTACTCGAGAGGGACTTAGTTTATACTCGCTTAAGAGTTATCTCCCCGAGCTCATCAAGCTACAAGCGGAGGCCCTCCATCACTCGAGAGGTACTTAGTTTATACTCGCGTAAAAGTTATCTCCACGAGCTCATCAAGCTACAAGCGAAGGCCCTCCGTCACTCGAGAGGGACTTAGTTTATACTCGCTTAAGAATTATTTCCGCGAGCTCATCAAGCTACAAGCGGAGGCCCTCCGTCACTCGAGAGGGACTTAGTTTATACTCGCTTAAGAGTTATCTCTGCGAGCTCATCAAGCTACAAGCGGAGGCCCTCCGTCACTCGAGAGGGACTTGGTGTATACTCAATTAAGAGTTATCTCCGCGAGCTCATCAAGCTACAAAAGGAGGCCCTCCGTCACTCGAGAGGGACTTAGTTTATACTCGCTTAAGAGTTATCTCCGCGAGCTCATCAAGCTACAAGCGGAGGCCCTCCGTCACTCGAGAGGGACTTAGTTTATACTCGCGTAAGAGTTATCTCCGCGAGCTCATCAAGCGACAAGCGAAGGCCCTCTGTCACTCCAGAGGGACTTAGTTTATACTCGCTTAAGAGTTATCTCCCCGAGCTCATCAAGCTACAAGCAGAGGCCCTCCGTTACTCGAGAGGGACTTAGTTTATACTCGCTTAAGAGTTATCTCCCCGAGCTCATCAAGCTACATGCGGAGGCCCTCCATCACTCGAGAGGGACTTAGTTTATACTCGCGTAAAAGTTATCTCCACGAGCTCATCAAGCTACAAGCGAAGGCCCTCCGTCACTCGAGAGGGACTTAGTTTATACTCGCTTAAGAATTATCTCCGCGAGCTCATCAAGCTACAAGCGGAGGCCCTCCGTCACTCGAGAAGGACTTAGTTTATACTCGCTTAAGAGTTATCTCCGCGAGCTCATCAAGCTATAAGCGGAGGCCCTTCGTCACTCGAGAGGGACTTGGTTTATACTCAATTAAGAGTTATCTCCGCGAGCTCATCAAGCTACAAACGGAGGCCCTCCGTCATTCGAAAGGGACTTAGTTTATACTCATTTAAGAGATATCTCCGCGTGCTCATCAAGCTACAAGGGGAGGCCCTCCGTCACTCGAGAGGGACTTAGTTTATACTCGCTTAAGAGTTATCTCCCCGAGCTCATCAAGCTACAAGCGGAGGCCCTCCGTCACTCGAGAGGGACTTAGTTTATACTCGCTTAAGAATTATCTTCGCGACCTCATCAAGCTACAAGCGGAGGCCCTCCTTCACTCGAGAGGGACTTAGTTTATACTCGCTTAAGAGTTATCTCCGCGACCTCATCAAGCTACAAGCGGAGGCCCTCCGTCACTCGAGAGGGACTTGGTCTATACTCAATTAAGAGTTATCTCCGCGAGCTCATCAAGCTACAAGCGGAGGCCCTCCGTCACTCGAGAGGGACTTAGTTTATACTCGCTTAAGAGTTATCTCCGCGAGCTCGTCAAGCTACAAGCGGAGGCCCTCCGTCACTCGAGAGGGACTTAGTTAATACTCGTGTGAGAGTTTTCTCCGTGAGCTCATCAAGCGACAAGCGAAGGCCCTCTGTCACTCGAGAGGGACTTAGTTTATACTCGCTTAAGAGTTATCTCCCCGAACTCATCAAGCTACAAGCGGAGGCCCTCCGTCACTCGAGAGGGACTTAGTTTGTACTCGCTTAAGAGTTATCTCCCCGAGCTCATCAAGCTACAAGCGGAGGCCCTCCATCACTCGAGAGGGACTTAGTTTATATTCGGGTAAAAGTTATCTGCACGAGCTCATCAAGCTACAAGCGAAGGCCCTCCGTCACTCGAGAGGGACTTAGTTTATACTCGCTTAAGAATTATCTCCGCGAGCTCATCAAGCTACAAGCGGGGGCCCTCCGTCACTCGAGAGGGACTTAGTTTATACTCGCTTAAGAGTTATCTCCGCGAGCTCATCAAGCTACAAGCGGAGGCCCTCCGTCACTCGAGAGGGACTTGGTTTATACTCAATTAACAGTTATCTCCGCGAGCTCATCAAGCTACAAACGGAGGCCCTCCGTCACTCGAGAGGGACTTAGTTTATACTCATTTAAGAGTTATCTCCGCGTGCTCATCAAGCTACAAGGGGAGGCCCTCCGTCACTCGAGAGGGACTTAGTTTATACTCGCTTAAGAATTATCTCCGCGAGCTCATCAAGCTACAAGTGGAGGCCCTCCGTCACTCGAGAAAGACTTAGTTTGTACTCGCTTAAGAATTATGAGAGGCCCTCTGTCACTCGAGAGGGACTTGGTTTATACTCAATTAAGAGTTATCTCCGCGAGCTCATAAAGCGACAAGCGGAGGCCCTCCGTCACTCGAGAGGGACTTAGTTTATACTCATTTAAGAGTTTTCTCCGCGAGCTTATCAAGTTACAAGCGGAGGCCCTCCGTCATTCGAGAGGGACTTAGTTTATACTCGCTTGAGAGTTATTTACGCGAGCTCATCAAGCTACAAGTGTAGGCCCTCAATCACTCAAGAGGGACTTATTTCGTACTCGCTTAAGAATTATCTCCGCGAGCTCATCAAGCTACAAGTGGAGGCCCTCCGTCACTCGAGAGGGACTTAGTTTCTACTCGGTTAAGAGTTATCTCCGCGAGCTCATCAAGCTACAAGGGGAGGCCCTCCGTCACTCGAGAGGGACTTAGTTTATACTCGCTTAAGAGTTATCTCCGCGAGCTCATCAAGCTACAAGTGGAGGCCCTCCGTCACTCGAGAGGGACTGAGTTTGTACTCGCTTAAGAATTATCTCCGCGAGCTCATCAAGCTACAAGCGGAGGCCCTCCGTCACTCGAGAGTGACTCAGTTTATACTCGCTTAAGAGTTATCTCCGCGAGCTCATCAAGCTACAAGTGGAGGCCCTCCGTCACTCGAGAGGGACTTAGTTTGTACTCGCTTAAGAATTATGAGATGCCCTCCGTCACTCGAGAGGGACTTAGTTTGTACTCGCTTAAGAATTATCTTCGCGAGCTCATCAAGCTACAAGCGGAGGCCCTTCGTCACTCGAGAGGGACTTCGTTTATACTCGCTTAAGAGTTATCTCCCCGAGCTCATCAAGCTACAAGCGGAGGCCCTCCATCACTCGAGAGGTACTTAGTTTATACTCGCGTAAAAGTTATCTCCACGAGCTCATCAAGCTACAAGCGAAGGCCCTCCGTCACTCGAGAGGGACTTAGTTTATACTCGCTTAAGAATTATCTCCGCGAGCTCATCAAGCTACAAGCGGAGGCCCTCCGTCACTCGAGAGGGACTTAGTTTATACTCGCTTAAGAGTTATCTCCGCGAGCTCATCAAGCTACAAGCGGAGGCCCTCCGTCACTCGAGAGGGACTTAGTTTATACTCGCGTAAGAGTTATCTCCACGAGCTCATCAAGCTACAAGCGGAGGCCCTCCGTCACTCGAGAGGGACTTAGTTTATACTCGCTTAAGAGTTATCTCCGCGAGCTCATCAAGCTACAAGCGGAGGCCCTCCGTCACTCGAGAGGGACTTGGTTTATACTCAATTAAGAGTTATCTCCGCGAGCTCATCAAGCTACAAACGGAGGCTCTCCGTCACTCGAGAGGGACTTAGTTTATACTCATTTAAGAGTTATCTCCGCGTGCTCATCAAGCTACAAAGGGAGGCCCTCCGTCACTCGAGAGGGACTTAGTTTATACTCGCTTAAGAGTTATCTCCCCGAGCTCATCAAGCTACAAGCGGAGGCCCTCCGTCACTCGAGAGGGACTTAGTTTATACTCGCTTAAGAGTTATCTCCGCGAGCTCATCAAGGTACAAGCGGAGGCCCTCCGTCACTCGAGAGGGACTTGGTTTATACTCAATTAAGAGTTATCTCCACGAGCTCATCAAGCTACAAGCGAAGGCCCTCCGTCACTCGAGAGGGACTTAGTTTATACTCGCTTGAGAGTTATTTCCGCGAGCTCATCAAGCTACAAGTGGAGGCCCTCCGTCACTCGAGAGGGACTTAGTTTATACTCGCTTAAGAGTTATCTCCGCGAGCTCATCAAGCTACAAGCGGAGGCCCTCTGTCACTCGAGAGGGACTTAGTTTACACTCGCTTAAGAGTTATCTCCGCGAGCTCATCAAGCTACAAGCGGAGGCCCTCCGTCACTCGAGAAGGACTTAGTTTATACTCGCGTAAAAGTTATCTGCACGAGCTCATCAAGCTACAAGCGAAGGCCCTCTGTCACTCGAAAGGGACTTAGTTTACACTCGCTTAAGAGTTATCTCCGCGAGCTCATCAAGCTACAAGTGGAGGCCCTCCGTCACTCGAGAGGGACTTAGTTTATACTCGCTTAAGAGTTATCTCCGCGAGCTCATCAAGCTACAAGCGGAGGCCCTCCGTCACTCGAGAAGGACTTAGTTTATACTCGCTTAAGAGTTATCTCCGCGAGCTCATCAAGCTACAAGCGGAGGCTCTCCGTCACTCGAGAGGGACTTAGTTTATACTCATTTAAGAGTTATCTCCGCGTGCTCATCAAGCTACAAAGGGAGGCCCTCCGTCACTCGAGAGGGACTTAGTTTATACTCGCTTAAGAGTTATCTCCCCGAGCTCATCAAGCTACAAGCGGAGGCCCTCCGTCACTCGAGAGGGACTTAGTTTATACTCGCTTAAGAATTATCTTCGCGACCTCATCAAGCTACAAGCGGAGGCCCTCCTTCACTCGAGAGGGACTTAGTTTATACTCGCTTAAGAGTTATCTCCGCGAGCTCATCAAGGTACAAGCGGAGGCCCTCCGTCACTCGAGAGGGACTTGGTTTATACTCAATTAAGAGTTATCTCCACGAGCTCATCAAGCTACAAGCGAAGGCCCTCCGTCACTCGAGAGGGACTTAGTTTATACTCGCTTGAGAGTTATTTCCGCGAGCTCATCAAGCTACAAGTGGAGGCCCTCCGTCACTCGAGAGGGACTTAGTTTATACTCGCTTAAGAGTTATCTCCGCGAGCTCATCAAGCTACAAGCGGAGGCCCTCCGTCACTCGAGAGGGACTTGGTTTATACTCAATTAAGAGTTATCTCCGCGAGCTCATCAAGCTACAAACGGAGGCTCTCCGTCACTCGAGAGGGACTTAGTTTATACTTATTTAAGAGTTATCTCCGCGTGCTTATCAAGCTACAAAGGGAGGCCCTCCGTCACTCGAGAGGGACTTAGTTTATACTCGCTTAAGAGTTATCTCCCCGAGCTCATCAAGCTACAAGCGGAGGCCCTCCGTCACTCGAGAGGGACTTAGTTTATACTCGCTTAAGAGTTATCTCCGCGAGCTCATCAAGCTACAAGCGGAGGCCCTCCGTCACTCGAGAGGGACTTGGTTTATACTCAATTAAGAGTTATCTCCGCGAGCTCATCAAGCTACAAACGGAGGCTCTCCGTCACTCGAGAGGGACTTAGTTTATACTCATTTAAGAGTTATCTCCGCGTGCTCATCAAGCTACAAAGGGAGGCCCTCCGTCACTCGAGAGGGACTTAGTTTATACTCGCTTAAGAGTTATCTCCCCGAGCTCATCAAGCTACAAGCGGAGGCCCTCCGTCACTCGAGAGGGACTTAGTTTATACTCGCTTAAGAATTATCTTCGCGACCTCATCAAGCTACAAGCGGAGGCCCTCCTTCACTCGAGAGGGACTTAGTTTATACTCGCTTAAGAGTTATCTCCGCGAGCTCATCAAGGTACAAGCGGAGGCCCTCCGTCACTCGAGAGGGACTTGGTTTATACTCAATTAAGAGTTATCTCCACGAGCTCATCAAGCTACAAGCGAAGGCCCTCCGTCACTCGAGAGGGACTTAGTTTATACTCGCTTGAGAGTTATTTCCGCGAGCTCATCAAGCTACAAGTGGAGGCCCTCCGTCACTCGAGAGGGACTTAGTTTATACTCGCTTAAGAGTTATCTCCGCGAGCTCATCAAGCTACAAGCGGAGGCCCTCCGTCACTCGAGAGGGACTTAGTTTATACTCGCTTAAGAGTTATCTCTGCGAGCTCATCAAGCTACAAGCGGAGGCCCTCCGTCACTCGAGAAGGACTTAGTTTATACTCGCGTAAAAGTTATCTGTACGAGCTCATCAAGCTACAAGCGAAGGCCCTCCGTCACTCGAGAGGGACTTAGTTTACACTCGCTTAAGAGTTATCTCCGCGAGCTCATCAAGCTACAAGTGGAGTCCCTCCGTCACTCGAGAGGGACTTAGTTTATACTCGCTTAAGAGTTATCTCCGCGAGCTCATCAAGCTACAAGCGGAGGCCCTCCGTCACTCGAGAGGGACTTAGTTTATACTCGCTTAAGAGTTATCTCCGCGAGCTCATCAAGCTACAAGCGGAGGCCCTCCGTCACTCGAGAGGGACTTAGTTTATACTCGCTTAAGAGTTATCTCTGCGAGCTCATCAAGCTACAAGCGGAGGCCCTCCGTCACTCGAGAAGGACTTAGTTTATACTCGCGTAAAAGTTATCTGCACGAGCTCATCAAGCTACAAGCGAAGGCCCTCCGTCACTCGAGAGGGACTTAGTTTACACTCGCTTAAGAGTTATCTCCGCGAGCTCATCAAGCTACAAGTGGAGGCCCTCCGTCACTCGAGAGGGACTTACTTTTTACTCGCTTAAGAGTTATCTCCGCGAGCTCATCAAGCTACAAGCGGAGGCCCTCCGTCACTCGAGAAGGACTTAGTTTATACTCGCTTAAGAGTTATCTCCGCGAGCTCATCAAGCTACAAGCGGAGGCCCTCCGTCACTCGAGAAGGACTTAGTTTATACTCGCTTAAGAGTTATCTCCGCGAGCTCATCAAGCTACAAGCGGAGGCCCTCCGTCACTCGAGAAGGACTTAGTTTATACTCGCTTAAGAGTTATCTCCGCGAGCTCATCAAGCTACAAGTGTAGGCCCTCAATCACTCAAGAGGGACTTATTTCGTACTCGCTTAAGAATTATCTCCGCGAGCTCATCAAGCTACAAGTGGAGGCCCTCCGTCACTCGAGAGGGACTTAGTTTCTACTCGGTTAAGAGTTATCTCCGCGAGCTCATCAAGCTACAAGGGGAGGCCCTCCGTCACTCGAGAGGGACTTAGTTTATACTCGCTTAAGAGTTATCTCTGCGAGCTCATCAAGCTACAAGTGGAGGCCCTCCGTCACTCGAGAGGGACTGAGTTTGTACTCGCTTAAGAATTATCTCCGCGAGCTCATCAAGCTACAAGCGGAGGCCCTCCGTCACTCGAGAGTGACTCAGTTTATACTCGCTTAAGAGTTATCTCCGCGAGCTCATCAAGCTACAAGTGGAGGCCCTCCGTCACTCGAGAGGGACTTAGTTTGTACTCGCTTAAGAATTATGAGATGCCCTCCGTCACTCGAGAGGGACTTAGTTTGTACTCGCTTAAGAATTATCTTCGCGAGCTCATCAAGCTACAAGCGGAGGCCCTTCGTCACTCGAGAGGGACTTCGTTTATACTCGCTTAAGAGTTATCTCCCCGAGCTCATCAAGCTACAAGCGGAGGCCCTCCATCACTCGAGAGGTACTTAGTTTATACTCGCGTAAAAGTTATCTCCACGAGCTCATCAAGCTCAAGCGAAGGCCCTCCGTCACTCGAGAGGGACTTAGTTTATACTCGCTTAAGAATTATCTCCGCGAGCTCATCAAGCTACAAGCGGAGGCCCTCCGTCACTCGAGAGGGACTTAGTTTATACTCGCTTAAGAGTTATCTCCGCGAGCTCATCAAGCTACAAGCGGAGGCCCTCCGTCACTCGAGAGGGACTTAGTTTATACTCGCGTAAGAGTTATCTCCACGAGCTCATCAAGCTACAAGCGGAGGCCCTCCGTCACTCGAGAGGGACTTAGTTTATACTCGCTTAAGAGTTATCTCCGCGAGCTCATCAAGCTACAAGCGGAGGCCCTCCGTCACTCGAGAGGGACTTGGTTTATACTCAATTAAGAGTTATCTCCGCGAGCTCATCAAGCTACAAACGGAGGTTCTCCGTCACTCGAGAGGGACTTAGTTTATACTCATTTAAGAGTTATCTCCGCGTGCTCATCAAGCTACAAAGGGAGGCCCTCCGTCACTCGAGAGGGACTTAGTTTATACTCGCTTAAGAGTTATCTCCCCGAGCTCATCAAGCTACAAGCGGAGGCCCTCCGTCACTCGAGAGGGACTTAGTTTATACTCGCTTAAGACTTATCTTCGCGACCTCATCAAGCTACAAGCGAAGGCCCTCCTTCACTCGAGAGGGACTTAGTTTATACTCGCTTAAGAGTTATCTCCGCGAGCTCATCAAGGTACAAGCGGAGGCCCTCCGTCACTCGAGAGGGACTTGGTTTATACTCAATTAAGAGTTATCTCCACGAGCTCATCAAGCTACAAGCGAAGGCCCTCCGTCACTCGAGAGGGACTTAGTTTATACTCGCTTGAGAGTTATTTCCGCGAGCTCATCAAGCTACAAGTGGAGGCCCTCCGTCACTCGAGAGGGACTTAGTTTATACTCGCTTAAGAGTTATCTCCGCGAGCTCATCAAGCTACAAGCGGAGGCCCTCCGTCACTCGAGAGGGACTTAGTTTATACTCGCTTAAGAGTTATCTCCGCGAGCTCATCAAGCTACAAGCGGAGGCCCTCCGTCACTCGAGAAGGACTTAGTTTATACTCGCGTAAAAGTTATCTGCACGAGCTCATCAAGCTACAAGCGAAGGCCCTCCGTCACTCGAGAGGGACTTAGTTTACACTCGCTTAAGAGTTATCTCCGCGAGCTCATCAAGCTACAAGTGGAGGCCCTCCGTCACTCGAGAGGGACTTAGTTTATACTCGCTTAAGAGTTATCTCCGCGAGCTCATCAAGCTACAAGCGGAGGCCCTCCGTCACTCGAGAAGGACTTAGTTTATACTCGCTTAAGAGTTATCTCCGCGAGCTCATCAAGCTACAAGCGGAGGCCCTCCGTCACTCGAGAAGGACTTAGTTTATACTCGCTTAAGAGTTATCTCCGCGAGCTCATCAAGCTACAAGTGTAGGTCCTCAATCACTCAAGAGGGACTTATTTCGTACTCGCTTAAGAATTATCTCCGCGAGCTCATCAAGCTACAAGTGGAGGCCCTCCGTCACTCGAGAGGGACTTAGTTTCTACTCGGTTAAGAGTTATCTCCGCGAGCTCATCAAGCTACAAGGGGAGGCCCTCCGTCACTCGAGAGGGACTTAGTTTATACTCGCTTAAGAGTTATCTCCGCGAGCTCATCAAGCTACAAGTGGAGGCCCTCCGTCACTCGAGAGGGACTGAGTTTGTACTCGCTTAAGAATTATCTCCGCGAGCTCATCAAGCTACAAGCGGAGGCCCTCCGTCACTCGAGAGTGACTCAGTTTATACTCGCTTAAGAGTTATCTCCGCGAGCTCATCAAGCTACAAGTGGAGGCCCTCCGTCACTCGAGAGGGACTTAGTTTGTACTCGCTTAAGAATTATGAGATGCCCTCCGTCACTCGAGAGGGACTTAGTTTGTACTCGCTTAAGAATTATCTTCGCGAGCTCATCAAGCTACAAGCGGAGGCCCTTCGTCACTCGAGAGGGACTTCGTTTATACTCGCTTAAGAGTTATCTCCCCGAGCTCATCAAGCTACAAGCGGAGGCCCTCCATCACTCGAGAGGTACTTAGTTTATACTCGCGTAAAAGTTATCTCCACGAGCTCATCAAGCTACAAGCGAAGGCCCTCCGTCACTCGAGAGGGACTTAGTTTATACTCGCTTAAGAATTATCTCCGCGAGCTCATCAAGCTACAAGCGGAGGCCCTCCGTCACTCGAGAGGGACTTAGTTTATACTCGCTTAAGAGTTATCTCCGCGAGCTCATCAAGCTACAAGCGGAGGCCCTCCGTCACTCGAGAGGGACTTAGTTTATACTCGCGTAAGAGTTATCTCCACGAGCTCATCAAGCTACAAGCGGAGGCCCTCCGTCACTCGAGAGGGACTTAGTTTATACTCGCTTAAGAGTTATCTCCGCGAGCTCATCAAGCTACAAGCGGAGGCCCTCCGTCACTCGAGAGGGACTTGGTTTATACTCAATTAAGAGTTATCTCCGCGAGCTCATCAAGCTACAAACGGAGGCTCTCCGTCACTCGAGAGGGACTTAGTTTATACTCATTTAAGAGTTATCTCCGCGTGCTCATCAAGCTACAAGGGGAGGCCCTCCGTCACTCGAGAGGGACTTAGTTTATACTCGCTTAAGAGTTATCTCCCCGAGCTCATCAAGCTACAAGCGGAGGCCCTCCGTCACTCGAGAGGGACTTAGTTTATACTCGCTTAAGACTTATCTTCGCGACCTCATCAAGCTACAAGCGGAGGCCCTCCTTCACTCGAGAGGGACTTAGTTTATACTCGCTTAAGAGTTATCTCCGCGAGCTCATCAAGGTACAAGCGGAGGCCCTCCGTCACTCGAGAGGGACTTGGTTTATACTCAATTAAGAGTTATCTCCACGAGCTCATCAAGCTACAAGCGAAGGCCCTCCGTCACTCGAGAGGGACTTAGTTTATACTCGCTTGAGAGTTATTTCCGCGAGCTCATCAAGCTACAAGTGGAGGCCCTCCGTCACTCGAGAGGGACTTAGTTTATACTCGCTTAAGAGTTATCTCCGCGAGCTCATCAAGCTACAAGCGGAGGCCCTCCGTCACTCGAGAGGGACTTAGTTTATACTCGCTTAAGAGTTATCTCCGCGAGCTCATCAAGCTACAAGCGGAGGCCCTCCGTCACTCGAGAAGGACTTAGTTTATACTCATTTAAGAGTTATCTCCGCGTGCTCATCAAGCTACAAGGGGAGGCCCTCCGTCACTCGAGAGGGACTTAGTTTATACTCGCTTAAGAGTTATCTCCCCGAGCTCATCAAGCTACAAGCGGAGGCCCTCCGTCACTCGAGAGGGACTTAGTTTATACTCGCTTAAGACTTATCTTCGCGACCTCATCAAGCTACAAGCGGAGGCCCTCCTTCACTCGAGAGGGACTTAGTTTATACTCGCTTAAGAGTTATCTCCGCGAGCTCATCAAGGTACAAGCGGAGGCCCTCCGTCACTCGAGAGGGACTTGGTTTATACTCAATTAAGAGTTATCTCCACGAGCTCATCAAGCTACAAGCGAAGGCCCTCCGTCACTCGAGAGGGACTTAGTTTATACTCGCTTGAGAGTTATTTCCGCGAGCTCATCAAGCTACAAGTGGAGGCCCTCCGTCACTCGAGAGGGACTTAGTTTATACTCGCTTAAGAGTTATCTCCGCGAGCTCATCAAGCTACAAGCGGAGGCCCTCCGTCACTCGAGAGGGACTTAGTTTATACTCGCTTAAGAGTTATCTCCGCGAGCTCATCAAGCTACAAGCGGAGGCCCTCCGTCACTCGAGAAGGACTTAGTTTATACTCGCGTAAAAGTTATCTGCACGAGCTCATCAAGCTACAAGCGAAGGCCCTCCGTCACTCGAGAGGGACTTAGTTTACACTCGCTTAAGAGTTATCTCCGCGAGCTCATCAAGCTACAAGTGGAGGCCCTCCGTCACTCGAGAGGGACTTAGTTTATACTCGCTTAAGAGTTATCTCCGCGAGCTCATCAAGCTACAAGCGGAGGCCCTCCGTCACTCGAGAAGGACTTAGTTTATACTCGCTTAAGAGTTATCTCCGCGAGCTCATCAAGCTACAAGCGGAGGCCCTCCGTCACTCGAGAAGGACTTAGTTTATACTCGCTTAAGAGTTATCTCCGCGAGCTCATCAAGCTACAAGCGGAGGCCCTCCGTCACTCGAGAAGGACTTAGTTTATACTCGCTTAAGAGTTATCTCCGCGAGCTCATCAAGCTACAAGCGGAGGCCCTCCGTCACTCGAGAGGGACTTGGTTTATACTCAATTAAGAGTTATCTCCGCGAGCTCATCAAGCTACAAACGGAGGCTCTCCGTCACTCGAGAGGGACTTAGTTTATACTTATTTAAGAGTTATCTCCGCGTGCTCATCAAGCTACAAAGGGAGGCCCTCCGTCACTCGAGAGGGACTTAGTTTATACTCGCTTAAGAGTTATCTCCCCGAGCTCATCAAGCTACAAGCGGAGGCCCTCCGTCACTCGAGAGGGACTTAGTTTATACTCGCTTAAGAGTTATCTCCGCGAGCTCATCAAGCTACAAGCGGAGGCCCTCCGTCACTCGAGAGGGACTTGGTTTATACTCAATTAAGAGTTATCTCCGCGAGCTCATCAAGCTACAAACGGAGGCTCTCCGTCACTCGAGAGGGACTTAGTTTATACTCATTTAAGAGTTATCTCCGCGTGCTCATCAAGCTACAAAGGGAGGCCCTCCGTCACTCGAGAGGGACTTAGTTTATACTCGCTTAAGAGTTATCTCCCCGAGCTCATCAAGCTACAAGCGGAGGCCCTCCGTCACTCGAGAGGGACTTAGTTTATACTCGCTTAAGAATTATCTTCGCGACCTCATCAAGCTACAAGCGGAGGCCCTCCTTCACTCGAGAGGGACTTAGTTTATACTCGCTTAAGAGTTATCTCCGCGAGCTCATCAAGGTACAAGCGGAGGCCCTCCGTCACTCGAGAGGGACTTGGTTTATACTCAATTAAGAGTTATCTCCACGAGCTCATCAAGCTACAAGCGAAGGCCCTCCGTCACTCGAGAGGGACTTAGTTTATACTCGCTTGAGAGTTATTTCCGCGAGCTCATCAAGCTACAAGTGGAGGCCCTCCGTCACTCGAGAGGGACTTAGTTTATACTCGCTTAAGAGTTATCTCCGCGAGCTCATCAAGCTACAAGCGGAGGCCCTCCGTCACTCGAGAGGGACTTAGTTTATACTCGCTTAAGAGTTATCTCTGCGAGCTCATCAAGCTACAAGCGGAGGCCCTCCGTCACTCGAGAAGGACTTAGTTTATACTCGCGTAAAAGTTATCTGCACGAGCTCATCAAGCTACAAGCGAAGGCCCTCCGTCACTCGAGAGGGACTTAGTTTACACTCGCTTAAGAGTTATCTCCGCGAGCTCATCAAGCTACAAGTGGAGGCCCTCCGTCACTCGAGAGGGACTTAGTTTATACTCGCTTAAGAGTTATCTCCGCGAGCTCATCAAGCTACAAGCGGAGGTCCTCCGTCACTCGAGAAGGACTTAGTTTATACTCGCTTAAGAGTTATCTCCGCGAGCTCATCAAGCTACAAGCGGAGGCCCTCCATCACTCGAGAGGGACTTAGTTTATACTCGCGTAAAAGTTATCTGCACGAGCTCATCAAGCTACAAGCGAAGGCCCTCCGTCACTCGAGAGGGACTTAGTTTACACTCGCTTAAGAGTTATCTCCGCGAGCTCATCAAGCTACAAGTGGAGGCCCTCCGTCACTCGAGAGGGACTTAGTTTACACTCGCTTAAGAGTTATCTCCGCGAGCTCATCAAGCTACAAGCGGAGGCCCTCCGTCACTCGAGAAGGACTTAGTTTATACTCGCTTAAGAGTTATCTCCGCGAGCTCATCAAGCTACAAGCGGAGGCCCTCCGTCACTCGAGAAGGACTTAGTTTATACTCGCTTAAGAGTTATCTCCGCGAGCTCATCAAGCTACAAGCGGAGGCCCTCCGTCACTCGAGAGGGACTTGGTTTATACTCAATTAAGAGTTATCTCCGCGAGCTCATCAAGCTACAAGCGGAGGCCCTCCGTCACTCGAGAGGGACTTGGTTTATACTCAATTAAGAGTTATCTCCGCGAGCTCATCAAGCTACAAACGGAGGCTCTCCGTCACTCGAGAGGGACTTAGTTTATACTCATTTAAGAGTTATCTCCGCGTGCTCATCAAGCTACAAGGGGAGGCCCTCCGTCACTCGAGAGGGACTTAGTTTATACTCGCTTAAGAGTTATCTCCCCGAGCTCATCAAGCTACAAGCGGAGGCCCTCCGTCACTCGAGAGGGACTTAGTTTATACTCGCTTAAGAATTATCTTCGCGACCTCATCAAGCTACAAGCGGAGGCCCTCCTTCACTCGAGAGGGACTTAGTTTATACTCGCTTAAGAGTTATCTCCGCGAGCTCATCAAGCTACAAGCGGAGGCTCTCCGTCACTCGAGAGGGACTTAGTTTATACTCATTTAAGAGTTATCTCCGCGTGCTCATCAAGCTACAAGGGGAGGCCCTCCGTCACTCGAGAGGGACTTAGTTTATACTCGCTTAAGAGTTATCTCCCCGAGCTCATCAAGCTACAAGCGGAGGCCCTCCGTCACTCGAGAGGGACTTAGTTTGTACTCGCTTAAGAATTATCTTCGCGACCTCATCAAGCTACAAGCGGAGGCCCTCCTTCACTCGAGAGGGACTTAGTTTATACTCGCTTAAGAGTTATCTCCGCGAGCTCATCAAGCTACAAGCGGAGGCCCTCCGTCACTCGAGAGCGACTTGGTTTATACTCAATTAAGAGTTATCTCCAAGAGCTCATCAAGCTACAAGCGGAGGCCCTCCGTCACTCGAGAGGGACTTAGTTTACACTCGCTTAAGAGTTATCTCCGCGAGCTCATCAAGCTACAAGTGGAGGCCCTCCGTCACTCGAGAGGGACTTAGTTTATACTCGCTTAAGAGTTATCTCCGCGAGCTCATCAAGCTACAAGCGGAGGCCCTCCGTCACTCGAGAAGGACTTAGTTTATACTCGCTTAAGAGTTATCTCCGCGAGCTCATCAAGCTACAAGCGGAGGCCCTCCATCACTCGAGAGGGACTTAGTTTATACTCGCGTAAAAGTTATCTGCACGAGCTCATCAAGCTACAAGCGAAGGCCCTCCGTCACTCGAGAGGGACTTAGTTTACACTCGCTTAAGAGTTATCTCCGCGAGCTCATCAAGCTACAAGTGGAGGCCCTCCGTCACTCGAGAGGGACTTAGTTTATACTCGCTTAAGAGTTATCTCCGCGAGCTCATCAAGCTACAAGCGGAGGCCCTCCGTCACTCGAGAAGGACTTAGTTTATACTCGCTTAAGAGTTATCTCCGCGAGCTCATCAAGCTACAAGCGGAGGCCCTCCGTCACTCGAGAAGGACTTAGTTTATACTCGTTTAAGAGTTATCTCCGCGAGCTCATCAAGCTACAAGCGGAGGCCCTCCGTCACTCGAGAGGGACTTGGTTTATACTCAATTAAGAGTTATCTCCGCGAGCTCATCAAGCTACAAGCGGAGGCCCTCCGTCACTCGAGAGGGACTTGGTTTATACTCAATTAAGAGTTATCTCCGCGAGCTCATCAAGCTACAAACGGAGGCTCTCCGTCACTCGAGAGGGACTTAGTTTATACTCATTTAAGAGTTATCTCCGCGTGCTCATCAAGCTACAAGGGGAGGCCCTCCGTCACTCGAGAGGGACTTAGTTTATACTCGCTTAAGAGTTATCTCCCCGAGCTCATCAAGCTACAAGCGGAGGCCCTCCGTCACTCGAGAGGGACTTAGTTTATACTCGCTTAAGAATTATCTTCGCGACCTCATCAAGCTACAAGCGGAGGCCCTCCTTCACTCGAGAGGGACTTAGTTTATACTCGCTTAAGAGTTATCTCCGCGAGCTCATCAAGCTACAAGCGGAGGCTCTCCGTCACTCGAGAGGGACTTAGTTTATACTCATTTAAGAGTTATCTCCGCATGCTCATCAAGCTACAAGGGGAGGCCCTCCGTCACTCGAGAGGGACTTAGTTTATACTCGCTTAAGAGTTATCTCCCCGAGCTCATCAAGCTACAAGCGGAGGCCCTCCGTCACTCGAGAGGGACTTAGTTTGTACTCGCTTAAGAATTATCTTCGCGACCTCATCAAGCTACAAGCGGAGGCCCTCCTTCACTCGAGAGGGACTTAGTTTATACTCGCTTAAGAGTTATCTCCGCGAGCTCATCAAGCTACAAGCGGAGGCCCTCCGTCACTCGAGAGCGACTTGGTTTATACTCAATTAAGAGTTATCTCCAAGAGCTCATCAAGCTACAAGCGGAGGCCCTCCGTCACTCGAGAGGGACTTAGTTTATACTCGCTTAAGAGTTATCTCCGCGAGCTCAGCAAGCTACAAGTGGAGGCCCTCCGTCACTCGAGAGGGACTTAGTTTATACTCGCTTAAGAGTTATCTCCGCGAGCTCATCAAGCTACAAGCGGAGGCCCTCCGTCACTCGAGAAGGACTTAGTTTATACTCGCTTAAGAGTTATCTCCGCGAGCTCATCAAGCTACAAGCGGAGGCCCTCCATCACTCGAGAGGGACTTAGTTTATACTCGCGTAAAAGTTATCTGCACGAGCTCATCAAGCTACAAGCGAAGGCCCTCCGTCACTCGAGAGGGACTTAGTTTACACTCGCTTAAGAGTTATCTCCGCGAGCTCATCAAGCTACAAGTGGAGGCCCTCCGTCACTCGAGAGGGACTTAGTTTATACTCGCTTAAGAGTTATCTCCGCGAGCTCATCAAGCTACAAGCGGAGGCCCTCCGTCACTCGAGAAGGACTTAGTTTATACTCGCTTAAGAGTTATCTCCGCGAGCTCATCAAGCTACAAGCGGAGGCCCTCCGTCACTCGAGAAGGACTTAGTTTATACTCGCTTAAGAGTTATCTCCGCGAGCTCATCAAGCTACAAGCGGAGGCCCTCCGTCACTCGAGAGGGACTTGGTTTATACTCAATTAAGAGTTATCTCCGCGAGCTCATCAAGCTACAAGCGGAGGCCCTCCGTCACTCGAGAGGGACTTGGTTTATACTCAATTAAGAGTTATCTCCGCGAGCTCATCAAGCTACAAACGGAGGCTCTCCGTCACTCGAGAGGGACTTAGTTTATACTCATTTAAGAGTTATCTCCGCGTGCTCATCAAGCTACAAGGGGAGGCCCTCCGTCACTCGAGAGGGACTTAGTTTATACTCGCTTAAGAGTTATCTCCCCGAGCTCATCAAGCTACAAGCGGAGGCCCTTCGTCACTCGAGAGGGACTTAGTTTATACTCGCTTAAGAATTATCTTCGCGACCTCATCAAGCTACAAGCGGAGGCCCTCCTTCACTCGAGAGGGACTTAGTTTATACTCGCTTAAGAGTTATCTCCGCGAGCTCATCAAGCTACAAGCGGAGGCTCTCCGTCACTCGAGAGGGACTTAGTTTATACTCATTTAAGAGTTATCTCCGCGTGCTCATCAAGCTACAAGGGGAGGCCCTCCGTCACTCGAGAGGGACTTAGTTTATACACGCTTAAGAGTTATCTCCCCGAGCTCATCAAGCTACAAGCGGAGGCCCTCCGTCACTCGAGAGGGACTTAGTTTATACTCGCTTAAGAATTATCTTCGCGACCTCATCAAGCTACAAGCGGAGGCCCTCCTTCACTCGAGAGGGACTTAGTTTATACTCGCTTAAGAGTTATCTCCGCGAGCTCATCAAGCTACAAGCGGAGGCCCTCCGTCACTCGAGAGCGACTTGGTTTATACTCAATTAAGAGTTATCTCCAAGAGCTCATCAAGCTACAAGCGGAGGCCCTCCGTCACTCGAGAGGGACTTAGTTTATACTCGCTTAAGAGTTATCTCCGCGAGCTCATCAAGCTACAAGCGGAGGCCCTCCGTCACTCGAGAGGGACTTAGTTTATACTCGCGTAAGAGTTATCTCCGCGAGCTCATCAAGCGACAAGCGAAGGCCCTCCGTCACTCGAGAGGGACTTAGTTTATACTCGCTTAAGAGTTATCTCCCCGAGCTCATCAAGCTACAAGCGGAGGCCCTCCTTCACTCGAGAGGGACTTAGTTTATACTCGCTTAAGAGTTATCTCCGCGAGCTCATCAAGCTACAAGCGGAGGCCCTCCGTCACTCGAGAGCGACTTGGTTTATACTCAATTAAGAGTTATCTCCAAGAGCTCATCAAGCTACAAGCGGAGGCCCTCCGTCACTCGAGAGGGACTTAGTTTACACTCGCTTAAGAGTTATCTCCGCGAGCTCAGCAAGCTACAAGTGGAGGCCCTCCGTCACTCGAGAGGGACTTAGTTTATACTCGCTTAAGAGTTATCTCCGCGAGCTCATCAAGCTACAAGCGGAGGCCCTCCGTCACTCGAGAAGGACTTAGTTTATACTCGCTTAAGAGTTATCTCCGCGAGCTCATCAAGCTACAAGCGGAGGCCCTCCATCACTCGAGAGGGACTTAGTTTATACTCGCGTAAAAGTTATCTGCACGAGCTCATCAAGCTACAAGCGAAGGCCCTCCGTCACTCGAGAGGGACTTAGTTTACACTCGCTTAAGAGTTATCTCCGCGAGCTCATCAAGCTACAAGTGGAGGCCCTCTGTCACTCGAGAGGGACTTAGTTTATACTCGCTTAAGAGTTATCTCCGCGAGCTCATCAAGCTACAAGCGGAGGCCCTCCGTCACTCGAGAAGGACTTAGTTTATACTCGCTTAAGAGTTATCTCCGCGAGCTCATCAAGCTACAAGCGGAGGCCCTCCGTCACTCGAGAAGGACTTAGTTTATACTCGCTTAAGAGTTATCTCCGCGAGCTCATCAAGCTACAAGCGGAGGCCCTCCGTCACTCGAGAGGGACTTGGTTTATACTCAATTAAGAGTTATCTCCGCGAGCTCATCAAGCTACAAGCGGAGGCCCTCCGTCACTCGAGAGGGACTTGGTTTATACTCAATTAAGAGTTATCTCCGCGAGCTCATCAAGCTACAAACGGAGGCTCTCCGTCACTCGAGAGGGACTTAGTTTATACTCATTTAAGAGTTATCTCCGCGTGCTCATCAAGCTACAAGGGGAGGCCCTCCGTCACTCGAGAGGGACTTAGTTTATACTCGCTTAAGAGTTATCTCCCCGAGCTCATCAAGCTACAAGCGGAGGCCCTTCGTCACTCGAGAGGGACTTAGTTTATACTCGCTTAAGAATTATCTTCGCGACCTCATCAAGCTACAAGCGGAGGCCCTCCTTCACTCGAGAGGGACTTAGTTTATACTCGCTTAAGAGTTATCTCCGCGAGCTCATCAAGCTACAAGCGGAGGCTCTCCGTCACTCGAGAGGGACTTAGTTTATACTCATTTAAGAGTTATCTCCGCGTGCTCATCAAGCTACAAGGGGAGGCCCTCCGTCACTCGAGAGGGACTTAGTTTATACTCGCTTAAGAGTTATCTCCCAGAGCTCATCAAGCTACAAGCGGAGGCCCTCCGTCACTCGAGAGGGACTTAGTTTGTACTCGCTTAAGAATTATCTTCGCGACCTCATCAAGCTACAAGCGGAGGCCCTCCTTCACTCGAGAGGGACTTAGTTTATACTCGCTTAAGAGTTATCTCCGCGAGCTCATCAAGCTACAAGCGGAGGCCCTCCGTCACTCGAGAGCGACTTGGTTTATACTCAATTAAGAGTTATCTCCAAGAGCTCATCAAGCTACAAGCGGAGGCCCTCCGTCACTCGAGAGGGACTTAGTTTATACTCGCTTAAGAGTTATCTCCGCGAGCTCATCAAGCTACAAGCGGAGGCCCTCCGTCACTCGAGAGGGACTTAGTTTATACTCGCGTAAGAGTTATCTCCGCGAGCTCATCAAGCGACAAGCGAAGGCCCTCCGTCACTCGAGAGGGACTTAGTTTATACTCGCTTAAGAGTTATCTCCCCGAGCTCATCAAGCTACAAGCAGAGGCCCTCCGTCACTCGAGAGGGACTTAGTTTATACTCGCTTAAGAGTTATATCCCCGAGCTCATCAAGCTACAAGCGGAGGCCCTCCATCACTCGAGAGGTACTTAGTTTATACTCGCGTAAAAGTTATCTCCACGAGCTCATCAAGCTACAAGCGAAGGCCCTCCGTCACTCGAGAGGGACTTAGTTTATACTCGCTTAAGAATTATCTCCGCGAGCTCATCAAGCTACAAGCGGAGGCCCTCCGTCACTCGAGAGGGACTTAGTTTATACTCGCTTAAGAGTTATCTCCGCGCGCTCATCAAGCTACAAGCGGAGGCCCTCCGTCACTCGAGAGGGACTTGGTTTATACTCAATTAAGAGTTATCTCCGCGAGCTCATCAAGCTACAAACGGAGGCTCTCCGTCACTCGAGAGGGACTTAGTTTATACTCATTTAAGAGTTATCTCCGCGTGCTCATCAAGCTACAAGGGGAGGCCCTCCGTCACTCGAGAGGGACTTAGTTTATACTCGCTTAAGAGTTATCTCCCCGAGCTCATCAAGCTACAAGCGGAGGCCCTCCGTCACTCGAGAGGGACTTAGTTTATACTCGCGTAAGAGTTATCTCCACGAGCTCATCAAGCTACAAGCGGAGGCCCTCCGTCACTCGAGAGGGACTTAGTTTATACTCGCTTAAGAGTTATCTCCGCGAGCTCATCAAGCTACAAGCGGAGGCCCTCCGTCACTCGAGAGGGACTTGGTTTATACTCAATTAAGAGTTATCTCCGCGAGCTCATCAAGCTACAAACGGAGGCTCTCCGTCACTCGAGAGGGACTTAGTTTATACTCATTTAAGAGTTATCTCCGCGTGCTCATCAAGCTACAAAGGGAGGCCCTCCGTCACTCGAGAGGGACTTAGTTTATACTCGCTTAAGAGTTATCTCCCCGAGCTCATCAAGCTACAAGCGGAGGCCCTCCGTCACTCGAGAGGGACTTAGTTTATACTCGCTTAAGAATTATCTTCGCGACCTCATCAAGCTACAAGCGGAGGCCCTCCTTCACTCGAGAGGGACTTAGTTTATACTCGCTTAAGAGTTATCTCCGCGAGCTCATCAAGCTACAAGCGGAGGCCCTCCGTCACTCGAGAGGGACTTGGTTTATACTCAATTAAGAGTTATCTCCACGAGCTCATCAAGCTACAAGCGAAGGCCCTCCGTCACTCGAGAGGGACTTAGTTTATACTCGCTTGAGAGTTATTTCCGCGAGCTCATCAAGCTACAAGTGGAGGCCCTCCGTCACTCGAGAGGGACTTAGTTTATACTCGCTTAAGAGTTATCTCCGCGAGCTCATCAAGCTACAAGCGGAGGCCCTCCGTCACTCGAGAAGGACTTAGTTTATACTCGCTTAAGAGTTATATCCCCGAGCTCATCAAGCTACAAGCGGAGGCCCTCCATCACTCGAGAGGTACTTAGTTTATACTCGCGTAAAAGTTATCTCCACGAGCTCATCAAGCTACAAGCGAAGGCCCTCCGTCACTCGAGAGGGACTTAGTTTATACTCGCTTAAGAATTATCTCCGCGAGCTCATCAAGCTACAAGCGGAGGCCCTCCGTCACTCGAGAGGGACTTAGTTTATACTCGCTTAAGAGTTATCTCCGCGCGCTCATCAAGCTACAAGCGGAGGCCCTCCGTCACTCGAGAGGGACTTGGTTTATACTCAATTAAGAGTTATCTCCGCGAGCTCATCAAGCTACAAACGGAGGCTCTCCGTCACTCGAGAGGGACTTAGTTTATACTCATTTAAGAGTTATCTCCGCGTGCTCATCAAGCTACAAGGGGAGGCCCTCCGTCACTCGAGAGGGACTTAGTTTATACTCGCTTAAGAGTTATCTCCCCGAGCTCATCAAGCTACAAGCGGAGGCCCTCCGTCACTCGAGAGGGACTTAGTTTATACTCGCGTAAGAGTTATCTCCACGAGCTCATCAAGCTACAAGCGGAGGCCCTCCGTCACTCGAGAGGGACTTAGTTTATACTCGCTTAAGAGTTATCTCCGCGAGCTCATCAAGCTACAAGCGGAGGCCCTCCGTCACTCGAGAGGGACTTGGTTTATACTCAATTAAGAGTTATCTCCGCGAGCTCATCAAGCTACAAACGGAGGCTCTCCGTCACTCGAGAGGGACTTAGTTTATACTCATTTAAGAGTTATCTCCGCGTGCTCATCAAGCTACAAAGGGAGGCCCTCCGTCACTCGAGAGGGACTTAGTTTATACTCGCTTAAGAGTTATCTCCCCGAGCTCATCAAGCTACAAGCGGAGGCCCTCCGTCACTCGAGAGGGACTTAGTTTATACTCGCTTAAGAATTATCTTCGCGACCTCATCAAGCTACAAGCGGAGGCCCTCCTTCACTCGAGAGGGACTTAGTTTATACTCGCTTAAGAGTTATCTCCGCGAGCTCATCAAGCTACAAGCGGAGGCCCTCCGTCACTCGAGAGGGACTTGGTTTATACTCAATTAAGAGTTATCTCCACGAGCTCATCAAGCTACAAGCGAAGGCCCTCCGTCACTCGAGAGGGACTTAGTTTATACTCGCTTGAGAGTTATTTCCGCGAGCTCATCAAGCTACAAGTGGAGGCCCTCCGTCACTCGAGAGGGACTTAGTTTATACTCGCTTAAGAGTTATCTCCGCGAGCTCATCAAGCTACAAGCGGAGGCCCTCCGTCACTCGAGAAGGACTTAGTTTATACTCGCTTAAGAGTTATCTCCGCGAGCTCATCAAGCTACAAGCGGAGGCCCTCCGTCACTCGAGAGGGACTTGGTTTATACTCAATTAAGAGTTATCTCCGCGAGCTCATCAAGCTACAAGCGGAGGCCCTCCGTCACTCGAGAGGGACTTGGTTTATACTCAATTAAGAGTTATCTCCGCGAGCTCCTCAAGCTACAAACGGAGGCTCTCCGTCACTCGAGAGGGACTTAGTTTATACTCATTTAAGAGTTATCTCCGCGTGCTCATCAAGCTACAAGGGGAGGCCCTCCGTCACTCGAGAGGGACTTAGTTTATACTCGCTTAAGAGTTATCTCCCCGAGCTCATCAAGCTACAAGCGGAGGCCCTCCGTCACTCGAGAGGGACTTAGTTTATACTCGCTTAAGAATTATCTTCGCGACCTCATCAAGCTACAAGCGGAGGCCCTCCTTTACTCGAGAGGGACTTAGTTTATACTCGCTTAAGAGTTATCTCCGCGAGCTCATCAAGCTACAAGCGGAGGCTCTCCGTCACTCGAGAGGGACTTAGTTTATACTCATTTAAGAGTTATCTCCGCGTGCTCATCAAGCTACAAGGGGAGGCCCTCCGTCACTCGAGAGGGACTTAGTTTATACTCGCTTAAGAGTTATCTCCCCGAGCTCATCAAGCTACAAGCGGAGGCCCTCCGTCACTCGAGAGGGACTTAGTTTGTACTCGCTTAAGATTTATCTTCGCGACCTCATCAAGCTACAAGCGGAGGCCCTCCTTCACTCGAGAGGGACTTAGTTTATACTCGCTTAAGAGTTATCTCCGCGAGCTCATCAGGCTACAAGCGGAGGCCCTCCGTCACTCGAGAGCGACTTGGTTTATACTCAATTAAGAGTTATCTCCAAGAGCTCATCAAGCTACAAGCGGAGGCCCTCCGTCACTCGAGAGGGACTTAGTTTATACTCGCTTAAGAGTTATCTCCGCGAGCTCATCAAGCTACAAGCGGAGGCCCTCCGTCACTCGAGAGGGACTTAGTTTATACTCGCGTAAGAGTTATCTCCGCGAGCTCATCAAGCGACAAGCGAAGGCCCTCCGTCACTCGAGAGGGACTTAGTTTATACTCGCTTAAGAGTTATCTCCCCGAGCTCATCAAGCTACAAGCAGAGGCCCTCCGTCACTCGAGAGGGACTTAGTTTATACTCGCTTAAGAGTTATATCCCCGAGCTCATCAAGCTACAAGCGGAGGCCCTCCATCACTCGAGAGGTACTTAGTTTATACTCGCGTAAAAGTTATCTCCACGAGCTCATCAAGCTACAAGCGAAGGCCCTCCGTCACTCGAGAGGGACTTAGTTTATACTCGCTTAAGAATTATCTCCGCGAGCTCATCAAGCTACAAGCGGAGGCCCTCCGTCACTCGAGAGGGACTTAGTTTATACTCGCTTAAGAGTTATCTCCGCGCGCTCATCAAGCTACAAGCGGAGGCCCTCCGTCACTCGAGAGGGACTTGGTTTATACTCAATTAAGAGTTATCTCCGCGAGCTCAACAAGCTACAAACGGAGGCTCTCCGTCACTCGAGAGGGACTTAGTTTATACTCATTTAAGAGTTATCTCCGCGTGCTCATCAAGCTACAAGGGGAGGCCCTCCGTCACTCGAGAGGGACTTAGTTTATACTCGCTTAAGAGTTATCTCCCCGAGCTCATCAAGCTACAAGCGGAGGCCCTCCGTCACTCGAGAGTGACTTAGTTTATACTCGCTTAAGAATTATCTTCGCGACCTCATCAAGCTACAAGCGGAGGCCCTCCTTCACTCGAGAGGGACTTAGTTTATACTCGCTTAAGAGTTATCTCCGCGCGCTCATCAAGCTACAAGCGGAGGCCCTCCGTCACTCGAGAGGGACTTGGTTTATACTCAATTAAGAGTTATCTCCGCGAGCTCATCAAGCTACAAACGGAGGCTCTCCGTCACTCGAGAGGGACTTAGTTTATACTCATTTAAGAGTTATCTCCGCGAGCTCATCAAGCTACAAGCGGAGGCCCTCCGTCACTCGAGAAGGACTTAGTTTATACTCGCTTAAGAGTTATCTCCGCGAGCTCATCAAGCTACAAGCGGAGGCCCTCCGTCACTCGAGAGGGACTTGGTTTATACTCAATTAAGAGTTATCTCCGCGAGCTCATCAAGCTACAAGCGGAGGCCCTCCGTCACTCGAGAGGGACTTGGTTTATACTCAATTAAGAGTTATCTCCGCGAGCTCCTCAAGCTACAAGCGGAGGCTCTCCGTCACTCGAGAGGGACTTAGTTTATACTCATTTAAGAGTTATCTCCGCGTGCTCATCAAGCTACAAGGGGAGGCCCTCCGTCACTCGAGAGGGACTTAGTTTATACTCGCTTAAGAGTTATCTCCCCGAGCTCATCAAGCTATAAGCGGAGGCCCTCCGTCACTCGAGAGGGACTTAGTTTATACTCGCTTAAGAATTATCTTCGCGACCTCATCAAGCTACAAGCGGAGGCCCTCCTTCACTCGAGAGGGACTTAGTTTATACTCGCTTAAGAGTTATCTCCGCGAGCTCATCAAGCTACAAGCGGAGGCTCTCCGTCACTCGAGAGGGACTTAGTTTATACTCATTTAAGAGTTATCTCCGCGTGCTCATCAAGCTACAAGGGGAGGCCCTCCGTCACTCGAGAGGGACTTAGTTTATACTCGCTTAAGAGTTATCTCCCCGAGCTCATCAAGCTACAAGCGGAGGCCCTCCGTCACTCGTGAGGGACTTAGTTTGTACTCGCTTAAGAATTATCTTCGCGACCTCATCAAGCTACAAGCGGAGGCCCTCCTTCACTCGAGAGGGACTTAGTTTATACTCGCTTAAGAGTTATCTCCGCGAGCTCATCAAGCTACAAGCGGAGGCCCTCCGTCACTCGAGAGGGACTTGGTTTATACTCAATTAAGAGTTATCTCCAACAGCTCATCAAGCTACAAGCGGAGGCCCTCCGTCACTCGAGAGGGACTTAGTTTATACTCGCTTAAGAGTTATCTCCGCGAGCTCATCAAGCTACAAGCGGAGGCCCTCCGTCACTCGAGAGGGACTTAGTTTATACTCGCGTAAGAGTTATCTCCGCGAGCTCATCAAGCGACAAGCGAAGGCCCTCCGTCACTCGAGAGGGACTTAGTTTATACTCGCTTAAGAGTTATCTCCCCGAGCTCATCAAGCTACAAGCAGAGGCCCTCCGTCACTCGAGAGGGACTTAGTTTATACTCGCTTAAGAGTTATATCCCCGAGCTCATCAAGCTACAAGCGGAGGCCCTCCATCACTCGAGAGGTACTTAGTTTATACTCGCGTAAAAGTTATCTCCACGAGCTCATCAAGCTACAAGCGAAGGCCCTCCGTCACTCGAGAGGGACTTAGTTTATACTCGCTTAAGAATTATCTCCGCGAGCTCATCAAGCTACAAGCGGAGGCCCTCCGTCACTCGAGAGGGACTTAGTTTATACTCGCTTAAGAGTTATCTCCGCGCGCTCATCAAGCTACAAGCGGAGGCCCTCCGTCACTCGAGAGGGACTTCGTTTATACTCAATTAAGAGTTATCTCCGCGAGCTCTTCAAGCTACAAACGGAGGCTCTCCGTCACTCGAGAGGGACTTAGTTTATACTCATTTAAGAGTTATCTCCGCGTGCTCATCAAGCTACAAGCGGAGGCCCTCCGTCACTCGAGAGGGACTTAGTTTATACTCGCTTAAGAGTTATCTCCGCGCGCTCATCAAGCTACAAGCGGAGGCCCTCCGTCACTCGAGAGGGACTTGGTTTATACTCAATTAAGAGTTATCTCCACGAGCTCATCAAGCTACAAGCGAAGGCCCTCCGTCACTCGAGAGGGACTTAGTTTATACTCGCTTGAGAGTTATTTCCGCGAGCTCATCAAGCTACAAGTGGAGGCCCTCCGTCACTCGAGAGGGACTTAGTTTATACTCGCTTAAGAGTTATCTCCGCGAGCTCATCAAGCTACAAGCGGAGGCCCTCCGTCACTCGAGAAGGACTTAGTTTATACTCGCTTAAGAGTTATCTCCGCGAGCTCATCAAGCTACAAGCGGAGGCCCTCCGTCACTCGAGAGGGACTTGGTTTATACTCAATTAAGAGTTATCTCCGCGAGCTCATCAAGCTACAAGCGGAGGCCCTCCGTCACTCGAGAGGGACATGGTTTATACTCAATTAAGAGTTATCTCCGCGAGCTCATCAAGCTACAAACGGAGGCTCTCCGTCACTCGAGAGGGACTTAGTTTATACTCATTTAAGAGTTATCTCCGCGTGCTCATCAAGCTACAAGGGGAGGCCCTCCGTCACTCGAGAGGGACTTAGTTTATACTCGCTTAAGAGTTATCTCCCCGAGCTCATCAAGCTACAAGCGGAGGCCCTCCGTCACTCGAGAGGGACTTAGTTTATACTCGCTTAAGAATTATCTTCGCGACCTCATCAAGCTACAAGCGGAGGCCCTCCTTCACTCGAGAGGGACTTAGTTTATACTCGCTTAAGAGTTATCTCCGCGAGCTCATCAAGCTACAAGCGGAGGCTCTCCGTCACTCGAGAGGGACTTAGTTTATACTCATTTAAGAGTTATCTCCGCGTGCTCATCAAGCTACAAGGGGAGGCCCTCCGTCACTCGAGAGGGACTTAGTTTATACTCGCTTAAGAGTTATCTCCCCGAGCTCATCAAGCTACAAGCGGAGGCCCTCCGTCACTCGAGAGGGACTTAGTTTGTACTCGCTTAAGAATTATCTTCGCGACCTCATCAAGCTACAAGCGGAGGCCCTCCTTCACTCGAGAGGGACTTAGTTTATACTCGCTTAAGAGTTATCTCCGCGAGCTCATCAGGCTACAAGCGGAGGCCCTCCGTCACTCGAGAGCGACTTGGTTTATACTCAATTAAGAGTTATCTCCAAGAGCTCATCAAGCTACAAGCGGAGGCCCTCCGTCACTCGAGAGGGACTTAGTTTATACTCGCTTAAGAGTTATCTCCGCGAGCTCATCAAGCTACAAGCGGAGGCCCTCCGTCACTCGAGAGGGACTTAGTTTATACTCGCGTAAGAGTTATCTCCGCGAGCTCATCAAGCGACAAGCGAAGGCCCTCCGTCACTCGAGAGGGACTTAGTTTATACTCGCTTAAGAGTTATCTCCCCGAGCTCATCAAGCTACAAGCAGAGGCCCTCCGTCACTCGAGAGGGACTTAGTATATACTCGCTTAAGAGTTATATCCCCGAGCTCATCAAGCTACAAGCGGAGGCCCTCCATCACTCGAGAGGTACTTAGTTTATACTCGCGTAAAAGTTATCTCCACGAGCTCATCAAGCTACAAGCGAAGGCCCTCCGTCATTCGAGAGGGACTTAGTTTATACTCGCTTAAGAATTATCTCCGCGAGCTCATCAAGCTACAAGCGGAGGCCCTCCGTCACTCGAGAGGGACTTAGTTTATACTAGCTTAAGAGTTATCTCCGCGCGCTCATCAAGCTACAAGGGGAGGCCCTCCGTCACTCGAGAGGGACTTGGTTTATACTCAATTAAGAGTTATCTCCGCGAGCTCAACAAGCTACAAACGGAGGCTCTCCGTCACTCGAGAGGGACTTAGTTTATACTCATTTAAGAGTTATCTCCGCGTGCTCATCAAGCTACAAGGGGAGGCCCTCCGTCACTCGAGAGGGACTTAGTTTATACTCGCTTAAGAGTTATCTCCCCGAGCTCATCAAGCTACAAGCGGAGGTCCTCCGTCACTCGAGAGTGACTTAGTTTATACTCGCTTAAGAATTATCTTCGCGACCTCATCAAGCTACAAGCGGAGGCCCTCCTTCACTCGAGAGGGACTTAGTTTATACTCGCTTAAGAGTTATCTCCGCGCGCTCATCAAGCTACAAGCGGAGGCCCTCCGTCACTCGAGAGGGACTTGGTTTATACTCAATTAAGAGTTATCTCCGCGAGCTCATCAAGCTACAAACGGAGGCTCTCCGTCACTCGAGAGGGACTTAGTTTATACTCATTTAAGAGTTATCTCCGCGAGCTCATCAAGCTACAAGCGGAGGCCCTCCGTCACTCGAGAAGGACTTAGTTTATACTCGCTTAAGAGTTATCTCCGCGAGCTCATCAAGCTACAAGCGGAGGCCCTCCGTCACTCGAGAGGGACTTGGTTTATACTCAATTAAGAGTTATCTCCGCGAGCTCATCAAGCTACAAGCGGAGGCCCTCCGTCACTCGAGAGGGACTTGGTTTATACTCAATTAAGAGTTATCTCCGCGAGCTCCTCAAGCTACAAACGGAGGCTCTCCGTCACTCGAGAGGGACTTAGTTTATACTCATTTAAGAGTTATCTCCGCGTGCTCATCAAGCTACAAGGGGAGGCCCTCCGTCACTCGAGAGGGACTTAGTTTATACTCGCTTAAGAGTTATCTCCCCGAGCACATCAAGCTATAAGCGGAGGCCCTCCGTCACTCGAGAGGGACTTAGTTTATACTCGCTTAAGAATTATCTTCGCGACCTCATCAAGCTACAAGCGGAGGCCCTCCTTCACTCGAGAGGGACTTAGTTTATACTCGCTTAAGAGTTATCTCCGCGAGCTCATCAAGCTACAAGCGGAGGCTCTCCGTCACTCGAGAGGGACTTAGTTTATACTCATTTAAGAGTTATCTCCGCGTGCTCATCAAGCTACAAGGGGAGGCCCTCCGTCACTCGAGAGGGACTTAGTTTATACTCGCTTAAGAGTTATCTCCCCGAGCTCATGAAGCTACAAGCGGAGGCCCTCCGTCACTCGTGAGGGACTTAGTTTGTACTCGCTTAAGAATTATCTTCGCGACTTCATCAAGCTACAAGCGGAGGCCCTCCTTCACTCGAGAGGGACTTAGTTTATACTCGCTTAAGAGTTATCTCCGCGAGCTCATCAAGCTACAAGCGGAGGCCCTCCGTCACTCGAGAGGGACTTGGTTTATACTCAATTAAGAGTTATCTCCAACAGCTCATTAAGCTACAAGCGGAGGCCCTCCATCACTCGAGAGGGACTTAGTTTATACTCGCTTAAGAGTTATCTCCGCGAGCTCATCAAGCTACAAGCGGAGGCCCTCCGTCACTCGAGAGGGACTTAGTTTATACTCGCGTAAGAGTTATCTCCGCGAGCTCATCAAGCGACAAGCGAAGGCCCTCCGTCACTCGAGAGGGACTTAGTTTATACTCGCTTAAGAGTTATCTCCCCGAGCTCATCAAGCTACAAGCAGAGGCCCTCCGTCACTCGAGAGGGACTTAGTTTATACTCGCTTAAGAGTTATATCCCCGAGCTCATCAAGCTACAAGCGGAGGCCCTCCATCACTCGAGAGGTACTTAGTTTATACTCGCGTAAAAGTTATCTCCACGAGCTCATCAAGCTACAAGCGAAGGCCCTCCGTCACTCGAGAGGGACTTAGTTTATACTCGCTTAAGAATTATCTCCGCGAGCTCATCAAGCTACAAGCGGAGGCCCTCCGTCACTCGAGAGGGACTTAGTTTATACTCGCTTTAGAGTTATCTCCGCGCGCTCATCAAGCTACAAGCGGAGGCCCTCCGTCACTCGAGAGGGACTTGGTTTATACTCAATTAAGAGTTATCTCCGCGAGCTCTTCAAGCTACAAACGGAGGCTCTCCGTCACTCGAGAGGGACTTAGTTTATACTCGCTTAAGAGTTATCTCCCCGAGCTCATCAAGCTACAAGCGGAGGCCCTCCGTCACTCGAGAGTCACTTAGTTTATACTCGCTTAAGAATTATCTTCGCGACCTCATCAAGCTACAAGCGGAGGCCCTCCTTCACTCGAGAGGGACTTAGTTTATACTCGCTTAAGAGTTATCTCCGCGCGCTCATCAAGCTACAAGCGGAGGCCCTCCGTCACTCGAGAGGGACTTGGTTTATACTCAATTAAGAGTTATCTCCGCGAGCTCATCAAGCTACAAACGGAGGCTCTCCGTCACTCGAGAGGGACTTAGTTTATACTCATTTAAGAGTTATCTCCGCGAGCTCATCAAGCTACAAGCGGAGGCCCTCCGTCACTCGAGAAGGACTTAGTTTATACTCGCTTAAGAGTTATCTCCGCGAGCTCATCAAGCTACAAGCGGAGGCCCTCCGTCACTCGAGAGGGACTTGGTTTATACTCAATTAAGAGTTATCTCCGCGAGCTCATCAAGCTACAAATGGAGGCTCTCCGTCACTCGAGAAGGACTTAGTTTATACTCATTTAAGAGTTATCTCCGCGTGCTCATCAAGCTACAAGGGGAGGCCCTCCGTCACTCGAGAGGGACTTAGTTTATACTCGCTTAAGAGTTATCTCCCCGAGCTCATCAAGCTATAAGCGGAGGCCCTCCGTCACTCGAGAGGGACTTAGTTTATACTCGCTTAAGAATTATCTTCGCGACCTCATCAAGCTACAAGCGGAGGCCCTCCTTCACTCGAGAGGGACTTAGTTTATACTCGCTTAAGAGTTATCTCCGCGAGCTCATCAAGCTACAAGCGGAGGCTCTCCGTCACTCGAGAGGGACTTAGTTTATACTCATTTAAGAGTTATCTCCGCTTGCTCATCAAGCTACAAGGGGAGGCCCTCCGTCACTCGAGAGGGACTTAGTTTATACTCGCTTAAGAGTTATCTCCCCGAGCTCATCAAGCTACAAGCGGAGGCCCTCCGTCACTCGAGAGGGACTTAGTTTATACTCGCTTAAGAGTTATATCCCCGAGCTCATCAAGCTACAAGCGGAGGCCCTCCATCACTCGAGAGGTACTTAGTTTATACTCGCGTAAAAGTTATCTCCACGAGCTCATCAAGCTACAAGCGAAGGCCCTCCGTCACTCGAGAGGGACTTAGTTTATACTCGCTTAAGAATTATCTCCGCGAGCTCATCAAGCTACAAGCGGAGGCCCTCCGTCACTCGAGAGGGACTTGGTTTATACTCAATTAAGAGTTATCTCCGCGAGCTCATCAAGCTACAAACGGAGGCTCTCCGTCACTCGAGAGGGACTTAGTTTATACTCATTTAAGAGTTATCTCCGCGTGCTCATCAAGCTACAAGGGGAGGCCCTCCGTCACTCGAGAGGGACTTAGTTTATACTCGCTTAAGAGTTATCTCCCCGAGCTCATCAAGCTACAAGCGGAGGCCCTCCGTCACTCGAGAGTGACTTAGTTTATACTCGCTTAAGAATTATCTTCGCGACCTCATCAAGCTACAAGCGGAGGCCCTCCTTCACTCGAGAGGGACTTAGTTTATACTCGCTTAAGAGTTATCTCCGCGAGCTCATCATGCTACAAGCGGAGGCCCTCCGTCACTCGAGAGGGACTTAGTTTATACTCGCTTAAGAGTTATCTCCACGAGCTCATCAAGCTACAAGCGAAGGCCCTCCGTCACTCGAGAGGGACTTAGTTTATACTCGCTTGAATGTTATTTCCGCGAGCTCATCAAGCTACAAGTGGAGGCCCTCCGTCACTCGAGAGGGACTTAGTTTATACTCGCTTAAGAGTTATCTCCCCGAGCTCATCAAGCTACAAGCGGAGGCCCTCCATCACTCGAGAGGGACTTAGTTTATACTCGCGTAAAAGTTATCTCCACGAGCTCATCAAGCTACAAGCGAAGGCCCTCCGTCACTCGAGAGGGACTTAGTTTATACTCGCTTAAGAATTATCTCCGCGAGCTCATCAAGCTACAAGCGGAGGCCCTCCGTCACTCGAGAGGGACTTAGTTTATACTCGCTTAAGAGTTATCTCCGCGAGCTCATCAAGCTACAAGCGGAGGCCCTCCGTCACTCGTGAGGGACTTGGTTTATACTCAATTAAGAGTTATCTCCGCAAGCTCATCAAGCTACAAACGGAGGCCCTCCGTCATTCGAGAGGGACTTAGTTTATACTCATTCAAGAGATATCTCCGCGTGCTCATCAAGCTACAAGGGGAGGCCCTCCGTCACTCGAGAGGGACTTAGTTTATACTCGCTTAAGAGTTATCTCCCCGAGCTCATCAAGCTAAAAGCGGAGGCCCTCCGTCACTCGAGAGGGACGTAGTTTATACTCGCTTAAGAATTATCTTCGCGACCTCATCAAGCTACAAGCGGAGGCCCTCCTTCACTCGAGAGGGACTTAGTTTGTACTCGCTTAAGAGTTATCTCCGCGAGCTCATCAAGCTACAAGCGGAGGCCCTCCGTCACTCGAGAGGGACTTGGTTTATACTCAATTAAGAGTTATCTCTGCGAGCTCATCAAGCTACAAGCGGAGGCCCTCCGTCACTCGAGAGGGACTTGGTTTATACTCAATTAAGAGTTATCTCCGCGAGCTCATCAAGCTACAAACGGAGGCTCTCCGTCACTCGAGAGGGACTTAGTTTATACTCATTTAAGAGTTATCTCCGCGTGCTCATCAAGCTACAAGGGGAGGCCCTCCGTCACTCGAGAGGGACTTAGTTTAGACTCACTTAAGAGTTATCTCCCCGAGCTCATCAAGCTACAAGCGGAGGCCCTCCATCACTCGAGAGGGACTTAGTTTATATTCGCGTAAAAGTTATCTGCACGAGCTCATCAAGCTACAAGCGAAGGCCCTCCGTCACTCAAGAGGGACTTAGTTTATACTCGCTTAAGAATTATCTCCGCGAGCTCATCAAACTACAAGCGGAGGCCCTCCGTCACTCGAGAGGGACTTAGTTTATACTCGCTTAAGAGTTATCTCCGCGAGCTCATCAAGCTACAAGCGGAGGCCCTCCGTCACTCGAGAGGGACTTGGTTTATACTCAATTAAGAGTTATCTCCGCGAGCTCATCAAGCTACAAACGGAGGCCCTCCGTCACTCGAGAGGGACTTAGTTTATACTCATTTAAGAGTTATCTCCGCGTGCTCATCAAGCTACAAGGGGAGGCCCTCCGTCACTCGAGAGGTACTTAGTTTATACTCGCGTAAAAGTTATCTCCACGAGCTCATCAAGCTACAAGCGAAGGCCCTCCGTCACTCGAGAGGGACTTAGTTTATACTCGCTTAAGAATTATCTCCGCGAGCTCATCAAGCTACAAGCGGAGGCCCTCCGTCACTCGAGAGGGACTTGGTTTATACTCAATTAAGAGTTATATCCGCGAGCTCATCAAGCTACAAACGGAGGCTCTCCGTCACTCGAGAGGGGCTTAGTTTATACTCATTTAAGAGTTATCTCCGCGTGCTCATCAAGCTACAAGGGGAGGCCCTCCGTCACTCGAGAGGGACTTAGTTTATACTCGCTTAAGAGTTATCTCCCCGAGCTCATCAAGCTACAAGCGGAGGCCCTCCGTCACTCGAGAGTGACTTAGTTTATACTCGCTTAAGAATTATCTTCGCGACCTCATCAAGCTACAAGCGGAGGCCCTCCTTCACTCGAGAGGGACTTAGTTTATACTCGCTTAAGAGTTATCTCCGCGAGCTCATCATGCTACAAGCGGAGGCCCTCCGTCACTCGAGAGGGACTTAGTTTATACTCGCTTAAGAGTTATCTCCACGAGCTCATCAAGCTACAAGCGAAGGCCCTCCGTCACTCGAGAGGGACTTAGTTTATACTCGCTTGAATGTTATTTCCGCGAGCTCATCAAGCTACAAGTGGAGGCCCTCCGTCACTCGAGAGGGACTTAGTTTATACTCGCTTAAGAGTTATCTCCCCGAGCTCATCAAGCTACAAGCGGAGGCCCTCCATCACTCGAGAGGGACTTAGTTTATACTCGCGTAAAAGTTATCTCCACGAGCTCATCAAGCTACAAGCGAAGGCCCTCCGTCACTCGAGAGGGACTTAGTTTATACTCGCTTAAGAATTATCTCCGCGAGCTCATCAAGCTACAAGCGGAGGCCCTCCGTCACTCGAGAGGGACTTAGTTTATAATCGCTTAAGAGTTATCTCCGCGAGCTCATCAAGCTACAAGCGGAGGCCCTCCGTCACTCGTGAGGGACTTGGTTTATACTCAATTAAGAGTTATCTCCGCGAGCTCATCAAGCTACAAACGGAGGCCCTCCGTCATTCGAGAGGGACTTAGTTTATACTCATTCAAGAGATATCTCCGCGTGCTCATCAAGCTACAAGGGGAGGCCCTCCGTCACTCGAGAGGGACTTAGTTTATACTCGCTTAAGAGTTATCTCCCCGAGCTCATCAAGCTACAAGCGGAGGCCCTCCGTCACTCGAGAGGGACGTAGTTTATACTCGCTTAAGAATTATCTTCGCGACCTCATCAAGCTACAAGCGGAGGCCCTCCTTCACTCGAGAGGGACTTAGTTTGTACTCGCTTAAGAGTTATCTCCGCGAGCTCATCAAGCTACAAGCGGAGGCCCTCCGTCACTCGAGAGGGACTTGGTTTATACTCAATTAAGAGTTATCTCTGCGAGCTCATCAAGCTACAAGCGGAGGCCCTCCGTCACTCGAGAGGGACTTAGTTTATACTCGTGTAAGAGTTATCTCCGCGAGCTCATCAAGCGACAAGCGAAGGCCCTCTGTCACTCGAGAGGGACTTAGTTTATACTCGCTTAAGAGTTATCTCCCCGAACTCATCAAGCTACAAGCGGAGGCCCTCCGTCACTCGAGAGGGACTTAGTTTAGACTCACTTAAGAGTTATCTCCCCGAGCTCATCAAGCTACAAGCGGAGGCCCTCCATCACTCGAGAGGGACTTAGTTTATATTCGCGTAAAAGTTATCTGCACGAGCTCATCAAGCTACAAGCGAAGGCCCTTCGTCACTCAAGAGGGACTTAGTTTATACTCGCTTAAGAATTATCTCCGCGAGCTCATCAAACTACAAGCGGAGGCCCTCCGTCACTCGAGAGGGACTTAGTTTATACTCGCTTAAGAGTTATCTCCGCGAGCTCATCAAGCTACAAGCGGAGGCCCTCCGTCACTCGAGAGGGACTTGGTTTATACTCAATTAAGAGTTATCTCCGCGAGCTCATCAAGCTACAAACGGAGGCCCTCCGTCACTCGAGAGGGACTTAGTTTATACTCATTTAAGAGTTATCTCCGCGTGCTCATCAAGCTACAAGGGGAGGCCCTCCGTCACTCGAGAGGGACTTAGTTTATACTCGCTTAAGAATTATCTCCGCGAGCTCATCAAGCTACAAGCGGAGGCCCTCCGTCACTCGAGAGGGACTCAGTTTATACTCGCTTAAGAGTTATCTCCGCGAGCTCATCAAGCTACAAGTGGAGGCCCTCCGTCACTCGAGAGGGACTTAGTTTGTACTCGCTTAAGAATTATGAGAGGCCCTCTGTCACTCGAGAGGGACTTAGTTTGTACTCGCTTAAGAATTATCTTCGCGAGCTTATCAAGCTACATGCGGAGGCCCTTCGTCACTCGAGAGGGACTTCGTTTATACTCGCTTAAGAGTTATCTCCGCGAGCTAATCAAGCTACAAGCGGAGGCCCTCCGTCACTCGAGAGGGACTTAGTTTATACTCGCGTAAGAGTTATCTCCGCGAGCTCATCAAGCGACAAGCGAAGGCCCTCCGTCACTCGAGAGGGACTTAGTTTATACTCGCTTAAGAGTTATCTCCCCGAGCTCATCAAGCTACAAGCGGAGGCCCTCCGTCACTCGAGAGGGACTTAGTTTATACTCGCTTAAGAGTTATCTCCCCGAGCTCATCAAGCTACAAGCGGAGGCCCTCCATCACTCGAGAGGGACTTAGTTTATACTCGCGTAAAAGTTATCTCCATGAGCTCATCAAGCTACAAGCGAAGGCCCTCCGTCACTCGAGAGGGACTTAGTTTATACTCGCTTAAGAATTATCTCCGCGAGCTCATCAAGCTACAAGCGGAGGCCCTCCGTCACTCGAGAGGGACTTGGTTTATACTCAATTAAGAGTTATCTCCGCGAGCTCATCAATCTACAAACGGAGGCCCTCCGTCACTCGAGAGGGACTTAGTTTATACTCATTTAAGAGTTATCTCCGCGTGCTCATCAAGCTACAAGAGGAGGCCCTCCGTCACTCGAGAGGGACTTAGTTTATACTCGCTTAAGAGTTATCTCCCCGAGCTCATCAAGCTACAAGCGGAGGCCCTCCGTCACTCGAGAGGGACTTAGTTTATACTCGCTTAATAATTATCTTCGCGACCTCATCAAGCTACAAGCGGAGGCCCTCCTTCACTCGAGAGGGACTTAGTTTATACTCGCTTAAGAGTTATCTCCGCGAGCTCATCAAGCTACAAGCGGGGGCCCTCCGTCACTCGAGAGGGACTTGGTTTATACTCAATTAAGAGTTATCTCCAAGAGCTCATCAAGCTACAAGCGGAGGCCCTCCGTCACTCGAGAGGTACTTAGTTTATACTCGCTTAAGAGTTATCTCCGCGAGCTCATCAAGCTACAAGCGGAGGCCCTCCGTCACTCGAGAGGGACTTAGTTTATACTCGCGTAAGAGTTATCTCCGCGAGCTCATCAAGCGACAAGCGAAGGCCCTCCGTCACTCGAGAGGGACTTAGTTTATACTCGCTTAAGAGTTATCTCCCCGAGCTCATCAAGCTACAAGCGGAGGCCCTCCGTCACTCGAGAGGGACTTAGTTTATACTCGCTTAAGAGTTATCTCCCCGAGCTCATCAAGCTACAAGCGGAGGCCCTCCATCACTCGAGAGGGACTTAGTTTATACTCGCGTAAAAGTTATCTCCACGAGCTCATCAAGCTACAAGCGAAGGCCCTCCGTCACTCGAGAGGGAATTAGTTTATACTCGCTTAAGAATTATCTCCGCGAGCACATCAAGCTACAAGCGGAGGCCCTCCGTCACTCGAGAGGGACTTAGTTTATACTCGCTTAAGAGTTATCTCCGCGAGCTCATCATGCTACAAGCGGAGGCCCTCCGTCACTCGAGAGGGACTTGGTTTATACTCAATTGAGAGTTATCTCCGCGAGCTCATCAAGCTACAAACGGAGGCCCACCGTCACTCGAGAGGGACTTAGTTTATACTCATTTATGAGTTATCTCCGCGTGCTCAGCAAGCTACAAGGGGATGCCCTCCGTCACTCGAGAGGGACTTAGTTTATACTCGCTTAAGAATTATCTCCGCGAGCTCATCAAGCTACAAGCGGAGGCCCTCCGTCACTCGAGAGGAACTCAGTTTATACTCGCTTAAGAGTTATCTCCGCGAGCTCATCAAGCTACAAGTGGAGGCCCTCCGTCACTCGAGAGGGACTTAGTTTGTACTCGCTTAAGAATTATGAGAGGCCCTCTGTCACTAGAGAGGGACTTAGTTTGTACTCGCTTAAGAATTATCTTCGCGAGCTCATCAAGCTACAAGCGGAGGCCCGTCGTCACTCGAGAGGGACTTCGTTTATACTCGCTTAAGACTTATCTCCGCAAGCTCATCAAGCTACAAGCGGAGGCATTCCGTCACTCGAGAGGGACTTAGTTTATACTCGCGTAAGAGTTATCTCCGCGAGCTCATCAAGCGACAAGCGAAGGCCCTTCGTCACTCGAGAGGGACTTAGTTTATACTCGTTTAAGAGTTATCTCCCCGAGCTCATCAAGCTACAAGCGGAGGCCCTCCGTCACTCGAGAGGGACTTAGTTTATACTCGCTTAAGAGTTATCTCCCCGAGCTCATCAAGCTACAAGCGGAGGCCCTCCATCACTCGAGAGGGACTTAGTTTATACTCGCGTAAAAGTTATCTCCACGAGCTCATCAAGCTACAAGCGAAGGCCCTCCGTCACTCGAGAGGGACTTAGTTTATACTCGCTTAAGAATTATCTCCGCGAGCTCATCAAGCTACAAGCGGAGGCCCTCCGTCACTCGAGAGGGGCTTAGTTTATACTCGCTTAAGAGTTATCTCCGCGAGCTCATCAAGCGACAAGCGAAGGCCCTCCGTCACTCGAGAGGGACTTAGTTTATACTCGCTTAAGAGTTATCTCCCCGAGCTCATCAAGCTACAAGCGGAGGCCCTCCGTCACTCGAGAGGGACTTAGTTTATACTCGCTTAAGAGTTATCTCCCCGAGCTCATCAAGCTACAAGCGGAGGCCCTCCATCACTCGAGAGGGACTTAGTTTATACTCGCGTAAAAGTTATCTCCACGAGCTCATCAAGCTACAAGCGAAGGCCCTCCGTCACTCGAGAGGGAATTAGTTTATACTCGCTTAAGAATTATCTCCGCGAGCACATCAAGCTACAAGCGGAGGCCCTCCGTCACTCGAGAGGGACTTAGTTTATACTCGCTTAAGAGTTATCTCCGCGAGCTCATCATGCTACAAGCGGAGGCCCTCCGTCACTCGAGAGGGACTTGGTTTATACTCAATTGAGAGTTATCTCCGCGAGCTCATCAAGCTACAAACGGAGGCCCACCGTCACTCGAGAGGGACTTAGTTTATACTCATTTATGAGTTATCTCCGCGTGCTCAGCAAGCTACAAGGGGAGGCCCTCCGTCACTCGAGAGGGACTTAGTTTATACTCGCTTAAGAATTATCTCCGCGAGCTCATCAAGCTACAAGCGGAGGCCCTCCGTCACTCGAGAGGGACTCAGTTTATACTCGCTTAAGAGTTATCTCCGCGAGCTCATCAAGCTACAAGTGGAGGCCCTCCGTCACTCGAGAGGGACTTAGTTTGTACTCGCTTAAGAATTATGAGAGGCCCTCTATCACTAGAGAGGGACTTAGTTTGTACTCGCTTAAGAATTATCTTCGCGAGCTCATCAAGCTACAAGCGGAGGCCCTTCGTCACTCGAGAGGGACTTCGTTTATACTCGCTTAAGACTTATCTCCGCAAGCTCATCAAGCTACAAGCGGAGGCATTCCGTCACTCGAGAGGGACTTAGTTTATACTCGCGTAAGAGTTATCTCCGCGAGCTCATCAAGCGACAAGCGAAGGCCCTTCGTCACTCGAGAGGGACTTAGTTTATACTCGTTTAAGAGTTATCTCCCCGAGCTCATCAAGCTACAAGCGGAGGCCCTCCGTCACTCGAGAGGGACTTAGTTTATACTCGCTTAAGAGTTATCTCCCCGAGCTCATCAAGCTACAAGCGGAGGCCCTCCATCACTCGAGAGGGACTTAGTTTATACTCGCGTAAAAGTTATCTCCACGAGCTCATCAAGCTACAAGCGAAGGCCCTCCGTCACTCGAGAGGGACTTAGTTTATACTCGCTTAAGAATTATCTCCGCGAGCTCATCAAGCTACAAGCGGAGGCCCTCCGTCACTCGAGAGGGGCTTAGTTTATACTCGCTTAAGAGTTATCTCCGCGAGCTCATCAAGCGACAAGCGAAGGCCCTCCGTCACTCGAGAGGGACTTAGTTTATACTCGCTTAAGAGTTATCTCCCCGAGCTCATCAAGCTACAAGCGGAGGCCCTCCGTCACTCGAGAGGGACTTAGTTTATACTCGCTTAAGAGTTATCTCCCCGAGCTCATCAAGCTACAAGCGGAGGCCCTCCATCACTCGAGAGGGACTTAGTTTATACTCGCGTAAAAGTTATCTCCACGAGCTCATCAAGCTACAAGCGAAGGCCCTCCGTCACTCGAGATGGAATTAGTTTATACTCGCTTAAGAATTATCTCCGCGAGCACATCAAGCTACAAGCGGAGGCCCTCCGTCACTCGAGAGGGACTTAGTTTATACTCGCTTAAGAGTTATCTCCGCGAGCTCATCATGCTACAAGCGGAGGCCCTCCGTCACTCGAGAGGGACTTGGTTTATACTCAATTGAGAGTTATCTCCGCGAGCTCATCAAGCTACAAACGGAGGCCCACCGTCACTCGAGAGGGACTTAGTTTATACTCATTTATGAGTTATCTCCGCGTGCTCAGCAAGCTACAAGGGGAGGCCCTCCGTCACTCGAGAGGGACTTAGTTTATACTCGCTTAAGAATTATCTCCGCGAGCTCATCAAGCTACAAGCGGAGGCCCTCCGTCACTCGAGAGGGACTCAGTTTATACTCGCTTAAGAGTTATCTCCGCGAGCTCATCAAGCTACAAGTGGAGGCCCTCCGTCACTCGAGAGGGACTTAGTTTGTACTCGCTTAAGAATTATGAGAGGCCCTCTGTCACTAGAGAGGGACTATTTTGTACTCGCTTAAGAATTATCTTCGCGAGCTCATCAAGCTACAAGCGGAGGCCCTTCGTCACTCGAGAGGGACTTCGTTTATACTCGCTTAAGACTTATCTCCGCAAGCTCATCAAGCTACAAGCGGAGGCATTCCGTCACTCGAGAGGGACTTAGTTTATACTCGAGTAAGAGTTATCTCCGCGAGCTCATCAAGCGACAAGCGAAGGCCCTTCGTCACTCGAGAGGGACTTAGTTTATACTCGTTTAAGAGTTATCTCCCCGAGCTGATCAAGCTACAAGCGGAGGCCCTCCGTCACTCGAGAGGGACTTAGTTTATACTCGCTTAAGAGTTATCTCCCCGAGCTCATCAAGCTACAAGCGGAGGCCCTCCATCACTCGAGAGGGACTTAGTTTATACTCGCGTAAAAGTTATCTCCACGAGCTCATCAAGCTACAAGCGAAGGCCCTCCGTCACTCGAGAGGGACTTAGTTTATACTCGCTTAAGAATTATCTCCGCGAGCTCATCAAGCTACAAGCGGAGGCCCTCCGTCACTCGAGAGGGGCTTAGTTTATACTCGCTTAAGAGTTATCTCCGCGAGCTCATCAAGCTACAAGCGGAGGCCCTCCGTCACTCGAGAGGGACTTGGTTTATACTCAATTAAGAGTTATCTCCGCGAGCTCATCAATCTACAAACGGAGGCCCTCCGTCACTCGAGAGGGACTTAGTTTATACTCATTTAAGAGTTATTTCCGCGTGCTCATCAAGCTACAAGAGGAGGCCCTCCGTCACTCGAGAGGGACTTAGTTTATACTCGCTTAAGAGTTATCTCCCCGAGCTCATCAATCTACAAACGGAGGACCTCCGTCACTCGAGAGGGACTTCGTTTATACTCATTTAAGAGTTATCTCCGCGTGCTCAGCAAGCTACAAGGGGAGGCCCTCCGTCACTCGAGAGGGACTTACTTTATACTCGTTTAAGAATTATCTCCGCGAGCTCATCAAGCTACAAGCGGAGGCCCTCCGTCACTCGAGAGGGACTCAGTTTATACTCGCTTAAGAGTTATCTCCGCGAGCTCATCAAGCTACAAGTGGAGGCCCTCCGTCACTCGAGAGGGACTAAGTTTGTACTCGCTTAAGAATTATGAGAGGCCCTCTGTCACTCGAGAGGGACTTAGTTTGTACTCGCTTAAGAATTATCTTCGCGAGCTCATCAAGCTACAAGCGGAGGCCCTTCGTCACTCGAGAGGGACTTAGTTTGTACTCGCGTAAAAGTTATCTCCACGAGCTCATCAAGCTACAAGCGAAGGCCCTCCGTCACTCGAGAGGGACTTGGTTTATACTCATTTAAGAGTTATCTCCGCGAGCTCATCAAGCTACAAGCAGAGGCCCTCCGTCAATCGAGAGGGACTTAGTTTATACTCGTTTAAGAGTTATCTCCGCGAGCTCATCAAGCTACAAGCGAAGGCCCTCCGTCACTCGAGAGGGACTTGGTTTATACTCAATTAAGAGTTATCTCCGCGAGCTCATCAATCTACAAACGGAGGCCCTCCGTCACTCGAGAGGGACTTAGTTTATACTCATTCAAGAGTTATCTCCGCGTGCTCATCAAGCTACAAGAGGAGGCCCTCCGTCACTCGAGAGGGACTTAATTTATACTCGCTTAAGAGTTATCTCCCCGAGCTCATCAAGCTACAAGCGGAGGCCCTCCGCCACTCGAGAGGGACATAGTTTATACTCGCTTAATAATTATCTTCGCGACCTCATCAAGCTACAAGCGGAGGCCCTCCTTCACTCGAGAGGGACTTAGTTTATACTCGCTTAAGAGTTATCTCCGCGAGCTCATCAAGCTACAAGCGGAGGCCCTCCGTCACTCGAGAGGGACTTGGTTTATACTCAATTAAGAGTTATCTCCAAGAGCTCATCAAGCTACAAGCGGAGGCCCTCCGTCACTCGAGAGGGACTTAGTTTATACTCGCTTAAGAGTTATCTCCGCGAGCTCATCAAGCTACAAGCGAAGGCCCTCCGTCACTCGAGAGGGACTTAGTTTATACTCGCTTAAGAATTATCTCCGCGAGCTCATCAAGCTACAAGCGGAGGCCCTCCGTCACTCGAGAGGGACTTAGTTTATACTCGCTTAAGAGTTATCTCCGCGAGCTCATCAAGCTACAAGCGGAGGCCCTCCGTCACTCGAGAGGGACTTGGTTTATACTCAATTAAGAGTTATCTCCGCGAGCTCATCAAGCTACAAACGGAGGCCCTCCGTCACTCGAGAGGGACTTAGTTTATACTCATTTAAGAGTTATCTCCGCGTGCTCATCAAGCTACAAGGGGAGGCCCACCGTCACTCGAGAAGGACTTAGTTTATACTCGCTTAAGAGTTATCTCCCCGAGCTCATCAAGCTACAAGCGGAGGCCCTCCGTCAATCGAGAGGGACTTAGTTTATACTCGCTTAAGAATTATCTTCGCGACCTCATCAAGCTACAAGCGGAGGCCCTCCTTCACTCGAGAGGGACTTAGTTTATACTAGCTTAAGAGTTATCTCCGCGAGCTCATCAACTTACAAGCGGAGGCCCTCCGTCACTCGAGAGGGACTTGGTTTATACTCAATTAAGAGTTATCTCCGCGAGCTCATCAAGCTACAAGCGGAGGCCCTCCGTCACTCGAGAGGGACTTAGTTTATACTCGCTTAAGAGTTATCTCCGCGAGCTCATCAAGCTACAAGCGGGGGCCCTCCGTCACCCGAGAGGGACTTAGTTTATACTCGCGTAAGAGTTATCTCCGCGAGCTCATCAAGCGACAAGCGAAGGCCCTCCGTCACTCGAGAGGGACTTAGTTTATACTCGCTTAAGACTTATCTCCCCGAGCTCATCAAGCTACAAGCGGAGGCCCCCCATCACTCGAGAGGGACTTAGTTTATATTCGCGTAAAAGTTATCTGCACGAGCTCATCAAGCTACAAGCGAAGGCCCTCCGTCACTCGAGAGGGACTTAGTTTATACTTGCTTAAGAATTATTTCCGCGAGCTCATCAAGCTACAAGCGGAGGCCCTCCGTCACTCGAGAGGGACTTAGTTTATACTCGCTTAAGAATTATCTCCGCGAGCTCATCAAGCTACAAGCGGAGGCCCTCCGTCACTTGAGAGGGACTTGGTTTATACTCAACTAAGAGTTATCTCCGCGAGCTCATCAAGCTACAAACGGAGGCCCTCCGTCACTCGAGAGGGACTTAGTTTATACTCATTTAAGAGTTATCTCCGCGTGCTCATCAAGCTACAAGGGGAGGCCCTCCGTCACTCGAGAGGGACTTAGTTTATACTCGCTTAAGAATTATCTCCGCGAGCTCATCAAGCTACAAGCGGAGGCCCTCCGACACTCGAGAGGGACTCAGTTTATACTCGCTTAAGAGTTATCTCCGCGAGCTCATCAAGCTACAAGTGGAGGCCCTCCGTCACTCTAGAGGGACTTAATTTGTACTCGCTTAAGAATTATGAGAGGCCCTCTGTCACTCGAGAGGGAGTTAGTTTGTATTCACTTAAGAATTATCTTCGCGAGCTCATCAAGCTACAAGCGGAAGCCCTTCGTCACTCAAGAAGGACTTCGTTTATACTCGCTTAAGAGTTATCTCCGCGAGCTCATCAAGCTACAAGCGGAGGCCCTCCGTCACTCGAGAGGGACTTAGTTTATACTCGCTTAAGAGTTATCTCCCCGAGCTCATCAAGCTACAAGCGAAGGCCCTCCGTCACTCGAGAGGGACTTAGTTTATACTCGCTTAAGAGTTATCTCCCCGAGCTCATCAAGCTACAAGCGGAGGCCCTCCATCACTCGAGAGGGACTTAGTTTATACTCGCGTAAAAGTTATCTCCACGAGCTCATCAAGCTACAAGCGAAGGCCCTCCGTCACTCGAGAGGGACTTAGTTTATACTCGCTTAAGAATTATCTCCGCGAGCTCATCAAGCTACAAGCGGAGGCCCTCCGTCACTCGAGAGGGACTTAGTTTATGCTCATTTAAGAGTTATCTCCGCGTGCTCATCAAGCTACAAGAGGAGGCCCTCCGTCACTCGAGAGGGACATAGTTTATACTCGCTTAAGAGTTATCTCCCCGAGCTCATCAACCTACAAGCGGAGGCCCTCCGTCACTCGAGAGGGACTTGGTTTATACTCAATTAAGAGTTATCTCCGCGAGCTCATCAAGCTACAAGCGGAGGCCCTCCGTCACTCGAGAGGGACTTGGTTTATACTCAATTAAGAGTTATCTCCGCGAGCTCATCAATCTACAAACGGAGGCCCTCCGTCACTCGAGAGGGACTTAGTTTATACTCATTTAAGAGTTATCTCCGCGTGCTCATCAAGCTACAAGAGGAGGCCCTCCGTCACTCGAGAGGGACTTAGTTTATACTCGCTTAAGAGTTATCTCCCCGAGCTCATCAACCTACAAGCGGAGGCCCTCCGTCACTCGAGAGGGACTTAGTTTATACTCGCTTAATAATTATCTTCGCGACCTCATCAAGCTACAAGCGGAGGCCCTCCTTCACTCGAGAGGGACTTAGTTTATACTCGCTTAAGAGTTATCTCCGCGAGCTCATCAAGCTACAAGCGGAGGCCCTCCGTCACTCGAGAGGGACTTGGTTTATACTCAATTAAGAGTTATCTCCAAGAGCTCATCAAGCTACAACCGGAGGCCCTCCGTCACTCGAGAGGGACTTAGTTTATACTCGCTTAAGAGTTATCTCCGCGAGCTCATCAAGCTACAAGCGAAGGCCCTCCGTCACTCGAAAGGGACTTAGTTTATACTCGCTTAAGAATTATCTCCGCGAGCTCATCAAGCTACAAGCGGAGGCCCTCCGTCACTCGAGAGGGACTTAGTTTATACTCGCTTAAGAGTTATCTCCGCGAGCTCATCAAGCTACAAGCGGAGGCCCTCCGTCACTCGAGAGGGACTTGGTTTATACTCAATTAAGAGTTATCTCCGCGAGCTCATCAATCTACAAACGGAGGCCCTCCGTCACTCGAGAGGGACTTAGTTTATACTCATTTAAGAGTTATCTCCGCGTGCTCATCAAGCTACAAGAGGAGGCCCTCCGTCACTCGAGAGGGACTTAGTTTATACTCGCTTAAGAGTTATCTCCCCGAGCTCATCAACCTACAAGCGGAGGCCCTCCGTCACTCGAGAGGGACTTAGTTTATACTCGCTTAATAATTATCTTTGCGACCTCATCAAGCTACAAGCGGAGGCCCTCCTTCACTCGAGAGGGACTTAGTTTATACTCGCTTAAGAGTTATCTCCGCGAGCTCATCAAGCTACAAGCGGAGGCCCTCCGTCACTCGAGAGGGACTTGGTTTATACTCAATTAAGAGTTATCTCCAAGAGCTCATCAAGCTACAAGCGGAGGCCCTCCGTCACTCGAGAGGGACTTAGTTTATACTCGCTTAAGAGTTATCTCCGCGAGCTCATCAAGCTACAAGCGAAGGCCCTCCGTCACTCGAGAGGGACTTAGTTTATACTCGCTTATGAATTATCTCCGCGAGCTCATCAAGCTACAAGCGGAGGCCCTCCGTCACTCGAGAGGGACTTAGTTTATACTCGCTTAAGAGTTATCTCCGCGAGCTCATCAAGCTACAAGCGGAGGCCCTCCGTCACTCGAGAGGGACTTGGTTTATACTCAATTAAGAGTTATCTCCGCGAGCTCATCAATCTACAAACGGAGGCCCTCCGTCACTCGAGAGGGACTTAGTTTATACTTATTTAAGAGTTATCTCCGCGTGCTCATCAAGCTACAAGAGGAGGCCCTCCGTCACTCGAGAGGGACTTAGTTTATACTCGCTTAAGAGTTATCTCCCCGAGCTCATCAACCTACAAGCGGAGGCCCTCCGTCACTCGAGAGGGACTTAGTTTATACTCGCTTAATAATTATCTTCGCGACCTCATCAAGCTACAAGCGGAGGCCCTCCTTCACTCGAGAGGGACTTAGTTTATACTTGCTTAAGAGTTATCTCCGCGAGCTCATCAAGCTACAAGCGGAGGCCCTCCGTCACTCGAGAGGGACTTGGTTTATACTCAATTAAGAGTTATCTCCAAGAGCTCATCAAGCTACAAGCGGAGGCCCTCCGTCACTCGAGAAGGACTTAGTTTATACTCGTTTAAGAGTTATCTCCGCGAGCTCATCAAGCTACAAGCGAAGGCCCTCCGTCACTCGAGAGGGACTTAGTTTATACTCGCTTAAGAATTATCTCCGCGAGCTCATCAAGCTACAAGCGGAGGCCCTCCGTCACTCGAGAGGGACTTAGTTTATACTCGCTTAAGAGTTATCTCCGCGAGCTCATCAAGCTACAAGCGGAGGCCCTCCGTCACTCGAGAGGGACTTGGTTTATACTCAATTAAGAGTTATCTCCGCGAGCTCATCAAGCTACAAACGGAGGCCCTCCGTCACTCGAGAGGGACTTAGTTTATACTCATTTAAGAGTTATCTCCGCGTGCTCATCAAGCTACAAGGGGAGGCCCACCGTCACTCGAGAGGGACTTAGTTTATACTCGCTTAAGAGTTATCTCCCCGAGCTCATCAAGCTACAAGCGGAGGCCCTCCGTCAATCGAGAGGGACTTAGTTTATACTCGTTTAAAAATTATCTTCGCGACCTCATCAAGCTACAAGCGGAGGCCCTCCTTCACTCAAGAGGGACTTAGTTTATACTAGCTTAGGAGTTATCTCCGCGAGCTCATCAAGCTACAAGCGGAGGCCCTCCGTCACTCGAGAGGGACTTAGTTTATACTCGCTTAAGAGTTATCTCCGCGAGCTCATCAAGCTACAAGCGGGGGCCCTCCGTCACTCGAGAGGGACTTAGTTTATACTCGCGTAAGAGTTATCTCCGCGAGCTCATCAAGCGACAAGCGAAGGCCCTCCGTCAGTCGAGAGGGACTTAGTTTATACTCGCTTAAGAGTTATCTCCCCGAGCTCATCAAGCTACAAGCGGAGGCCCTCCGTCACTCGAGAGGGACTTGGTTTATACTCGCTTAAGACTTATCTCGCCGAGCTCATCAAGCTACAAGCGGAGGCCCCCCATCACTCGAGAGGGACTTAGTTTATATTCGCGTAAAAGTTATCTGCACGAGCTCATCAAGCTACAAGCGAAGGCCCTCCGTCACTCGAGAGGGACTTAGTTTATACTCGCTTAAGAATTATTTCCGCGAGCTCATCAAGCTACAAGCGGAGGCCCTCCGTCACTCGAGAGGGACTTAGTTTATACTCGCTTAAGAATTATCTCCGCGAGCTCATCAAGCTACAAGCGGAGGCCCTCCGTCACTTGAGAGGGACTTGGTTTATACTCAATTAAGAGTTATCTCCGCGAGCTCATCAAGCTACAAACGGAGGCCCTCCGTCACTCGAGAGGGACTTAGTTTATACTCATTTAAGAGTTATCTCCGCGTACTCATCAAGCTACAAGCGGAGGCCCTCCGTCACTCGAGAGGGACTCAGTTTATACTCGCTTAAGAGTTATCTCCGCGAGCTCATCAAGCTACAAGTGGAGGCCCTCCGTCACTCGAGAGAGACTTAATTTGTACTCGCTTAAGAATTATGAGAGGCCCTCTGTCACTCGAGAGGGAGTTAGTTTGTATTCACTTAAGAATTATCTTCGCGAGCTCATCAAGCTACAAGCGGAGGCCCTTCGTCACTCGAGAAGGACTTCGTTTATACTCGCTTAAGAGTTATCTCCGCGAGCTCATCAAGCTACAAGCGGAGGCCCTCCGTCACTCGAGAGGGACTTAGTTTATACTCGCGTAAGAGTTATCTCCGCGAGCTCATCAAGCGACAAGCGAAGGCCCTCCGTCACTCGAGAGGGACTTAGTTTATACTCGCTTAAGAGTTATCTCCCCGAGCTCATCAAGCTACAAGCGAAGGCCCTCCGTCACTCGAGAGGGACTTAGTTTATACTCGTTTAAGAGTTATCTCCCCGAGCTCATCAAGCTACAAGCGGAGGCCCTCCATCACTCGAGAGGGACTTAGTTTATACTCGCGTAAAAGTTATCTCCACGAGCTCATCAAGCTACAAGCGAAGGCCCTCCGTCACTCGAGAGGGACTTAGTTTATACTCGCTTAAGAATTATCTCCGCGAGCTCATCAAGCTACAAGCGGAGGCCCTCCGTCACTCGAGAGGGACTTAGTTTATACTCGCTTAAGAGTTATCTCCGCGAGCACATCAAGCTACAAGCGGAGGCCCTCCGTCACTCGAGAGGGACTTGGTTTATACTCAATTAAGAGTTATCTCCGCGAGCTCATCAAGCTACAAACGGAGGCCCTCCGTCACTCGAGATGGACTTAGTTTATACTCATTTAAGAGTTATCTCCGCGTGCTCATCAAGCTACAAGAGGAGGCCCTCCGTCACTCGAGAGGGACTTAGTTTATACTCGCTTAAGAGTTATCTCCCCGAGCTCATCAAGCTACAAGCGGAGGCCCTCCGTCACTCGAGAGGGACTTAGTTTATACTCGCTTAAGACTTATCTTCGCGACCTCATCAAGCTACAAGCGGAGGCCCTCCTTCACTCGAGAGGGACTTAGTTTATACTCGCTTAAGAGTTATCTCCGTGAGCTCATCAAGCTACAAGCGGAGGCCCTCCGTCACTCGAGAGGGACTTGGTTTATACTCAATTAAGAGTTATCTCCAAGAGCTCATCAAGCTACAAGCGGAGGCCCTCCGTCACTCGAGAGGGACTTAGTTTATACTCGCTTAAGAGTTATCTCCCCGAGCTCATCAAGCTACAAGCGGAGGCCCTCCGTCACTCGAGAGGGACTTAGTTTATACTCGCTTAAGAGTTATCTCCCCGAGCTCATCAAGCTACAAGCGGAGGCCCTCCATCACTCGAGAGGGACTTAGTTTATACTCGCGTAAAAGTTATCTCCACGAGCTCATCAAGCTACAAGCGAAGGCCCTCCGTCACTCGAGAGGGACTTAGTTTACACTCGCTTAAGAGTTATCTCCCCGAGCTCATCAAGCTACAAGCGGAGGCCCTCCGTCACTCGAGAGGGACTTAGTTTATACTCGCGTAAAAGTTATCTCCACGAGCTCATCAAGCTACAAGCGAAGGCCCTCCGTCACTCGAGAGGGACTTAGTTTATACTCGCTTAAGAATTATCTCCGCGAGCTCATCAAGATACAAGCGGAGGCCCTCCGTCACTCGAGAGGGACTTAGTTTATACTCATTTAAGAGTTATCTCCGCGTGCTCATCAAGCTACAAGAGGAGGCCCTCCGTCACTCGAGAGGGACTTAGTTTATACTCGCTTAAGAGTTATCTCCCCGAGCTCATCAAGCTACAAGCGGAGGCCCTCCGTCACTCGAGAGGGACTTAGTTTATACTCGCTTAAGACTTATCTTCGCGACCTCATCAAGCTACAAGCGGAGGCCCTCCTTCACTCGAGAGGGACTTAGTTTATACTCGCTTAAGAGTTATCTCCGTGAGCTCATCAGGCTACAAGCGGAGGCCCTCCGTCACTCGAGAGGGACTTGGTTTATACTCAATTAAGAGTTATCTCCAAGAGCTCATCAAGCTACAAGCGGAGGCCCTCCGTCACTCGAGAGGGACTTAGTTTATACTCGCTTAAGAGTTATCTCCGCGAGCTCATCAAGCTACAAGCGGAGGCCCTCTGTCACTCGAGAGGGACTTAGTTTATTCTCGCATAAGAGTTATCTCCGCGAGCTCATCAAGGGACAAGCGAAGGCCCTCCGTCACTCGAGAGGGACTTAGTTTATACTCGCTTAAGAGTTATCTCCCCGAGCTCATCAAGCTACAAGCGGAGGCCCTCCGTCACTCGAGAGGGACTTAGTTTATACTCGCTTAAGAGTTATCTCCCCGAGCTCATCAAGCTACAAGCGGAGGCCCTCCATCACTCGAGAGGGACTTAGTTTATACTCGCGTAAAAGTTATCTCCACGAGCTCATCAAGCTACAAGCGAAGGCCCTCCGTCACTCGAGAGGGACTTAGTTTACACTCGCTTAAGAGTTATCTCCCCGAGCTCATCAAGCTACAAGCGGAGGCCCTCCATCACTCGAGAGGGACTTAGTTTATACTCCCGTAAAAGTTATCTCCACGAGCTCATCAAGCTACAAGCGAAGGCCCTCCGTCACTCGAGAGGGACTTAGTTTATACTCGCTTAAGAATTATCTCCGCGAGCTCATCAAGATACAAGCGGAGGCCCTCCGTCACTCGAGAGGGACTTAGTTTATACTCGCTTAAGAGTTATCTCCGCGAGCTCATCAACCTACAAGCGGAGGCCCTCCGTCACTCGAGAGGGACTTGGTTTATACTCAATTAAGAGTTATCTCAGCGAGCTCATCAAGCTACAAACGGAGGCCCTCCGTCACTCGAGAGGGACTTAGTTTATACTCATTTAAGAGTTATCTCCGCGTGCTCATCAAGCTACAAGAGGAGGCCCTCCGTCACTCGAGAGGGACTTAGTTTATACTCGCTTAAGAGTTATCTCCCCGAGCTCATCAAGCTACAAGCGGAGGCCCTCCGTCACTCGAGAGGGACTTTGTTTATACTCGCTTAAGACTTATCTTCGCGACCTCATCAAGCTACAAGCGGAGGCCCTCCTTCACTCGAGAGGGACTTAGTTTATACTCGCTTAAGAGTTATCTCCGTGAGCTCATCAAGCTACAAGCGGAGGCCCTCCGTCACTCGAGAGGGACTTGGTTTATACTCAATTAAGAGTTATCTCCAAGAGCTCATCAAGCTACAAGCGGAGGCCCTCCGTCACTCGAGAGGGACTTAGTTTATACTCGCTTAAGAGTTATCTCCGCGAGCTCATCAAGCTACAAGCGGAGGCCCTCCGTCACTCGAGAGGGACTTAGTTTATACTCGCGTAAAAGTTATCTCCACGAGCTCATCAAGCTACAAGTGAAGGCCCTCCGTCACTCGAGAGGGACTTAGTTTATACTCGCTTAAGAATTATCTCCGCGAGCTCATCAAGCTACAAGCGGAGGCCCTCCGTCACTCGAGAGGGACTTAGTTTATACTCGCTTAAGAGTTATCTCCGCGAGCTCATCAAGCTACAAGCTGAGGCCCTCCGTCACTCGAGAAGGACTTAGTTTATACTCATTTAAGAGTTATCTCCGCGTGCTCATCAAGCTACAAGGGGAGGCCCACCGTCACTCGAGAAGGACTTAGTTTATACTCGCTTAAGAATTATCTCCCCGAGCTCATCAAGCTACAAGCGGAGGCCCTCCGTCACTCGAGAGGGACTTGGTTTATACTCGCTTAAGAATTATCTTCGCGACCTCATCAAGCTACAAGCGGAGGCCCTCCTTCACTCGAGAGGGACTTAGTTTATACTCGCTTAAGAGTTATCTCCGCGAGCTCATCAAGCTACAAGCGGACGCTCTCCGTCACTCGAGAGGGACTTGGTTTATACTCAATTAAGAGTTATCTCCACGAGCTCATCAAACTACAAGCGAAGGCCCTCCGTCACTCGAGAGGGACTTAGTTTATACTCGCTTGAGAGTTATTTCCGCGAGCTCATCAAGCTACAAGTGGAGGCCCTCCGTCACTCGAGAGGGACTTAGTTTATACTCGCTTAAGAGTTATCTCCCCGAGCTCATCAAGCTACAAGCGGAGGCCCTCCATCACTCGAGAGGGACTTAGTTTATACTCGCGTAAAAGTTATCTCCACGAGCTCATCAAGCTACAAGCGAAGGCCCTCCGTCACTCGAGAGGGACTTAGTTTATACTCGCTTAAGAATTATCTCCGCGAGCTCATCAAGCTACAAGCGGAGGCCCTCCGTCACTCGAGAAGGACTTAGTTTATACTCGCTTAAGAGTTATCTCCGCGAGCTCATCAAGCTACAAGCGGAGGCCCTTCGTCACTCGAGAGGGACTTGGTTTATACTCAATTAAGAGTTATTTCCGCGAGCTCATCAAGCTACAAACGGAGGCCCTCCGTCACTCGAGAGGGACTTAGTTTATACTCATTTAAGAGTTATCTCCGCGTGCTCATCAAGCTACAAGGGGAGGCCCTCCGTCAATCGAGGGGGACTTAGTTTATACTCGCTTAAGAGTTATCTCCCCGAGCTCATCAAGCTACAAGCGGAGGCTCTCCGTCACTCGAGAGGGACTTAGTTTATACTCGCTTAAGAATTATCTCCGCGAGCTCATCAAGCTACAAGCGGAGGCCCTCCGTCACTCGAGAAGGACTTAGTTTATACTCGCTTAAGAGTTATCTCCGCGAGCTCATCAAGCTACAAGCGGAGGCCCTTCGTCACTCGAGAGGGACTTGGTTTATACTCAATTAAGAGTTATCTCCGCGAGCTCATCAAGGTACAAACGGAGGCCCTCCGTCACTCGAGAGGGACTTAGTTTATACTCATTTAAGAGTTATCTCCGCGTGCTCATCAAGCTACAAGGGGAGGCCCTCCGTCAATCGAGGGGGACTTAGTTTATACTCGCTTAAGAGTTATCTCCCCGAGCTCATCAAGCTACAAGCGGAGGCTCTCCGTCACTCGAGAGGGACTTAGTTTATACTCGCTTAAGAATTATCTTCGCGACCTCATCAAGCTACAAGCGGAGGCCCTCCGTCACTCGAGAGGGACTTAGTTTATACTCGCTTAAGAGTTATCTCCGCGAGCTCATCAAGCTACAAGCGGAGGCCCTCCGTCACTCGAGAGGGACTTAGTTTATACTCGCGTAAGAGTTATCTCCGCGAGCTCATCAAGCGACAAGCGAAGGCCCTCCGTCACTCGAGAGGGACTTAGTTTATACTCGCTTAAGAGTTATCTCCCTGAGCTCATCAAGCTACAAGCGGAGGCCCTCCGTCACTCGAGAGGGACTTAGTTTATACTCGCTTAAGAGTTATCTCCCCGAGCTCATCAAGCTACAAGCGGAGGCCCTCCATCACTCGAGAGGGACTTAGTTTATACTCATTTAAGAGATATCTCCGCGTGCTCATCAAGCTACAAGAGGAGGCCCCTGTCACTCGAGAGGGACTTAGTTTATACTCGCTTAAGAGTTATCTCCCCGAGCTCATCAAGCTACAAGCGGAGGCCCTCCGTCACTCGAGAGGGACTTAGTTTATACTCGCTTAAGAATTATCTTCGCGACCTCATCAAGCTACAAGCGGAGGCCCTCCTTCACTCGAGAGGGACTTAGTTTATACTCGCTTAAGAGTTATCTCCGCGAGCTCATCAATCTACAAGCGGAGGCCCTCCGTCACTCGAGAGGGACTTGGTTTATACTCAATTAAGAGTTATCTCCGCGAGCTCATCAAGCTACAAACGGAGGCCCTCCGTCACTCGAGAGGGACTTAGTTTATACTCATTTAAGAGTTATCTCCGCGTGCTCATCAAGCTACAAGGGGGCCCTCCGTCACTCGAGAAGGACTTAGTTTATACTCGCTTAAGAGTTATCTCCCCGAGCTCATCAAGCTACAAGCGGAGGCTCTCCGTCACTCGAGAGCGACTTAGTTTATACTCGCTTAAGAATTATCTTCGCGACCTCATCAAGCTACAAGCGGAGGCCCTCCGTCACTCGAGAGGGACTTAGTTTATACTCGCGTAAGAGTTATCTCCGCGAGCTCATCAAGCGACAAGCGAAGGCCCTCCGTCACTCGAGAGGGACTTAGTTTATACTCGCTTAAGAGTTATCTCCCCGAGCTCATCAAGCTACAAGCGGAGGCCCTCCGTCACTCGAGAGGGACTTGGTTTATACTCGCTTAAGAATTATCTTCGCGACCTCATCAAGCTACAAGCGGAGGCCCTCCTTCACTCGAGAGGGACTTAGTTTATACTCGCTTAAGAGTTATCTCCGCGAGCTCATCAAGCTACAAGCGGAGGCCCTCCGTCACTCGAGAGGGACTTGGTTTATACTCCATTAAGAGTTATCTCCACGAGCTCATCAAGCTACAAGCGAAGGCCCTCCGTCACTCGAGAGGGACTTAGTTTATACTCGCTTGAGAGTTATTTCCGCGAGCTCATCAAGCTACAAGTGGAGGCCCTCCGTCACTCGAGAGGGACTTAGTTTATACTCGCTTAAGAGTTATCTCCCCGAGCTCATCAAGCTACAAGCGGAGACCTTCCGTCACTCGAGAGGGACTTAGTTTATACTCGCTTAAGAGTTATCTCCCCGAGCTCATCAAGCTACAAGCGGAGGCCCTCCTTCACTAGAGAGGGACTTAGTTTATACTCGCGTAAAAGTTATCTCCACGAGCTCATCAAGCAACATGCGAAGGCCCTCCGTCACTCGAGAGGGACTTAGTTTATACTCGCTTCAGAATTATCTCCGCGAGCTCATCAAGCTACAAGCGGAGGCCCTCCGTCACTCGAGAGGGACTTAGTTTATACTCGCTTAAGAGTTATCTCCGCGAGCTCATCAAGCTACAAGCGGAGGCCCTCCGTCACTCGAGAGGGACTTGGTTTATACTCAATTAAGAGTTATCTCCGCGATCTCATCAAGCTACAAACGGAGGCCCTCCGTCACTCGAGAGGGACTTAGTTTATACTCATTTAAGAGTTATCTCCGCGTGCTCATCAAGCTACAAGGGGAGGCCCACCGTCACTCGAGAGGGACTTAGTTTATACTCGCTTAAGAGTTATCTCCCCGAGCTCATCAAGCTACAAGCGGAGGCCCTCCGTCACTCGAGAGGGACTTGGTTTATACTCGCTTAAGATTTATCTTCGCGACCTCATCAAGCTACAAGCGGAGGCCCTCCTTCACTCGAGAGGGACTTAGTTTATACTCGCTTAAGAGTTATCTCCGCGAGCTCATCAAGCTACAAGCGGAGGCACTCCATCACTCGAGAGGGACTTGGTTTATACTCAATTAAGAGTTATCTACACGAGCTCATCAAGCTACAAGCGAAGGCCCTCCGTCACTCGAGAGGGACTTAGTTTATACTCGCTTGAGAGTTATTTCCGCGAGCTCATCAAGCTACAAGCGGAGGCCCTCCGTCACTCGAGAGGGACTTAGTTTATACTCGCTTAAGAGTTATCTCCCCGAGCTCATCAAGCTACAAGCGGAGGCCCTCCATCACTCGAGAGGGACTTAGTTTATACTCGCGTAAAAGTTATCTCCACGAGCTCATCAAGCTACAAGCGAAGGCCCTCCGTCACTCGAGAGGGACTTAGTTTATACTCGCTTAAGAATTATCTCCGCGAGCTCATCAAGCTACAAGCGGATGCCCTCCGTCACTCGAGAAGGACTTAGTTTATACTCGCTTAAGAGTTATCTCCGCGAGCTCATCAAGCTACAAGCGGAGGCCCTTCGTCACTCGAGAGGGACTTGGTTTATACTCAATTAAGAGTTATCTCCGCGAGCTCATCAAGCTACAAACGGAGGCCCTCCGTCACTCGAGAGGGACTTAGTTTATACTCATTTAAGAGTTATCTTCGCGTGCTCATCAAGCTACAAGGGGAGGCCCTCCGTCACTCGAGAGGGACTTAGTTTATACTCGCTTAATAGTTATCTCCCCGAGCTCATCAAGCTACAAGCGGAGGCTCTCCATCACTCGAGAGGGACTTAGTTTATACTCGCTTAAGAATTATCTTCGCGACCCCATCAAGCTACAAGCGGAGGCCCTCCTTCACTCGAGAGGGACTTAGTTTATACTCGCTTAAGAGTTATCTCCGCGAGCTCATCAAGCTACAAGCGGAGGCCCTCCGTCACTCGAGAGGGTCTTGGTTTATACTCAATTAAGAGTTATCTCCGCGAGCTCATCAAGCTACAAGCGGAGGCCCTCCGTCACTCGAGAGGGACTTAGTTTATACTCGCTTAAGAGTTATCTCCGCGAGCTCATCAAGCTACAAGCGGAGGCCCTCCGTCACTCGAGAGGGACTTAGTTTATACTCGCGTAAGAGTTATCTCCGCGAGCTCATCAAGCGACAAGCGAAGGCCCTCCGTCACCCGAGGGGGACTTAGTTTATACTCGCTTAAGAGTTATCTCCCCGAGCTCATAAAGCTACAAGCGGAGGCCCTCCATCACTCGAGAGGGACTTAGTTTATACTCATTTAAGAGATATCTCCGCGTGCTCATCAAGCTACAAGAGGAGGCCCACCGTCACTCGAGAGGGACTTAGTTTATACTCGCTTAAGAGTTATCTCCCCGAGCTCATCAAGCTACAAGCGGAGGCCCTCCGTCACTCGAGAGGGACTTGGTTTATACTCGCTTAAGAATTATCTTCGCGACCTCATCAAGCTACAAGCGGAGGCCCTCCTTCACTCGAGAGAGACTTAGTTTATACTCGCTTAAGAGTTATCTCCGCGAGCTCATCAAGCTACAAGCGGAGGCCCTCCGTCACTCGAGAGGGACTTGGTTTATACTCAATTAAGAGTTATCTCCACGAGCTCATCAAGCTACAAGCGAAGGCCCTCCGTCACTCGAGAGGGACTTAGTTTATACTCGCTTGAGAGTTATTTCCGCGAGCTCATCAAGCTACAAGTGGAGGCCCTCCGTCACTCGAGAGGAACTTAGTTTATACTCGCTTAAGAGTTATCTCCCCGAGCTCATCAAGCTACAAGCGGAGGCCCTCCATCACTCGAGAGGGACTTAGTTTATACTCGCGTAAAAGTTATCTCCACGAGCTCATCAAGCTACAAGCGATGGCCCTCCGTCACTCGAGAGGGACTTACTTTATACTCGCTTAAGAATTATCTCCGCGAGCTCATCAAGCTACAAGTGGAGGCCCTCCGTCACTCGAGAAGGACTTAGTTTATACTCGCTTAAGAGTTATCTCCGCGAACTCATCAAGCTACAAGCGGAGGCCCTTCGTCACTCGAGAGGGACTTGGTTTATACTCAATTAAGAGTTATCTCCGCGAGCTCATCAAGCTACAAGCGGAGGCCCTCCATCACTCGAGAGGGACTTAGTTTATACTCGCGTAAAAGTTATCTCCACGAGCTCATCAAGCTACAAGCGAAGGCCCTCCGTCACTCGAGAGGGACTTAGTTTATACTCGCTTAAGAATTGTCTCCGCGAGCTCATCAAGCTACAAGCGGAGGCCCTCCGTCACTCGAGAAGGACTTAGGTTATACTCGCTTAAGAGTAATCTCCGCGAGCTCATCAAGCTACAAGCGGAGGCCCTTCGTCACTCGAGAGGGACTTGGTTTATACTCAATTAAGAGTTATCTCCGCGAGCTCATCAAGCTACAAACGGAGGCCCTCCGTCACTCGAGAGGGACTTAGTTTATACTCATTTAAGAGTTATCTCCGCGTGCTCATCAAGCTACAAGGGGAGGCCCACCGTCACTCGAGAGGGACTTAGTTTATACTCGCTTAAGAGTTATCTCCCCGAGCTCATCAAGCTACAAGCGGAGGCCCTCCGTCACTCGAGAGGGACTTGGTTTATACTCGCTTAAGAATTATCTTCGCGACCTCATCAAGCTACAAGCGGAGGCCCTCCTTCACTCGAGAGGGTCTTAGTTTATACTCGCTTAAGAGTTATCTCCGCGAGCTCATCAAGCTACAAGCGGAGGCCCTCCGTCACTCGAGAAGGACTTGGTTTATACTCAATTAAGAGTTATCTCCACGAGCTCATCAAGCTACAAGCGAAGGCCCTCCGTCACTCGAGAGGGACTTAGTTTATACTCGCTTGAGAGTTATTTCCGCGAGCTCATCAAGCTACAAGTGAAGGCCCTCCGTCACTCGAGAGGGACTTAGTTTATACTCATTTAAGAGTTATCTCCGCGTGCTCATCAAGCTACAAGGGGAGGCCCACCGTCACTCGAGAGGGACTTAGTTTATACTCGCTTAAGAGTTATCTCCCCGAGCTCATCAAGCTACAAGGGGAGGCCCTCCGTCACTCGAGAGGGACTTGGTTTATACTCGCTTAATAATTATCTTCGCGACCTCATCAAGCTACAAGCGGAGGCCCTCCTTCACTCGAGAGGGACTTTGTTTATACTCGCTTAAGAGTTATCTCCGCGAGCTCATCAAGCTACAAGCGGAGGCCCTCCGTCACTCGAGAGGGACTTGGTTTATACTCAATTAAGAGTTATCTCCACGAGCTCATCAAGCTACAAGCGAAGACCCTCCGTCACTCGAGAGGGACTTAGTTTATACTCGCTTGAGAGTTATTTCCGCGAGCTCATCAAGCTACAAGTGGAGGCCCTCCGTCACTCGAGAGGGACTTAGTTTATACTCGCTTAAGAGTTATCTCCCCGAGCTCATCAAGCTACAAGCGGAGGCCCTCCATCACTCGAGAGGGACTTAGTTTATACTCGTGTAAAAGTTATCTCCACGAGCTCATCAAGCTACAAGCGAAGGCCCTCCTTCACTCGAGAGGGACTTTGTTTATACTCGCTTAAGAGTTATCTCCACGAGCTCATCAAGCTACAAGCGGAGGCCCTCCGTCACTCGAGAGGGACTTGGTTTATACTCAATTAAGAGTTATCTCCACGAGCTCATCAAGCTACAAGCGAAGACCCTCCGTCACTCGAGAGGGACTTAGTTTATACTCGCTTGAGAGTTATTTCCGCGAGCTCATCAAGCTACAAGTGGAGGCCCTCCGTCACTCGAGAGGGACTTAGTTTATACTCGCTTAAGAGTTATCTCCCCGAGCTCATCAAGCTACAAGCGGAGGCCCTCCATCACTCGAGAGGGACTTAGTTTATACTCGCGTAAAAGTTATCTCCACGAGCTCATCAAGCTACAAGCGATGGCCCTCCGTCACTCGAGAGGGACTTACTTTATACTCGCTTAAGAATTATCTCCGCGAGCTCATCAAGCTACAAGCGGAGGCCCTCCGTCACTCGAGAAGGACTTAGTTTATACTCGCTTAAGAGTTATCTCCGCGAGCTCATCAAGCTACAAGCGGAGGCCCTTCGTCACTCGAGAGGGACTTGGTTTATACTCAATTAAGAGTTATCTCCGCGAGCTCATCAAGCTACAAGCGGAGGCCCTCCATCACTCGAGAGGGACTTAGTTTATACTCGCGTAAAAGTTATCTCCACGAGCTCATCAAGCTACCAGCGAAGGCCCTCCGTCACTCGAGAGGGACTTAGTTTATACTCGCTTAAGAATTATCTCCGCGAGCTCATCAAGCTACAAGCGGAGGCCCTCCGTCACTCGAGAAGGACTTAGGTTATACTCGCTTAAGAGTTATCTCCGCGAGCTCATCAAGCTACAAGCGGAGGCCCTTCGTCACTCGAGAGGGACTTGGTTTATACTCAATTAAGAGTTATCTCCGCGAGCTCATCAAGCTACTAACGGAGGCCCTCCGTCACTCGAGAGGGACTTAGTTTATACTCATTTAAGAGTTATCTCCGCGTGCTCATCAAGCTACAAGGGGAGGCCCACCGTCACTCGAGAGGGACTTAGTTTATACTCGCTTAAGAGTTATCTCCCCGAGCTCATCAAGCTACAAGCGGAGGCCCTCCGTCACTCGAGAGGGACTTGGTTTATACTCGCTTAAGAATTATCTTCGCGACCTCATCAAGCTACAAGCGGAGGCCCTCCTTCACTCGAGAGGGTCTTAGTTTATACTCGCTTAAGAGTTATCTCCGCGAGCTCATCAAGCTACAAGCGGAGGCCCTCCGTCACTCAAGAGGGACTTGGTTTATACTCAATTAAGAGTTATCTCCACGAGCTCATCAAGCTACAAGCGAAGGCCCTCCGTCACTCGAGAGGGACTTAGTTTATACTCGCTTGAGAGTTATTTCCGCGAGCTCATCAAGCTACAAGGGGAGGCCCTCCGTCACTCGAGAGGGACTTAGTTTATACTCGCTTAAGAGTTATCTCCCCGAGCTCATCAAGCTACAAGCGGAGGCCCTCCATCACTCGAGAGGGATTTAGTTTATACTCGCGTAAAAGTTATCTCCACGAGCTCATCAAGCTACAAGCGAAGGCCCTCCGTCACTCGAGAGGGACTTAGTTTATACTCGCTTAAGAATTATCTCCGCGAGCTCATCAAGCTACAAGCGGAGGCCCTCCGTCACTCGAGAAGGACTTAGTTTATACTCGCTTAAGAGTTATCTCCGCGAGCTCATCAAGCTACAAGCGGAGGCCCTTCGTCACTCGAGAGGGACTTGGTTTATACTCAATTAAGAGTTATCTCCGCGAGCTCATCAAGCTGCAAACGGAGGCCCTCCGTCACTTGAGAGGGACTTAGTTTATACTCATTTAAGAGTTATCTCCGCGTGCTCATCAAGCTACAAGGGGAGGCCCTCTGTCACTCGAGAGGGACTTAGTTTATACTCGCTTAAGAGTTATCTCCCCGAGCTCATCAAGCTACAAGCGGAGGCTCTCCGTCACTCGAGAGGGACTTAGTTTATACTCGCTTAAGAATTATCTTCGCGACCTCATCAAGCTACAAGCGGAGGCCCTCCTTCACTCAAGAGGGACTTAGTTTATACTCGCTTAAGAGTTATCTCCGCGAGCTCATCAAGCTACAAGCGGAGGCCCTCCATCACTCGAGAGGGACTTGGTTTATACTCAATTAAGAGTTATCTCCGCGAGCTCATCAAGCTACAAGCGGAGGCCCTCCGTCACTCTAGAGGGACTTAGTTTATACTCGCTTAAGAGTTATCTCCGCGAGCTCATCAAGCTACAAGCGGAGGTCCTCCGTCACTCGAGAGGGACTTAGTTTATACTCGCGTAAGAGTTATCTCCGCGAGCTCATCAAGCGACAAGCGAAGGCCCTCCGTCACTCGAGAGGGACTTAGTTTATACTCGCTTAAGAGTTATCTCCCCGAGCTCATCAAGCTACAAGCGGAGGCCCTCCGTCACTCGAGAGGGACTTAGTTTATACTCGCTTAAGAGTTATCTCCCCGAGCTCATCAAGCTACAAGCGGAGGCCCTCCATCACTCGAGAGGGACTTAGTTTATACTCATTTAAGAGATATCTCCGCGTGCTCATCAAGCTACAAGAGGAGGCCCTCCGTCACTCGAGAGGGACTTAGTTTATACTCGCTTAAGAGTTATCTCCCCGAGCTCATCGAGCTACAAGCGGAGGCCCTCCGTCACTCGAGAGGGACTTAGTTTATACTCGCTTAAGAATTATCTTCGCGATCTCATCAAGCTACAAGCGGAGGCCCTCCTTCACTCGAGAGGGACTTAGTTTATACTCGCTTAAGAGTTATCTCCGCGAGCTCATCAAGCTACAAGCGGAGGCCCTCCGTCACTCGAGAGGGACTTGGTTTATACTCAATTAAGAGTTATCTCCGCGATCTCATCAAGCTACAAACGGAGGCCCTCCGTCACTCGAGAGGGACTTAGTTTATACTCATTTAAGAGTTATCTCCGCGTGCTCATCAAGCTACAAGGGGAGGCCCACCGTCACTCGAGAGGGACTTAGTTTATACTCGCATAAGAGTTATCTCCCCGAGCTCATCAAGCTACAAGCGGAGGCCCTCCGTCACTCGAGAGGGACTTGGTTTATACTCGCTTAAGAATTATCTTCGCGACCTCATCAAGCTACAAGCGGAGGCCCTCCTTCACTCGAGAGGGACTTTGTTTATACTCGCTTAAGAGTTATCTCCGCGAGCTCATCAAGCTACAAGCGGAGGCCCTCCGTCACTCGAGAGGCACTTGGTTTATACTCAATTAAGAGTTATCTCCACGAGCTCATCAAGCTACAAGCGAAGACCCTCCGTCACTCGAGAGGGACTTAGTTTCTACTCGCTTAAGAGTTATCTCCCCGAGCTCATCAAGCTACAAGCGGAGGCCCTCCATCACTCGAGAGGGACTTAGTTTATACTCGTGTAAAAGTTATCTCCACGAGCTCATCAAGCTACAAGCGAAGGCCCTCCGTCACTCGAGAGGGACTTAGTTTATACTCGCTTAAGAATTATCTCCGCGAGCTCATCAAGCTACAAGCGGTGGCCCTCCGTCACTCGAGAAGGACTTAATTTATACTCGCTTAAGAGTTATCTCCGTGAGCTCATCAAGCTACAAGCGGAGGCCCTTCGTCACTCGAGAGGGACTTGGTTTATACTCAATTAAGAGTTATCTCCGCGAGCTCATCAAGCTACAAACAGAGGCCCTCTGTCACTCGAGAGGGACTTAGTTTATACTCATTTAAGAGTTATCTCCGCGTGCTCATCAAGCTACAAGGGGAGGCCCAGCGTCACTCGAGAGGGACTTAGTTTATACTCGCTTAAGAGTTATCTCCCCGAGCTCATCAAGCTACAAGCGGAGGCCCTCCGTCACTCGAGAGGGACTTGGTTTATACTCGCTTAAGAATTATCTTCGCGACCTCATCAAGCTACAAGCGGAGGCCCTCCTTCACTCGAGAGGGACTTTGTTTATACTCGCTTAAGAGTTATCTCCGCGAGCTCATCAAGCTACAAGCGGAGGCCCTCCGTCACTCGAGATGGACTTGGTTTATACTCAATTAAGAGTTATCTCCACGAGCTCATCAAGCTACAAGCGAAGACCCTCCGTCACTCGAGAGGGACTTAGTTTATACTCGCTTAAGAGTTATCTCCCCGAGCTCATCAAGCTACAAGCGGAGGCCCTCCATCACTCGAGAGGGACTTAGTTTATACTCGTGTAAAAGTTATCTCCACGAGCTCATCAAGCTACAAGCGAAGGCCCTCCGTCACTCGAGAGGGACTTAGTTTATACTCGCTTAAGAATTATCTCCGCGAGCTCATCAAGCTACAAGCGGTGGCCCTCCGTCACTCGAGAAGGACTTAATTTATACTCGCTTAAGAGTTATCTCCGTGAGCTCATCAAGCTACAAGCGGAGGCCCTTCGTCACTCGAGAGGGACTTGGTTTATACTCAATTAAGAGTTATCTCCGCGAGCTCATCAAGCTACAAACAGAGGCCCTCTGTCACTCGAGAGGGACTTAGTTTATACTCATTTAAGAGTTATCTCCGCGTGCTCATCAAGCTACAAGGGGAGGCCCAGCGTCACTCGAGAGGGACTTAGTTTATACTCGCTTAAGAGTTATCTCCCCGAGCTCATCAAGCTACAAGCGGAGGCCCTCCGTCACTCGAGAGGGACTTGGTTTATACTCGCTTAAGAATTATCTTCGCGACCTCATCAAGCTACAAGCGGAGGCCCTCCTTCACTCGAGAGGGACTTTGTTTATACTCGCTTAAGAGTTATCTCCGCGAGCTCATCAAGCTACAAGCGGAGGCCCTCCGTCACTCGAGAGGGACTTGGTTTATACTCAATTAAGAGTTATCTCCACGAGCTCATCAAGCTACAAGCGAAGACCCTCCGTCACTCGAGAGGGACTTAGTTTATACTCGCTTGAGAGTTATTTCCGCGAGCTCATCAAGCTACAAGTGGAGGCCCTCCGTCACACGAGAGGGACTTAGTTTATACTCGCTTAAGAGTTATCTCCCCGAGCTCATCAAGCTACAAGCGGAGGCCCCCCATCACTCGAGGGGGACTTAGTTTATACTCGTGTAAAAGTTATCTCCACGAGCTCATCAAGCTACAAGCGAAGGCCCTCCGTCACTCGAGAGGGACTTAGTTTATACTCGCTTAAGAATTATCTCCGCGAGCTCATCAAGCTACAAGCGGAGGCCCTCCGTCACTCGAGAAGGACTTAGTTTATACTCGCTTAAGAGTTATCTCCGCGAGCTCATCAAGCTACAAGCGGAGGCCCTTCGTCACTCGAGAGGGACTTGGTTTATACTCAATTAAGAGTTATCTCCGCGAGCTCATCAAGCTACAAACAGAGGCCCTCCGTCACTCGAGAGGGACTTAGTTTATACTCATTTAAGAGTTATCTCCGCGTGCTCATCAAGCTACAAGGGGAGGCCCTCCGTCACTCGAGAGGGACTTAGTTTATACTTGCTTAAGAGTTATCTCCCCGAGCTCATCAAGCTACAAGCGGAGGCTCTCCGTCACTCGAGAGGGACTTAGTTTATACTCGCTTAAGAATTATCTTCGCGACCTCATCAAGCTACAAGTGGAGGCCCTCCTTCACTCGAGAGGGACTTAGTTTATACTCGCTTAAGAGTTATCTCCGCGAGCTCATCAAGCTACAAGCGGAGGCCCTCCGTCACTCGAGAGGGACTTGGTTTATACGCAATTAAGAGTTATCTCCGCGAGCTCATCAAGCTACAAGCGGAGGCCCTCCGTCACTCGAGAGGGACTTAGTTTATACTCGCGTAAGAGTTATCTCCGCGAGCTCATCAAGCGACAAGCGAAGGCCCTCCGTCACTCGAGAGGGACTTAGTTTATACTCGCTTAAGAGTTATCTCCCCGAGCTCATCAAGCAACAAGCGGAGGCCCTCCGTCACTCGAGAGGGTCTTAGTTTATACTCGCTTAAGAGTTATCTCCCCGAGCTCATCAAGCTACAAGCGGAGGCCCTCCATCACTCGAGAGGGACTTAGTTTATACTCATTTAAGAGATATCTCCGCGTGCTCATCAAGCTACAAGAGGAGGCCCTCCGTCACTCGAGAGGGACTTAGTTTATACTCGCTTAAGAGTTATCTCCCCGAACTCATGAAGCTACAAGCGGAGGCCCTCCGTCACTCGAGAGGGACTTAGTTTATACTCGCTTAAGAATTATCTTCGCGACCTCATCAAGCTACAAGCGGAGGCCCTCCTTCACTCGAGAGGGACTTAGTTTATACTCGCTTAAGAGTTATCTCCGCGAGCTCATCAAGCTACAAGCGGAGGCCCTCCGTCACTCGAGAGGGACTTGGTTTATACTTAATTAAGAGTTATCTCCAAGAGCTCATCAAGCTACAAGCGGAGGCCCTCCGTCACTCGAGAGGGACTTAGTTTATACTCGCTTAAGAGTTATCTCCGCGAGCTCATCAAGCGACAAGCGAAAGCCCTCCGTCACTCGAGAGGGACTTAGTTTATACTCGCTTAAGAGTTATCTCCCCGAGCTCATCAAGCTACAAGCGGAGGCCCTCCGTCACTCGAGAGGGACTTAGTTTATACTCGCTTAAGAGTTATCTCCGCGAGCTCATCAAGCTACAAGCGGAGGCCCTCCGTCACTCGAGAGGGATTTAGTTTATACTCGCGTAAGAGTTATCTCCGCGAGCTCATCAAGCGACAAGCGAAGGCCCTCCGTCTCTCGAGAGGGACTTAGTTTATACTCGCTTAAGAGTTATCTCCCCGAGCTCATCAAGCTACAAGCGGAGGCCCTCCGTCACTCGAGAGGGACTTAGTTTATACTCGCTTAAGAGTTATCTCCCCGAGCTCATCAAGCTACAAGCGGAGGCCCTCCGTCACTCAAGAGGGACTTAGTTTATACTCGCGTAAAAGTTATCTCGACGAGCTCATCAAGCTACAAGCGAAGGCCCTCCGTCACTCGAGAGGGACTTAGTTTATACTCGCTTAAGAATTATCTCCGCGAGCTCATCAAGCTACAAGCGGAGGCCCTCCGTCACTCGAGAGGGACTTAGTTTATACTCGCTTAAGAGTTATCTCCGCGAGCTCATCAAGCTACAAGCGGAGGCCCTCCGTCCCTCGAGAGGGACTTGGTTTATACTCAATTAAGAGTTATCTCCGCGAGCTCATCAAGCTACAAACGGAGGCCCTCCGTCACTCGAGATGGACTTAGTTTATACTCATTTAAGAGTTATCTCCGCGTGCTCATCAAGCTACAAGGGGAGGCCCTCCGTCACTCGAGAGGGACTTAGTTTATACTCGCTTAAGAGTTATCTCCCCGAGCTCATCAAGCTACAAGCGGAGGCCCTCCGTCACTCGAGAGGGACTTAGTTTATACTCACTTAAGAATTATCTTCGCGACCTCATCAAGCTGCAAGCGGAGGCCCTCCTTCACTCGAGAGGGACATAGTTTATACTCGCTTAAGAGTTATCTCCGCGAGCTCATCAAGCTACAAGCGCAGGCCCTCCGTCCCTCGAGAGGGACTTGGTTTATACTCAATTAAGAGTTATCTCCGCGAGCTCATCAAGCTACAAACGGAGGCCCTCCGTCACTCGAGAGGGACTTAGTTTATACTCATTTAAGAGTTATCTCCGCGTGCTCATCAAGCTACAAGGGGAGGCCCTCCGTCACTCGAGAGGGACTTAGTTTATACTCGCTTAAGAGTTATCTCCCCGAGCTCATCAAGCTACAAGCGGAGGCCCTCCGTCACTCGAGAGGGACTTAGTTTATACTCACTTAAGTATTATCTTCGCGACCTCATCAAGCTGCAAGCGGAGGCCCTCCTTCACTCGAGAGGGACTTAGTTTATACTCGCTTAAGAATTATCTCCGCGAGCTCATCAAGCTACAAGCGGAGGCCCTCCGTCACTCGAGAGGGACTTAGTTTACACTCGCTTAAGAGTTATCTCCGCGAGCTCATCAAGCGACAAGGGAAGGCCCTCCGTCACTCGAGAGGGACTTAGTTTGTACTCGCTTAAGAGTTATCTCCACGAGCTCATCAAGCTACAAGCGGAGGCCCTCCGTCACTCGAGAGAGACTTGGTTTATACTCAATTAAGAGTTATCTCCGCGAGCTCATCAAGCTACAAGCGGAGGCCCTCCGTCACTCGAGAGGGACTTAGTTTATACTCGCGTAAGAGTTATCTCCGCGAGCTCATCAAGCGACAAGGGAAGGCCCTCCGTCACTCGAGAGGGACTTAGTTTATACTCGCTTAAGAGTTATCTCCCCGAGCTCATCAAGCTACAAGCGGAGGCCCTCCGTCACTCGAGAGGGACTCAGTTTATACTCGCTTAAGAGTTATCTCCCCGAGCTCATCAAGCTACAAGCGGAGGCGCTCCATCACTCGAGAGGGACTTAGTTTATACTCGCGTAACAGTTATCTCCACGAGCTCATCAAGCTACAAGCGAAGGCCCTCCGTCACTCGAGAGGGACTTAGTTTATACTCGCTTAAGAATTATCTCCGCGAGCTCATCAAGCTACAAGCGGAGGCCCTCCGTCACTCGAGAGGGACTTAGTTTATACTCGCTTAAGAGTTATCTCCGCGAGCTCATCAAACTACAAGCGGAGGCCCTCCGTCCCTCGAGAGGGACTTGGTTTATACTCAATTAAGAGTTATCTCTGCGAGCTCATCAAGCTACAAACGGAGGCCCTCCGTCACTCGAGAGGGACTTAGTTTATACTCATTTAAGAGTTATCTCCGCGTGCTCATCAAGCTACAAGGGGCGGCCCTCCGTCACTCGAGAGGGACTTAGTTTATACTCGCTTAAGAGTTATCTCCCCGAGCTCATCAAGCTACAAGCGGAGGCCCTCCGTCACTCGAGAGGGACTTAGTTTATACTCACTTAAGAATTATCTTCGCGACCTCATCAAGCTGCAAGCGGAGGCCCTTCTTCACTCGAGAGGGACTTAGTTTATACTCGCTTAAGAGTTATCTCCGCGAGCTCATCAAGCTACAAGCGGAGGCCCTCCGTCACTCGAGAGAGACTTGGTTTATACTCAATTAAGAGTTATCTCCGCGAGCTCATCAAGCTACAAGCGGAGGCCCTCCTTCGCTCGAGAGGGCCTTAGTTTACACTCGCTTAAGAGTTATCTCCGCGAGCTCATCAAGCTACAAGCGGAGGCCCTTCGTCACTCGAGAGGGACTTAGTTTATACTCGCGTAAGAGTTATCTCCGCGAGCTCATCAAGCGACAAGGGAAGGCCCTCCGTCACTCGAGAGGGACTTAGTTTATACTCGCTTAAGAGTTATCTCCCCGAGCTCATCAAGCTACAAGCGGAGGCCCTCCGTCACTCGAGAGGGACTTAGTTTATACTCGCTTAAGAGTTATCTCCCCGAGCTCATCAAGCTACAAGCGGAGGCCCTCCCTCACTCGAGAGGGACTTAGTTTATACTCGCGTAAAAGTTATCTCCACGAGCTCATCAAGCTACAAGCGAAGGCCCTCCGTCACTCGAGAGGGACTTAGTTTATACTCGCTTAAGAGTTATCTCCGCGAGCTCATGAAGCTACAAGCGGAGGCCCTCCGTCCCTCGAGAGGGACTTGGTTTATACTCAATTAAGAGTTATCTCAGCGAGCTCATCAAGCTACAAACGGAGGCCCTCCGTCACTCGAGAGGGACTTAGTTTATACTCATTTAAGAGTTATCTCCGCGTGCTCATCAAGCTACAAGGGGAGGCCCTCCGTCACTCGAGAGGGACTTAGTTTATACTCGCTTAAGAGTTATCTCCCCGAGCTCATCAAGCTACAAGCGGAGGCCCTCCGTCACTCGAGAGGGACTTAGTTTATACTCGCTTAAGAATTATCTTTGCGACCTCATCAACCTGCAAGCGGAGGCCCTCCTTCACTCGAGAGGGACTTCGTTTATACTCGCTTAAGAGTTATCTCCGCGAGCTCATCAAGCTACAAGCGGAGGCCCTCCGTCACTCGAGAGGGACTTGGTTTATACTCAATTAAGAGTTATCTCCGCGAACTCATCAAGCTACAAGCGGAGGCCCTCCGTCACTCGAGAGGGACTTAGTTTATACTCGCTTAAGAGTTATCTCCGCGAGCTCATCAAGCTACAAGCGGAGGCCCTCCGTCACTCGAGAGGGACTTAGTTTATACTCGCGTAAGAGTTATCTCCGCGAGCTCATCAAGCGACAAGCGAAGGCCCTCCATCACTCGAGAGGGACTTAGTTTATACTCGCTTAAGAGTTATCTCCCCGAGCTCATCAAGCTACAAGCGGAGGCCCTCCGTCACTCGAGAGGGACTTAGTTTATACTCGCTTAAGAGTTATCTCCCCAAGCTCATCAAGCTACAAGCGGAGGCCCTCCATCACTCAAGAGGGACTTAGTTTATACTCGCGTAAAAGTTATCTCCACGAGCTCATCAAGCTACAAGCGAAGGCCCTCCGTCACTCGAGAGGGACTTAGTTTATACTCGCTTAAGAATTATTTCCGCGAGCTCATCAAGCTACAAGCGGAGGCCCTCCGTCACTCGAGAGGGACTTAGTTTATACTCGCTTAAGAGTTATCTCCGCGAGCTCATCAAGCTACAAGCGGAGGCCCTCCGTCACTCGAGAGGGACTTAGTTTATACTCGCTTAAGAGTTATCTCCGCGAGCTCATCAAGCTACAAACGGAGGCCCTCCGTCACTCGAGAGGGACTTAGTTTATACTCATTTAAGAGTTATCTCCGCGTGCTCATCAAGCTACAAGGGGAGGCCCTCCATCACTCGAGAGGGACTTAGTTTATACTCGCTTAAGAGTTATCTCCCCGAGCTCATCAAGCTACAAGCGGAGGCCCTCCGTCACTCGAGAGGGACTTAGTTTATACACACTTAAGAATTATCTTCGCGACCTCATCAAGCTGCAAGCGGAGGCCCTCCTTCACTCGAGAGGGACTTAGTTTATACTCGCTTAAGAGTTATCTCCGCGAGCTCATCAAGCTACAAGCGGAGGCCCTCCGTCACTCGAGAGGGACTTGGTTTATACTCGCTTAAGAGTTATCTCCCCGAGCTCATCAAGCTACAAGCGGAGGCCCTCCATCAGTCGAGAGGGACTTAGTTTATACTCGCGTAAGAGTTATCTCCGCGAGCTCATCAGGCGACAAGCGAAGGCCCTCCGTCACTCGAGAGGGACTTAGTTTATACTCGCTTAAGAGTTATCTCCCCGAGCTCATCAAGCTACAAGCGGAGGCCCTCCATCACTCAAGAGGGACTTAGTTTATACTCGCGTAAAAGTTATCTCCACGAGCTCATCAAGCTACAAGCGAAGGCCCTCCGTCACTCGAGAGGGACTTAGTTTAGACTCGCTTAAGAATTATTTCCGCGAGCTCATCAAGCTACAAGCGGAGGCCCTCCGTCACTCGAGAGGGACTTAGTTTATACTCGCTTAAGAGTTATCTCCGCGAGCTCATCAAGCTACAAGCGGAGGCCCTCCGTCCCTCGAGAGGGACTTGGTTTATACTCAATTAAGAGTTATCTCCGCGAGCTCATCAAGCTACAAACGGAGGCCCTCCGTCACTCGAGAGGGACTTAGTTTATACTCATTTAAGAGTTATCTCCGCGTGCTCATCAAGCTACAAGGGGAGGCCCTCCATCACTCGAGAGGGACTTAGTTTATACTCGCTTAAGAGTTATCTCCCCGAGCTCATCAAGCTACAAGCGGAGGCCCTCCGTCACTCGAGAGGGACTTAGTTTATACACACTTAAGAATTATCTTCGCGACCTCATCAAGCTGCAAGCGGAGGCCCTCCTTCACTCGAGAGGGACTTAGTTTATACTCGCTTAAGAGTTATCTCCGCGAGCTCATCAAGCTACAAGCGGAGGCCCTCCGTCACTCGAGAGGGACTTGGTTTATACTCAATTAAGAGTTATCTCCGCGAGCTCATCAAGCTACAAGCGGAGGCCCTCTGTCACTCGAGAGGGACTTAGTTTATACTCGCTTAAGAGTTATCTCCGCGAGCTCATCAAGCTACAAGAGGAGGCCCTCCATCAGTCGAGAGGGACTTAGTTTATACTCGCGTAAGAGTTATCTCCGCGAGCTCATCAAGCGACAAGCGAAGGCCCTCCGTCACTCGAGAGGGACTTAGTTTATACTCGCTTAAGAGTTATCTCCCCGAGCTAATCAAGCTACAAGCGGAGGCCCTCCGTCACTCGAGAGGGACTTGGTTTATACTCAATTAAGATTTATCTCCGCGAGCTCATCAAGCTACAAGCGGAGGCCCTCCGTCACTCGAGAGGGACTTAGTTTATACTCGCTTAAGAGTTATCTCCGCGAGCTCATCAAGTTACAAGCGGAGGCCCTCCGTCACTCGAGAGGGACTTAGTTTATACTCGCGTAAGAGTTATCTCCGCGAGCTCATCAAGCGACAAGCGAAGGCCCTCCGTCACTCGAGAGGGACTTAGTTTATACTCGCTTAAGAGTTATCTCCCCGAGCTCATCAAGCTACAAGCGGAGGCCCTCCGTCACTCGAGAGGGACTTAGTTTATACTCGCTTAAGAGTTATCTCCCCGAGCTCATCAAGCTACAAGCGGAGGCCCTCCATCACTCGAGAGGGACTTAGTTTATACTCGCGTAAAAGTTATCTCCACGAGCTCATCAAGCTACAAGCGAAGGCCCTCCGTCACTCGAGAGGGACTTAGTTTATACTCGCTTAAGAATTATCTCCGCGAGCTCATTAAGCTACAAGCGGAGGCCCTCCGTCACTCGAGAGGGACTTAGTTTATACTCATTTAAGAGTTATCTCCGCGTGCTCATCAAGCTACAAGGGGAGGCCCTCCGTCACTCGAGTGGGACTTAGTTTATACTCGCTTAAGAGTTATCTCCCCGAGCTCATCAAGCTACAAGCGAGGCCCTCCGTCACTCGAGAGGGACTTAGTTTATACTCGCTTAAGAATTATCTTCGCGACCTCATCAAGCTGCAAGCGGAGGCCCTCCTTCACTCGAGAGGGACTTAGTTTATACTCGCTTAAGAGTTATCTCCGCGAGCTCATCAAGCTACAAGCGGAGGCCCTCCGTCACTCGAGAGGGACTTGGTTTATACTCAATTAAGAGTTATCTCCGCGAGCTCATCAAGCTACAAGCGGAGGCCCTCCGTCACTCGAGAGGGACTTAGTTTATACTCGCTTAAGAGTTATCTCCGCGAGCTCATCAAGCTACAAGCGGAGGCCCTCCGTCACTCGAGAGGGACTTAGTTTATACTCGCGTAAGAGTTATCTCCGCGAGCTCATCGAGCGACAAGCGAAGGCCCTCCGTCACTCGAGAGGGACTTAGTTTATACTCGTTTAAGAGTTATCTCCCCGAGCTCATCAAGCTACAAGCGGAGGCCCTCCGTCACTCGAGAGGGACTTAGTTTATACTCGGTTAAGAGTTATCTCCCCGAGCTCATCAAGCTACAAGCGAAGGCCCTCCGTCACTCGAGAGGGACTTAGTTTATACTCGCTTAAGAGTTATCTCCGCGAGCTCTTCAAGCTACAAGCGGAGGCCCTCCGTCCCTCGAGAGGGACATGGTTTATACTCAATTAAGAGTTATCTCCGCGAGCTCATCAAGCTACAAACGGAGGCCCTCCGTCACTCGAGAGGGACTTAGTTTATACTCATTTAAGAGTTATCTCCGCGTGCTCATCAAGCTACAAGGGGAGGCCCTCCGTCACTCGAGAGGGACTTAGTTTATACTCCCTTAAGAGTTATCTCCCCGAGCTCATCAAGCTACAAGCGGAGGCCCTCCGTCACTCGAGAGGGACTTAATTTATTCTCGCTTAAGAATTATCTTCGCGACCTCATCAAGCTACAAGTGGAGCCCCTCCGTCACTCGAGAGGGACTTAGTTTATACTCGCTTAAGAGTTATCTCCCCGAGCTCATCAAGCTACAAGCGGAGGCCCTCCGTCACTCGAGAGGGACTTAGTTTATACTCGCGTAAGAGTTATCTCTGCGAGCTCATCGAGCGACAAGCGAAGGCCCTCCGTCACTCGAGAGGGACTTAGTTTATACTCGCGTAAGAGTTATCTCCGCGAGCTCATCAAGCGACAAGCGAAGGCCCTCCGTCACTCGAGAGGGACTTAGTTTATGCTCGCTTAAGAGTTATCTCCCCGAGCTCATCAAGCTACAAGCGGAGGCCCTCCGTCACTCGAGAGGGACTTAGTTTATACTCGCTTAAGAGTTATCTCCCCGAGCTCATCAAGCTACAAGCGGAGGCCCTCCATCACTCGAGAGGGACTTAGTTTATACTCGCGTAAAAGTTATCTCCACGAGCTCATCAAGCTACAAGCGAAGGCCCTCCGTCACTCGAGAGGGACTTAGTTTATACTCGCTTAAGAATTATCTCCCCGAGCTCATCAAGCTACAAGCGGAGGCCCTCCGTCACTCGAGAGGGACTTAGTTTATACACACTTAAGAATTATCTTCGCGACCTCATCAAGCTGCAAGCGGAGGCCCTCCTTCACTCGAGAGGGACTTAGTTTATACTCGCTTAAGAGTTATCTCCGCGAGCTCATCAAGCTACAAGCGGAGGCCCTCCGTCACTCGAGAGGGACTTGGTTTATACTCAATTAAGAGTTATCTCCGCGAGCTCATCAAGCTACAAGCGGAGGCCCTCTGTCACTCGAGAGGGACTTAGTTTATACTCGCTTAAGAGTTATCTCCGCGAGCTCATCAAGCTACAAGCGGAGGCCCTCCATCAGTCGAGAGGGACTTAGTTTATACTCGCGTAAGAGTTATCTCCGCGAGCTCATCAAGCGACAAGCGAAGGCCCTCCGTCACTCGAGAGGGACTTAGTTTATACTCGCTTAAGAGTTATCTCCCCGAGCTAATCAAGCTACAAGCGGAGGCCCTCCGTCACTCGAGAGGGACTTGGTTTATACTCAATTAAGATTTATCTCCGCGAGCTCATCAAGCTACAAGCGGAGGCCCTCCGTCACTCGAGAGGGACTTAGTTTATACTCGCTTAAGAGTTATCTCCGCGAGCTCATCAAGTTACAAGCGGAGGCCCTCCGTCACTCGAGAGGGACTTAGTTTATACTCGCGTAAGAGTTATCTCCCCGAGCTCATCAAGCTACAAGCGGAGGCCCTCCGTCACTCGAGAGGGACTTAGTTTATACTCGCTTAAGAGTTATCTCCCCGAGCTCATCAAGCTACAAGCGGAGGCCCTCCATCACTCGAGAGGGACTTAGTTTATACTCGCGTAAAAGTTATCTCCACGAGCTCATCAAGCTACAAGCGAGGCCCTCCGTCACTCGAGAGGGACTTAGTTTATACGCGCTTAAGAATTATCTTCGCGACCTCATCAAGCTGCAAGCGGAGGCCCTCCTTCACTCGAGAGGGACTTAGTTTATACTCGCTTAAGAGTTATCTCCGCGAGCTCATCAAGCTACAAGCGGAGGCCCTCCGTCACTCGAGAGGGACTTGGTTTATACTCAATTAAGAGTTATCTCCGCGAGCTCATCAAGCTACAAGCGGAGGCCCTCCGTCACTCGAGAGGGACTTAGTTTATACTCGCTTAAGAGTTATCTCCGCGAGCTCATCAAGCTACAAGCGGAGGCCCTCCGTCACTCGAGAGGGACTTAGTTTATACTCGCGTAAGAGTTATCTCCGCGAGCTCATCAAGCTACAAGCGGAGGCCCTCCGTCACTCGAGAGGGACTTAGTTTATACTCGCTTAAGAGTTATCTCCGCGAGCTCATCAAGCTACAAGCGGAGGCCCTCCGTCCCTCGAGAGGGACTTGGTTTATACTCAATTAAGAGTTATCTCCGCGAGCTCATCAAGCTACAAACGGAGGCCCTCCGTCACTCGAGAGGGATTTAGTTTATACTCATTTAAGAGTTATCTCCGCGTGCTCATCAAGCTACAAGGGGAGGCCCTCCGTCACTCGAGAGGGACTTAGTTTATACTCGCTTAAGAGTTATCTCCCCGAGCTCATCAAGCTACAAGCGGAGGCCCTCCGTCACTCGAGAGGGACTTAGTTTATACTCGCTTAAGAATTATCTTCGCGACCTCATCAAGCTGCAAGCGGAGGCCCTCCTTCACTCGAGAGGGACTTAGTTTATACTTGCTTAAGAGTTATCTCCGCGAGCTCATCAAGCTACAAGCGGAGGCCCTCCGTCACTCGAGAGGGACTTGGTTTATACTCAATTAAGAGTTATCTCCGCGAGCTCATCAAGCTACAAGCGGAGGCCCTCCGTCACTCGAGAGGGACTTAGTTTATACTCGCTTAAGAGTTATCTCCGCGAGCTCATCAAGCTACAAGCGGAGGCCCTCCGTCACTCGAGAGGGACTTAGTTTATACTCGCGTAAGAGTTATCTCTGCGAGCTCATCGAGCGACAAGCGAATGCCCTCCGTCACTCGAGAGGGACTTAGTTTATACTCCCTTAAGAGTTATCTCCCCGAGCTCATCAAGCTACAAGCGGAGGCCCTCCGTCACTCGAGAGGGACTTAATTTATTCTCGCTTAAGAATTATCTTCGCGACCTCATCAAGCTACAAGCGGAGCCCCTCCGTCACTCGAGAGGGACTTAGTTTATACTCGCTTAAGAGTTATCTCCCCGAGCTCATCAAGCTACAAGCGGAGGCCCTCCGTCACTCGAGAGGGACTTAGTTTATACTTGCTTAAGAGTTATCTCCGCGAGCTCATCAAGCTACAAGCGGAGGCCCTCCGTCACTCGAGAGGGACTTGGTTTATACTCAATTAAGAGTTATCTCCGCGAGCTCATCAAGCTACAAGCGGAGGCCCTCCGTCACTCGAGAGGGACTTAGTTTATACTCGCTTAAGAGTTATCTCCCCGAGCTCATCAAGCTACAAGCGGAGGCCCTCCGTCACTCGAGAGGGACTTAGTTTATACTCGCGTAAAAGTTATCTCCACGAGCTCATCAAGCTACAAGCGAAGGCCCTCCGTCACTCGAGAGGGACTTAGTTTATACTCGCTTAAGAATTATCTCCCCGAGCTCATCAAGCTACAAGCGGAGGCCCTCCGTCACTCGAGAGGGACTTAGTTTATACACACTTAAGAATTATCTTCGCGACCTCATCAAGCTGCAAGCGGAGGCCCTCCTTCACTCGAGAGGGACTTAGTTTATACTCGCTTAAGAGTTATCTCCGCGAGCTCATCAAGCTACAAGCGGAGGCCCTCCGTCACTCGAGAGGGACTTGGTTTATACTCAATTAAGAGTTTTCTCCGCGAGCTCATCAAGCTACAAGCGGAGGCCCTCTGTCACTCGAGAGGGACTTAGTTTATACTCGCTTAAGAGTTATCTCCGCGAGCTCATCAAGCTACAAGCGGAGGCCCTCCATCAGTCGAGAGGGACTTAGTTTATACTCGCGTAAGAGTTATCTCCGCGAGCTCATCAAGCGACAAGCGAAGGCCCTCCGTCACTCGAGAGGGACTTAGTTTATACTCGCTTAAGAGTTATCTCCCCGAGCTAATCAAGCTACAAGCGGAGGCCCTCCGTCACTCGAGAGGGACTTGGTTTATACTCAATTAAGATTTATCTCCGCGAGCTCATCAAGCTACAAGCGGAGGCCCTCCGTCACTCGAGAGGGACTTAGTTTATACTCGCTTAAGAGTTATCTCCGCGAGCTCATCAAGTTACAAGCGGAGGCCCTCCGTCACTCGAGAGGGACTTAGTTTATACTCGCGTAAGAGTTATCTCCCCGAGCTCATCAAGCTACAAGCGGAGGCCCTCCGTCACTCGAGAGGGACTTGGTTTATACTCAATTAAGAGTTATCTCCGCGAGCTCATCAAGCTACAAGCGGAGGCCCTCTGTCACTCGAGAGGGACTTAGTTTATACTCGCTTAAGAGTTATCTCCGCGAGCTCATCAAGCTACAACCGGAGGCCCTCCATCAGTCGAGAGGGACTTAGTTTATACTCGCGTAAGAGTTATCTCCGCGAGCTCATCAAGCGACAAGCGGAGGCCCTCCGTCACTCGAGAGGGACTTAGTTTATACTCGCTTAAGAGTTATCTCCGCGAGCTCATCAAGCTACAAGCGGAGGCCCTCCGTCCCTCGAGATGGACTTGGTTTATACTCAATTAAGAGTTATCTCCGCGAGCTCATCAAGCTACAAACGGAGGCCCTCCGTCACTCGAGAGGGACTTAGTTTATACTCATTTAAGAGTTATCTCCGCGTGCTCATCAAGCTACAAGGGGAGGCCCTCCGTCACTCGAGTGGGACTTAGTTTATACTCGCTTAAGAGTTATCTCCCCGAGCTCATCAAGCTACAAGCGAGGCCCTCCGTCACTCGAGAGGGACTTAGTTTATACTCGCTTAAGAATTATCTTCGCGACCTCATCAAGCTGCAAGCGGAGGCCCTCCTTCACTCGAGAGGGACTTAGTTTATACTCGCTTAAGAGTTATCTCCGCGAGCTCATCAAGCTACAAGCGGAGGCCCTCCGTCACTCGAGAGGGACTTGGTTTATACTCAATTAAGAGTTATCTCCGCGAGCTCATCAAGCTACAAGCGGAGGCCCTCCGTCACTCGAGAGGGACTTAGTTTATACTCGCTTAAGAGTTATCTCCGCGAGCTCATCAAGCTACAAGCGGAGGCCCTCCGTCACTCGAGAGGGACTTAGTTTATACTCGCGTAAGAGTTATCTCCGCGAGCTCATCGAGCGACAAGCGAAGGCCCTCCGTCACTCGAGAGGGACTTAGTTTATACTCGTTTAAGAGTTATCTCCCCGAGCTCATCAAGCTACAAGCGGAGGCCCTCCGTCACTCGAGAGGGACTTAGTTTATACTCGGTTAAGAGTTATCTCCCCGAGCTCATCAAGCTACAAGCGAAGGCCCTCCGTCACTCGAGAGGGACTTAGTTTATACTCGCTTAAGAGTTATCTCCGCGAGCTCTTCAAGCTACAAGCGGAGGCCCTCCGTCCCTCGAGAGGGACATGGTTTATACTCAATTAAGAGTTATCTCCGCGAGCTCATCAAGCTACAAACGGAGGCCCTCCGTCACTCGAGAGGGACTTAGTTTATACTCATTTAAGAGTTATCTCCGCGTGCTCATCAAGCTACAAGGGGAGGCCCTCCGTCACTCGAGAGGGACTTAGTTTATACTCCCTTAAGAGTTATCTCCCCGAGCTCATCAAGCTACAAGCGGAGGCCCTCCGTCACTCGAGAGGGACTTAATTTATTCTCGCTTAAGAATTATCTTCGCGACCTCATCAAGCTACAAGTGGAGCCCCTCCGTCACTCGAGAGGGACTTAGTTTATACTCGCTTAAGAGTTATCTCCCCGAGCTCATCAAGCTACAAGCGGAGGCCCTCCGTCACTCGAGAGGGACTTAGTTTATACTCGCGTAAGAGTTATCTCCGCGAGCTCATCGAGCGACAAGCGAAGGCCCTCCGTCACTCGAGAGGGACTTAGTTTATACTCGCGTAAGAGTTATCTCCGCGAGCTCATCAAGCGACAAGCGAAGGCCCTCCGTCACTCGAGAGGGACTTAGTTTATACTCGCTTAAGAGTTATCTCCCCGAGCTCATCAAGCTACAAGCGGAGGCCCTCCGTCACTCGAGAGGGACTTAGTTTATACTCACTTAAGAGTTATCTCCCCGAGCTCATCAAGCTACAAGCGGAGGCCCTCCATCACTCGAGAGGGACTTAGTTTATACTCGCGTAAAAGTTATCTCCACGAGCTCATCAAGCTACAAGCGAAGGCCCTCCGTCACTCGAGAGGGACTTAGTTTATACTCGCTTAAGAATTATCTCCGCGAGCTCATTAAGCTACAAGCGGAGGCCCTCCGTCACTCGAGAGGGACTTAGTTTATACTCGCTTAAGAGTTATCTCCGCGAGCTCATCAAGCTACAAGAGGAGGCCCTCCGTCCCTCGAGATGGACTTGGTTTATACTCAATTAAGAGTTATCTCCGCGAGCTCATCAAGCTACAAACGGAGGCCCTCCGTCACTCGAGAGGGACTTAGTTTATACTCACTTAAGATTTATCTTCGCGACCTCATCAAGCTGCAAGCGGAGGCCCTCCTTCACTCGAGAGGGACTTAGTTTATACTCGCTTAAGAGTTATCTCCGCGAGCTCATCAAGCTACAAGCGGAGGCCCTCCGTCACTCGAGAGGGACTTGGTTTATACTCAATTAAGAGTTATCTCCGCGAGCTCATCAAGCTACAAGCGGAGGCCCTCTGTCACTCGAGAGGGACTTAGTTTATACTCGCTTAAGAGTTATCTCCGCGAGCTCATCAAGCTACAAGCGGAGGCCCTCCATCAGTCGAGAGGGACTTAGTTTATACTCGCGTAAGAGTTATCTCCGCGAGCTCATCAAGCGACAAGCGAAGGCCCTCCGTCACTCGAGAGGGACTTAGTTTATACTCGCTTAAGAGTTATCTCCCCGAGCTAATCAAGCTACAAGCGGAGGCCCTCCGTCACTCGAGAGGGACTTGGTTTATACTCAATTAAGATTTATCTCCGTGAGCTCATCAAGCTACAAGCGGAGGCCCTCCGTCACTCGAGAGGGACTTAGTTTATACTCGCTTAAGAGTTATCTCCGCGAGCTCATCAAGTTACAAGCGGAGGCCCTCCGTCACTCGAGAGGGACTTAGTTTATACTCGCGTAAGAGTTATCTCCGCGAGCTCATCAAGCGACAAGCGAAGGCCCTCCGTCACTCGAGAGGGACTTAGTTTATACTCGCTTAAGAGTTATCTCCCCGAGCTCATCAAGCTACAAGCGGAGGCCCTCCGTCACTCGAGAGGGACTTAGTTTATACTCGCTTAAGAGTTATCTCCCCGAGCTCATCAAGCTACAAGCGGAGGCCCTCCATCACTCGAGAGGGACTTAGTTTATACTCGCGTAAAAGTTATCTCCACGAGCTCATCAAGCTACAAGCGAAGGCCCTCCGTCACTCGAGAGGGACTTAGTTTATACTCGCTTAAGAATTATCTCCGCGAGCTCATTAAGCTACAAGCGGAGGCCCTCCGTCACTCGAGAGGGACTTAGTTTATACTCGCTTAAGAGTTATCTCCGCGAGCTCATCAAGCTACAAGCGGAGGCCCTCCGTCCCTCGAGATGGACTTGGTTTATACTCAATTAAGAGTTATCTCCGCGAGCTCATCAAGCTACAAACGGAGGCCCTCCGTCACTCGAGAGGGACTTAGTTTATACTCATTTAAGAGTTATCTCCGCGTGCTCATCAAGCTACAAGGGGAGGCCCTCCGTCACTCGAGTGGGACTTAGTTTATACTCGCTTAAGAGTTATCTCCCCGAGCTCATCAAGCTACAAGCGAGGCCCTCCGTCACTCGAGAGGGACTTAGTTTATACTCGCTTAAGAATTATCTTCGCGACCTCATCAAGCTGCAAGCGGAGGCCCTCCTTCACTCGAGAGGGACTTAGTTTATACTCGCTTAAGAGTTATCTCCGCGAGCTCATCAAGCTACAAGCGGAGGCCCTCCGTCACTCGAGAGGGACTTGGTTTATACTCAATTAAGAGTTATCTCCGCGAGCTCATCAAGCTACAAGCGGAGGCCCTCCGTCACTCGAGAGGGACTTAGTTTATACTCGCTTAAGAGTTATCTCCGCGAGCTCATCAAGCTACAAGCGGAGGCCCTCCGTCACTCGAGAGGGACTTAGTTTATACTCGCGTAAGAGTTATCTCCGCGAGCTCATCGAGCGACAAGCGAAGGCCCTCCGTCACTCGAGAGGGACTTAGTTTATACTCGCGTAAGAGTTATCTCCCCGAGCTCATCAAGCTACAAGCGGAGGCCCTCCGTCACTCGAGAGGGACTTAGTTTATACTCGCGTAAGAGTTATCTCCGCGAGCTCATCGAGCGACAAGCGAAGGCCCTCTCTCACTCGAGAGGGACTTAGTTTATACTCGCTTAAGAGTTATCTCCCCGAGCTCATCAAGCTACAAGCGGAGGCCCTCCGTCACTCGAGAGGGACTTAGTTTATACTCGCGTAAGAGTTATCTCCGCGAGCTCATCGAGCGACAAGCGAAGGCCCTCCGTCACTCGAGAGGGACTTAGTTTATACTCGCGTAAGAGTTATCTCCGCGAGCTCATCAAGCTACAAGGGGAGGCCCTCCGTCACTCGAGAGGGACTTAGTTTATACTCATTTAAGAGTTATCTCCGCGAGCTCATCAAGCTACAAGGGGAGGCCCTCCGTCACTCGAGAGGGACTTAGTTTATACTCATTTAAGATTTATCTCCGCGTGCTCATCAAGCTACAAGGGGAGGCCCTCCGTCACTCGAGAGGGACTTAGTTTATACTCGCTTAAGAGTTATCTCCCCGAGCTCATCAAGCTACAAGCGGAGGCCCTCCGTCAGTCGAGAGGGACTTAGTTTATACTCGGTTAAGAGTTATCTCCCCGAGCTCATCAAGCTACAAGCGAAGGCCCTCCGTCACTCGAGAGGGACTTAGTTTATACTCGCTTAAGAGTTATCTCCGCGAGCTCTTCAAGCTACAAGCGGAGGCCCTCCGTCCCTCGAGAGGGACTTGGTTTATACTCAATTAAGAGTTATCTCCGCGAGCTCATCAAGCTACAAACGGAGGCCCTCCGTCACTCGAGAGGGACTTAGTTTATACTCATTTAAGAGTTATCTCCGCGTGCTCATCAAGCTACAAGGGGAGGCCCTCCGTCACTCGAGAGGGACTTAGTTTATACTCCCTTAAGAGTTATCTCCCCGAGCTCATCAAGCTACAAGCGGAGGCCCTCCGTCACTCGAGAGGGACTTAATTTATTCTCGCTTAAGAATTATCTTCGCGACCTCATCAAGCTACAAGCGGAGGCCCTCCGTCACTCGAGAGGGACTTAGTTTATACTCGCTTAAGAGTTATCTCCCCGAGCTCATCAAGCTACAAGCGGAGGCCCTCCGTCACTCGAGAGGGACTTAGTTTATACTCGCGTAAGAGTTATCTCCGCGAGCTCATCGAGCGACAAGCGAAGGCCCTCCGTCACTCGAGAGGGACTTAGTTTATACTCGCGTAAGAGTTATCTCCGCGAGCTCATCCAGCGACAAGCGAAGGCCCTCCGTCACTCGAGAGGGACTTAGTTTATACTCGCTTAAGAGTTATCTCCCCGAGCTCATCAAGCTACAAGCGGAGGCCCTCCGTCACTCGAGAGGGACTTAGTTTATACTCGCTTAAGAGTTATCTCCCCGAGCTCATCAAGCTACAAGCGGAGGCCCTCCGTCACTCGAGAGGGACTTAGTTTATACTCGCGTAAGAGTTATCTCCGCGAGCTCATCAAGCTACAAGGGGAGGCCCTCCGTCACTCGAGAGGGACTTAGTTTATACTCATTTAAGAGTTATCTCCGCGTGCTCATCAAGCTACAAGGGGAGGCCCTCCGTCACTCGAGAGGGACTTAGTTTATACTCCCTTAAGAGTTATCTCAACGAGCTCATCAAGCTACAAGCGGAGGCCCTCCGTCACTCGAGAGGGACTTAGTTTATACTCGCTTAAGAATTATCTTCGCGACCTCATCAAGCTGCAAGCGGAGGCCCTCCTTCACTCGAGAGGGACTTAGTTTATACTCGCTTAAGAGTTATCTCCGCGAGCTCATCAAGCTACAAGCGGAGGCCCTCCGTCACTCGAGAGGGACTTGGTTTATACTCAATTAAGAGTTATCTCCGCGAGCTCATCAAGCTACAAGCGGAGGCCCTCCGTCACTCGAGAGGGACTTAGTTTATACTCGCTTAAGAGTTATCTCCGCGAGCTCATCAAGCTACAAGCGGAGGCCCTCCGTCACTCGAGAGGGACTTAGTTTATACTCGCGTAAGAGTTATCTCCGCGAGCTCATCGAGCGACAAGCGAAGGCCCTCCGTCACTCGAGAGGGACATAGTTTATACTCGCGTAAGAGTTATCTCCCCGAGCTCATCAAGCTACAAGCGGAGGCCCTCCGTCACTCGAGAGGGACTTAGTTTATACTCGCGTAAGAGTTATCTCCGCGAGCTCATCGAGCGACAAGCGAAGGCCCTCTCTCACTCGAGAGGGACTTAGTTTATACTCGCTTAAGAGTTATCTCCCCGAGCTCATCAAGCTACAAGCGGAGGCCCTCCGTCACTCGAGAGGGACTTAGTTTATACTCGCGTAAGAGTTATCTCCGCGAGCTCATCGAGCGACAAGCGAAGGCCCTCCGTCACTCGAGAGGGACTTAGTTTATACTCGCGTAAGAGTTATCTCCGCGAGCTCATCAAGCTACAAGGGGAGGCCCTCCGTCACTCGAGAGGGACTTAGTTTATACTCATTTAAGAGTTATCTCCGCGAGCTCATCAAGCTACAAGGGGAGGCCCTCCGTCACTCGAGAGGGACTTAGTTTATACTCATTTAAGAGTTATCTCCGCGTGCTCATCAAGCTACAAGGGGAGGCCCTCCGTCACTCGAGAGGGACTTAGTTTATACTCGCTAAAGAGTTATCTCCCCGAGCTCATCAAGCTACAAGCGGAGGCCCTCCGTCACTCGAGAGGGACTTAGTTTATACTCGGTTAAGAGTTATCTCCCCGAGCTCATCAAGCTACAAGGGGAGGCCCTCCGTCACTCGAGAGGGACTTAGTTTATACTCATTTAAGAGTTATCTCCGCGTGCTCATCAAGCTACAAGGGGAGGCCCTCCGTCACTCGAGAGGGACTTAGTTTATACTCGCTTAAGAGTTATCTCCCCGAGCTCATCAAGCTACAAGCGGAGGCCCTCCGTCACTCGAGAGGGACTTAGTTTATACTCGGTTAAGAGTTATCTCCCCGAGTTCATCAAGCTACAAGCGAAGGCCCTCCGTCACTCGAGAGGGACTTAGTTTATACTCGCTTAAGAGTTATCTCCGCGAGCTCTTCAAGCTACAAGCGGAGGCCCTCCGTCCCTCGAGAGGGACTTGGTTTATACTCAATTAAGAGTTATCTCCGCGAGCTCATCAAGCTACAAACGGAGGCCCTCCGTCACTCGAGAGGGACTTAGTTTATACTCATTTAAGAGTTATCTCCGCGTGCTCATCAAGCTACAAGGGGAGGCCCTCCGTCACTCGAGAGGGACTTAGTTTATACTCCCTTAAGAGTTATCTCCCCGAGCTCATCAAGCTACAAGCGGAGGCCCTCCGTCACTCGAGAGGGACTTAATTTATTCTCGCTTAAGAATTATCTTCGCGACCTCATCAAGCTACAAGCGGAGGCCCTCCGTCACTCGAGAGGGACTTAGTTTATACTCGCTTAAGAGTTATCTCCCCGAGCTCATCAAGCTACAAGCGGAGGCCCTCCGTCACTCGAGAGGGACTTAGTTTATACTCGCGTAAGAGTTATCTCCGCGAGCTCATCGAGCGACAAGCGAAGGCCCTCCGTCACTCGAGAGGGACTTAGTTTATACTCGCGTAAGAGTTATCTCCGCGAGCTCATCCAGCGACAAGCGAAGGCCCTCCGTCACTCGAGAGGGACTTAGTTTATACTCGCTTAAGAGTTATCTCCCCGAGCTCATCAAGCTACAAGCGGAGGCCCTCCGTCACTCGAGAGGGACTTAGTTTATACTCGCTTAAGAGTTATCTCCCCGAGCTCATCAAGCTACAAGCGGAGGCCCTCCGTCACTCGAGAGGGACTTAGTTTATACTCGCGTAAGAGTTATCTCCGCGAGCTCATCAAGCTACAAGGGGAGGCCCTCCGTCACTCGAGAGGGACTTAGTTTATACTCATTTAAGAGTTATCTCCGCGTGCTCATCAAGCTACAAGGGGAGGCCCTCCGTCACTCGAGAGGGACTTAGTTTATACTCCCTTAAGAGTTATCTCCCCGAGCTCATCAAGCTACAAGCGGAGGCCCTCCGTCACTCGAGAGGGACTTAGTTTATACTCGCTTAAGAATTATCTTCGCGACCTCATCAAGCTGCAAGCGGAGGCCCTCCTTCACTCGAGAGGGACTTAGTTTATACTCGCTTAAGAGTTATCTCCGCGAGCTCATCAAGCTACAAGCGGAGGCCCTCCGTCACTCGAGAGGGACTTGGTTTATACTCAATTAAGAGTTATCTCCGCGAGCTCATCAAGCTACAAGCGGAGGCCCTCCGTCACTCGAGAGGGACTTAGTTTATACTCGCTTAAGAGTTATCTCCGCGAGCTCATCAAGCTACAAGCGGAGGCCCTCCGTCACTCGAGAGGGACTTAGTTTATACTCGCGTAAGAGTTATCTCCGCGAGCTCATCGAGCGACAAGCGAAGGCCCTCCGTCACTCGAGAGGGACTTAGTTTATACTCGCTTAAGAGTTATCTCCCCGAGCTCATCAAGCTACAAGCGGAGGCCCTCCGTCACTCGAGAGGGACTTAGTTTATACTCGCGTAAGAGTTATCTCCGCGAGCTCATCGAGCGACAAGCGAAGGCCCTCCGTCACTCGAGAGGGACTTAGTTTATACTCGCGTAAGAGTTATCTCCGCGAGCTCATCAAGCTACAAGGGGAGGCCCTCCGTCACTCGAGAGGGACTTAGTTTATACTCATTTAAGAGTTATCTCCGCGAGCTCATCAAGCTACAAGGGGAGGCCCTCCGTCACTCGAGAGGGACTTAGTTTATACTCATTTAAGAGTTATCTCCGCGTGCTCATCAAGCTACAAGGGGAGGCCCTCCGTCACTCGAGAGGGACTTAGTTTATACTCGCTTAAGAGTTATCTCCCCGAGCTCATCAAGCTACAAGCGGAGGCCCTCCGTCAGTCGAGAGGGACTTAGTTTATACTCGGTTAAGAGTTATCTCCCCGAACTCATCAAGCTACAAGCGAAGGCCCTCCGTCACTCGAGAGGGACTTAGTTTATACTCGCTTAAGAGTTATCTCCGCGAGCTCTTCAAGCTACAAGCGGAGGCCCTCCGTCCCTCGAGAGGGACTTGGTTTATACTCAATTAAGAGTTATCTCCGCGAGCTCATCAAGCTACAAACGGAGGCCCTCCGTCACTCGAGAGGGACTTAGTTTATACTCATTTAAGAGTTATCTCCGCGTGCTCATCAAGCTACAAGGGGAGGCCCTCCGTCACTCGAGAGGGACTTAGTTTATACTCCCTTAAGAGTTATCTCCCCGAGCTCATCAAGCTACAAGCGGAGGCCCTCCGTCACTCGAGAGGGACTTAATTTATTCTCGCTTAAGAATTATCTTCGCGACCTCATCAAGCTACAAGCGGAGGCCCTCCGTCACTCGAGAGGGACTTAGTTTATACTCGCTTAAGAGTTATCTCCCCGAGCTCATCAAGCTACAAGCGGAGGCCCTCCGTCACTCGAGAGGGACTTAGTTTATACTCGCGTAAGAGTTATCTCCGCGAGCTCATCGAGCGACAAGCGAAGGCCCTCCGTCACTCGAGAGGGACTTAGTTTATACTCGCGTAAGAGTTATCTCCGCGAGCTCATCCAGCGACAAGCGAAGGCCCTCCGTCACTCGAGAGGGACTTAGTTTATACTCGCTTAAGAGTTATCTCCCCGAGCTCATCAAGCTACAAGCGGAGGCCCTCCGTCACTCGAGAGGGACTTAGTTTATACTCCCTTAAGAGTTATCTCCCCGAGCTCATCAAGCTACAAGCGGAGGCCCTCCGTCACTCGAGAGGGACTTAATTTATTCTCGCTTAAGAATTATCTTCGCGACCTCATCAAGCTACAAGCGGAGGCCCTCCGTCACTCGAGAGGGACTTAGTTTATACTCGCTTAAGAGTTATCTCCCCGAGCTCATCAAGCTACAAGCGGAGGCCCTCCGTCACTCGAGAGGGACTTAGTTTATACTCGCGTAAGAGTTATCTCCGCGAGCTCATCGAGCGACAAGCGAAGGCCCTCCGTCACTCGAGAGGGACTTAGTTTATACTCGCGTAAGAGTTATCTCCGCGAGCTCATCCAGCGACAAGCGAAGGCCCTCCGTCACTCGAGAGGGACTTAGTTTATACTCGCTTAAGAGTTATCTCCCCGAGCTCATCAAGCTACAAGCGGAGGCCCTCCGTCACTCGAGAGGGACTTAGTTTATACTCGCTTAAGAGTTATCTCCCCGAGCTCATCAAGCTACAAGCGGAGGCCCTCCGTCACTCGAGAGGGACTTAGTTTATACTCGCGTAATAGTTATCTCCGCGAGCTCATCAAGCTACAAGGGGAGGCCCTCCGTCACTCGAGAGGGACTTAGTTTATACTCATTTAAGAGTTATCTCCGCGTGCTCATCAAGCTACAAGGGGAGGCCCTCCGTCACTCGAGAGGGACTTAGTTTATACTCCCTTAAGAGTTATCTCCCCGAGCTCATCAAGCTACAAGCGGAGGCCCTCCGTCACTCGAGAGGGACTTAGTTTATACTCGCTTAAGAATTATCTTCGCGACCTCATCAAGCTGCAAGCGGAGGCCCTCCTTCACTCGAGAGGGACTTAGTTTATACTCGCTTAAGAGTTATCTCCGCGAGCTCATCAAGCTACAAGCGGAGGCCCTCCGTCACTCGAGAGGGACTTGGTTTATACTCAATTAAGAGTTATCTCCGCGAGCTCATCAAGCTACAAGCGGAGGCCCTCCGTCACTCGAGAGGGACTTAGTTTATACTCGCTTAAGAGTTATCTCCGCGAGCTCATCAAGCTACAAGCGGAGGCCCTCCGTCACTCGAGAGGGACTTAGTTTATACTCGCGTAAGAGTTATCTCCGCGAGCTCATCGAGTGACAAGCGAAGGCCCTCCGTCACTCGAGAGGGACTTAGTTTATACTCGCGTAAGAGTTATCTCCCCGAGCTCATCAAGCTACAAGCGGAGGCCCTCCGTCACTCGAGAGGGACTTAGTTTATACTCGCGTAAGAGTTATCTCCGCGAGCTCATCGAGCGACAAGCGAAGGCCCTCTCTCACTCGAGAGGGACTTAGTTTATACTCGCTTAAGAGTTATCTCCCCGAGCTCATCAAGCTACAAGCGGAGGCCCTCCGTCACTCGAGAGGGACTTAGTTTATACTCGCGTAAGAGTTATCTCCGCGAGCTCATCGAGCGACAAGCGAAGGCCCTCCGTCACTCGAGAGGGACTTAGTTTATACTCGCGTAAGAGTTATCTCCGCGAGCTCATCAAGCTACAAGGGGAGGCCCTCCGTCACTCGAGAGGGACTTAGTTTATACTCATTTAAGAGTTATCTCCGCGAGCTCATCAAGCTACAAGGGGAGGCCCTCCGTCACTCGTGAGGGACTTAGTTTATACTCATTTAAGAGTTATCTCCGCGTGCTCATCAAGCTACAAGGGGAGGCCCTCCGTCACTCGAGAGGGACTTAGTTTATACTCGCTTAAGAGTTATCTCCCCGAGCTCATCAAGCTACAAGCGGAGGCCCTCCGTCACTCGAGAGGGACTTAGTTTATACTCGGTTAAGAGTTATCTCCCCGAGCTCATCAAGCTACAAGGGGAGGCCCTCCGTCACTCGAGAGGGACTTAGTTTATACTCATTTAAGAGTTATCTCCGCGTGCTCATCAAGCTACAAGGGGAGGCCCTCCGTCACTCGAGAGGGACTTAGTTTATACTCGCTTAAGAGTTATCTCCCCGAGCTCATCAAGCTACAAGCGGAGGCCCTCCGTCACTCGAGAGGGACTTAGTTTATACTCGCTTAAGAATTATCTTCGCGACCTCATCAAGCTGCAAGCGGAGGCCCTCCTTCACTCGAGAGGGACTTAGTTTATACTCGCTTAAGAGTTATCTCCGCGAGCTCATCAAGCTACAAGCGGAGGCCCTCCGTCACTCGAGAGGGACTTGGTTTATACTCAATTAAGAGTTATCTCCGCGAGCTCATCAAGCTACAAGCGGAGGCCCTCCGTCACTCGAGAGGGACTTAGTTTATACTCGCTTAAGAGTTATCTCCGCGAGCTCATCAAGCTACAAGGGGAGGCCCTCCGTCACTCGGGAGGGACTTGGTTTATACTCAATTAAGAGTTATCTCCGCGAGCTCATCAAGCTACAAGCGGAGGCCCTCCGTCACTCGAGAGGGACTTAGTTTATACTCGCGTAAGAGTTATCTCCGCGAGCTCATCGAGCGACAAGCGAAGGCCCTCCGTCACTCGAGAGGGACTTAGTTTATACTCGTTTAAGAGTTATCTCCCCGAGCTCATCAAGCTACAAGCGGAGGCCCTCCGTCACTCGAGAGGGACTTAGTTTATACTCGGTTAAGAGTTATCTCCCCGAGCTCATCAAGCTACAAGCGAAGGCCCTCCGTCACTCGAGAGGGACTTAGTTTATACTCGCTTAAGAGTTATCTCCGCGAGCTCTTCAAGCTACAAGCGGAGGCCCTCCGTCCCTCGAGAGGGACTTGGTTTATACTCAATTAAGAGTTATCTCCGCGAGCTCATCAAGCTACAAACGGAGGCCCTCCGTCACTCGAGAGGGACTTAGTTTATACTCATTTAAGAGTTATCTCCGCGTGCTCATCAAGCTACAAGGGGAGGCCCTCCGTCACTCGAGAGGGACTTAGTTTATACTCCCTTAAGAGTTATCTCCCCGAGCTCATCAAGCTACAAGCGGAGGCCCTCCGTCACTCGAGAGGGACTTAGTTTATACTCGCGTAAGAGTTATCTCCGCGAGCTCATCAAGCGACAAGCGAAGGCCCTCCGTCACTCGAGAGGGACTTAGTTTATACTCGCTTAAGAGTTATCTCCGCGAGCTCATCAAGCTACAAGCGGAGGCCCTCCGTCACTCGAGAGGGACTTAGTTTATACTCGCGTAAGAGTTATCTCCGCGAGCTCATCGAGCGACAAGCGAAGGCCCTCCGTCACTCGAGAGGGACTTAGTTTATACTCGTTTAAGAGTTATCTCCCCGAGCTCATCAAGCTACAAGCGGAGGCCCTCCGTCACTCGAGAGGGACTTAGTTTATACTCGGTTAAGAGTTATCTCCCCGAGCTCATCAAGCTACAAGCGAAGGCCCTCCGTCACTCGAGAGGGACTTAGTTTATACTCTCTTAAGAGTTATCTCCGCGAGCTCTTCAAGCTACAAGCGGAGGCCCTCCGTCCCTCGAGAGGGACTTGGTTTATACTCAATTAAGAGTTATCTCCGCGAGCTCATCAAGCTACAAACGGAGGCCCTCCGTCACTCGAGAGGGACTTAGTTTATACTCATTTAAGAGTTATCTCCGCGTGCTCATCAAGCTACAAGGGGAGGCCCTCCGTCACTCGAGAGGGACTTAGTTTATACTCCCTTAAGAGTTATCTCCCCGAGCTCATCAAGCTACAAGCGGAGGCCCTCCGTCACTCGAGAGGGACTTAGTTTATACTCGCGTAAGAGTTATCTCCGCGAGCTCATCAAGCGACAAGCGAAGGCCCTCCGTCACTCGAGAGGGACTTAGTTTATACTCGCTTAAGAGTTATCTCCCCGAGCTCATCAAGCTACAAGCGGAGGCCCTCCGTCACTCGAGAGGGACTTAGTTTATACTCGCTTAAGAGTTATCTCCCCGAGCTCATCAAGCTACAAGCGGAGGCCCTCCATCCCTCGAGAGGGACTTGGTTTATACTCAATTAAGAGTTATCTCCGCGAGCTCATCAAGCTACAAACGGAGGCCCTCCGTCACTCGAGAGGGATTTAGTTTATACTCATTTAAGAGTTATCTCCGCGTGCTCATCAAGCTACAAGGGGAGGCCCTCCGTCACTCGAGAGGGACTTAGTTTATACTCGCTTAAGAGTTATCTCCCCGAGCTCATCAAGCTACAAGCGGAGGCCCTCCGTCACTCGAGAGGGACTTAGTTTATACTCGCTTAAGAATTATCTTCGCGACCTCATCAAGCTGCAAGCGGAGGCCCTCCTTCACTCGAGAGGGACTTAGTTTATACTTGCTTAAGAGTTATCTCCGCGAGCTCATCAAGCTACAAGCGGAGGCCCTCCGTCACTCGAGAGGGACTTGGTTTATACTCAATTAAGAGTTATCTCCGCGAGCTCATCAAGCTACAACCGGAGGCCCTCCGTCACTCGAGAGGGACTTAGTTTATACTCGCTTAAGAGTTATCTCCGCGAGCTCATCAAGCTACAAGCGGAGGCCCTCCGTCACTCGAGAGGGACTTAGTTTATACTCGCGTAAGAGTTATCTCTGCGAGCTCATCGAGCGACAAGCGAATGCCCTCCGTCACTCGAGAGGGACTTAGTTTATACTCGCTTAAGAGTTATCTCCCCGAGCTCATCAAGCTACAAGCGGAGGCCCTCCGTCACTCGAGAGGGACTTAGTTTATACTCGCTTAAGAGTTATCTCCCCGAGCTCATCAAGCTACAAGCGGAGGCCCTCCATCACTCAAGAGGAACTTAGTTTATACTCGCGTAAAAGTTATCTCCACGAGCTAATCAAGCTACAAGCGAAGGCCCTCCGTCACTCGAGAGGGACTTAGTTTATACTCGCTTAAGAGTTATCTCCGCGAGCTCTTCAAGCTACAAGCGGAGGCCCTCCGTCACTCGAGAGGGACTTAGTTTATACTCGTTTAAGAGTTATCTCCCCGAGCTCATCAAGCTACAAACGGAGGCCCTCCGTCACTCGAGAGGGACTTAGTTTATACTCATTTAAGAGTTATCTCCCCGAGCTCATCAAGCTACAAGCGAAGGCCCTCCGTCACTCGAGAGGGACTTAGTTTATACTCATTTAAGAGTTATCTCCGCGAGCTCTTCAAGCTACAAGGGGAGGCCCTCCGTCACTCGAGAGGGACTTAGTTTATACTCAATTAAGAGTTATCTCCGCGAGCTCATCAAGCTACAAACGGAGGCCCTCCGTCACTCGAGAGGGACTTAGTTTATACTCATTTAAGAGTTATCTCCGCGTGCTCATCAAGCTACAAGGGGAGGCCCTCCGTCACTCGAGAGGGACTTAGTTTATACTCCCTTAAGAGTTATCTCCCCGAGCTCATCAAGCTACAAGCGGAGGCCCTCCGTCACTCGAGAGGGACTTAGTTTATACTCGCGTAAGAGTTATCTCCGCGAGCTCATCAAGCGACAAGCGAAGGCCCTCCGTCACTCGAGAGGGACTTAGTTTATACTCGCTTAAGAGTTATCTCCCCGAGCTAATCAAGCTACAAGCGGAGGCCCTCCGTCACTCGAGAGGGACTTGGTTTATACTCAATTAAGATTTATCTCCGCGAGCTCATCAAGCTACAAGCGGAGGCCCTCTGTCACTCGAGAGGGACTTAGTTTATACTCGCTTAAGAGTTATCTCCGCGAGCTCATCAAGCTACAAGCGGAGGCCCTCCGTCACTCGAGAGGGACTTAGTTTATACTCGCGTAAGAGTTATCTCCGCGAGCTCATCGAGCGACAAGCGAAGGCCCTCCGTCACTCGAGAGGGACTTAGTTTATACTCGTTTAAGAGTTATCTCCCCGAGCTCATCAAGCTACAAGCGGAGGCCCTCCGTCACTCGAGAGGGACTTAGTTTATACTCGGTTAAGAGTTATCTCCCCGAGCTCATCAAGCTACAAGCGAAGGCCCTCCGTCACTCGAGAGGGACTTAGTTTATACTCTCTTAAGAGTTATCTCCGCGAGCTCTTCAAGCTACAAGCGGAGGCCCTCCGTCCCTCGAGAGGGACTTGGTTTATACTCAATTAAGAGTTATCTCCGCGAGCTCATCAAGCTACAAACGGAGGCCCTCCGTCACTCGAGAGGGACTTAGTTTATACTCATTTAAGAGTTATCTCCGCGTGCTCATCAAGCTACAAGGGGAGGCCCTCCGTCACTCGAGAGGGACTTAGTTTATACTCCCTTAAGAGTTATCTCCCCGAGCTCATCAAGCTACAAGCGGAGGCCCTCCGTCACTCGAGAGGGACTTAGTTTATACTCGCGTAAGAGTTATCTCCGCGAGCTCATCAAGCGACAAGCGAAGGCCCTCCGTCACTCGAGAGGGACTTAGTTTATACTCGCTTAAGAGTTATCTCCCCGAGCTCATCAAGCTACAAGCGGAGGCCCTCCGTCACTCGAGAGGGACTTAGTTTATACTCGCTTAAGAGTTATCTCCCCGAGCTCATCAAGCTACAAGCGGAGGCCCTCCATCACTCGAGAGGGACTTAGTTTATACTCGCGTAAAAGTTATCTCCACGAGCTCATCAAGCTACAAGCGAAGGCCCTCCGTCACTCGAGAGGGACTTAGTTTATACTCGCTTAAGAATTATCTCCGCGAGCTCATCAAGCTACAAGCGGAGGCCCTCCGTCACTCGAGAGGGACTTAGTTTATACTCGCTTAAGAGTTATCTCCGCGAGCTCATCAAGCTACAAGCGGAGGCCCTCCGTCCCTCGAGAGGGACTTGGTTTATACTCAATTAAGAGTTATCTCCGCGAGCTCATCAAGCTACAAACGGAGGCCCTCCGTCACTCGAGAGGGATTTAGTTTATACTCATTTAAGAGTTATCTCCGCGTGCTCATCAAGCTACAAGGGGAGGCCCTCCGTCACTCGAGAGGGACTTAGTTTATACTCGCTTAAGAGTTATCTCCCCGAGCTCATCAAGCTACAAGCGGAGGCCCTCCGTCACTCGAGAGGGACTTAGTTTATACTCGCTTAAGAATTATCTTCGCGACCTCATCAAGCTGCAAGCGGAGGCCCTCCTTCACTCGAGAGGGACTTAGTTTATACTTGCTTAAGAGTTATCTCCGCGAGCTCATCAAGCTACAAGCGGAGGCCCTCCGTCACTCGAGAGGGACTTGGTTTATACTCAATTAAGAGTTATCTCCGCGAGCTCATCAAGCTACAAGCGGAGGCCCTCCGTCACTCGAGAGGGACTTAGTTTATACTCGCTTAAGAGTTATCTCCGCGAGCTCATCAAGCTACAAGCGGAGGCCCTCCGTCACTCGAGAGGGACTTAGTTTATACTCGCGTAAGAGTTATCTCTGCGAGCTCATCGAGCGACAAGCGAATGCCCTCCGTCACTCGAGAGGGACTTAGTTTATACTCGCTTAAGAGTTATCTCCCCGAGCTCATCAAGCTAGAAGCGGAGGCCCTCCGTCACTCGAGAGGGACTTAGTTTATACTCGCTTAAGAGTTATCTCCCCGAGCTCATCAAGCTACAAGCGGAGGCCCTCCATCACTCAAGAGGAACTTAGTTTATACTCGCGTAAAAGTTATCTCCACGAGCTAATCAAGCTACAAGCGAAGGCCCTCCGTCACTCGAGAGGGACTTAGTTTATACTCGCTTAAGAGTTATCTCCGCGAGCTCTTCAAGCTACAAGCGGAGGCCCTCCGTCACTCGAGAGGGACTTAGTTTATACTCGTTTAAGAGTTATCTCCCCGAGCTCATCAAGCTACAAACGGAGGCCCTCCGTCACTCGAGAGGGACTTAGTTTATACTCATTTAAGAGTTATCTCCCCGAGCTCATCAAGCTACAAGCGAAGGCCCTCCGTCACTCGAGAGGGACTTAGTTTATACTCATTTAAGAGTTATCTCCGCGAGCTCTTCAAGCTACAAGGGGAGGCCCTCCGTCACTCGAGAGGGACTTAGTTTATACTCAATTAAGAGTTATCTCCGCGAGCTCATTAAGCTACAAACGGAGGCCCTCCGTCACTCGAGAGGGACTTAGTTTATACTCATTTAAGAGTTATCTCCGCGTGCTCATCAAGCTACAAGGGGAGGCCCTCCGTCACTCGAGAGGGACTTAGTTTATACTCCCTTAAGAGTTATCTCCCCGAGCTCATCAAGCTACAAGCGGAGGCCCTCCGTCACTCGAGAGGGACTTAGTTTATACTCGCGTAAGAGTTATCTCCGCGAGCTCATCAAGCGACAAGCGAAGGCCCTCCGTCACTCGAGAGGGACTTAGTTTATACTCGCTTAAGAGTTATCTCCCCGAGCTAATCAAGCTACAAGCGGAGGCCCTCCGTCATTCGAGAGGGACTTGGTTTATACTCAATTAAGATTTATCTCCGCGAGCTCATCAAGCTACAAGCGGAGGCCCTCTGTCACTCGAGAGGGACTTAGTTTATACTCGCTTAAGAGTTATCTCCGCGAGCTCATCAAGCTACAAGCGGAGGCCCTCCGTCACTCGAGAGGGACTTAGTTTATACTCGCGTAAGAGTTATCTCCGCGAGCTCATCAAGCGACAAGCGAAGGCCCTCCGTCACTCGAGAGGGACTTAGTTTATACTCGCTTAAGAGTTATCTCCCCGAGCTCATCAAGCTACAAGCGGAGGCCCTCCGTCACTCGAGAGGGACTTAGTTTATACTCGCTTAAGAGTTATCTCCCCGAGCTCATCAAGCTACAAGCGGAGGCCCTCCATCACTCGAGAGGGACTTAGTTTATACTCGCTTAAGAGTTATTTCCGCGAGCTCTTCAAGCTACAAGTGGTGGCCATCCGTCACTCGAGAGGGACTTAGTTTGTACTCGCTTAAGAATTATCTTCGTGAGCTCATCAAGCTAAAAGCGGAGGCCCTCCGTCACTCGAGAGGGACTTAGTTTATACTCGCTTAAGAATTATCTCCGCGAGCTCATCAAGCTACAAGCGGAGGCCCTCCGTCACTCGAGAGGGACTTAGTTTATACTCGCTTAAGAGTTATCTCCGCGAGCTCATCAAGCTACAAGCGGAGGCCCTCCGTCCCTCGAGAGGGACTTGGTTTATACTCAATTAAGAGTTATCTCCGCGAGCTCATCAAGCTACAAACGGAGGCCCTCCGTCACTCGAGAGGGATTTAGTTTATACTCATTTAAGAGTTATCTCCGCGTGCTCATCAAGCTACAAGGGGAGGCCCTCCGTCACTCGAGAGGGACTTAGTTTATACTCGCTTAAGAGTTATCTCCCCGAGCTCATCAAGCTACAAGCGGAGGCCCTCCGTCACTCGAGAGGGACTTAGTTTATACTCGCTTAAGAATTATCTTCGCGACCTCATCAATCTGCAAGCGGAGGCCCTCCTTCACTCGAGAGGGACTTAGTTTATACATGCTTAAGAGTTATCTCCGCGAGCTCATCAAGCTACAAGCGGAGGCCCTCCGTCACTCGAGAGGGACTAGGTTTATACTCAATTAAGAGTTATCTCCGCGAGCTCATCAAGCTACAAGCGGAGGCCCTCCGTCACTCGAGAGGGACTTAGTTTATACTCGCTTAAGAGTTATCTCCCCGAGCTCATCAAGCTACAAGCGGAGGCCCTCCATCACTCAAGAGGAACTTAGTTTATACTCGCGTAAAAGTTATCTCCACGAGCTCATCAAGCTACAAGCGAAGGCCCTCCGTCAATCGAGAGGGACTTAGTTTATACTCGCTTAAGAGTTATCTCCGCGAGCTCTTCAAGCTACAAGCGGAGGCCCTCCGTCCCTCGAGAGGGACTTGGTTTATACTCAATTAAGAGTTATCTCCGCGAGCTCATCAAGCTACAAACGGAGGCCCTCCGTCACTCGAGAGGGACTTAGTTTATACTCATTTAAGAGTTATCTCCGCGTGCTCAACAAGCTACAAGGGGAGGCCCTCCGTCACTCGAGAGGGACTTAGTTTATACTCGCTTAAGAGTTATCTCCCCGAGCTCATCAAGCTACAAGCGGAGGCCCTCCGTCACTCGAGAGGGACTTAGTTTATACTCGCTTAAGAATTATCTTCGCGACCTCATCAAGCTGCAAGCGGAGGCCCTCCTTCACTCGAGAGGGACTTAGTTTATACTCGCTTAAGAGTTATCTCCGCGAGCTCATCAATCTACAAGCGGAGGCCCTCCGTCACTCGAGAGGGACTTGGTTTATACTCAATTAAGAGTTATCTCCGCGAGCTCATCAAGCTACAAGCGGAGGCCCTCCGTCACTCGAGAGGGACTTAGTTTATACTCGCTTAAGAGTTATCTCCGCGAGCTCATCAAGCTACAAGGGGAGGCCCTCCGTCACTCGGGAGGGACTTGGTTTATACTCAATTAAGAGTTATCTCCGCGAGCTCATCAAGCTACAAGCGGAGGCCCTCCGTCACTCGAGAGGGACTTAGTTTATACTCATTTAAGAGTTATCTCCGCGTGCTCATCAAGCTACAAGGGGAGGCCCTCCGTCACTCGAGAGGGACTTAGTTTATACTCCCTTAAGAGTTATCTCCCCGAGCTCATCAAGCTACAAGCGGAGGCCCTCCGTCACTCGAGAGGGACTTAGTTTATACTCGCGTAAGAGTTATCTCCGCGAGCTCATCAAGCGACAAGCGAAGGCCCTCCGTCACTCGAGAGGGACTTAGTTTATACTCGCTTAAGAGTTATCTGCCCGAGCTAATCAAGCTACAAGCGGAGGCCCTCCGTCACTCGAGAGGGACTTGGTTTATACACAATTAAGATTTATCTCCGCGAGCTCATCAAGCTACAAGCGGAGGCCCTCTGTCACTCGAGAGGGACTTAGTTTATACTCGCGTAAGAGTTATCTCCCCGAGCTCATCAAGCTACAAGCGGAGGCCCTCCGTCACTCGAGAGGGACTTAGTTTATACTCGCTTAAGAGTTATCTCCCCGAGCTCATCAAGCTACAAGCGGAGGCCCTCCATCACTCGAGAGGGACTTAGTTTATACTCGCGTAAAAGTTATCTCCACGAGCTCATCAAGCTACAAGCGAAGGCCCTCCGTCACTCGAGAGGGACTTAGTTTATACTCGCTTAAGAATTATCTCCGCGAGCTCATCAAGCTACAAGCGGAGGCCCTCCGTCACTCGAGAGGGACTTAGTTTATACTCGCTTAAGAGTTATCTCCGCGAGCTCATCAAGCTACAAGCGGAGGCCCTCCGTCCCTCGAGAGGGACTTGGTTTATACTCAATTAAGAGTTATCTCCGCGAGCTCATCAAGCTACAAACGGAGGCCCTCCGTCACTCGAGAGGGATTTAGTTTATACTCATTTAAGAGTTATCTCCGCGTGCTCATCAAGCTACAAGGGGAGGCCCTCCATCACTCGAGAGGGACTTAGTTTATACTCGCTTAAGAGTTATCTCCCCGAGCTCATCAAGCTACAAGCGGAGGCCCTCCGTCACTCGAGAGGGACTTAGTTTATACTCGCTTAAGAATTATCTTCGCGACCTCATCAAGCTGCAAGCGGAGGCCCTCCTTCACTCGAGAGGGACTTAGTTTATACTTGCTTAAGAGTTATCTCCGCGAGCTCATCAAGCTACAAGCGGAGGCCCTCCGTCACTCGAGAGGGACTTGGTTTATACTCAATTAAGAGTTATCTCCGCGAGCTCATCAAGCTACAAGCGGAGGCCCTCCGTCACTCGAGAGGGACTTAGTTTATACTCGCTTAAGAGTTATCTCCGCGAGCTCATCAAGCTACAAGCGGAGGCCCTCCGTCACTCGAGAGGGACTTAGTTTATACTCGCGTAAGAGTTATCTCTGCGAGCTCATCGAGCGACAAGCGAATGCCCTCCGTCACTCGAGAGGGACTTAGTTTATACTCGCTTAAGAGTTATCTCCCCGAGCTCATCAAGCTACAAGCGGAGGCCCTCCGTCACTCGAGAGGGACTTAGTTTATACTCGCTTAGGAGTTATCTCCCCGATCTCATCAAGCTACAAGCGGAGGCCCTCCATCACTCAAGAGGAACTTAGTTTATACTCGCGTAAAAGTTATCTCCACGAGCTCATCAAGCTACAAGCGAAGGCCCTCCGTCACTCGAGAGGGACTTAGTTTATACTCGCTTAAGAGTTATCTCCGCGAGCTCTTCAAGCTACAAGCGGAGGCCCTCCGTCCCTCGAGAGGGACTTGGTTTATACTCAATTAAGAGTTATCTCCGCGAGCTCATCAAGCTACAAACGGAGGCCCTCCGTCACTCGAGAGGAACTTAGTTTATACTCATTTAAGAGTTATCTCCGCGTGCTCATCAAGCTACAAGGGGAGGCCCTCCGTCACTCGAGAGGGACTTAGTTTATACTCGCTTAAGAGTTATCTCCCCGAGCTCATCAAGCTACAAGCGGAGGCCCTCCGTCACTCGAGAGGGACTTAGTTTATACTCGCTTAAGAATTATCTTCGCGACCTCATCAAGCTGCAAGCGGAGGCCCTCCTTCACTCGAGAGGGACTTAGTTTATACTCGCTTAAGAGTTATCTCCGCGAGCTCATCAAGCTACAAGCGGAGGCCCTCCGTCACTCGAGAGGGACTTGGTTTATACTCAATTAAGAGTTATCTCCGCGAGCTCATCAAGCTACAAGCGGAGGCCCTCCGTCACTCGAGAGGGACTTAGTTTATACTCGCTTAAGAGTTATCTCCGCGAGCTCATCAAGCTACAAGCGGAGGCCCTCCGTCACTCGAGAGGGACTTAGTTTATACTCGCGTAAGAGTTATCTCTGCGAGCTCATCGAGCGACAAGCGAATGCCCTCCGTCACTCGAGAGGGACTTAGTTTATACTCGCTTAAGAGTTATCTCCCCGAGCTCATCAAGCTACAAGCGGAGGCCCTCCGTCACTCGAGAGGGACTTAGTTTATACTCGCTTAAGAGTTATCTCCCCGAGCTCATCAAGCTACAAGCGGAGGCCCGCCATCACTCAAGAAGAACTTAGTTTATACTCGCGTAAAAGTTATCTCCACGAGCTCATCAAGCTACAAGCGAAGGCCCTCCGTCACTCGAGAGGGACTTAGTTTATACTCGCTTAAGAGTTATCTCCGCGAGCTCTTCAAGCTACAAGCGGAGGCCCTCCGTCCCTCGAGAGGGACTTGGTTTATACTCAATTAAGAGTTATCTCCGCGAGCTCATCAAGCTACAAACGGAGGCCCTCCGTCACTCGAGAGGGACTTAGTTTATACTCATTTAAGAGTTATCTCCGCGTGCTCATCAAGCTACAAGGGGAGGCCCTCCGTCACTCGAGAGGGACTTAGTTTATACTCGCTTAAGAGTTATCTCCCCGAGCTCATCAAGCTACAAGCGGAGGCCCTCCGTCACTCGAGAGGGACTTAGTTTATACTCGCTTAAGAATTATCTTCGCGACCTCATCAAGCTGCAAGCGGAGGCCCTCCTTCACTCGAGAGGGACTTAGTTTATACTCGCTTAAGAGTTATCTCCGCGAGCTCATCAAGCTACAAGCGGAGGCCCTCCGTCACTCGAGAGGGACTTGGTTTATACTCAATTAAGAGTTATCTCCGCGAGCTCATCAAGCTACAAGCGGAGGCCCTCCGTCACTCGAGAGGGACTTAGTTTATACTCACTTAAGAGTTATCTCCGCGAGCTCATCAAGCTACAAGCGGAGGCCCTCCGTCACTCGAGAGGGACTTAGTTTATACTCGCGTAAGAGTTATCTCTGCGAGCTCATCGAGCGACAAGCGAATGCCCTCCGTCACTCGAGAGGGACTTAGTTTATACTCGCTTAAGTGTTATCTCCCCGAGCTCATCAAGCTACAAGCGGAGGCCCTCCGTCACTCGAGAGGGACTTAGTTTATACTCGCTTAAGAGTTATCTCCCCGAGCTCATCAAGCTACAAGCGGAGGCCCTCCATCACTCAAGAAGAACTTAGTTTATACTCGCGTAAAAGTTATCTCCACGAGCTCATCAAGCTACAAGCGAAGGCCCTCCGTCACTCGAGAGGGACTTAGTTTATACTCGCTTAAGAGTTATCTCCGCGAGCTCTTCAAGCTACAAGCGGAGGCCCTCCGTCCCTCGAGAGGGACTTGGTTTATACTCAATTAAGAGTTATCTTCGCGAGCTCATCAAGCTACAAACGGAGGCCCTCCGTCACTCGAGAGGGACTTAGTTTATACTCATTTAAGAGTTATCTCCGCGTGCTCATCAAGCTACAAGGGGAGGCCCTCCGTCACTCGAGAGGGACTTAGTTTATACTCGCTTAAGAGTTATCTCCCCGAGCTCATCAAGCTACAAGCGGAGGCCCTCCGTCACTCGAGAGGGACTTAGTTTATTCTCGCTTAAGAATTATCTTCGCGACCTCATCAAGCTACAAGCGGAGGCCCTCCTTCACTCGAGAGGGACTTAGTTTATACTCGCTTAAGAGTTATCTCCGCGAGCTCATCAAGCTACAAGCGGAGGCCCTCCGTCACTCGAGAGGGACTTGGTTTATACTCAATTAAGAGTTATCTCCACGAGCTCATCAAGCTACAAGCGGAGGCCCTCCGTCAATCGAGAGGGACTTAGTTTATACTCGCTTAAGAGTTATCTCCGCGAGCTCATCAAGCTACAAGCGGAGGCCCTCCGTCACTCGAGAGGGACTTAGTTTATACTTGCGTAAGAGTTATCTCTGCGAGCTCATCAAGCGACAAGCGAAGGCCCTCCGTCAGTCGAGAGGGACTTAGTTTATACTCGCTTAAGAGTTATCTCCCCGAGCTCATCAAGCTACAAGCGGAGGCCCTCCGTCACTCGAGAGGGACTTAGTTTATACTCGCTTAAGAGTTATCTCCCCGAGCTCATCAAGCTACAAGCGGAGGCCCTCCGTCACTCGAGAGGGACTTAGTTTATACTCGCTTAAGAGTTATCTCCGCGAGCTCATCAAGCTACAAGCGGAGGCCCTCCGTCACTCGAGAGGGACTTAGTTTATACTCGCTTAAGAATTATCTTTGCGACCTCATCAACCTGCAAGCGGAGGCCCTCCTTCACTCGAGAGGGACTTAGTTTATACTCGCTTAAGAGTTATCTCTGCGAGCTCATCAAGCTACAAGCGGAGGCCCTCCGTCACTCGAGAGGGACTTGGTTTATACTCAATTAAGAGTTATCTCCGCGAACTCATCAAGCTACAAGCGGAGGCCCTCCGTCACTCGAGAGGGACTTAGTTTATACTCGCTTAAGAGTTATCTCCGCGAGCTCATCAAGCTGCAAGCGGAGGCCCTCCGTCACTCAAGAGGGACTTAGTTTATACTCGCGTAAGAGTTATCTCCGCGAGCTCATCAAGCGACAAGCGAAGGCCCTCCGTCACTCGAGAGGGACTTAGTTTATACTCGCTTAAGAGTTATCTCCCCGAGCTCATCAAGCTACAAGCGGAGGCCCTCCGTCACTCGAGAGGGACTTAGTTTATACACGCTTAAGAGTTATCTCCCCGAGCTCATCAAGCTACAAGCGGAGGCCCTCCATCACTCGAGAGGGACTTAGTTTATACTCGCGTAAAAGTTATCTCCACGAGCTCATCAAGCTACAAGCGAAGGCCCTCCGTCACTCGAGAGGGACTTAGTTTATACTCGCTTAAGAATTATCTCCGCGAGCTCATCAAGCTACAAGCGGAGGCCCTCCGTCACTCGAGAGGGACTTAGTTTATACTCGCTTAAGAGTTATCTCCGCGAGCTCATCAAGCTACAAGCGGAGGCCCTCCGTCCCTCGAGAGGGACTTGGTTTATACTCAATTAAGAGTTATCTCCGCGAGCTCATCAAGCTACAAACGGAGGCCCTCCGTCACTCGAGAGGGACTTAGTTTATACTCATTTAAGAGTTATCTCCGCGTGCTCATCAAGCTACAAGGGGAGGCCCTCCGTCACTCGAGAGGGACTTAGTTTATACTCGCTTAAGATTTATCTCCCCGAGCTCATCAAGCTACAAGCGGAGGCCCTCCGTCACTCGAGAGGGACTTAGTTTATACTCGCTTAAGAATTATCTTCGCGACCACATCAAGCTGCAAGCGGAGGCCCTCCTTCACTCAAGAGGGACTTAGTTTATACTCGCTTAAGAGTTATCTCCGCGAGCTCATCAAGCTACAAGCGGAGGCCCTCCGTCACTCGAGAGGGACTTGGTTTATACTCAATTAAGAGTTATCTCCGCGAGCTCATCAAGCTACAAGCGGAGGCCCTCCGTCACTCGAGAGGGACTTAGTTTATACTCGCTTAAGAGTTATCTCCGCGAGCTCATCAAGCTACAAGCGGAGGCCCTCCGTCACTCGAGAGGGACATAGTTTATACTCGCGTAAGAGTTATCTCCGCGAGCTCATCGAGCGACAAGCGAAGGCCCTCCGTCACTCGAGAGGGACTTAGTTTATACTCGCTTAAGAGTTGTCTCCCCGAGCTCATCAAGCTACAAGCGGAGGCCCTCCGTCACTCGAGAGGGACTTAGTTTATACTCCCTTAAGAGTTATCTCCCCGAGCTCATCAAGCTACAAGCGGAGGCCCTCCATCACTCAAGAGGAACTTAGTTTATACTCGCGTAAAAGTTATCTCCACGAGCTCATCAAGCTACAAGCGAAGGCCCTCCGTCACTCGAGAGGGACTTAGTTTATACTCGCTTAAGAATTATCTCCGCGAGCTCATCAAGCTACAAGCGGAGGCCCTCCGTCACTCGAGAGGGACTTAGTTTATACTCGCTTAAGAGTTATCTCCGCGAGCTCTTCAAGCTACAAGCGGAGGCCCTCCGTCCCTCGAGAGGGACTTGGTTTATACTCAATTAAGAGTTATCTCCGCGAGCTCATCAAGCTACAAACGGAGGCCCTCCGTCACTCGAGAGGGACTTAGTTTATACTCATTTAAGGGTTATCTCCGCGTGCTCATCAAGCTACAAGGGGAGGCCCTCCGTCACTCGAGAGGGACTTAGTTTATACTCGCTTAAGAGTTATCTCCCCGAGCTCATCAAGCTACAAGCGGAGGCCCTCCGTCCCTCGAGAGGGACTTAGTTTATTCTCGCTTAAGAATTATCTTCGCGACCTCATCAAGCTACAAGCGGAGGTCCTCCTTCACTCGAGAGGGACTTAGTTTATACTCGCTTAAGAGTTATCTCCGCGAGCTCATCAAGCTACAAGCGGAGGCCCTCCGTCACTCGAGAGGGACTTGGTTTATACTCAATTAAGAGTTATCTCCACGAGCTCATCAAGCTACAAGCGGAGGCCCTCCGTCACTCGAGAAGGACTTAGTTTATACTCAATTAAGAGTTATCTCCGCGAGCTCATCAAGCTACAAGCGGAGGCCCTCCGTCACTCGAGAAGGACTTAGTTTATACTCATTTAAGAGTTATCTCCGCGTGCTCATCAAGCTACAAGGGGAGGCCCTCCGTCACTCGAGAGGGACTTAGTTTATACTCGCTTAAGAGTTATCTCCGCGAGCTCATCAAGCTACAAGCGGAGGCCCTCCGTCACTCGAGAGGGACTTAGTTTATACTCGCTTAAGAATTATCTCCGCGAGCTCATCAAGCTACAAGCGGAGGCCCTCCGTCACTCGAGAGGGACTTAGTTTATACTCATTTAAGAGTTATCTCCGCGTGCTCATCAAGCTACAAGGGGAGGCCCTCCGTCACTCGAGAGGGACTTAGTTTATACTCGCTTAAGAGTTATCTCCCCGAGCTCATCAAGCTACAAGCGGAGGCCCTCCGTCACTCGAGAGGGACTTAGTTTATACTCGCTTAAGAATTATCTTCGCGACCACATCAAGCTGCAAGCGGAGGCCCTCCTTCACTCAAGAGGGACTTAGTTTATACTCGCTTAAGAGTTATCTCCGCGAGCTCATCAAGCTACAAGCGGAGGCCCTCCGTCACTCGAGAGGGACTTGGTTTATACTCAATTAAGAGTTATCTCCGCGAGCTCATCAAGCTACAAGCGGAGGCCCTCCGTCACTCGAGAGGGACTTAGTTTATACTCGCTTAAGAGTTATCTCCGCGAGCTCATCAAGCTACAAGCGGAGGCCCTCCGTCACTCGAGAGGGACTTAGTTTATACTCGCGTAAGAGTTATCTCCGCGAGCTCATCGAGCGACAAGCGAAGGCCCTCCGTCACTCGAGAGGGACTTAGTTTATACTCGCTTAAGAGTTGTCTCCCCGAGCTCATCAAGCTACAAGCGGAGGCCCTCCGTCACTCGAGAGGGACTTAGTTTATACTCCCTTAAGAGTTATCTCCCCGAGCTCATCAAGCTACAAGCGGAGGCCCTCCATCACTCAAGAGGAACTTAGTTTATACTCGCGTAAAAGTTATCTCCACGAGCTCATCAAGCTACAAGCGAAGGCCCTCCGTCACTCGAGAGGGACTTAGTTTATACTCGCTTAAGAATTATCTCCGCGAGCTCATCAAGCTACAAGCGGAGGCCCTCCGTCACTCGAGAGGGACTTAGTTTATACTCGCTTAAGAGTTATCTCCGCGAGCTCTTCAAGCTACAAGCGGAGGCCCTCCGTCCCTCGAGAGGGACTTGGTTTATACTCAATTAAGAGTTATCTCCGCGAGCTCATCAAGCTACAAACGGAGGCCCTCCGTCACTCGAGAGGGACTTAGTTTATACTCATTTAAGGGTTATCTCCGCGTGCTCATCAAGCTACAAGGGGAGGCCCTCCGTCACTCGAGAGGGACTTAGTTTATACTCCCTTAAGAGTTATCTCCCCGAGCTCATCAAGCTACAAGCGGAGGCCCTCCATCACTCAAGAGGAACTTAGTTTATACTCGCGTAAAAGTTATCTCCACGAGCTCATCAAGCTACAAGCGAAGGCCCTCCGTCACTCGAGAGGGACTTAGTTTATACTCGCTTAAGAATTATCTCCGCGAGCTCATCAAGCTACAAGCGGAGGCCCTCCGTCACTCGAGAGGGACTTAGTTTATACTCGCTTAAGAGTTATCTCCGCGAGCTCTTCAAGCTACAAGCGGAGGCCCTCCGTCCCTCGAGAGGGACTTGGTTTATACTCAATTAAGAGTTATCTCCGCGAGCTCATCAAGCTACAAACGGAGGCCCTCCGTCACTCGAGAGGGACTTAGTTTATACTCATTTAAGGGTTATCTCCGCGTGCTCATCAAGCTACAAGGGGAGGCCCTCCGTCACTCGAGAGGGACTTAGTTTATACTCGCTTAAGAGTTATCTCCCCGAGCTCATCAAGCTACAAGCGGAGGCCCTCCGTCCCTCGAGAGGGACTTAGTTTATTCTCGCTTAAGAATTATCTTCGCGACCTCATCAAGCTACAAGCGGAGGTCCTCCTTCACTCGAGAGGGACTTAGTTTATACTCGCTTAAGAGTTATCTCCGCGAGCTCATCAAGCTACAAGCGGAGGCCCTCCGTCACTCGAGAGGGACTTGGTTTATACTCAATTAAGAGTTATCTCCACGAGCTCATCAAGCTACAAGCGGAGGCCCTCCGTCAATCGAGAGGGACTTAGTTTATACTCGCTTAAGAGTTATCTCCGCGAGCTCATCAAGCTACAAGCGGAGGCCCTCCGTCACTCGAGAGGGACTTTGTTTATACTCGCTTGAGAGTTATTTCCGCGAGCTCATCAAGCTACAAGTGGAGGCCCTCCGTCACTCGAGAGGGACTTAGTTTGTACTCGCTTAAGAGTTATCTCCGCGAGCTCATCAAGCTACAAGGGGAGGCCCTCCGTCACTCGAGAGGGACTTAGTTTATACTCGCATAAGAATTATCTTCGCGAGCAAATCAAGCTACAAGCGGAGGCCCTCCGTCACTCGAGAGGGAGTCAGTTTATACTCGCTTAAGAGTTATCTCCGCGAGCTCATCAAGCTATAAGGGGAGGCCCTCTGTCACTCGAGAGGGACTTAGTTTATACTCGCTTAAGAGTTATGTCCGCGAGCTCATCAAGCTACAAGGGGAGGCCCTCCGTCACTCGAGAGGGACTTAGTTTATACTCGCTTAAGAATTATCTTCGCGACCACATCAAGCTGCAAGCGGAGGCCCTCCTTCACTCAAGAGGGACTTAGTTTATACTCGCTTAAGAGTTATCTCCGCGAGCTCATCAAGCTACAAGCGGAGGCCCTCCGTCACTCGAGAGGGACTTGGTTTATACTCAATTAAGACTTATCTCCGCGAGCTCATCAAGCTACAAGCGGAGGCCCTCCGTCACTCGAGAGGGACTTAGTTTATACTCGCTTAAGAGTTATCTCCGCGAGCTCATCAAGCTACAAGCGGAGGCCCTCCGTCACTCGAGAGGGACTTAGTTTATACTCGCGTAAGAGTTATCTCCGCGAGCTCATCGAGCGACAAGCGAAGGCCCTCCGTCACTCGAGAGGGACTTAGTTTATACTCGCTTAAGAGTTGTCTCCCCGAGCTCATCAAGCTACAAGCGGAGGCCCTCCGTCACTCGAGAGGGACTTAGTTTATACTCCCTTAAGAGTTATCTCCCCGAGCTCATCAAGCTACAAGCGGAGGCCCTCCATCACTCAAGAGGAACTTAGTTTATACTCGCGTAAAAGTTATCTCCACGAGCTCATCAAGCTACAAGCGAAGGCCCTCCGTCACTCGAGAGGGACTTAGTTTATACTCGCTTAAGAATTATCTCCGCGAGCTCATCAAGCTACAAGCGGAGGCCCTCCGTCACTCGAGAGGGACTTAGTTTATACTCGCTTAAGAGTTATCTCCGCGAGCTCTTCAAGCTACAAGCGGAGGCCCTCCGTCCCTCGAGAGGGACTTGGTTTATACTCAATTAAGAGTTATCTCCGCGAGCTCATCAAGCTACAAACGGAGGCCCTCCGTCACTCGAGAGGGACTTAGTTTATACTCATTTAAGGGTTATCTCCGCGTGCTCATCAAGCTACAAGGGGAGGCCCTCCGTCACTCGAGAGGGACTTAGTTTATACTCCCTTAAGAGTTATCTCCCCGAGCTCATCAAGCTACAAGCGGAGGCCCTCCATCACTCAAGAGGAACTTAGTTTATACTCGCGTAAAAGTTATCTCCACGAGCTCATCAAGCTACAAGCGAAGGCCCTCCGTCACTCGAGAGGGACTTAGTTTATACTCGCTTAAGAATTATCTCCGCGAGCTCATCAAGCTACAAGCGGAGGCCCTCCGTCACTCGAGAGGGACTTAGTTTATACTCGCTTAAGAGTTATCTCCGCGAGCTCTTCAAGCTACAAGCGGAGGCCCTCCGTCCCTCGAGAGGGACTTGGTTTATACTCAATTAAGAGTTATCTCCGCGAGCTCATCAAGCTACAAACGGAGGCCCTCCGTCACTCGAGAGGGACTTAGTTTATACTCATTTAAGGGTTATCTCCGCGTGCTCATCAAGCTACAAGGGGAGGCCCTCCGTCACTCGAGAGGGACTTAGTTTATACTCGCTTAAGAGTTATCTCCCCGAGCTCATCAAGCTACAAGCGGAGGCCCTCCGTCCCTCGAGAGGGACTTAGTTTATTCTCGCTTAAGAATTATCTTCGCGACCTCATCAAGCTACAAGCGGAGGTCCTCCTTCACTCGAGAGGGACTTAGTTTATACTCGCTTAAGAGTTATCTCCGCGAGCTCATCAAGCTACAAGCGGAGGCCCTCCGTCACTCGAGAGGGACTTGGTTTATACTCAATTAAGAGTTATCTCCACGAGCTCATCAAGCTACAAGCGGAGGCCCTCCGTCAATCGAGAGGGACTTAGTTTATACTCGCTTAAGAGTTATCTCCGCGAGCTCATCAAGCTACAAGCGGAGGCCCTCCGTCACTCGAGAGGGACTTAGTTTATACTCGCGTAAGAGTTATCTCCGCGAGCTCATCAAGCGACAAGCGAATGCCCTCCGTCACTCGAGAGGGACTTAGTTTATACTCGCTTAAGAGTTATCTCCCCGAGCTCATCAAGCTACAAGCGGAGGCCCTCCGTCACTCGAGAAGGACTTAGTTTATACTCAATTAAGAGTTATCTCCGCGAGCTCATCAAGCTACAAATGGAGGCCCTCCGTCACTCGAGAGGGACTTAGTTTATACTCATTTAAGAGTTATCTCTGCGAGCTCTTCAAGCTACAAGCGGAGGCCCTCCGTCCCTCGAGAGGGACTTGGTTTATACTCAATTAAGAGTTATCTCCGCGAGCTCATCAAGCTACAAACGGAGGCCCTCCGTCACTCGAGAGGGACTTAGTTTATACTCATTTAAGAGTTATCTCCGCGTGCTCATCAAGCTACAAGGGGAGGCCCTCCGTCACTCGAGAGGGACTTAGTTTATACTCGCTTAAGAGTTATCTCCCCGAGCTCATCAAGCTACAAGCGGAGGCCCTCCGTCCCTCGAGAGGGACTTAGTTTATTCTCGCTTAAGAATTATCTTCGCGACCTCATTAAGCTACAAGCGGAGGTCCTCCTTCACTCGAGAGGGACTTAGTTTATACTCGCTTAAGAGTTATCTCCGCGAGCTCATCAAGCTACAAGCGGAGGCCCTCCGTCACTCGAGAGGGACTTGGTTTATACTCAATTAAGAGTTATCTCCACGAGCTCATCAAGCTACAAGCGGAGGCCCTCCGTCAATCGAGAGGGACTTAGTTTATACTCGCTTAAGAGTTATCTCCGCGAGCTCATCAAGCTACAAGCGGAGGCCCTCCGTCACTCGAGAGGGACTTAGTTTATACTCGCGTAAGAGTTATCTCCGCGAGCTCATCAAGCGACAAGCGAAGGCCCTCCGTCACTCGAGAGGGACTTAGTTTATACTCGCATAAGAGTTATCTCCCCGAGCTCATCAAGCTACAAGCGGAGGCCCTCCGTCACTCGAGAAGGACTTAGTTTATACTCAATTAAGAGTTATCTCCGCGAGCTCATCAAGCTACAAACGGAGGCCCTCCGTCACTCGAGAGGGACTTAGTTTATACTCATTTAAGAGTTATCTCCGCGTGCTCATCAAGCTACAAGGGGAGGCCCTCCGTCACTCGAGAGGGACTTAGTTTATACTCGCTTAAGAGTTATCTCCCCGAGCTCATCAAGCTACAAGCAGAGGCCCTCCGTCACTCGAGAGGGACTTAGTTTATACTCGCTTAAGAATTATCTGCGCGACCTCATCAAGCTGCAAGCGGAGGCCCTCCTTCACTCGAGAGGGACTTAGTTTATACTCGCTTAAGAGTTATCTCCGCGAGCTCATCAAGCTACAAGCGGAGGCCCTCCGTCACTCGAGAGGGACTTGGTTTATACTCAATTAAGAGTTATCTCCGCGAGCTCATCAAGCTACAAGCGGAGGCCCTCCGTCACTCGAGAGGGACTTAGTTTATACTCGCTTAAGAGTTATCTCCGCGAGCTCATCAAGCTACAAGCGGAGGCCCTCCGTCACTCGAGAGGGACTTAGTTTATACTCGCGTAAGAGTTATCTCCGCGAGCTCATCAAGCGACAAGCGAAGGCCCTCCGTCACTCGAGAGGGACTTAGTTTATACTCGCTTAAGAGTTATCTCCCCGAGCTCATCAAGCTACAAGCGGAGGCCCTCCGTCACTCGAGAGGGACTTAGTTTATACTCGCTTAAGAGTTATCTCCCCGAGCTCATCAAGCTACAAGCGGAGGCCCTCCATCACTCAAGAGGGACTTAATTTATACTCGCTTAAGAGTTATCTCCGCGAGCTCATCAAGCTACAAGCGGAGGCCCTCCGTCACTCGAGAGGGACTTGGTTTATACTCAATTAAGAGTTATCTCCGCGAGCTCATCAAGCTACAAGGGGAGGCCCTCCGTCACTCGAGAGGGACTTAGTTTATACTCGCTTAAGAGTTATCTCCGCGAGCTTATCAAGCTACAAGCGGAGGCCCTCCGTCACTCGAGAGGGACTTAGTTTATACTCGCGTAAGAGTTATCTCCGCGAGCTCATCGAGCGACAAGCGAAGGCCCTCCGTCACTCGAGAGGGACTTAGTTTATACTCGCTTAAGAGTTATCTCCCCGAGCTCATCAAGCTACAAGCGGAGGCCCTCCGTCACTCGAGAGGGACTTAGTTTATACTCCCTTAAGAGTTATCTCCCCGAGCTCATCAAGCTACAAGCGGAGGCCCTCCATCACTCAAGAGGAACTTAGTTTATACTCGCGTAAAAGTTATCTCCACGAGCTCATCAAGCTACAAGCGAAGGCCCTCCGTCACTCGAGAGGGACTTAGTTTATACTCGCTTAAGAATTATCTCCGCGAGCTCATCAAGCTACAAGCGGAGGCCCTCCGTCACTCGAGAGGGACTTAGTTTATACTCGCTTAAGAGTTATCTCCGCGAGCTCTTCAAGCTACAAGCGGAGGCCCTCCGTCCCTCGAGAGGGACTTGGTTTATACTCAATTAAGAGTTATCTCCGCGAGCTCATCAAGCTACAAACGGAGGCCCTCCGTCACTCGAGAGGGACTTAGTTTATACTCATTTAAGAGTTATCTCCGCGTGCTCATCAAGCTACAAGGGGAGGCCCTCCGTCACTCGAGAGGGACTTAGTTTATACTCGCTTAAGAGTTATCTCCCCGAGCTCATCAAGCTACAAGCAGAGGCCCTCCGTCACTCGAGAGGGACTTAGTTTATACTCGCTTAAGAATTATCTGCGCGACCTCATCAAGCTGCAAGCGGAGGCCCTCCTTCACTCGAGAGGGACTTAGTTTATACTCGCTTAAGAGTTATCTCCGCGAGCTCATCAAGCTACAAGCGGAGGCCCTCCGTCACTCGAGAGGGACTTGGTTTATACTCAATTAAGAGTTATCTCCGCGAGCTCATCAAGCTACAAGCGGAGGCCCTCCGTCACTCGAGAGGGACTTAGTTTATACTCGCTTAAGAGTTATCTCCGCGAGCTCATCAAGCTACAAGCGGAGGCCCTCCGTCACTCGAGAGGGACTTAGTTTATACTCGCGTAAGAGTTATCTCCGCGAGCTCATCAAGCGACAAGCGAAGGCCCTCCGTCACTCGAGAGGGACTTAGTTTATACTCGCTTAAGAGTTATCTCCCCGAGCTCATCAAGCTACAAGCGGAGGCCCTCCGTCACTCGAGAGGGACTTAGTTTATACTCGCTTAAGAGTTATCTCCCCGAGCTCATCAAGCTACAAGCGGAGGCCCTCCATCACTCAAGAGGGACTTAATTTATACTCGCTTAAGAGTTATCTCCGCGAGCTCATCAAGCTACAAGCGGAGGCCCTCCGTCACTCGAGAGGGACTTGGTTTATACTCAATTAAGAGTTATCTCCGCGAGCTCATCAAGCTACAAGGGGAGGCCCTCCGTCACTCGAGAGGGACTTAGTTTATACTCGCTTAAGAGTTATCTCCGCGAGCTCATCAAGCTACAAGCGGAGGCCCTCCGTCACTCGAGAGGGACTTAGTTTATACTCGCGTAAGAGTTATCTCCGCGAGCTCATCGAGCGACAAGCGAAGGCCCTCCGTCACTCGAGAGGGACTTAGTTTATACTCGCTTAAGAGTTATCTCCCCGAGCTCATCAAGCTACAAGCGGAGGCCCTCCGTCACTCGAGAGGGACTTAGTTTATACTCCCTTAAGAGTTATCTCCCCGAGCTCATCAAGCTACAAGCGGAGGCCCTCCATCACTCAAGAGGAACTTAGTTTATACTCGCGTAAAAGTTATCTCCACGAGCTCATCAAGCTACAAGCGAAGGCCCTCCGTCACTCGAGAGGGACTTAGTTTATACTCGCTTAAGAATTATCTCCGCGAGCTCATCAAGCTACAAGCGGAGGCCCTCCGTCACTCGAGAGGGACTTAGTTTATACTCGCTTAAGAGTTATCTCCGCGAGCTCTTCAAGCTACAAGCGGAGGCCCTCCGTCCCTCGAGAGGGACTTGGTTTATACTCAATTAAGAGTTATCTCCGCGAGCTCATCAAGCTACAAACGGAGGCCCTCCGTCACTCGAGAGGGACTTAGTTTATACTCATTTAAGAGTTATCTCCGCGTGCTCATCAAGCTACAAGGGGAGGCCCTCCGTCACTCGAGAGGGACTTAGTTTATACTCGCTTAAGAGTTATCTCCCCGAGCTCATCAAGCTACAAGCAGAGGCCCTCCGTCACTCGAGAGGGACTTAGTTTATACTCGCTTAAGAATTATCTGCGCGACCTCATCAAGCTGCAAGCGGAGGCCCTCCTTCACTCGAGAGGGACTTAGTTTATACTCGCTTAAGAGTTATCTCCGCGAGCTCATCAAGCTACAAGCGGAGGCCCTCCGTCACTCGAGAGGGACTTGGTTTATACTCAATTAAGAGTTATCTCCGCGAGCTCATCAAGCTACAAGCGGAGGCCCTCCGTCACTCGAGAGGGACTTAGTTTATACTCGCTTAAGAGTTATCTCCGCGAGCTCATCAAGCTACAAGCGGAGGCCCTCCGTCACTCGAGAGGGACTTAGTTTATACTCGCGTAAGAGTTATCTCCGCGAGCTCATCAAGCGACAAGCGAAGGCCCTCCGTCACTCGAGAGGGACTTAGTTTATACTCGCTTAAGAGTTATCTCCCCGAGCTCATCAAGCTACAAGCGGAGGCCCTCCGTCACTCGAGAGGGACTTAGTTTATACTCGCTTAAGAGTTATCTCCCCGAGCTCATCAAGCTACAAGCGGAGGCCCTCCATCACTCAAGAGGGACTTAATTTATACTCGCTTAAGAGTTATCTCCGCGAGCTCATCAAGCTACAAGCGGAGGCCCTCCGTCACTCGAGAGGGACTTGGTTTATACTCAATTAAGAGTTATCTCCGCGAGCTCATCAAGCTACAAGGGGAGGCCCTCCGTCACTCGAGAGGGACTTAGTTTATACTCGCTTAAGAGTTATCTCCGCGAGCTCATCAAGCTACAAGCGGAGGCCCTCCGTCACTCGAGAGGGACTTAGTTTATACTCGCGTAAGAGTTATCTCCGCGAGCTCATCGAGCGACAAGCGAAGGCCCTCCGTCACTCGAGAGGGACTTAGTTTATACTCGCTTAAGAGTTATCTCCCCGAGCTCATCAAGCTACAAGCGGAGGCCCTCCGTCACTCGAGAGGGACTTAGTTTATACTCGCTTAAGAGTTATCTCCGCGAGCTCTTCAAGCTACAAGCGGAGGCCCTCCGTCCCTCGAGAGGGACTTGGTTTATACTCAATTAAGAGTTATCTCCGCGAGCTCATCAAGCTACAAACGGAGGCCCTCCGTCACTCGAGAGGGACTTAGTTTATACTCATTTAAGAGTTATCTCCGCGTGCTCATCAAGCTACAAGGGGAGGCCCTCCGTCACTCGAGAGGGACTTAGTTTATACTCGCTTAAGAGTTATCTCCCCGAGCTCATCAAGCTACAAGCAGAGGCCCTCCGTCACTCGAGAGGGACTTAGTTTATACTCGCTTAAGAATTATCTGCGCGACCTCATCAAGCTGCAAGCGGAGGCCCTCCTTCACTCGAGAGGGACTTAGTTTATACTCGCTTAAGAGTTATCTCCGCGAGCTCATCAAGCTACAAGCGGAGGCCCTCCGTCACTCGAGAGGGACTTGGTTTATACTCAATTAAGAGTTATCTCCGCGAGCTCATCAAGCTACAAGCGGAGGCCCTCCGTCACTCGAGAGGGACTTAGTTTATACTCGCTTAAGAGTTATCTCCGCGAGCTCATCAAGCTACAAGCGGAGGCCCTCCGTCACTCGAGAGGGACTTGGTTTATACTCAATTAAGAGTTATCTCCGCGAGCTCATCAAGCTACAAGCGGAGGCCCTCCGTCACTCGAGAGGGACTTAGTTTATACTCGCGTAAGAGTTATCTCCGCGAGCTCATCAAGCGACAAGCGAAGGCCCTCCGTCACTCGAGAGGGACTTAGTTTATACTCGCTTAAGAGTTATCTCCCCGAGCTCATCAAGCTACAAGCGGAGGCCCTCCGTCACTCGAGAGGGACTTAGTTTATACTCGCTTAAGAGTTATCTCCCCGAGCTCATCAAGCTACAAGCGGAGGCCCTCCATCACTCAAGAGGGACTTAATTTATACTCGCTTAAGAGTTATCTCCGCGAGCTCATCAAGCTACAAGCGGAGGCCCTCCGTCACTCGAGAGGGACTTGGTTTATACTCAATTAAGAGTTATCTCCGCGAGCTCATCAAGCTACAAGGGGAGGCCCTCCGTCACTCGAGAGGGACTTAGTTTATACTCGCTTAAGAGTTATCTCCGCGAGCTCATCAAGCTACAAGCGGAGGCCCTCCGTCACTCGAGAGGGACTTAGTTTATACTCGCGTAAGAGTTATCTCCGCGAGCTCATCGAGCGACAAGCGAAGGCCCTCCGTCACTCGAGAGGGACTTAGTTTATACTCGCTTAAGAGTTATCTCCCCGAGCTCATCAAGCTACAAGCGGAGGCCCTCCGTCACTCGAGAGGGACTTAGTTTATACTCCCTTAAGAGTTATCTCCCCGAGCTCATCAAGCTACAAGCGGAGGCCCTCCATCACTCCAGAGGAACTTAGTTTATACTCGCGTAAAAGTTATCTCCACAAGCTCATCAAGCTACAAGCGAAGGCCCTCCGTCACTCGAGAGGGACTTAGTTTATACTCGCTTAAGAATTATCTCCGCGAGCTCATCAAGCTACAAGCGGAGGCCCTCCGTCACTCGAGAGGGACTTAGTTTATACTCGCTTAAGAGTTATCTCCGCGAGCTCTTCAAGCTACAAGCGGAGGCCCTCCGTCCCTCGAGAGGGACTTGGTTTATACTCAATTAAGAGTTATCTCCGCGAGCTCATCAAGCTACAAACGGAGGCCCTCCGTCACTCGAGAGGGACTTAGTTTATACTCATTTAAGAGTTATCTCCGCGTGCTCATCAAGCTACAAGGGGAGGCCCTCCGTCACTCGAGAGGGACTTAGTTTATACTCGCTTAAGAGTTATCTCCCCGAGCTCATCAAGCTACAAGCGGAGGCCCTCCGTCCCTCGAGAGGGACTTAGTTTATACTCGCGTAAGAGTTATCTCCGCGAGCTCATCAAGCGACAAGCGAAGGCCCTCCGTCACTCGAGAGGGACTTAGTTTATACTCGCTTAAGAGTTATCTCCCCGAGCTCATCAAGCTACAAGCGGAGGCCCTCCGTCACTCGAGAAGGACTTAGTTTATACTCAATTAAGAGTTATCTCCGCGAGCTCATCAAGCTACAAACGGAGGCCCTCCGTCACTCGAGAGGGAATTAGTTTATACTCATTTAAGAGTTATCTCCGCGTTCTCATCAAGCTACAAGGGGAGGCCCTCCGTCACTCGAGAGGGACTTAGTTTATACTCGCTTAAGAGTTATCTCCCCGAGCTCATCAAGCTACAAGCAGAGGCCCTCCGTCACTCGAGAGGGACTTAGTTTATACTCGCTTAAGAATTATCTCCGCGAGCTCATCAAGCTACAAGCGGAGGCCCTCCGTCACTCGAGAGGGACTTAGTTTATACTCGCTTAAGAGTTATCTCCGCGAGCTCTTCAAGCTACAAGCGGAGGCCCTCCGTCCCTCGAGAGGGACTTGGTTTATACTCAATTAAGAGTTATCTCCGCGAGCTCATCAAGCTACAAACGGAGGACCTCCGTCACTCGAGAGGGACTTAGTTTATACTCATTTAAGAGTTATCTTCGCGTGCTCATCAAGCTACAAGGGGAGGCCCTCCGTCACTCGAGAGGGACTTAGTTTATACTCGCTTAAGAGTTATCTCCCCGAGCTCATCAAGCTACAAGCGGAGGCCCTCCGTCACTCGAGAGGGACATAGTTTATACTCGCTTAAGAATTATCTTCGCGACCTCATCAAGCTACAAGCGGAGGCCCTCCTTCACTCGAGAGGGACTTAGTTTATACTCGCTTAAGAGTTATCTCCGCGAGCTCATCAATCTACAAGCGGAGGCCCTCCGTCACTCGAGAGGGACTTGGTTTATACTCAATTAAGAGTTATCTCTACGAGCTCATCAAGCTACAAGCGGAGGCCCTCCGTCAATCGAGAGGGACTTAGTTTATACTCGCTTAAGAGTTATCTCCCCGAGCTCATCAAGCTACAAGCGGATGCCCTCCGTCACTCGAGAGGGACTTAGTTTATACTCGCGTAAGAGTTATCTCCGTGAGCTCATCGAGCGACAAGCGAAGGCCCTCCGTCACTCGAGAGGGACTTAGTTTATACTCGCTTAAGAGTTGTCTCCCCGAGCTCATCAAGCTACAAGCGGAGGCCCTCCGTCACTCGAGAGGGACTTAGTTTATACTCAATTAAGAGTTATCTCCCCGAGCTCATCAAGCTACAAGCGGAGGCCCTCCATCACTCAAGAGGAACTTAGTTTATACTCGCGTAAAAGTTATCTCCACGAGCTCATCAAGCTACAAGCGAAGGCCCTCCGTCACTCGAGAGGGACTTAGTTTATACTCGCTTAAGAATTATCTCCGCGAGCTCATCAAGCTACAAGCGGAGGCCCTCCGTCACTCGAGAGGGACTTAGTTTATACTCGCTTAAGAGTTATCTCCGCGAGCTCTTCAAGCTACAAGCGGAGGCCCTCCGTCCCTCGAGAGGGACTTGGTTTATACTCAATTAAGAGTTATCTCCGCGAGCTCATCAAGCTACAAACGGAGGCCCTCCGTCACTCGAGAGGGACTTAGTTTATACTCATTTAAGAGTTATCTCCGCGTGCTCATCAAGCTACAAGGGGAGGCCCTCCGTCACTCGAGAGGGACTTAGTTTATACTCGCTTAAGAGTTATCTCCCCGAGCTCATCAAGCTACAAGCGGAGGCCCTCCGTCCCTCGAGAGGGACTTAGTTTATTCTCGCTTAAGAATTATCTTCGCGACCTCATCAAGCTACAAGCGGAGGTCCTCCTTCACTCGAGAGGGACTTAGTTTATACTCGCTTAAGAGTTATCTCCGCGAGCTCATCAAGCTACAAGCGGAGGCCCTCCGTCACTCGAGAGGGACTTGGTTTATACTCAATTAAGAGTTATCTCCACGAGCTCATCAAGCTACAAGCGGAGGCCCTCCGTCAATCGAGAGGGACTTAGTTTATACTCGCTTAAGAGTTATCTCCGCGAGCTCATCAAGCTACAAGCGGAGGCCCTCCGTCACTCGAGAGGGACTTAGTTTATACTCGCGTAAGAGTTATCTCCGCGAGCTCATCAAGCGACAAGCGAAGGCCCTCCGTCACTCGAGAGGGACTTAGTTTACACTCGCTTAAGAGTTATCTCCCCGAGCTCATCAAGCTACAAGCGGAGGCCCTCCGTAACTCGAGAGGGACTTAGTTTATACTCGCTTAAGAGTTATCTCCCCGAGCTCATCAAGCTACAAGGGGAGGCCCTCCGTCACTCGAGAAGGACTGAGTTTATACTCAATTAAGAGTTATCTCCGCGAGCTAATCAAGCTACAAACGGAGGCCCTCCGTCACTCGAGAGGGACTTAGTTTATACTCATTTAAGAGTTATCTCCGCGTGCTCATCAAGCTACAAGGGGAGGCCCTCCGTCACTCGAGAGGGACTTAGTTTATACTCGTTTAAGAGTTATCTCCCCGAGCTCATCAAGCTACAAGCAGAGGCCCTCCGTCACTCGAGAGGGACTTAGTTTATACTCGCTTAAGAATTATCTGCGCGACCTCATCAAGCTGCAAGCGGAGGCCCTCCTTCACTCGAGAGGGACTTAGTTTATACTCGCTTAAGAGTTATCTCCGCGAGCTCATCAAGCTACAAGCGGAGGCCCTCCGTCACTCGAGAGGGACTTGGTTTATACTCAATTAAGAGTTATCTCCGCGAGCTCATCAAGCTACAAGCGGAGGCCCTCCGTCACTCGAGAGGGACTTTGTTTATACTCGCTTAAGAGTTATCTCCGCGAGCTCATCAAGCTACAAGCGGAGGCCCTCCGTCACTCGAGAGGGACTTAGTTTATACTCGCGTAAGAGTTATCTCCGCGAGCTCATCAAGCGACAAGCGAAGGCCCTCCGTCACTCGAGAGGGACTTAGTTTATACTCGCTTAAGAGTTATCTCCCCGAGCTCATCAAGCTACAAGCGGAGGCCCTCCGTCACTCGAGAGGGACTTAGTTTATACTCGCTTAAGAGTTATCTCCCCGAGCTCATCAAGCTACAAGCGGAGGCCCTCCATCACTCAAGAGGGACTTAATTTATACTCGCTTAAGAGTTATCTCCGCGAGCTCATCAAGCTACAAGCGGAGGCCCTCCGTCACTCGAGAGGGACTTGGTTTATACTTAATTAAGAGTTATCTCCGCGAGCTCATCAAGCTACAAGGGGAGGCCCTCCGTCACTCGAGAGGGACTTAGTTTATACTCGCTTAAGAGTTATCTCCGCGAGCTCATCGAGCGACAAGCGAAGGCCCTCCGTCACTCGAGAGGGACTTAGTTTATACTCGCTTAAGAGTTGTCTCCCCGAGCTCATCAAGCTACAAGCGGAGGCCCTCCGTCACTCGAGAGGGACTTAGTTTATACTCAATTAAGAGTTATCTCCCCGAGCTCATCAAGCTACAAGCGGAGGCCCTCCATCACTCAAGAGGAACTTAGTTTATACTCGCGTAAAAGTTATCTCCACGAGCTCATCAAGCTACAAGCGAAGGCCCTCCGTCACTCGAGAGGGACTTAGTTTATACTCGCTTAAGAATTATCTCCGCGAGCTCATCAAGCTACAAGCGGAGGCCCTCCGTCACTCGAGAGGGACTTATTTTATACTCGCTTAAGAGTTATCTCCGCGAGCTCTTCAAGCTACAAGCGGAGGCCCTCCGTCCCTCGAGAGGGACTTGGTTTATACTCAATTAAGAGTTATCTCCGCGAGCTCATCAAGCTACAAACGGAGGCCCTCCGTCACTCGAGAGGGACTTAGTTTATACTCATTTAAGAGTTATCTCCGCGTGCTCATCAAGCTACAAGGGGAGGCCCTCCGTCACTCGAGAGGGACTTAGTTTATACTCGCTTAAGAGTTATCTCCCCGAGCTCATCAAGCTACAAGCGGAGGCCCTCCGTCCCTCGAGAGGGACTTAGTTTATTCTCGCTTAAGAATTATCTTCGCGACCTCATCAAGCTACAAGCGGAGGTCCTCCTTCACTCGAGAGGGACTTAGTTTATACTCGCTTAAGAGTTATCTCCGCGAGCTCATCAAGCTACAAGCGGAGGCCCTCCGTCACTCGAGAGGGACTTGGTTTATACTCAATTAAGAGTTATCTCCACGAGCTCATCAAGCTACAAGCGGAGGCCCTCCGTCAATCGAGAGGGACTTAGTTTATACTCGCTTAAGAGTTATCTCCGCGAGCTCATCAAGCTACAAGCGGAGGCCCTCCGTCACTCGAGAGGGACTTAGTTTATACTCGCGTAAGAGTTATCTCCGCGAGCTCATCAAGCGACAAGCGAAGGCCCTCCGTCACTCGAGAGGGACTTAGTTTATACTCGCTTAAGAGTTATCTCCCCGAGCTCATCAAGCTACAAGCGGAGGCCCTCCGTAACTCGAGAGGGACTTAGTTTATACTCGCTTAAGAGTTATCTCCCCGAGCTCATCAAGCTACAAGGGGAGGCCCTCCGTCACTCGAGAAGGACTTAGTTTATACTCAATTAAGAGTTATCTCCGCGAGCTAATCAAGCTACAAACGGAGGCCCTCCGTCACTCGAGAGGGACTTAGTTTATACTCAATTAAGAGTTATCTCCGCGTGCTCATCAAGCTACAAGGGGAGGCCCTCCGTCACTCGAGAGGGACTTAGTTTATACTCGTTTAAGAGTTATCTCCCCGAGCTCATCAAGCTACAAGCAGAGGCCCTCCGTCACTCGAGAGGGACTTAGTTTATACTCGCTTAAGAATTATCTGCGCGACCTCATCAAGCTGCAAGCGGAGGCCCTCCTTCACTCGAGAGGGACTTAGTTTATACTCGCTTAAGAGTTATCTCCGCGAGCTCATCAAGCTACAAGCGGAGGCCCTCCGTCACTCGAGAGGGACTTGGTTTATACTCAATTAAGAGTTATCTCCACGAGCTCATCAAGCTACAAGCGGAGGCCCTCCGTCAATCGAGAGGGACTTAGTTTATACTCGCTTAAGAGTTATCTCCGCGAGCTCATCAAGCTACAAGCGGAGGCCCTCCGTCACTCGAGAGGGACTTAGTTTATACTCGCGTAAGAGTTATCTCCGCGAGCTCATCAAGCGACAAGCGAAGGCCCTCCGTCACTCGAGAGGGACTTAGTTTATACTCGCTTAAGAGTTATCTCCCCGAGCTCATCAAGCTACAAGCGGAGGCCCTCCGTAACTCGAGAGGGACTTAGTTTATACTCGCTTAAGAGTTATCTCCCCGAGCTCATCAAGCTACAAGGGGAGGCCCTCCGTCACTCGAGAAGGACTTAGTTTATACTCAATTAAGAGTTATCTCCGCGAGCTAATCAAGCTACAAACGGAGGCCCTCCGTCACTCGAGAGGGACTTAGTTTATACTCATTTAAGAGTTATCTCCGCGTGCTCATCAAGCTACAAGGGGAGGCCCTCCGTCACTCGAGAGGGACTTAGTTTATACTCGTTTAAGAGTTATCTCCCCGAGCTCATCAAGCTACAAGCAGAGGCCCTCCGTCACTCGAGAGGGACTTAGTTTATACTCGCTTAAGAATTATCTGCGCGACCTCATCAAGCTGCAAGCGGAGGCCCTCCTTCACTCGAGAGGGACTTAGTTTATACTCGCTTAAGAGTTATCTCCGCGAGCTCATCAAGCTACAAGCGGAGGCCCTCCGTCACTCGAGAGGGACTTGGTTTATACTCAATTAAGAGTTATCTCCGCGAGCTCATCAAGCTACAAGCGGAGGCCCTCCGTCACTCGAGAGGGACTTTGTTTATACTCGCTTAAGAGTTATCTCCGCGAGCTCATCAAGCTACAAGCGGAGGCCCTCCGTCACTCGAGAGGGACTTAGTTTATACTCGCGTAAGAGTTATCTCCGCGAGCTCATCAAGCGACAAGCGAAGGCCCTCCGTCACTCGAGAGGGACTTAGTTTATACTCGCTTAAGAGTTATCTCCCCGAGCTCATCAAGCTACAAGCGGAGGCCCTCCGTCACTCGAGAGGGACTTAGTTTATACTCGCTTAAGAGTTATCTCCCCGAGCTCATCAAGCTACAAGCGGAGGCCCTCCATCACTCAAGAGGGACTTAATTTATACTCGCTTAAGAGTTATCTCCGCGAGCTCATCAAGCTACAAGCGGAGGCCCTCCGTCACTCGAGAGGGACTTGGTTTATACTTAATTAAGAGTTATCTCCGCGAGCTCATCAAGCTACAAGGGGAGGCCCTCCGTCACTCGAGAGGGACAGAGTTTATACTCGCTTAAGAGTTATCTCCGCGAGCTCATCAAGCTACAAGCGGAGGCCCTCCGTCACTCGAGAGGGACTTAGTTTATACTCGCGTAAGAGTTATCTCCGCGAGCTCATCGAGCGACAAGCGAAGGCCCTCCGTCACTCGAGAGGGACTTAGTTTATACTCGCTTAAGAGTTATCTCCCCGAGCTCATCAAGCTACAAGCGGAGGCCCTCCGTCACTCGAGAGGGACTTAGTTTATACTCCCTTAAGAGTTATCTCCCCGAGCTCATCAAGCTACAAGCGGAGGCCCTCCATCACTCAAGAGGAACTTAGTTTATACTCGCGTAAAAGTTATCTCCACGAGCTCATCAAGCTACAAGCGAAGGCCCTCCGTCACTCGAGAGGGACTTAGTTTATACTCGCTTAAGAATTATCTCCGCGAGCTCATCAAGCTACAAGCGGAGGCCCTCCGTCACTCGAGAGGGACTTAGTTTATACTCGCTTAAGAGTTATCTCCGCGAGCTCTTCAAGCTACAAGCGGAGGCCCTCCGTCCCTCGAGAGGGACTTGGTTTATACTCAATTAAGAGTTATCTCCGCGAGCTCATCAAGCTACAAACGGAGGCCCTCTGTCACTCGAGAGGGACTTAGTTTATAATCATTTAAGAGTTATCTCCGCGTGCTCATCAAGCTACAAGGGGAGGCCCTCCGTCACTCGAGAGGGACTTAGTTTATACTCGCTTAAGAGTTATCTCCCCGAGCTCATCAAGCTACAAGCGGAGGCCCTCCGTCCCTCGAGAGGGACTTAGTTTATTCTCGCTTAAGAATTATCTTCGCGACCTCATCAAGCTACAAGCGGAGGCCCTCCTTCACTCGAGAGGGACTTAGTTTATACTCGCTTAAGAGATATCTCCGCGAGCTGATCAAGCTACAAGCGGAGGCCCTCCGTCACTCGAGAGGGACTTGGTTTATACTCAATTAAGAGTTATCTCCACGAGCTCATCAAGCTACAAGCGGAGGCCCTCCGTCAATCGAGAGGGACTTAGTTTATACTCGCTTAAGAGTTATCTCCGCGAGCTCATCAAGCTACAAGCGGAGGCCCTCCGTCACTCGAGAGGGACTTAGTTTATACTCGCGTAAGAGTTATCTCCGCGAGCTCATCAAGCGACAAGCGAAGGCCCTCCGTCACTCGAGAGGGACTTAGTTTATACTCGCTTAAGAGTTATCTCCCCGAGCTCATCAAGCTACAAGCGGAGGCCCTCCGTCACTCGAGAAGGACTTAGTTTATACTCAATTAAGAGTTATCTCCGCGAGCTCATCAAGCTACAAACGGAGGCCCTCCGTCACTCGAGAGGGACTTAGTTTATACTCATTTAAGAGTTATCTCCGCGTGCTCATCAAGCTACAAGGGGAGGCCCTCCGTCACTCGAGAGGGACTTAGTTTATACTCGCTTAAGAGTTATCTCCCCGAGCTCATCAAGCTACAAGCAGAGGCCCTCCGTCACTCGAGAGGGACTTAGTTTATACTCGCTTAAGAATTATCTCCGCGAGCTCATCAAGCTACAAGCGGAGGCCCTCCGTCACTCGAGAGGGACTTAGTTTATATTCGCTTAAGAGTTATCTCCCCGAGCTCATCAAGCTACAAGCGGAGGCCCTCCATCACTCAAGAGGAACTTAGTTTATACTCGCGTAAAAGTTATCTCCACGAGCTCATCAAGCTACAAGCGAAGGCCCTCCGTCACTCGAGAGGGACTTAGTTTATACTCGCTTAAGAATTATCTCCGCGAGCTCATCAAGCTACAAGCGGAGGCCCTCCGTCACTCGAGAGGGACTTAGTTTATACTCGCTTAAGAGTTATCTCCGCGAGCTCTTCAAGCTACAAGCGGAGGCCCTCCGTCCCTCGAGAGGGACTTGGTTTATACTCAATTAAGAGTTATCTCCGCGAGCTCATCAAGCTACAAACGGAGGCCCTCCGTCACTCGAGAGGGACTTAGTTTATACTCATTTAAGAGTTATCTCCGCGTGCTCATCAAGCTACAAGGGGAGGCCCTCCGTCACTCGAGAGGGACTTAGTTTATACTCGCTTAAGAGTTATCTCCCCGAGCTCATCAAGCTACAAGCGGAGGCCCTCCGTCCCTCGAGAGGGACTTAGTTTATTCTCGCTTAAGAATTATCTTCGCGACCTCATCAAGCTACAAGCGGAGGTCCTCCTTCACTCGAGAGGGACTTAGTTTATACTCGCTTAAGAGTTATCTCCGCGAGCTCATCAAGCTACAAGCGGAGGCCCTCCGTCACTCGAGAGGGACTTGGTTTATACTCAATTAAGAGTTATCTCCACGAGCTCATCAAGCTACAAGCGGAGGCCCTCCGTCAATCGGGAGGGACTTAGTTTATACTCGCTTAAGAGTTATCTCCGCGAGCTCATCAAGCTACAAGCGGAGGCCCTCCGTCACTCGAGAGGGACTTAGTTTATACTCGCGTAAGAGTTATCTCCGCGAGCTCATCAAGCGACAAGCGAAGGCCCTCCGTCACTCGAGAGGGACTTAGTTTATACTCGCTTAAGAGTTATCTCCCCGAGCTCATCAAGCTACAAGCGGAGGCCCTCCGTAACTCGAGAGGGACTTAGTTTATACTCGCTTAAGAGTTATCTCCCCGAGCTCATCAAGCTACAAGGGGAGGCCCTCCGTCACTCGAGAAGGACTTAGTTTATACTCAATTAAGAGTTATCTCCGCGAGCTAATCAAGCTACAAACGGAGGCCCTCCGTCACTCGAGAGGGACTTAGTTTATACTCATTTAAGAGTTATCTCCGCGTGCTCATCAACCTACAAGGGGAGGCCCTCCGTCACTCGAGAGGGACTTAGTTTATACTCGTTTAAGAGTTATCTCCCCGAGCTCATCAAGCTACAAGCAGAGGCCCTCCGTCACTCGAGAGGGACTTAGTTTATACTCGCTTAAGAATTATCTGCGCGACCTCATCAAGCTGCAAGCGGAGGCCCTCCTTCACTCGAGAGGGACTTAGTTTATACTCGCTTAAGAGTTATCTCCGCGAGCTCATCAAGCTACAAGCGGAGGCCCTCCGTCACTCGAGAGGGACTTGGTTTATACTCAATTAAGAGTTATCTCCGCGAGCTCATCAAGCTACAAGCGGAGGCCCTCCGTCACTCGAGAGGGACTTTGTTTATACTCGCTTAAGAGTTATCTCCGCGAGCTCATCAAGCTACAAGCGGAGGCCCTCCGTCACTCGAGAGGGACTTAGTTTATACTCGCGTAAGAGTTATCTCCGCGAGCTCATCAAGCGACAAGCGAAGGCCCTCCGTCACTCGAGAGGGACTTAGTTTATACTCGCTTAAGAGTTATCTCCCCGAGCTCATCAAGCTACAAGCGGAGGCCCTCCGTCACTCGAGAGGGACTTAGTTTATACTCGCTTAAGAGTTATCATCCCGAGCTCATCAAGCTACAAGCGGAGGCCCTCCATCACTCAAGAGGGACTTAATTTATACTCGCTTAAGAGTTATCTCCGCGAGCTCATCAAGCTACAAGCGGAGGCCCTCCGTCACTCGAGAGGGACTTGGTTTATACTTAATTAAGAGTTATCTCCGCGAGCTCATCAAGCTACAAGGGGAGGCCCTCCGTCACTCGAGAGGGACTTAGTTTATACTCGCTTAAGAGTTATCTCCGCGAGCTCATCAAGCTACAAGCGGAGGCCCTCCGTCACTCGAGAGGGACTTAGTTTATACTCGCGTAAGAGTTATCTCCGCGAGCTCATCGAGCGACAAGCGAAGGCCCTCCGTCACTCGAGAGGGACTTAGTTTATACTCGCTTAAGAGTTATCTCCCCGAGCTCATCAAGCTACAAGCGGAGGCCCTCCGTCACTCGAGAGGGACTTAGTTTATACTCCCTTAAGAGTTATCTCCCCGAGCTCATCAAGCTACAAGCGGAGGCCCTCCATCACTCAAGAGGAACTTAGTTTATACTCGCGTAAAAGTTATCTCCACGAGCTCATCAAGCTACAAGCGAAGGCCCTCCGTCACTCGAGAGGGACTTAGTTTATACTCGCTTAAGAATTATCTCCGCGAGCTCATCAAGCTACAAGCGGAGGCCCTCCGTCACTCGAGAGGGACTTAGTTTATACTCGCTTAAGAGTTATCTCCGCGAGCTCTTCAAGCTACAAGCGGAGGCCCTCCGTCCCTCGAGAGGGACTTGGTTTATACTCAATTAAGAGTTATCTCCGCGAGCTCATCAAGCTACAAACGGAGGCCCTCTGTCACTCGAGAGGGACTTAGTTTATAATCATTTAAGAGTTATCTCCGCGTGCTCATCAAGCTACAAGGGGAGGCCCTCCGTCACTCGAGAGGGACTTAGTTTATACTCGCTTAAGAGTTATCTCCCCGAGCTCATCAAGCTACAAGCGGAGGCCCTCCGTCCCTCGAGAGGGACTTAGTTTATTCTCTCTTAAGAATTATCTTCGCGACCTCATCAAGCTACAAGCGGAGGCCCTCCTTCACTCGAGAGGGACTTAGTTTATACTCGCTTAAGAGTTATCTCCGCGAGCTGATCAAGCTACAAGCGGAGGCCCTCCGTCACTCGAGAGGGACTTGGTTTATACTCAATTAAGAGTTATCTCCACGAGCTCATCAAGCTACAAGCGGAGGCCCTCCGTCAATCGAGAGGGACTTAGTTTATACTCGCTTAAGAGTTATCTCCGCGAGCTCATCAAGCTACAAGCGGAGGCCCTCCGTCACTCGAGAGGGACTTAGTTTATACTCGCGTAAGAGTTATCTCCGCGAGCTCATCAAGCGACAAGCGAAGGCCCTCCGTCACTCGAGAGGGACTTAGTTTATACTCGCTTAAGAGTTATCTCCCCGAGCTCATCAAGCTACAAGCGGAGGCCCTCCGTCACTCGAGAAGGACTTAGTTTATACTCAATTAAGAGTTATCTCCGCGAGCTCATCAAGCTACAAACGGAGGCCCTCCGTCACTCGAGTGGGACTTAGTTTATACTCATTTAAGAGTTATCTCCGCGTGCTCATCAAGCTACAAGGGGAGGCCCTCCGTCACTCGAGAGGGACTTAGTTTATACTCGCTTAAGAGTTATCTCCCCGAGCTCATCAAGCTACAAGCGGAGGCCCTCCGTCACTCGAGAGGGACATAGTTTATACTCGCTTAAGAATTATCTTCGCGACCTCATCAAGCTACAAGCGGAGGCCCTCCTTCACTCGAGAGGGACTTAGTTTATACTCGCTTAAGAGTTATCTCCGCGAGCTCATCAAGCTACAAGCGGAGGCCCTCCGTCACTCGAGAGGGACTTGGTTTATACTCAATTAAGAGTTATCTCTACGAGCTCATCAAGCTACAAGCGGAGGCCCTCCGTCACTCGAGAGGGACTTAGTTTATACTCGCGTAAGAGTTATCTCCGCGAGCTCATCAAGCGACAAGCGAAGGCCCTCTGTCACTCGAGAGGGACTTAGTTTATACTCGCTTAAGAGTTATCTCCCCGAGCTCATCAAGCTACAAGCGGAGGCCCTCCGTCACTCGAGAGGGACTTAGTTTATACTCGCTTAAGAGTTATCTCCCCGAGCTCATCAAGCTACAAGCGGAGGCCCTCCGTCACTCGAGAAGGACTTAGTTTATACTCAATTAAGAGTTATCTCCGCGAGCTCATCAAGCTACAAACGGAGGCCCTCCGTCACTCGAGTGGGACTTAGTTTATACTCATTTAAGAGTTATCTCCGCGTGCTCATCAAGCTACAAGGGGAGGCCCTCCGTCACTCGAGAGGGACTTAGTTTATACTCGCTTAAGAGTTATCTCCCCGAGCTCATCAAGCTACAAGCAGAGGCCCTCTGTCACTCGAGAGGGACTTAGTTTATACTCGCTTAAGAATTATCTTCGCGACCTCATCAAGCTGCAAGCGGAGGCCCTCCTTCACTCGAGAGGGACTTAGTTTATACTCGCTTAAGAGTTATCTCCGCGAGCTCATCAAGCTACAAGCGGAGGCCCTCCGTCACTCGAGAGGGACTTGGTTTATACTCAATTAAGAGTTATCTCCGCGAGCTCATCAAGCTACAAGCGGAGGCCCTCCGTCACTCGAGAGGGACTTAGTTTATACTCGCTTAAGAGTTATCTCCGCGAGCTCATCAAGCTACAAGCGGAGGCCCTCCGTCACTCGAGAGGGACTTAGTTTATACTCGCGTAAGAGTTATCTCCGTGAGCTCATCAAGCGACAAGAGAAGGCCCTCCGTCACTCGAGAGGGACTTAGTTTATACTCGCTTAAGAGTTATCTCCCCGAGCTCATCAAGCTACAAGCGGAGGCCCTCCGTCACTCGAGAGGGACTTAGTTTATACTCGCTTAAGAGTTATCTCCCCGAGCTCATCAAGCTACAAGCGGAGGCCCTCCATCACTCAAGAGGGACTTAGTTTATACTCGCTTAAGAGTTATCTCCGCGAGCTCATCAAGCTACAAGCGGAGGCCCTCCGTCACTCGAGAAGGACTTAGTTTATACTCAATTAAGAGTTATCTCCGCGAGCTCATCAAGCTACAAACGGAGGCCCTCCGTCACTCGAGTGGGACTTAGTTTATACTCATTTAAGAGTTATCTCCGCGTGCTCATCAAGCTACAAGGGGAGGCCCTCCGTCACTCGAGAGGGACTTAGTTTATACTCGCTTAAGAGTTATCTCCCCGAGCTCATCAAGCTACAAGCGGAGGCCCTCCGTCACTCGAGAGGGACATAGTTTATACTCGCTTAAGAATTATCTTCGCGACCTCATCAAGCTACAAGCGGAGGCCCTCCTTCACTCGAGAGGGACTTAGTTTATACTCGCTTAAGAGTTATCTCCGCGAGCTCATCAAGCTACAAGCGGAGGCCCTCCGTCACTCGAGAGGGACTTGGTTTATACTCAATTAAGAGTTATCTCTACGAGCTCATCAAGCTACAAGCGGAGGCCCTCCGTCACTCGAGAGGGACTTAGTTTATACTCGCGTAAGAGTTATCTCCGCGAGCTCATCAAGCGACAAGCGAAGGCCCTCTGTCACTCGAGAGGGACTTAGTTTATACTCGCTTAAGAGTTATCTCCCCGAGCTCATCAAGCTACAAGCGGAGGCCCTCCGTCACTCGAGAGGGACTTAGTTTATACTCGCTTAAGAGTTATCTCCCCGAGCTCATCAAGCTACAAGCGGAGGCCCTCCGTCACTCGAGAAGGACTTAGTTTATACTCAATTAAGAGTTATCTCCGCGAGCTCATCAAGCTACAAACGGAGGCCCTCCGTCACTCGAGTGGGACTTAGTTTATACTCATTTAAGAGTTATCTCCGCGTGCTCATCAAGCTACAAGGGGAGGCCCTCCGTCACTCGAGAGGGACTTAGTTTATACTCGCTTAAGAGTTATCTCCCCGAGCTCATCAAGCTACAAGCAGAGGCCCTCTGTCACTCGAGAGGGACTTAGTTTATACTCGCTTAAGAATTATCTTCGCGACCTCATCAAGCTGCAAGCGGAGGCCCTCCTTCACTCGAGAGGGACTTAGTTTATACTCGCTTAAGAGTTATCTCCGCGAGCTCATCAAGCTACAAGCGGAGGCCCTCCGTCACTCGAGAGGGACTTGGTTTATACTCAATTAAGAGTTATCTCCGCGAGCTCATCAAGCTACAAGCGGAGGCCCTCCGTCACTCGAGAGGGACTTAGTTTATACTCGCTTAAGAGTTATCTCCGCGAGCTCATCAAGCTACAAGCGGAGGCCCTCCGTCACTCGAGAGGGACTTAGTTTATACTCGCGTAAGAGTTATCTCCGTGAGCTCATCAAGCGACAAGAGAAGGCCCTCCGTCACTCGAGAGGGACTTAGTTTATACTCGCTTAAGAGTTATCTCCCCGAGCTCATCAAGCTACAAGCGGAGGCCCTCCATCACTCAAGAGGGACTTAATTTATACTCGCTTAAGAGTTATCTCCGCGAGCTCATCAAGCTACAAGCGGAGGCCCTCCGTCACTCGAGAGGGACTTGGTTTATACTTAATTAAGAGTTATCTCCGCGAGCTCATCAAGCTACAAGGGGAGGCCCTCCGTCACTCGAGAGGGACTTAGTTTATACTCGCTTAAGAGTTATCTCCGCGAGCTCATCAAGCTACAAGCGGAGGCCCTCCGTCACTCGAGAGGGACTTAGTTTATACTCGCGTAAGAGTTATCTCCGCGAGCTCATCGAGCGACAAGCGAAGGCCCTCCGTCACTCGAGAGGGACTTAGTTTATACTCGCTTAAGAGTTATCTCCCCGAGCTCATCAAGCTACAAGCGGAGGCCCTCCGTCACTCGAGAGGGACTTAGTTTATACTCCCTTAAGAGTTATCTCCCCGAGCTCATCAAGCTACAAGCGGAGGCCCTCCATCACTCAAGAGGAACTTAGTTTATACTCGCGTAAAAGTTATCTCCACGAGCTCATCAAGCTACAAGCGAAGGCCCTCCGTCACTCGAGAGGGACTTAGTTTATACTCGCTTAAGAATTATCTCCGCGAGCTCATCAAGCTACAAGCGGAGGCCCTCCGTCACTCGAGAGGGACTTAGTTTATACTCGCTTAAGAGTTATCTCCGCGAGCTCTTCAAGCTACAAGCGGAGGCCCTCCGTCCCTCGAGAGGGACTTGGTTTATACTCAATTAAGAGTTATCTCCGCGAGCTCATCAAGCTACAAACGGAGGCCCTCTGTCACTCGAGAGGGACTTAGTTTATAATCATTTAAGAGTTATCTCCGCGTGCTCATCAAGCTACAAGGGGAGGCCCTCCGTCACTCGAGAGGGACTTAGTTTATACTCGCTTAAGAGTTATCTCCCCGAGCTCATCAAGCTACAAGCGGAGGCCCTCCGTCCCTCGAGAGGGACTTAGTTTATTCTCTCTTAAGAATTATCTTCGCGACCTCATCAAGCTACAAGCGGAGGCCCTCCTTCACTCGAGAGGGACTTAGTTTATACTCGCTTAAGAGTTATCTCCGCGAGCTGATCAAGCTACAAGCGGAGGCCCTCCGTCACTCGAGAGGGACTTGGTTTATACTCAATTAAGAGTTATCTCCACGAGCTCATCAAGCTACAAGCGGAGGCCCTCCGTCAATCGAGAGGGACTTAGTTTATACTCGCTTAAGAGTTATCTCCGCGAGCTCATCAAGCTACAAGCGGAGGCCCTCCGTCACTCGAGAGGGACTTAGTTTATACTCGCGTAAGAGTTATCTCCGCGAGCTCATCAAGCGACAAGCGAAGGCCCTCCGTCACTCGAGAGGGACTTAGTTTATACTCGCTTAAGAGTTATCTCCCCGAGCTCATCAAGCTACAAGCGGAGGCCCTCCGTCACTCGAGAAGGACTTAGTTTATACTCAATTAAGAGTTATCTCCGCGAGCTCATCAAGCTACAAACGGAGGCCCTCCGTCACTCGAGTGGGACTTAGTTTATACTCATTTAAGAGTTATCTCCGCGTGCTCATCAAGCTACAAGGGGAGGCCCTCCGTCACTCGAGAGGGACTTAGTTTATACTCGCTTAAGAGTTATCTCCCCGAGCTCATCAAGCTACAAGCGGAGGCCCTCCGTCACTCGAGAGGGACATAGTTTATACTCGCTTAAGAATTATCTTCGCGACCTCATCAAGCTACAAGCGGAGGCCCTCCTTCACTCGAGAGGGACTTAGTTTATACTCGCTTAAGAGTTATCTCCGCGAGCTCATCAAGCTACAAGCGGAGGCCCTCCGTCACTCGAGAGGGACTTGGTTTATACTCAATTAAGAGTTATCTCTACGAGCTCATCAAGCTACAAGCGGAGGCCCTCCGTCACTCGAGAGGGACTTAGTTTATACTCGCGTAAGAGTTATCTCCGCGAGCTCATCAAGCGACAAGCGAAGGCCCTCTGTCACTCGAGAGGGACTTAGTTTATACTCGCTTAAGAGTTATCTCCCCGAGCTCATCAAGCTACAAGCGGAGGCCCTCCGTCACTCGAGAGGGACTTAGTTTATACTCGCTTAAGAGTTATCTCCCCGAGCTCATCAAGCTACAAGCGGAGGCCCTCCGTCACTCGAGAAGGACTTAGTTTATACTCAATTAAGAGTTATCTCCGCGAGCTCATCAAGCTACAAACGGAGGCCCTCCGTCACTCGAGTGGGACTTAGTTTATACTCATTTAAGAGTTATCTCCGCGTGCTCATCAAGCTACAAGGGGAGGCCCTCCGTCACTCGAGAGGGACTTAGTTTATACTCGCTTAAGAGTTATCTCCCCGAGCTCATCAAGCTACAAGCAGAGGCCCTCTGTCACTCGAGAGGGACTTAGTTTATACTCGCTTAAGAATTATCTTCGCGACCTCATCAAGCTGCAAGCGGAGGCCCTCCTTCACTCGAGAGGGACTTAGTTTATACTCGCTTAAGAGTTATCTCCGCGAGCTCATCAAGCTACAAGCGGAGGCCCTCCGTCACTCGAGAGGGACTTGGTTTATACTCAATTAAGAGTTATCTCCGCGAGCTCATCAAGCTACAAGCGGAGGCCCTCCGTCACTCGAGAGGGACTTAGTTTATACTCGCTTAAGAGTTATCTCCGCGAGCTCATCAAGCTACAAGCGGAGGCCCTCCGTCACTCGAGAGGGACTTAGTTTATACTCGCGTAAGAGTTATCTCCGTGAGCTCATCAAGCGACAAGAGAAGGCCCTCCGTCACTCGAGAGGGACTTAGTTTATACTCGCTTAAGAGTTATCTCCCCGAGCTCATCAAGCTACAAGCGGAGGCCCTCCGTCACTCGAGAGGGACTTAGTTTATACTCGCTTAAGAGTTATCTCCCCGAGCTCATCAAGCTACAAGCGGAGGCCCTCCATCACTCAAGAGGGACTTAGTTTATACTCGCTTAAGAGTTATCTCCGCGAGCTCATCAAGCTACAAGCGGAGGCCCTCCGTCACTCGAGAAGGACTTAGTTTATACTCAATTAAGAGTTATCTCCGCGAGCTCATCAAGCTACAAACGGAGGCCCTCCGTCACTCGAGTGGGACTTAGTTTATACTCATTTAAGAGTTATCTCCGCGTGCTCATCAAGCTACAAGGGGAGGCCCTCCGTCACTCGAGAGGGACTTAGTTTATACTCGCTTAAGAGTTATCTCCCCGAGCTCATCAAGCTACAAGCGGAGGCCCTCCGTCACTCGAGAGGGACATAGTTTATACTCGCTTAAGAATTATCTTCGCGACCTCATCAAGCTACAAGCGGAGGCCCTCCTTCACTCGAGAGGGACTTAGTTTATACTCGCTTAAGAGTTATCTCCGCGAGCTCATCAAGCTACAAGCGGAGGCCCTCCGTCACTCGAGAGGGACTTGGTTTATACTCAATTAAGAGTTATCTCTACGAGCTCATCAAGCTACAAGCGGAGGCCCTCCGTCACTCGAGAGGGACTTAGTTTATACTCGCGTAAGAGTTATCTCCGCGAGCTCATCAAGCGACAAGCGAAGGCCCTCTGTCACTCGAGAGGGACTTAGTTTATACTCGCTTAAGAGTTATCTCCCCGAGCTCATCAAGCTACAAGCGGAGGCCCTCCGTCACTCGAGAGGGACTTAGTTTATACTCGCTTAAGAGTTATCTCCCCGAGCTCATCAAGCTACAAGCGGAGGCCCTCCGTCACTCGAGAAGGACTTAGTTTATACTCAATTAAGAGTTATCTCCGCGAGCTCATCAAGCTACAAACGGAGGCCCTCCGTCACTCGAGTGGGACTTAGTTTATACTCATTTAAGAGTTATCTCCGCGTGCTCATCAAGCTACAAGGGGAGGCCCTCCGTCACTCGAGAGGGACTTAGTTTATACTCGCTTAAGAGTTATCTCCCCGAGCTCATCAAGCTACAAGCAGAGGCCCTCTGTCACTCGAGAGGGACTTAGTTTATACTCGCTTAAGAATTATCTTCGCGACCTCATCAAGCTGCAAGCGGAGGCCCTCCTTCACTCGAGAGGGACTTAGTTTATACTCGCTTAAGAGTTATCTCCGCGAGCTCATCAAGCTACAAGCGGAGGCCCTCCGTCACTCGAGAGGGACTTGGTTTATACTCAATTAAGAGTTATCTCCGCGAGCTCATCAAGCTACAAGCGGAGGCCCTCCGTCACTCGAGAGGGACTTAGTTTATACTCGCTTAAGAGTTATCTCCGCGAGCTCATCAAGCTACAAGCGGAGGCCCTCCGTCACTCGAGAGGGACTTAGTTTATACTCGCGTAAGAGTTATCTCCGTGAGCTCATCAAGCGACAAGAGAAGGCCCTCCGTCACTCGAGAGGGACTTAGTTTATACTCGCTTAAGAGTTATCTCCCCGAGCTCATCAAGCTACAAGCGGAGGCCCTCCGTCACTCGAGAGGGACTTAGTTTATACTCGCTTAAGAGTTATCTCCCCGAGCTCATCAAGCTACAAGCGGAGGCCCTCCATCACTCAAGAGGGACTTAGTTTATACTCGCTTAAGAGTTATCTCCGCGAGCTCATCAAGCTACAAGCGGAGGCCCTCCATCACTCGAGAGGGACTTGGTTTATACTCAATTAAGAGTTATCTCCGCGAGCTCATCAAGCTACAAGTGGAGGCCCTCCGTCACTCGAGAGGGACTTAGTTTATACTCGCTTAAGAGTTATCTCCGCGAGCTCATCAAGCTACAAGCGGAGGCCCTCCGTCACTCGAGGGGGACTTAGTTTATACTCGCGTAAGAGTTATCTCCGCGAGCTCATCGAGCGACAAGAGAAGGACCTCCGTCACTCGAGAGGGACTTAGTTTATACTCGCTTAAGAGTTATCTCCCCGAGCTCATCAAGCTACAAGCGGAGGCCCTCCGTCACTCGAGAGGGACTTAGTTTATACTCCCTTAAGAGTTATCTCCCCGAGCTCATCAAGCTACAAGCGGAGGCCCTCCATCACTCAAGAGGAACTTAGTTTATACTCGCGTAAAAGTTATCTCCACGAGCTCATCAAGCTACAAGCGAAGGCCCTCCGTCACTCGAGAGGGACATAGTTTATACTCGCTTAAGAATTATCTCCGCGAGCTCATCAAGCTACAAGCGGAGGCCCTCCGTCACTCGAGAGGGACTTAGTTTATACTCGCTTAAGAGTTATCTCCGCGAGCTCTTCAAGCTACAAGCGGAGGCCCTCCGTCCCTCGAGAGGGACTTGGTTTATACTCAATTAAGAGTTATCTCCGCGAGCTCATCAAGCTACAAACGGAGGCCCTCCGTCACTCGAGAGGGACTTAGTTTATACTCATTTAAGAGTTATCTCCGCGTGCTCATCAAGCTACAAGGGGAGGCCCTCCGTCACTCGAGAGGGACTTAGTTTATACTCGCTTAAGAGTTATCTCCCCGAGCTCATCAAGCTACAAGCGGAGGCCCTCCGTCACTCGAGAGAGACTTAGTTTATACTCCCTTAAGAGTTATCTCCCCGCGCTCATCAAGCTACAAGCGGAGGCCCTCCATCACTCAAGAGGAACTTAGTTTATACTCGCGTAAAAGTTATCTCCACGAGCTCATCAAGCTACAAGCGAAGGCCCTCCGTCACTCGAGAGGGACTTAGTTTATACTCGCTTAAGAATTATCTCCGCGAGCTCATCAAGCTACAAGCGGAGGCCCTCCGTCACTCGAGAGGGACTTAGTTTATACTCGCTTAAGAGTTATCTCCGCGAGCTCTTCAAGCTACAAGCGGAGGCCCTCCGTCCCTCGAGAGGGACTTGGTTTATACTCAATTAAGAGTTCTCTCCGCGAGCTCATCAAGCTACAAACGGAGGCCCTCCGTCACTCGAGAGGGTCTTAGTTTATACTCATTTAAGAGTTATCTCCGCGTGCTCATCAAGCTACAAGGGGAGGCCCTCCGTCACTCGAGAGGGACTTAGTTTATACTCGCTTAAGAATTATCTCCCCGAGCTCATCAAGCTACAAGCGGAGGCCCTCCGTCCCTCGAGAGGGACTTAGTTTATTCTCGCTTAAGAATTATCTTCGCGACCTCATCAAGCTACAAGCGGAGGCCCTCCTTCACTCGAGAGGGACTTAGTTTATACTCGCTTAAGAGTTATCTCCGCGAGCTGATCAAGCTACAAGCGGAGGCCCTCCGTCACTCGAGAGGGACTTGGTTTATACTCAATTAAGAGTTATCTCCACGAGCTCATCAAGCTACAAGCGGAGGCCCTCCGTCAATCGAGAGGGACTTAGTTTATACTCGCTTAAGAGTTATCTCCGTGAGCTCATCAAGCTACAAGCGGAGGCCCTCCGTCACTCGAGAGGGACTTAGTTTATACTCGCGTAAGAGTTATCTCCGCGAGCTCATCAAGCGACAAGCGAAGGCCCTCCGTCACTCGAGAGGGACTTAGTTTATACTCGCTTAAGAGTTATCTCCGCGAGCTCATCAAGCTACAAGCGGAGGCCCTCCGTCACTCGAGAGGGACTTAGTTTATACTCGCTTAAGAGTTATCTCCCCGAGCTCATCAAGCTACAAGCGGAGGCCCTCCGTCACTCGAGAAGGACTTAGTTTATACTCAATTAAGAGTTATCTCCGCGAGCTCATCAAGCTACAAACGGAGGCCCTCCGTCACTCGAGAGGGACCTAATTTAATACTCATTTAAGAGTTATCTCCGCGTGCTCATCAAGCTACAAGGGGAGGCCCTCCGTCACTCGAGAGGGACTTAGTTTATACTCGCTTAAGAGTTATCTCCCCGAGCTCATCAAGCTACAAGCAGAGGCCCTCCGTCACTCGAGAGGGACTTAGTTTATACTCGCTTAAGAATTATCTCCGCGAGCTCATCAAGCTACAAGCGGAGGCCCTCCGTCACTCGAGAGGGACTTAGTTTATACTCGCTTAAGAGTTATCTCCGCGAGCTCTTCAAGCTACAAGCGGAGGCCCTCCGTCCCTCGAGAGGGACTTGGTTTATACTCAATTAAGAGTTATCTCCGCGAGCTCATCAAGCTACAAACGGAGGCCCTCCGTCACTCGAGAGGGACTTAGTTTATACTCATTTAAGAGTTATCTCCGCGTGCTCATCAAGCTACAAGGGGAGGCCCTCCGTCACTCGAGAGGGACTTAGTTTATACTCGCTTAAGAGTTATCTCCCCG